>WWNC01000045.1:2980000-3570000 GCA_011125475.1 Melanerpes aurifrons
GGCTGAGGGAGCTGGGGTTGCTTAGCCTGGAGAAGAGGAGGCTCAGGGGAGACCTTCTTGCTCTCTGCAACTCTCTGAAGGGAGGTTGGAGCCAGGTGGGGTTGGGCTCTTCTCCCAGACAAGCAGCACCAGAACAAGAGTACACAGTCTCAAGCTGTGCCAGGGGAGGTTCAGGCTGGATATTAGGAAGAAATTCTTCCCAGCAAGAGGAATTGGCCATTGGGATGTGCTGCCCAGGGAGGTGGTGGAGTCACTATCACTGGAGGTGTTTAGGAAGAGCCTGGATGAGGCACTTGGTGCCATGGTTTAGTTGATCAGATGGTGCTGGGTGACAGGTTGAACTTGATGCTCTCTGAGGTCTTTTCCAGCCTGGTCTATCCTATTCTATTCTATTCTATCCTATCCTATTCAGGGAATGGCCTCAAGCTATGCCTGGGGAGGTTTAGACTGGACAGTAGGAATCATTTTTCCCAGCAAAAGTGGTCAGGCACTGGGATGTGCTGCCCAGGGAGGTGGTGGAGTCCCCAAGCCTGGCTGTGTTTCAGGGTGGTTTGGATGTGGTGCTTGGGGCTATGGTTTAGGGGTGAATCTTGCAGAGTAGGGTTCTGGGTTGGACTTGGTGATCCTGAGGCTCTTTTGCAACCTGAATGCTTCTGTGACTCAGGGATCCTTTGGTGGGAGCTGCTTACCTTGGGAGGGCAGACAGCTGCTGCTGGATTAGGTCTGAGGGTGAATGCTCCTCTGGCAGCATTTTGAGCATCTTGGCCTGCCAGAGAGCAGGGAGCTGCAGCAGTGGCAATATCCTGACGTCATCTGGAATGCTCTTAGGGCTATCTCCAGCCACACTGTTTATGCAGTTTAAGATCTGAAATGTACCAGCTGCTGTTAGCCCAAGATAAGGCACAAAGAAATGTGTCTGGAGCTGGCGAGGGTTATTTCTGGGTATCAAATTATTTCATGCTACAAGGGCTTCAAATGGACTCTAATTAAATTAAACAGCTTCTGTTAGTAGTTGTTTGCTTCTTTTGTTTAATCCTTCTTTCTTTTTCTTTCTTCCTTTCTTTCTTTCTTTCTTTCTTCCTTTCTTTTTCTTTCTTTCTTCCTTTCTTTCTTTCTCTTTCTTTCTTTCTTTCTTTCTTTCTTTCTTTCTTTCTTTCTTTCTTTCTTTCTTTCTTTCTTTCTTTCTTTTTCTTTCTTTCTCTCTCTCTTTCTTTCTTTCTCTCTCTTTCCTTCTTTCTTTGTCTCTTTCTCTCCTTCTTTCTTTCCCCCTTTCTCTCTTTCTCCCTTTCTCCCTTTCTCCCTTTCTCCCTTTCTCCCTTTCTCCCTTTCTCCCTTTCTTTCTTTCCTTCTTTCCTCCTTCCTTCCTTCCTTCCTTCTTTCCTTCCTTCCTTCCTTCCTCCCTTTCTTTCTTTCCTTCTTTCCTCCTTCCTTCCTTCCTTCCTTCCTTCCTTCCTTCCTTCCTTCCTTCCTTCCTTCCTTCCTTCCTTCCTTCCTTCCTTCCTTCCTTCCTTCCTTCCTTCCTTCCTTCCTTCCTTCCTTCCTTCCTTTATCTCTCTCTTCCTTTCTATCTCTCTTTCCTTCTTTCTTTGTCTCTCTCTCTCCTTCTTTCTTTGTCTCTTTCTCTCCTTCTTTCTTTCTCCCTTTCTTCCTTTCTCTCTTTCTCCCTTTCTCCCTTTCTTTCTTTCCTTCTCTCCTTCTTTCCTTCTTTCTTCCTCCCTCCCTCCCTCCCTCCCTCCCTCCCTTCCTTCCTTCCTTCCTTCCTTTCTTTCTTTCTTTCTTTCTTTCTTTCTTTCTTTCTTTCTTTCTTTCTTTCTTTCTTTCTTTCTTTCTTTCTTTCTTTCTTTCTTTCTTTCTTTCTCTTTCTTTCTTTCTTTCTTTCTTTCTTTCTTTCTCTTTCTTTCTTTCTTTCTTTCTTTCTTTCTTTCTTTCTTTCTTTCTCTTTCTTTCTTTCTTTCTTTTCTTTCTTTCTTTCTTTCTTTCTCTTTCTTTCTTTCTCTCTTTCTTTCTCTTTCTTTCTTTCTTTCTTTCTTTCTTTCTTTCTTTCTTTCTTTCTTTCTTTCTTTCTTTCTTTCTTTCTTTCTTTCTTTCTCTCTCCCTTTATTTCCTTCTTCCTCTCTCTCTCCCTTTCTTTCCTTCTTCCTTTCTCTCTCCCTTTCTTTCCTTCTTCCTTTCTCTCTCCCTTTCTTTCTCCCTTTCTCTCTCTCTTTCTCTCTCCCTTCCTTTCTCTCTCTCTCTCTCTCTCTCTTCCTACCTTCCTTCCTTCCTTCCTTCCTTCCCTTCCTTCCTTCCTTCCTTCCTTCCTTCCTTCCTTCCCTCCTTCCATCCAGTTCCAACCCCCTGCCATAGGCAGGGACACCTTCCACCAGCACAGGTTGCTCAAAGCCTCATCCAGCCTGGCCTCGAACACCTCCTGGGAGGGAACATCTATAACCTCCATCCCTGGGCAACCTGTGCCAGTGTCTCCCCACCTTCACTTTAAAGAATTTCTCCCTCATCTCCAGCCTCAATCTCCCCTCCTCCAACTCAAAGCCATCACCCCTTGTCCTATCACTACAAACCCTTCTCAGAAGTCCCTTCCCAGCTCACCTGGAGCCCCTTCAGCTGCTAGAAGGCTGCACAAAGTATTTACCAGGCAGAAAGTATTTACAGATTCACAGATTGCTGAGGGTTGGAAGGGATCCTCAAAGGTCATCCTGTCCAACTCCCTGCAGTCAGCAGGGACACATTTAACACCATTGCAAAGACAAAGCTATTGATCTCCCTTTCCTTCCACTTGAAATGTGCTAGCAAATGCTAAACTCCCCTCTCCTTCTGGTGGTTCCTTCATCTACTGGTGGTTAGAAAGCTGAATTCACCCTTGCTGACATCAATGCAGGAGAAGTCCCCCCTAGGACTTGGGGGAATGGAGCAAAACTAGAAGTGGGGAGACTGAGACTGGCTGTGAGGAAGAAGTTGTTGCCCAGGAGGGTGGTGAGAGCCTGGCACAGGTTGCCCAGGGAGGTGGTGGAAGCCTCCTACCTGGAGGTGTTTGCAGCCAGGCTGGAGGTGGCTGTGAGCAACCTGCTGTGGTGTGAGGTGTCCCTGCCCATGGCAGGGGGGTTGGGACTGGCTGAGCCTTGAGCTCCCTTCCAAACCTAACAATTCTATGATTCTATGCTTCTATGTCTCTCAGTCTGAAGCAGAGAAATGCAGAAGAAATACAAACCTGATGATATTTGCTGTGGAATTCCAGTTACAACTGGGGTTTCCATTTGCTGTCTCCCACCCTTCTGTCTGAGACTCTTACAGTGCTTTATGTGTCTGCCCTCAGAACATCCCTGTGAAAAATTGCTGGCCTGTTTTCCCAGGAGCATGGCAAGAGCCATATAGTTCATCAGCTGCCCCAAGGTCAGCCTCCCTCCACTCCTCTGTTGGTTACCCTGGAAAATTGGCTTCCCCCAGCACGGCAGCAGCCTGAGTGCAGGTGAAAGATGTTCCTTTTGTGACAGGCTTTGGCCAGGGAGCTGTAAAATCTGAGTTCACTCTGCAAAACCTGAGGTAATGTCTGAGCTCACTGTGGGCTCTGCCAGAGGCTTTCTTAGTGCACGTTGAGCAGCCAAGTTTCCCAGGGAGGTGGTGGAAGCCTCACCCCCGGTGGGTTTGAAGGCCAGGCTGGATGTGACTGTGAGAAATCTGCTGTGGTGTGAGGTGTCCCTGCCCATGGCAGCGGGTTAGAACTGGCTGAGCCTTGAGGTCCCTTCCAACCCTGACAATTGGACTGTAGTGGTTTAACTGGGACTTAAGAGCTCAGATGGGGGCAAGGCTGAGAATCCCTTCCCCTGCTCTCCCCTCCTCCCTCCCAACAGAGAGGGGGAAAAAAGAAAGGGAATGAGCAAATTCATCAAGAAATAGTTTGAAGTCAGCTTGGAAGTAGAGAGGTAAAGAGTTTTTGTTCAAACAAGAGATATCTCACAGTATCACCAAGGTTGGAAGAGACCTCAAAGATTATCAAGTCCAACCTGTCACCACAGACCTCATGACTAAACCATGGCACCAAGTGCCAGATAAGGTTACAAGGGCAAGGAACAAGGATGGATGGGAGGAAAATAACCAAACAAGAACATTAAGCCAGTCTCTCTGAAGAGGTGTAGAGGCAGCAGGGAGAAGGATCAGGCCTGACCACATGGCAGAGGAGCAGGAAGGCAGCTGCAGGAGCTCTTGTCCAGGAGAGGCAGGAGCCAAAAGGAGACCTAATGGCTGCAATGTCCTCCCTATAGAATAGAATAGAATAGAATAGAATAGAATAGAATAGAATAGAATAGAATAGAATAGAATAGAATAGACCAGGTTGGAAGAGACCTTCAAGATCATCAAGTCCAACCTATCATCCAACACCACCCAACCAACTAACCCATGCAACCAAGCACCCCAGCAAGTCTCCTCCTGAACACCTCCAGTGATGACAATTCCACCACCTCCCCAGGCAGCACATCCCAATGGCCAATCACTCTCTCTGTGGAAAACTTCCTCCTGACCTCCAGCCTGAATCTCCCCTGGCACAGCTTCAGACTTGTTCTGGTGCTGGCTGCCTGGGAGAAGAGACCAACCTCTGCCTGTCTACAACCTCCCTTCAGGTAGTTGTAGACTGCAAGAAGGTCTCCCCTGAGCGTCCTCTTCTCCAGGCTAAGCAACCCCAGCTCCCTCAGCCTCTCCTCACAGGGCTGTGCTCTAGACCCCTCCCCAACCTCCTTGCCCTTCTCTGGACACCTTCCAGAATCTCAACATCTTTCCTAAACTGAGGAGCCCAGAACTGGACACAGGACTCCAGGTGTGGCCTAACCAGTGCAGTGTACAGGGGCAGAATGACCTCCCTGCTCCTGCTGGCCACACTCTGCAGGATGCAGGCCAGGATGCCATTGGCCCTCCTGGCTGCCTGGGCACACTGCAGGCTCATGTTCAGCCTACCATCAACCAGCACCCCCAGGTGCCTCTCTGCCTGGCTGCTCTCAGCCACTCTGACCCCAGCCTGTAGAGGTTGTTGTGGCTAATGTGTAGCACCTGGCACTTGGATGTGTTCAATCTCCTGCTGTTTTCTACCCTGCCTGGGCAGGGAAGGGGGAGTGGAACAGCCTCAGTGTCCTGCAGGGAGGGCAAAGCACTCCCAAGCCCTTCCCTACATTGTTTTCAGGATGGGTGTTAACCCTTCACATGGACTTGAGGATCTTTGAGGTCTTTTCCAACCTTCTTGATTCTGTGATTTTGTGGTTCTAATTCCATGATCCATACTGAACATTAGAGCCAAATCCTGTCTAGGGAGGGTGGGGAGACAGAATGACAACTTCTTTCTGCAATAGCAGCACATGCCAAAGAAGCTGGCACCAAATGTCTGCAAGAGCTGAGCTGTTCTGGACACCCTAAAGGAAGCTGCACCTTCAACTGTTCACTTTGGGGTGGTTCTTTTCCCCTCCCTCCCCCCCCAGTTTTATTATGCTCAACTCCTAGTGCAAGCAGTTAGGGGGGGAGGGAAATGTGATCAGAATTAGAGGAGAAGATGAGATTCAAAGCTCTCAAGGATCCTGGTAGGCCATGTATTGATTCCTTTGGACATAAATTGTATTGATTCCTTTGGACATAAATTGTATTGATTATGGTAATGAGAAAGCTCAGGGATAGGCAAAGCTTTCCAGGTCAGCATTTGCATGTCTGAATGCTGCTTGCAAAGCACTGCTGGGTTGCACACAGTGATGAACTGGTGGAGTTGCCATCCCTCAATATCCTAGCACATCTGGCCCACGAATGAGAGTGCTTCATCAGGCAGGGCTGTGCTGTTCACACATGGAGCCAGTGAGGCAGAGGAAGAGCTGCTTCATCATGCAGTCACAGAACAGCTCAGGGTGGGTGGGACCTCACAGATCATCTGCTCCAAGCTCCCCACCATGGGTTTAGATGCCTCTGAACTCAACTTCATAGAATCATAGAGTCACAGAATTGTAGAAACATAGAAACACAGAATCATAGAATCATAGAGACCTAGAATCAGAGAGTCATAGAAACAGAATCATAGAAACATCGAATCATAGAGTCATAGAAACATAGAAACACAGAATCATAGAATCATAGAGACCTAGAATAAGAGAGTCATAGAAACACAGAATCATAGAAACAGAATCATAGAGTCATAGAAATATAGAAACATAGAATCATAGCAACAGAATCATAGAGTCATAGAATCATAGAATGATAGAGTCATAGAATCATAGAGTCATAGAATCATAGAAATGTAGAAACATAGAATCACAGTCATAGAATCATAGAGAGTCATAGAGTCATAGAATCATAGAGTCATAGAGTCATAGAGTCATAGAGTCATGGAGACATAGAGTCATAGTATCATAGAGTCATAGAATCATAGAGTCATAGAGTCATAGAATCATAGAGTCATAGAGTCATAGAAACATAGAATCACATAGAGTCATAGAATCATGGAGACATAGAGAGTATCATAGAGTCATAGAATCATAGTATCATAGAATCATATAATCATGGAGACATAGAGTCATAGTATCATAGAGTCATAGAATCATAGAGTCATAGAGTCATAGAGTCATAGAATCAGAGTCATAGTATTATAGAATCATAGAGTCATAGAATCATAGAATCATAGAGTCATAGAATCATAGAGTCATAGAATCATAGAAATGTAGAAACATAGAATCACAGTCATAGAATCATAGAGAGTCATAGAGTCATAGTATCATAGAGTCATAGAATCATAGAGTCATAGAGTCATAGAGTCATAGAATCATAGAGTCATAGAATCATAGAGTCATAGAATCATGGAGACATAGAGTCATAGTATCATAGAGTCATAGAATCATAGAGTCATAGAGTCATAGAATCATAGAGTCATAGAATCATAGAATCATATAATCATGGAGACATAGAGTCATAGTATCATAGAGTCATAGAATCATAGAGTCATAGAGTCATAGAGTCATAGAATCATAGAGTCATAGAGTCATAGAATCATAGAGTCATAGAATCATAGAGTCATAGTATTATAGAATCATAGAGTCATAGAATCATGGAGACATAGAGTCATAGAATCATAGAGTCATAGAGTCATAGAATCATAGAGTCATAGAATCATAGAGTCATAGAATCATAGAGTCATAGTATTATAGAATCATAGAGTCATAGAATCATAGAGTCATAGTATCATAGAGTCATAGTATTATAGAATCATAGAGTCATAGAATCACAGAGTCATAGTATCATAGAGTCATAGTATTATAGAATCATAGAGTCATAGAATCATGGAGACATAGAGTCATAGAATCATAGAGTCATAGAATCATGGAGACATAGAATCATGGAGTCATAGAGTCATAGTATCATAGAGTCATAGAGTCATAGTATTATAGAATCATAGAGTCATAGAATCATAGAGTCATAGAATCATGGAGACATAGAGTCATAGAATCATAGAGTTATAGAATCATGGAGACAGAATCATGGAGACAGAGTCAGAGAGTCATAGAATCATGGAGACATAGAGTCATAGAATCATAGAGTTATAGAATCATGGAGACATAGAATCATGGAGACAGAGTCATAGAGTCATAGAGTCATAGAATCATGGAGTCATAGAGTCATAGTATCATAGAGTCATAGAGTCATAGAGTCATCGTATTATAGAATCATAGAGTCATAGAATCATAGAGTCATAGAATCATAAAGTCAGTCATAGAGTCATAGAGTCATAGAATCATAGAGTCATAGAATCATGGAGACAGAATCATGGAGACAGAGTCATAGAATCATGGAGTCATAGAGTCATAGAATCATGGAGTCATAGTATCATAGAGTCATAGAGTCATGCAATGATGGAGTCATAGAGTCATAGAAACATAGAGTCATAGAATCACAGAATCACAGAATCACAGAATCATAGAATCATAGAAACACAGAAACAAAGAAACATAGAATCAGAGTCATAGAATCATAGAATCATAGAAACACAGAATCATATGGGCAGGGACACCTCACACCACAGCAGGCTGCTCACAGCCACATCCAGCCTGGCCTTCAACACCTGCAGGGATGAGGCTTCCACCACCTTCTTTGGCAACCTGTTCCAGTGTCTTCCCCTCTTCCAGCTCCAATCCATTGCCCCTCATACAGTCACTACAAGCCCCTCTCCAGTTTGCATTTACCAGAAGGAGGTAAGAATCTAGGAAGGAATTCTGCCCTTCTGCTGCTCTGGTGTGACCTGCAGTGCTGCACCCAGGCCTGGGGCACCCAACACAACAAAGACCTGGAACAGCTGGAGCAGGACCATAGGAGGCCACAAAGATGATCAGAGAGCTGAGAACCTCCCCTGTGGGGACAGGCTGGGAGAGTTGGGGCTGTTCAGCCTGGAAAAGAGAAGGCTCCAGGGACACCTTAGCCTTCCAGTGTCTGAAGGGACTACAGAAGAGCTGAGGAGGGACTTTGTACAAGGGCTTGGTGTGATAGGATGAGAGGCAATGGCTTTGAGCTAGGAGAGGGGAGATTGAGACTGGAGAGGAGGAAGAAATTCTTGAGAGTGAGGGTGAGGAGACACTGGAAGAGGTTGCCCAGGGATGTTGTGGATGCCCTCTCCCTGGAGGTGTTCAAGGCCAGGTTGGATGAAGCTTAGAGCAGCCTGGGCTGGTGGGAGGTGTCCCTGCCCATGGCAGGGGGGGTTGGATCTGGATGAGCTTTGAGGTCCCTTCCAACCCAACCCATCCTATGACTCTCTGTTTGTCATCAGTGTTATTCAGTGTGCTCATTTTGATCTTCAAGGTCCAACCCAAACCACTCTATGCTCCCACAACAATCTTTTTAGCACAGAAACTTCCCTTGAGTACAAATGCAGGACTCAAGTCCTGCCTGGCTTTCTGCTGATAAGAATTCAGGTTAAGGAGCAATGAGAGTCAGCCACTGACTCTGTCACAGCAAACAGTTCCAGGGGGAAGCTGTGACCAGTTCTGCTGTGCCAGTTCTGCTGTCTCAAGCTGTGTTTTCCAGCCTTCTGCCAACACAAACTCCTCGGTGTGCAACCGGCTGGGCAGCCCTCGGCTCAGCTTCTAGCTGCAGGAGAGGAGTGCAGACCAAAGCCCCAGCAGCACACATGATCTGTGCCACACAGAGGAGATCTGATGGCTCCCAGCTTGTGCCAGCTTCTCTCTGTGCCTGCACATCAACTAAACTCTCCACCTGCACTCCAAAAGCCTTCATCCTGCTCCCTCTTTGCATTCCAGGAGCACCTTGCAAACCCAGGCTGCCTGGAGCGGGGGGAGGGGGGATGTGGGGAGGGGGGCTGCTGCTTCTTGCTCAGCTAAACAAACACAGGCTGGTTGTGCAGCAGGAGGGAAGGCTGTGGCTCACCATGACAGTTCATTTCCTCTGGCACCTGAGGGACCACTTAAAAAGAGGGACATGAGAAGCAGGCTTTTCTTTTTGTGGTGGGGAGGGGGTTTCCTTGGGCCCAGTAATTGTCTCCCTGTGATGTATGGCCTGCAGTCACAGGTGGAGCAGCTCTGCCTCAGGGAGCAGAGAGGTTTGAAGAGGAAAAGGGCTGTGGTTTAAAAGCATTTTTGGAATGGAATGGAATGGAATGGAATGGAATGGAATAGAATAGGATTAACCAGGTTGGGAAAGACCTTTGAGATCATCAAGTTCAACCTCTCACCCAGCATCATCTGATCGACCTAACCATGACACCAAGTGCCTCATCCAGGCTCTTCCTAAACACCTCCAGGCACAGGGACTCCACCACCTCCCTGGGCAGCACATCCCAATGGCAAATTCCTCTTGCTGGGAAGAATTTCTTCCTCACATCCAGCCTAAACCTCCCCTGGCACAGCTTGAGACTGTATCCTCTTGTTCTGGTGCTGCTTGCCTTCCTGGGAGAAGAGTCCAACCCCCACCTGGCTCCAACCTCCCTTCAGGGAGTTGCAGAGAGCAAGAAGGTCTCCCCTGAGCCTCCTCTTCTCCAGACTAAGCAACCCCAGCTCCCTCAGCCTCTCCTCACAGGGCTGTGCTCCAAACCCCTCCCCAGCTTTGTTGCCCAGGGAAATACAGGGAGATCACTCAGCTGATCTTCATGTAACTCATCTCCCTCAGCTGAGCTCCATGCAACTCATCTTTGGGAGCCCTTGATGAAGGCACAGAGGGTGTCAGCAGTAAGGTTGCAGATGACACCAAGTGAGGTGGCAGTGCTGATCTTCATGAGGATAGGGAGGCTCTACAGAAGGACTTGGATAGATTGGAACTACGGCCAGTGTTAATGGGAGGAGCTTTGATGAGGCCAAAGGCCAGGTCCTGTAGTTGGGTCACAGCAACCCCAAGCACTCATAGAATCATAGAATCAATAAGGTTGGAAAAGACCTCAGAGATCATCAAGTCCAACCTGTCACCCAACACCTCATGACTAACTAAACCATGGCTCCAAGTGCCACATCCAAGCCCTTTTTGAACACCTCCAGGGATGGGGACTCCACCACCTCCCTGGGCAGCACATCCCAATGGCCAATTCCTCTTGCTGGGAAGAACTTTCTCCTCTCCTCCAGCCTAATGCTGCAGGCCTGGGGCAGTGTAGTTGGAAATTACCTGGCAGAAAGGGACCTGGGGGTGTTAATGGACAAGCAGCTGAATAGGAGCCAGCAGTGTGCCCAGCTGGCCAAGAAAGCCAAAGGCCTCCTGGCTGGTATCAGCAATGCTGTGTCCAGCAGGAGCAGGGAGGGGATTGTCCCCTGGGACTCAGCTCTGATGAGGTCACACCTCGAGTGCTGTGTCCAGTTTTGGGCACCTCAGTACAGGAGAGACCTGGAGGTGCTGGAGCCAGGGCAGAGGAGGGCAAGGAAGCTGTGAAAGGCCTGGAGAATAAATCTGATGAAGAGAGACTGAGAGCTGGGGATGGTTAGTGTGCAAAAGAGGAGCCTTAGGGAATACCTCATTGCTCTCTACAGCTACCTGAAAGGGGGTTGTGGAGAGGTTTGGTATTGGTCTATTCTCACAGGTAATTTCAGAGACAGAACAGAGGGAATGGCCTCAAGCTGCCACTGGGTTGGTTTAGACCAGACAGTAGGAAGAACTTTTTCCCAGCAAGAATGGTCAGGCACTGGGATGTGCTGCCCAGGGAGGTGGTGGAGTCCCCAAGCCTGGCTGTGTTTCAAGGTGGTTTGGATGTGGTGCTTGGGGCTATGGTTTAGGGGTGAACCTTGCAGAGTAGGGCTGTGGGTTGGACTTGGTGATCCTGAGGCTCTTTTGCAACCTGAATGTTTCTGTGACTCAGGGATCCTTTGGTGGGAGCTGCTTACCTTGGGAGGGCAGACAGCTGCTGCTTCTGACTTGCCCAACGCCTCACCAAGGACTTCAATTCTGCACTGCAAGCAGCAGCTAGGTGTCCTTGGCAGCTGCTGGATCTGAGGCACAGCCCTGCCCAAGGATGTTAAGCAGGAGCCCTGGCACTGTGCTCCTGAGGCAGCCCCCCCTCTGTGGTTTGTGTTCAGCTCAAAGGCTTTGTGGGCAGAGCTGCAAGAGACTGCTGTGTGAGTAAGAAGGTGAAGGCACTGCCTCTCCTTCTAGTGCCTGGAGATGAGGACACTTCCAGATGGCTGCAGCAGCTTTCCAGCAGCCCTGTTCAACTGATCATTTGCATCCAGAGAGGCCTGGGACAGCTTTCAAATGCTGCCTAGATGATCAGTAAATTAAAAAGCAGTTAGGACTGAGAAGACAGAAGGAAAGGATGCCAGATGGGGAGAGGTCTAGATCTGTTTAAACTTGACACTGCCTGCCACTCTCAAAGCAGTGTGCTTGTGCTCAGGGGCCTCAAGGTAGCAGCACTGTTGCACATCTGAAGCAGGCAGGCACCTGAGCACTTGCAGGCAAAGTACTTCTGGAAGAACCTTTGCCTCACACCATCCATCTCAGAGCCACTTCTGTCCTCCTTTTTAACGCTGCATCCACAGGAGCTCTCTTGGCTTAGGATTTCCTAACCCAGCCAGCTCCCTAATATTGTGAATCCAAGCTCATTGTAGGCTTCTTGTAGCCTGAGAGCAGCCTTCCAGGACCTGAAGGGGATACAGGAGAGCTGGGGAGGGACTTCTGACAAGGGTGTGCAGTGACAGGATGAGTGGGAATGGCTTTGAGCTGGAAGAGAGGAGATTAAGAGTGGAAATTAGGAGTAAATTCTTGAGAGTGAGGATGAAGAGACTCTGGAACAGGCTGCCCAGGGATGTTGTGGATTTTGCCTCCCTGGAGCTGCTGGATGAGGCCTTGAGCAACCTGGGCTGGTGGGAGGTGTCCCTGCCTGTGGCAGGGGGTTTGGCACTGGATGACCTTCTCCCAGGCAAGCAGCACCAGAACAAGAGGACACAGTCTCAAGCTGTGCCAGGGGAAGTTCAGGCTGGAGGTGAGGAGAAAGTTCCTCCCAGCAAGAGGAATTGGCCTCTGGAATGTGCTGCCCAGGGAGGTGGTGGAGTCCCTGTGCCTGGAGGTGTTCAAGAGGGGACTGGATGTGGCACTTGCTGCCATGGTCTAGTTAGTCAGGAGGTATTGGGTGCCAGGTTGGACTTGATGATCTCTGAGGTCTTTTCCAACCTTATTGATTCTATGATTGTATGATTCTATGATCCTTGTGGTTCCTTCCAACCCAAACTCTTCTGTTATTCCAGGATTCTCACCAGTGTGATCATTTTGATCTTCAAGGTCCACCCCAAACCATTCTGTGCTTCTACAGTAATCACAGCTGTGCTTAGAAAGCCTCTCCTGGTGCAGCACACATCAGCCCCTGTCCACATGGTGAGCATGCCAGGCAACCAGGTGAAGCAGGTCACCTCTTTGCATCTCCCTTGCAGCCTGCTCTGTGCAAATGCCTTCTCATGTCAAGCTGAAATCAGCAGGAACCTTGCCACAGCCATCAGCTGGAGCTGGATTTCGTCCCTCCTGTCCTGAGCCTGGTTGGTGGCACCTGGGCTCCATCTTTTCTCAGAGGCACTGCATGGATGCCTTTTGCTTATTGGTTTGGGGGGGTTCCTGCTGAGCAGGTGGCCTCAGCTTTCCTGCCTCCTCTTTGGGATGAAGCTATCCACCAAGCTGCTGCAGGGCTGTCTGCTGAGCAGAGCTCACCAAGCTCTTGGAATGAAAACCACTCAAGATGTCCAAGAGCTCTGGCTGGTGACAGGCCTCCTCCGCTCTGCTCCCCAGGACTGGATTGCAATTCCAAACACACCACTGCTGATTCCACTCTGTGGAGTCTAATTAACTGTCAGGAATGCATTGTTGGAGGGATGATGGATTAGAGCAAGGAAAACATTAATGAAGCTCATTCCAGGCAGCCCACATGAAGACCTCAGCCGATGCCACTGCCTGCACAGGCAGGCAGGTCCTGGTGGGCTCCAGAGCCTGAAGCAGGAGAACCTCAACTGCCTGTCAGCCCCAGCCAATTAACAGCCCATTAGGATAGGATAGGATAGGATAGGATAGGATAGGATAGGATAGGATAGGATAGGATAGGATGGAATGGAATGGAATGGAATGGAATGGAATGGAATGGAATGGAATGGAATGGAATGGAATGGAATAGAAGGGCCATGTGATTGTTCCCAGCTGAGGTGAATGCTGTGCCACACATCAGCCAGCAGTGTGCCCAGGGGGCCAAGAAAACCAATGGCATCCTGGCCTCCATCAGGAAGAGTGTGGCCAGCAGGAGCAGGGAGGTAATTCTGCCCTGTGCTCAGCACTGCTGAGGCCACCCCTTGAGTCCTGTGTCCAGTTCTGGGCTCCTCAGCTCAAGAAGGAGATTGAGAGACTTGAAGGTGTGCAGAGAAGGGCAAGGAGGCTGGGGAGGGGTCTGGCGCACAGCCCTGGGAGGAGAGGCTGAGGGAGCTGGGGTTGCTTAGCCTGGAGAAGAGGAGGCTCAGGGGAGACCTTCTTGCTCTCAACTCCCTGAAGGGAGGTTGGAGCCAGGAAGGGGTTGGTTTCTTCTCCTAGGCAAGCAGCACCAGAACAAGAGGACACAGTCTCAAGCTGTGCCAGGGGAGGTTTAGGCTGGAGGTGAGGAGAAAGTTCTTCCCAGCAAGAGGAATTGGTCATTGGGATGTGCTGCCCAGGGAGGTGGTGGAGTCCCCATCCCTGGAGGTGTTCCAGAAACCTGTGTCCATGGCACTTGGGGACATGGTTTGATGACCACAGTGGGGTTGATTGGACTGGATGCTCTTAGAGGCCTTTTCCAACCCAGACAGTTCCATGATCCCATGACTCCTGTGCTTCCCCACACAACCTGGGAAGCTGTTTGTTTCGAGATCTCACTGGACCACAGCCTTCCCAGCAATGAGAGCTCCACTTTCCCAGACAGCCTGCAATGCCTGATCCTCTCAGCAGGCAACTGCTGGAAAGCAGGCAGAGAGCATCCATTCTGCGCTCGCCACAGCTTGCCTCCTGCTGGCCAAGGCTCTGCCATCTGCTGAAGAGTGCAGAGCATTTCTCTGCAGCCCCTCTCCCGTGCCAGTTCCAGGGCTGCAGCAGCAAATGGGAGAGAGTGGAATTAAGTGGGAATGGATAGCAGTGTGAACCCAGCGGTCAGGGAGGAACAGAAGATGCTGGCAGAGTTCTTCTCACCTCATCCTGAACAGATGGCACTAGATTAGATCTCCTTTTTTCCCCCCCTTCTCTCTTATATTTTTCCCTCTCTTTTATGTTTTCCTCTCTCTTTTATTTTCCCTCTCTTTTATTTTTCCCCTTTCCTTTCCCCCCCTCTCTTTAATTTTCCCCTCTTTTAATTTTTCCCCTCTTTTCAGCTATTTTACTTTCCCCTCTCTTTTATTTCCCCCCCTTTTAATTTCCACCTATTTTACTATCCCCCTCTCTTTTATTTCTTTTCCCCTCTCTTTTATTTCCCCTCTCTCTTTCCCCCACCTTTTATGTTTCACTCTCTCTTTTATTTTTCCCCCCTCTTTTTTCCCCCTCTTTTATTTTTCCCTTCTTTATTCCCCCTCTCTTTTATTCTTTCCCTTCTCTTTTATTTTTCCCTTCTCTTTTATTTTTTCCCTCCCTTTTATTTTTTCCCTCCCTTTTACTTTCCCCCTCTTTTATTTTCCCTCTCTTTTACTTTCCCCTCTCTTTTAGTTTTCCTTCTCTTTTATTTTCCCCTCTCTTTTAATTTTCCCCTCTCCTCTATATTTCCCCCCTCTCTTTTATTTTTCCTCTCTTTTATTTTTCCTCTCTTTTATTTTTCCCCTCTCTTTTATTTTCCCCCTCTTTTATTTTCCCTCTCTTTTATTTCCCCCCCTCTTTCATCTTTTCCCTCTCTTTTATCCCCCCCTCTTTTATTTCCCCCTCTCTTTTATTTTCCTCCTCTCTCTTATTTCCCCCCTCCCTTATTTCCCCCTCTCTTTCATTTCCCCCTCTCTTTTATTCCCACTTTTATTTTCCCTCTCTTTCATTTTTCCCCACTCTTATTTTTCCCCTCTTTTATTTTCCCCTCTTTTATTTTCCCTCTTTTATTCCCTCCACTCTTCTATATTTTCCCCTATTTTTCCCTCTTTTATTTCCCCCTCTCTTTTATTCCCCCTTTTATTTTCCCTCTCTTTCATTTCCCCTCTCTCTTATTTCCCCTCTTGTATTCCCCCTTTTCCCCCTCCCCTCTCTTTTATTTCTCCCCCTTTTATTTTCCCTCTTTCATTTTCCCCCTCTCTTGTATTTTTCCCCTCTTGTATTTTTGCCCTCTTTTATTTTCCCCCTCTCTTTTATTTCCCCCTTTTATTTTCCCTCTCTTTCATTTCCCCCTCTCTTTTATTTCCCCCTCTTATTTTCCCCCTCTCTTTTATTTCTCCCCCTTTTCCCCCCCTCCCCTCTCTTTTATTCCCCCCACTTTTATTTCCCCTCTCTTTCATTTTCCCTCCCACTTGTACTTTTCCCCTCTATTATTTATCCCCTCTCTTTTATTCCCCCCTTCCACATTTTCCCTTCTTTTCCCCTCTTTTGTTTTCCTCTCTCCTTTATTCCCCCTCTTATTTTTCCCCTCTTTCATTTCCCCCTTGTCTTTTCCCTCTTTTATTTTCCCCTCTCTTTTATTTTCTCCCTCTCTTTTATTTTCTCCCTCTTTAATTTTCCCCCTCTTTTCTTTTTCCTCTCTCTTAGTTCCCCCTCTCTTTTCTTTTTTCCCCCCTCTCTTTTCTTTCTTCCCCCTTTTATATTTCCCCCTCTCTTTTATTCCCTCCCCCCTCCTTTTTTTCCCCCCTCCCCTCTCTTTCATTTCCTCCCCTTACAACCTTTTGTATAATAAAGCAGCAACCTGGCTGAAAGAGCCCTGCCTGGATCACATAATCCTAATCTTCCTGGGGGTTAAGTGGAGGTTATCTCACCAAGGGCTGAGGGAAGAGCCTGGTCACTGGCACACAAATTGCAAGGATGGAAATTGATTCTCTTAAGTGACTTCATTACCACTCTTGTTTATGGACTGAAGTAGCACCAGGGGAGGTTTAGGTTGGAAATTAAGAACAAATTCTTTGCTGCAAGAGAAAGGAGACCTCACTGCTCTCTACAGCTTCCTGCAAGGAGGTTGCAGTGAGGTGGAGGTTGGGCTCTTCTCCCTAGTCTCAGGTGATACAAGGAGAGGCAATGGCCTGAAATTGTGCCAGGGGGAGGTTCAGGTTGGAGATGAGAAACAATTTCTGTGCTGCAAGAGTGGTCAGGGACTGGCACAGGCTGCCCAGGGAGGTGGTGGAGTCCCCATGCCTGGAGGTGTTCAAGAAACCTGTGGCCATGGCACTTGGGGCCAGGGTTTGGTGGCCATGGTGGGCTGGGTTGATGTTGTTCTGGATGATCTCAGAGGCCTTTTCCAGCCTCAATGATTTTCCATTTGCCTGTCCCCAGCTTGGAGCAGTTGCCAGTTGCCAGTCTGGCAGCTCAATTTCATCTGAATCTTCTTGACCCTCACCCTCTGGCTAAGGCCTTTTGCTCTGGGGAGCCAAGTTTTGCCCTGGTCACTTAGAATGAGGGAGAGGCTGTGACATATTCAGGTCATCAGGAGATAGTGGAGCTGAGGAAAGAAAACAATTGGTCAGCAAGGCCTTTGACACCGTCCCCCATAGCAAACTCCTGGCCAAGCTGTCAGCCCATGGATGGGACAGCAGCTCTCTGAGCTGGGTTAGGAACTGGCTGGAGGCTGAGCCCAAAGAGTGGTGGTGAATGGTGCCACAGCCAGCTGGCAGCCAGGCACCAGTGGTGTGCCCCAGGGAGCAGTGCTGGGCCCCATCCTCTTTAACATCTTTATTGATGATCTGGAGGAGGGCATTGAGTCAGTCATCAGCAAGTTTGCAGATGACACCAAGCTGGGGACAGGAGTTGATCTGCTAGAGGGTGGAGAGGCTTTGCAGAGAGACCTTGACAGGCTGGACAGATGGGCAGAGGCCAAGGGCAGGAGATTGAACACATCCAAGTGCCAGGTGCTGCACATTGGCCACAGCAACCCCAGGCAGTGCTACAGGCTGGGGGCAGAGTGGCTGAGAGCAGCCAGGCAGAGAGGGACGTGGGGGTGCTGGTTGATGGTAGGCTGAACATGAGCCTGCAGTGTGCCCAGGTGGCCAAGAGGGCCAAGGGCATCCTGGCCTGCATTAAGAACAGTGTGGCCAGCAGGAGCAGGGAGGTCATTCTGCCCCTGGACACTGCACTGGTTAGGCCACACCTCAAGTACTGTGTCCAGTTCTGGGCCCCTCAGTTTAGGAAGGAGGTTGACTCACTGGAACGAGTCCAGAGAAGGGCAACGAAGTTGGTGAGGGGCTTGGAACACAGCCCTGTGAGGAGAGGCTGAGGGAGCTGGGGCTGCTTAGCCTGGAGAGGAGGAGACTCAGGGGTGACCTCATTACTCTCTCCAACTCCCTGAAGGGAGGTTGTAGCCAGGCAGAGGTTGGTCTCTTCTCCCAGGCAGCCAGCACCAGAACAAGAGGACACAGTCTCAGGCTGCGCCAGGGGAAGTTGAGGCTGGAGGTCAGGAGGAAGTTTTACACAGAGAGAGTGATTGCCCATTGGAATGGGCTGCCTGGGGAGGTGGTGGAGTCGCTGTCACTGGAGGTGTTCAGGAGGAGACTTGCTGGGGTGCTTGGTTACATGGGTTAGTTGATTGGGTGGTGTTGGATTGGTTGATGGGTTGGACACGATGATCTTGAAGGTTTCTTCCAACCTGGTTTATTCTATTCTATTCTATTCTATTCTATTCTATTCTATTCTATTCTATTCTATTCTATTCTATTCTAAAAGGGAGGGGGGGGTTGGGAAATGGTTTGGGTTGCTGGTTGGAGTGAATGATCCTGGAGGGCTTTTCAACCAAAACAATTCCATGACTCTGTATTAAATCTGGGATTAGAAATGTTCCCTTCTAGCAGAAGGCTTTTGGCCAGACACCTAAGCTAGGAGCTTTCACCTTTGGTTTTGAATCTTTAATGGCTCTCTCCCCACTCACCAAAGCTGCAACAGGCTGGAAGACACTGAGGGAGATGTGGTGGTGTTGGGTTGGTGTTGGACTGGTTGATTGGTTTACTCTCTCTGGTGCTCTGTCTCGTGTCCCAGAGCAATATGGAGGCAGTTGTGACCTAGGGGACAAGCAAGCAGGGAAGTCCTTGTGCCCTGTGCTCAGCACTGCTTAGGCCACACCTTGAGTCCTGTTTTTTAAGCTTTAATAGTCCTCTCCTCACTCACCAAACCTGCAACAGGCTGGAAGACCAAGCCTTACTCTAAATTCAGCTGAAATCACAGTTGCCTGAGCTCAGAGCTGGCCCTAGGCTTGTAAGAGATCAGATCAGAGAGTTGTCTGGGGATAGCTCAAGGAACCACAGAATGTTAGGAGGTGGAAGGGACCTCTGGAGATCATCCAGTCCAACCCCACCCCTGCCAAAGCAGGGTCAGCCAGGGCAGGTCACACAGGAACACATCCAAGTGGGGCTTGAAAGTCTCCACAAAAGGAGACTCCACAACCCCTCTGGGCAGCCTGCTCCAGGGCTCCAGCACCCTCACACCAAAGAAGTTTCTCCTCATGCTGAGGTGGAACTGCTTGGGTTCCAGTTTGTGTCCACTGCTCCTTGTGCTACCACAGGTCACCACTGACAGGAGCCTGGCCTCTGCTGCTTGCTGCCTACCCTTCAGACATTTATAAACCATCAATAAGATCCCTCTCAGCTTTCTCTTCTCCAGACTAAACAGCCCAAGGGCCCTCAGCCTTTCTTCATCAAACAATGTTCCTCTCCCTTCATCATCCTCATAGCCCCCATTGGACACCCTCCAGTAGTTCCCTGTCCCTCTTGAACTGGGGAGCCCAGAGCTGGACACAATACTCCAGATGTGTTCTCACAGGGCAGAGCAGAGGGGCAGTGGAATCTCTCCCAACCTGCTGCCCACAGAGTTCTGCTTCTGCTCAGTGCCTGATCCAAATTCTTCAAAGAACTGAGGGGCAAGACCCTGGGGATTGAGTCTAAAACTTGAGCCTTCCACTTCCAGCCCCTGCAAGACCAGGCTGTGGCTACCAAGATAGGAAGGGGCTTAAGGGGGATGGAGTAAGGGCTGAATAAACCTAGTGGGATTAAATACAGCCCAGAGGGGTTTACACCCTGGGGGAATTATATCCTATTAGACTCCAGGATAATCCCAAGGGAGGTGGCAGAATGTGACAGGCAGCTGAAACCAAACTGCTTCAACCAGCTTGGAAGCCCTGAAAGATGAAAGGCAGCAGATCAATTAGTGGCAAATCCATAGGTCAGCCATGCCTTGATCTGCCTTCACTGTGGCTGGAATTGATGAGGAGAGAGAAGAGCACAAAGTGAAGGGAGAAGAACAAGGGCAAGGCTGTTGGCATTTAGTTTTGGGGGGGTGTAGCATCTCAGTCTCACAGTCTCACAGTCTTACAGTATAACCAAGGCTGGAAAGGACCTCGAGGATCATCGAGTCCAACCTATCAACACAGACCTCATGACTAGACCATGGCACCAAGTGCCACATCCAATCCCCTCTGGAACACCTCCAGGGATGGGGAGTCCACCACCTCCCTGGGCAGCACATCCCAATGACGAATGACTCGCTCAGTGAAGAACTTCCTCCTTACCTCCAGCCTAAACCTCCCCTGGCACAGCTTGAGACTGTGTCCTCTTGTTCTGCTGCTGGCTGCCTGGGAGAAGAGACCAACCCCCACCTGGCTACAACCTCCCTTCAGGGAGTTGGAGAGAGCAAGAAGGTCTCCCCTGAGCCTCCTCTTCTCCAGGCTAAGCAACCCCAGCTCCCTCAGCCTCTCCTCACAGGGCTGTGCTCCAGACCCCTCCCCAGCCTCCTTGCCCTTCTCTGCACACCTTCAAGTCTCTCAATCTCCTTCTTGACCTCAGGAGCCCAGAACTGGACACAGGACTCCAGGGGTGGCCTCAGCAGTGCTGAGCACAGGGCACAAGGACTTCCCTGCTCCTGCTGGCCACACTCTTCCTGATGCAGACCAGGATGCCCTTGGCCTTCTTGGCCACCTGGGCACACTGCTGGCTCCTGTTCAGCTGCTGTCAACCAGCACCCCCAGGTCCCTTTCTGCCTGGCTGCTCTCATCCACTCTGTCCCCAGCCTGCAGCCCTTTCTCTCATGCACCATGGAGTTAATTATTTAATGACATATTAATCCTGACAGTTCAAAGGGTCTGGGGGCCAGGCTGGAGCTCCACTCTGAAGCTGTCTTTTATCTCCCTCCTCTCCCAGAGGAGAGCAACTTCCCCTCATCCTGGCAAGGAAGGAGCTCTCTCTTTGAAAGCTTGTTGTGGCAGCCAGCAAAAGGTGTGATGTGAAATGTTTATTCACACCCAGAGAGCAGATATTAAAGGCAAGAAAACATATGTGGTTGCCTGCTTGTTTGCTGTTCCCCTCTTCAACCCCCAAAGACATCTTTGGTATCACTGTGCCTTTGCTGGGTGAGCAGTTGGGAAGCTGGTTGAGGCAGGGTGCTGCCTTCACTAGCTAATAACACTTCTCATTAAGGAAACATCACAGATTCATTAAGTTGTAAGACAAAAGGACAATGTTTTGGTAACAGTGCTTTGCATTTGTTGGGTTCCTTTTATGTGAGGATCTTGGAGGGCTCAGCAGAGCTGAATGAGTTAGGGGATGGAGCCAGGCATCAGTAAGTCTGCAGATGACACCAAGCTGGGGGCAGGAGTTGAGCTGATAGAGGGCAGCAGAGCTCTGCAGAGGGACCTGGACAGGCTGGACAGATGGACAGAGGCCAACAGGATGGCATTGAACAAGTCCAAGTGCCAGGGGCTGCACTTTGGCCACAGCAACCCCAGGCAGAGCTACAGGCTGGGGGCAGAGTGGCTGAGAGCAGCCAGGCAGAGAGGGACCTGGGGGCAGTGGTGGAGAGCAGCTGAAAATGAGCCAGCAGTGTGCCCAGAGGACCATGAAGGCCAATGGCATCCTGGCCTGCATCAGGCAGAGTGTGGCCAGCAGGAGCAGGGAAGTCCTTGTGCCCTGTGCTCAGCACTGCTTTAATTGTTCTATTCTATTCTATTCTATTCTATTCTATTCTATTCTATTCTATTCTATTCTATTCTATTCTATTCTATTCTATTCTATTCCCTAATACCTAACACCTGCTGACAATTAAACCATGGCTCCAAGTGCCACATCCAGTCCCCTCTTGAACACCTCCAGGGATGGGGACTCCACCACCTCCCTGGGCAGCACATCCCATGAGCCAATTCCTCTTGCTGGGAAGAACTTTCTCCTCACCTCCATCCTGAACTTCCCCTGGCACAGCTTGAGACTGTGTCCTCTTCTTCTGGTGATGGGTGCCTGGGAGAAGAGCCCAACCCCCACCTGGCTACAACCTCCCTTCAGGGAGTTGCAGAGAGCAAGAAGGTCTCCCCTGAGCCTCCTCTTCTCCAGGCTAAGCAACCCCAGCTCCCTCAGCCTCTCCTCACAGGGCTGTGCTCCAGACCCCTCCCCAGCCTCCTTGCCCTTCTCTGCACACCTTCAAGTCTCTCAATCTCCTTCTTGACCTCAGGAGCCCAGAACTGGTCACAGGATTCAGGGTATGGCCTGACCAATGCTGAGCACAGGTTCCTTCCAAGCCAAACCACTCTCTGACCCAGTGCTCAAACTGTCCTGCCCTGCTGTGTCCTTCTTCCCAGTGCTGCTCTGCAAGCCCTTTCCCCTTCTGTCCCTAAGCATCAAAGGTTCCTTGGGGCCAGCTTGCCTTGGACACTGAGCCTGTGTTGTACTGTGCTTTGTTATGTCTGGGAACAAGATCTGCAGAGAAGCTGAGCCCACAGGCTCAGATTAGGCTTGACTTGGTTTCCAGGGGCAGGGAGATGCTTGGGGCTTGGAGCAGGGTGTCTCATATCCTGCTGCCAGAGACAAAATAGGCCAAAGCACACATGGCCAGTGTGAGTTTCCCTGAGACAATTCCCTCTCAGCTGACACTGCCTCCTTCTTATTTGTAGGCAGTTTCTGACTGGCATTGAATGCATCTCTTTGACACACACAAAACAAACCCTCCCAACCCAAAGGCTGTTCCTCAAACCCTTACCCCAAAGAGCAGAAGCAATCATTCCTCACTGCAGACCAGCCTTGCTCCTATGCAAATTCCCTCATGCCCATTACAATCAGCTCCACATCTAGCACAGATACATCCAGTGTGGCTGGGGAACTCCAAACACATTTGCCAGCCTCCCTTGGCTGCAAGGGAAGCAATAGGCTGAGCACAGCTGCCTGGAAACAACTCAGCCACCAGCCAGCAGCTGCAGCTTTTGGGATGCCTGCTTTTCAGGGAGGTGGCAGCTGGGAAGGTGCTGTGGCAGGGTAGCCAGAAGGGCTCTGTGTGAGGAGAATGCCCTCTGCTTTAAAACCCAGCATGAGCCAGCAGTGGTCCCTGGCAGCCCAGAGCCAGCTGAGTGCTGAGCTGCAGCCAGAGCAGGGAGAGCAGCAGCACAGGGAGGGGATTCTGCCCCTCTGCTCTGCTCTGCTCAGCCCCCACCTGCAGCACTGCCTCCAGCTCTGGGGCCCCCAGCACAAGAAGGACCTGGAGCTGCTGGAGAGGGGCCAGAGGAGGCCACAAAGATGATCAGAGGCTGAGAACCTCCCCTGTGGGGACAGGCTGAGGGAGTTGTGGTTGGAGAAGTGAAGGCTTGAGGGAGAGCAGCGTTCCAGTCCATGAAGGGGTTACAAGAAAGCTGGGAAGGGACTTCTGACAAGGACTGGGAGTGCCAGGATGAGAGGCAATGGCTTTAGGCTGGAAGAGGGGAGATTGAGGCTGGAGATGAGGAAGAAATTCTTCCCAGTGAGGGTGGGGAGAGCCTGGCACAGGCTGCCCAGGGAGGCTGTGGCTGTCCCCTGCCTGGAGGTGTTCAAGGCCAGGCTGGATGAGGCTTCGAGCAACCTGGGCTGGTGGGGAGCTGTCCCTGCCCCTGGTGCTCTTTAAGGTCCTTTCCAACCCAAACCCTTCTGTGGGTCTATGAACATGGTGTGCAAAAGCCCAGGCAGCTTTAGGAGCTCCTCTGGCCTTTAGGAAAGAGTTAAAACCCTGCTGAAGCTCTGTGGAGCCTGTGGGGTTTTGTGTCTTACACGGGCTTGGGAGCTCATCTGTTCTGCTGCTGCAGAGGCACTTGAGCACACAGGTTTTGTGAACAGGAGCTGAAGCTGAGCTTGGAAATCAGCCAGAAAGGCAGCAGCCCAAGTTTCAATGCACAGAGCACCCAGAGCAGGATGTTTTCAGGTGCCAAGGCTCAGTGCTGACGTGGGGGGGAAAGCAATGAGAGAGAAGAGGCTTGGAAGAGGCTGGCCCTGGTTGTCTCCTGACTCGTGTCAAACCCTGTGCTGGAGCACTGCTCGGGCAGGGGAGCTCCAGCTGCACTGCTTTGGTGGGTCAGGGGCAAGGCCACAGTGCTGGAGCACAGCAGTGAGGTGAACTCCTGGGTTCACCAAGGCTTCTGCAGTGCCTCCTCCTAAAGAGCTGTGGCAGCCTAGGGGGCAGCTCTCCAGAGCCTTCTATTTTGGGCTGGCTCTGCATGCAGGGCAGCTGGCATTTCAGCTGCCTCTGCTAACCCTGCTGCAGGGGCCCTCCACAGGGAGCTGCCTTTCTCCAGTGCTCATCAGTTCTCCCTCCTCCCTTCCCTGCTGGTCTGAAGCGAGGGCTTCCCACAGTGGCACTGAAGAAGGCTCTGAAGAGTGCTCTGAGGAGGCTCAGTCAGGTCAGAAATGAGGAAGAGGCAGTGAGAAACCAGGAAGAAATAAGAGTAGGATAGGATAGGATAGGATAGGATAGGATAGGATAGGATAGGATAGGATAGGATAGGATAGGATAGGATAGGATAGGATAGGATAGGATAGGATAGGATAGGATAGGGTAGGGTGGGGTAGGGTAGGGTAGGGTAGGGTAGGGTAGTATAGGGTAGGGTAGAATAGAATAGAATAGAATAGAATAGAATAGAATAGAATAGAATAGAATAGAATAGAATAGAATAGAATAGAATAGAATAGAATTAACCAGGTTGGAAAGGACCTTTGAGATCACCAAGTCCAACCTATCATCCAAAACCATCTGATCAACTAAACCATGGCTTCAAGTGCCTCATCCAGGCTCTTCCTAAACACCTCCAGGGATGGGGACTCCACCACCTCCCTGGGCAGCACATCCCATGAGCCAATCACTCTCTCTCTCTGAGGAATTTCTTCCTACCATCCAACCTAAACCTCCCCTGGCACAGCTTGAGACTGTGTCCTCTTGTTCTGCTGCTGGCTGCCTGGGAGAAGAGACCAATCCCCACCTGGCTACAACCTCCCTTCAGGGAGTTGGAGAGAGCAAGAAGGTCTCCCCTGAGCCTCCTCTTCTCCAGGCTAAGCAACCCCAGCTCCCTCAGCCTCTCCTCCCAGGGCTGTGCTCCAGACCCCTCCCCAGCCTCCTTGCCCTTCTCTGCACACCTTCAAGTCTCTCAATCTCCTTCTTGACCTGAGCAGCCCAGGACTGGACACAGGACTCCAGGGGTGGCCTCAGCAGTGCTGAGCACAGGGCACAAGGACTTCCCTGCTCCTGCTGGCCACACTCTGCCTGATGCAGGCCAGGATGCCCTTGGCCTTCTTGTCCCCCTGTGCACACTGCTGGCTCTTGTTCAGCTGCTCTCCACCACTGCCCCCAGGTCCCTCGCTGTCTGCCCCTCTGCTCTGCTCTGGTGAGACCTCACCTGCAACACTTCATCCATCTCTGAGGCATCCAACACAAGAAAGACCTGGAACTGTTGGTGTAGGTCCAGAGGAAGCTACAAAGATGATCAGAGGGCTGGAGAACCACCCCTATGGAGAGAGGCTGGAAGAGTTAGGGCTGTTCAGCCTGGAGAAGAGAAGGCTCCAGGGAGACCTCAGAGCAGCCTTCCAGTACTTGAAGAGCTCCAGGAGAGCTGGGGAGGGACTTTTGACAATGCTTTGGAGTGACAGCATCACAGATCACAGGATGTTAGAGGCTGGAAGGAACCTTCAAAGATCAAGTCCAACCCCCTTGCCAGCTAAAAGTCCTTCCTGGCCTCTGAAAGAGAAAAATGCCAGTCATGAATCAAGAAATCTGTGAGATGTCCACCTCTGGAGGCTGTGAGACAGTGTTGGGAGAGGTCTGCTTGCCCTCTGGGTACACTTTTCCCTTCAGATTTGATTTTAGCCACTCTGAGAGAAAGCAGCCCTGGCAAGATGGATTTTTAGTGGGATTTGATGAGGCTCTGCAGACAAATTGGTGCCTTCTCCTCTCCTTCCACTGCAAATGCCAGCAAATCTCTCCCAGTCTTTAACAGAAGCATCAAGGCTTAACCCTCGTTCAGGGAGCTGCCAGGCAGCCATGGCCAGCCCAGGACTGACTTTTCCAAGAGAACATTTTCCAGGGCCATGTTTCTTAATAAAAATGCATTTTGAAGGACCTCTGCCAATGGCATCCTGGCCTGCAGCAGGCAGAGTGTGGGCAGCAGGAGCAGGGAAGTCCTTGTGCCCTGTGCTCAGCACTGCTGAGGCCACCCCTGGAGTCCTGTGTCCAGTTCTGGGCTCCTGAGGTCAAGAAGGAGATTGAGAGACTTGAAGGTGTGCAGAGAAGGGCAAGGAGGCTGGGGAGGGGTCTGGAGCACAGCCCTGTGAGGAGAGGCTGAGGGAACTGGGGTTGCTTAGCCTGGAGAAGGGGAGGCTCAGGGGAGACCTTCTTGCTCTCTGCAACTCCCTGAAGGGAGGTTGTAGCCAGGTGGGGGTTGGTCTCTTCTCCCAGGCAAGCAGCAGCAGAACAAGAGGACACAGTCTCAAGCTGTGCCAGGGGAGGTTCAGGCTGGAGGTGAGGAAGAAATTCTTCCCAGCAAGAGGAATTGGCCACTGGGATGTGCTGCCCAGGGAGGTGGTGGAGTCCCTGTCCGTGGAGGTGTTGAAGAAAGGCTTGGATGAGGCACTTGGAGCCATGGTTTAGTTGTCAGAAGGTGTTAGGTCAGAGGTATCACAGTATCACAGTATCACTTAGGTTGGAAAGGACCTCGAGGATCATCGAGTCCAACCTATCAACACAGACCCCATGACTAGACCATGGCACCAAGTGCCACATCCAATCTCCCCTTGAATGCCTCCAGGGTTAATAATAAGTTGGACTTGATGATCTCTGAGGTCTTTTCCAACCTTATTGATTCTATGATGATTCTATGATTCATTTGATTGGTTTTGGGGGTAGTTCTCCAAATCACTTGGGGGGGTGTGTGTGTAATTCCAACCCAGCACACCTTGCCACTGCTTTGAGGGAAGACCTAAGCAGAAGAAATCTTCCACGTGTGGAACATGCCCTCTGCTGCTGTCTGGGGCGCAGGCAGAGCCTCTCTGATGGAAGATATCAACTGAAGTCAAGCAGATTAGGGACAGTGAAATGGAAACTGAAATGCACAGGACCCTTTCTCTGCAGAGAGGTGGGCTGGAGGTGAGGAAGAAATTCTTCCCAGCAAGAGATTGGCCATGGGAATGTGCTGCCCAGGGAGGTGGTGGAGTCCCCATCCCTGGAGGTGTTTAGGAAGAGCTTGGATGAGGCACTTGGTGCCATGGTTGAGTTGATCAGATGGTGTTGGGTGCTAGGTTGGGCTTGGTGACCTCAAAGGTCTTTTCCAACCTGGTTGATTCTGTGTTGTGGTTTAGTTGGTTAGATGGTGTTGGGTGCTAGGTTGGGCTTGGTGATCTCAAAGGTCTTTTCTGGTTTTGTTGTGGTTTAGTTGGTTAGATGGTGTTGGGTGCTAGGTTTTGGTGATCTCAAAGGTCTTTTCCAACCTGGTTGATTCTGTGTTGTGGTTTAGTTGGTTAGATGGTGTTGGGTGCTAGGTTCAAAGGTCTTTTCCAACCTGGTTGATTCTGTGTTGTGGTTTAGTTGGTTAGATGGTGTTGGGTGCTAGGTTGGGCTTGGTGACCTCAAAGGTCTTTTCCAACCTGGTTGATTCTGTGTTGTGGTTTAGTTGGTTAGATGGTGTTGGGTGCTAGGTTGGGCTTGGTGATCTCAAAGGTCTTTTCCAACTTGGTTAATTCTGGGTTCTGCTTTGGTTGGTTAGATGATGCTGGGTGCTAGGTTGGACTTGGTGATCTCAAAGTTCTTTTCCAACCTGCTTGATGATTCTGTATTCTGTGACGAGATCAAAGGAGAAAAAGTCTTAGCTGCTGCAAAGGCTGTTGAGAACATAGATGGCAAAAGTGAAGCTGGGCAGAAATTAGCAAGGAGAGTGAGGGCAGCTCTGACAAGAATTCATACCAAGAGCTGTGCAGTTGTAGCAATTATTCCTACAGCCTTTTTTTCCCTTTCTTTCTGGAAGTAACTTCTTTTTTTCCTTTCCTTTCTTTTTTTCCCCTTCCTTTCTTTTTCCCCTTACCTGCTTTCTGATTCCTTCTCTCAGCCACAGCTCTCAGGCTCCTCTGCTTCCCTTTCCTGGGGGAAGGGGCTGTAATTGAAAGCAAGAGGAGAAGGAATGAAGCAGAGCCACTCTGAAAGGGAGTTGGAGCTCTGTAGCTTGCCCCAAAACTCGGACAAGCTGCCCAGGAGGGAAAGCTTTTGCAGCTGTGGGAGGGAAACAAGTGGATGGCCAGGGCAGGAGAACCACTTCCAATCCATCTCAGCCACACTTCCTAATTAGATGCCTTAAAGATCCCATTTAGATTCTGGCAGGCAGTTTCTGGGTGTTAATTAACTACTGGCTGATGGTGGAAAACACATTTCTGGGGCTACCAGAGCTGCTGGTGCCTCTAGGAGGGTTTGCTAACACATCCTGCTTGGAAATGGTTTCTCTGTTTACATTGATTTTGTCTTTACTGCACTCTCTTTGTCACTTCTGTGAAGAGGGTTGGAGATCCTCCCCTGTGGGGACAGGCTGGGAGAGCTGGGGGTGTTCAACCTGGAGAAGAGAAGGCTCCAGGGAGACCTCAGAGCAGCCTTCCAGTACCTGAAGGGGCTCCAGGAGAGCTGGGGAGGGACTTTGGACAAGGGCTGGGAGGGACAGGAGGAACAATGGCTTTGAGCTGGGAGAGAGGAGACTGAGACTGGAGAGGAGGAAGCTCCCCTAGCTGAAATAAGGAGAGGCTGAGGGAGCTGGGGTTGCTTAGCCTGGAGGAGAGGAGGCGCAGGGGAGACCTTCTTGCTCTCTGCAACGCCTCTGAAGGGAGGTTGTAGCCAACTGGGGGTTGGGCTCTTCTCCCAGGAAAGCAGCACCAGAAGAAGAGGACACAGTCTCAAGCTGTGCCAGGGGAGGTTTAAGCTGGGGGTGAGGAGAAAGTGCTTCCCAGAGAGAGTTGTTAGCCCTTGAGATACGCTGCCCAGGGAGTTGGTGGAGCCACCATCCCTGGAGGTGTTCAAGAGAGGATTGGATGTGGCACTTGGAGCCATGGTTTAGTCGTGAGGTCTATGGTGACAGGCTGGACTTGATGATCCTTGAGGTCTCTTCCAACCTTGTTGATTCTGTGATACTGTGAAGAAATTGTTTAGAGTGAGGCTGGGGAGACACTGGAGCAGGTTGTCCATGGAGGCTGTGGATACCTCTTCCCTGGAGGTGTTCAAAGTCAGGCTGGATGAGGCCTTGAGCAACATGGTCTGGGGGGAGGTGTCCTGCCTATGGAGGGGGTTGGAACTGGCTGATCTTTGAGGTCCCTTCCAACCCAAACCATTCTATTAGCCTATGACTGTATGAAACACAACTCTTGTAGGCTGTCATTTGCCCAAGAGAGCTGAGTGAACAACTTGGCCTCACAAAAAGCGCTGAAGTTTTGTCAGAGACATGGATTAATGGTGCACCAAAGCAAGCATGACCTCTTACAGAATCACAGAATCACTAAGGTTGGAAGAGACCTCAAAGATCCTCAAGTCCAAGCTGCCACCACAGACCTCATGACTAAACCATGGCACCAAGTGCCACATCCAATCCCCTCTTGAGCACCTCCAGGATGGGGACTCCACCACCTCCCTGGGCAGCACATTCCAATAGCTAACAACTCTCTCTGGGAAGAACTTTCTCCTCACCTCCAGCCTAAACCTCCCCTGGCACAGCTTGAGACTGTGGCCTCTTGTTCTGGTGCTGCTTGCCTGGCAGAAGAGTCCAACCCCCTTCCTGCCTACAACCTCCCTTCAGGGAGTTGGAGAGAGCAAGAAGGTCTCCCCTGAGCCTCCTCTTCTCCAGGCTAAGCAACCCCAGCTCCCTCAGCCTCTCCTCACAGGGCTGTGCTCCAGACCCCTCCCCAGCCTCCTTGCCCTTCTCTTTACAATCAATGAATTGTCTCAGTTAGAAGAGAACTTCAAGATCACTGAGTCCAACCATCAACCCACCAGCACCATGGCCTCTAAACCATGCCCCAAAGTGCCATGGCCACACATTTCTTGACCACCTCCAGGGATGGGGAGCCTTTCCCATGCACGCAGAACCCCTGTCCATCACATTGCACTGCAGCTGGCTCGGTTCTGGCTTCAGATGAGCAATGCACCACAGAGCCAACTTGATATATCATCCTTTGCTGTTTAGTTAATACACAATAACACTGCCTCTAAGCCTAAATGAATTGCACAGCAGTACATATGAGTCACTTAATTGTCATGGTTATTACCTTAATTCCTACAATTACAGGGGATAAACAATGCTGCTTTGTGTTGCAGGTGAGGCAGCTCACATTGCCAGCACCTTCCCTTTCTACCTGCTGCAGTTCTCCTGAAAACCTCCATGATCATAGAACCACAGACTGGGAGGGGTTGGAAGGGACCTCTGGAGATCATCCAGTCCAACCCCCCTGCCAGAGCAGGGTCACCCAGGGCAGGGCACTCAGGAACACATCCAGCTGGGTCTTGAATGTCTCCAGAGAAGGAGACTCCAGAACCTCTCTGTGCAGCCTGCTCCAGGGCTCCAGCAGCCTCACACCAAAGAAATTTCTCCTTCTGTTGAGGTGGAGCTCCCTGGGTTCTAGTTTGTGCCCATTGCTCCTTGCCCTATCACAGGACACCACTGAGAAGAGCCTGGCCCCTGCTGCTTGCCCCCCACCCTTCAGATATTTGTAAGGAAGGGGACAAGCAAATGTCAAATGTACCTCCACTAAGTTCCTGGTCCACCTATCTCTCTGCACCACCACTACTAAGATCATTGTCAGGTCTTTTCCAACCTGGTTAATTCTTCTCTTCTCTTCTCTTCTCTTCTCTTCTCTTCTCTTCTCTTCTCTTCTCTTCTCTTCTCTTCTCTTCTCTTCTCTTCTCTTCTCTTCTCTTCTCTTCTCTTCTCTTCTCTTCTCTTCTCTTCTCTTCTCTTCTCTTCTCTTCTCTTCTCTTCTCTCCTGAGTCTCTCCTCCTTCCCTCCCTTCCTTCCTTCCTCCCTCCCTCCCTTCCTCTCCTCCTTCCCTTCTCCTTCCTCCTCCTCCCTCCCTCCCTTCCTTCCTCTCCTCTCTTCGAGTCTCCCGAGTCTCCTCTCCTTCCCCTTCCTTCCTTCCCTTCCTTCCCTTCCCTTCCCTTCCCTTTCCTTTCCCCTTCCCTTCCTTCCCTTCCCTTCCCTTCCCTTCCCTTCTTCCTTCTCTTCTCTTCTCTTCTCTTCTTTCTTCTCTTCTCGTTAGTAGCTTCCTTTAAGAGCTCTGAGTGCTGAATAAGTATTTTGAAGATCTCCTGGTCCTGCCTTTGGTTCTAGTAGATGATTGGGCCAGGAGTGGTGTTTCCTCCTGACTGCTCAAGCACGGCCCTGTGAGGAGAGGCTGAGGGAGCTGGGGTTGCTTAGCCTGGAGAAGAGGAGGCTCAGGGGAGACCTTCTTGCTCTCTGCAACTGCCTGAAGGGAGGTTGTAGGCAGGAAGGGATTGGACTCTTCTGCCAGGCAAGCAGCACCAGAACAAGAGGACACAGTCTCAAGCTGTGCCAGGGGAAGTTTAGGCTGCAGATGAGGAGAAAGTTCTTCACCAAGAGAGTTGTTAGCCATTGGAATGTGCTGCCCAGGGAGGTGGTGGAGTCCCCATCCCTGGAGGTGTTCAAGAGGGGTTTGGATGTGGCACTTGGAGCCATGGTTTAGTCATGAGGTCTGTGGTGCCAGGTTGGACTTGGTGATCTTTGAGGTCTCTTCCAACCTTGGTGATTCTGTGATTCTATGAATGGACCAAGGCTTTTCCAACAGCAGAGTCCAAGGTGCATCCCAGCTGCTGCACACACCCAGATCTGCTAGAGGAGACCTCAGCAGTTAATTCCTGCAGTCCCCCTTCGAGCTCCAACCCCTTTAATGACAGACCTGCAACGTTTCTCAGTAGTCCTCTCTTCCCAGCAAAGAGTTCAGCTAATAGCAGCTGTATTGATGGAGCCATCTACCAGAACAGAGAAAGAACCAAAGCTCCTAGGTTTAAAATGAATGAAGTGTTTACCTGTACATCATTTTAATGGATGGTGAAATTCATTCTCATGATAGGCCCATAAATGTCACTTTGTGTCTGCCACAGCAAAATACTCCTGTAACAAATGGCAGGCTGCATTAATACCCAACAAGAGGACGTTCAGAGCAGCTTGACTTGCATTACACACACTAATAAAGGCCCAGCCTGGGATTTTGATTCATTCTGTTGGCTCAGGGAGCAGCAGAAACACAGGGGTGGAGGTAGAGCAAGGGGGAAGATGAATGACAGGAAGGCAAATAAACCTGAGTGGCTTCCCAGCAACTCTGTCTCTTTGTTGAGCTTGGGTTTGTTCCAGGTGCTCTGCTGCAAACAATTCCTTTTGAACCTGTAGCTCCCTCTTCCATTTCTCCCCAGCCCGCTGTCAGTTTGCTCAGGTAGCCAGAGAAAACTCTGAGACTCATCAGCTCCCTACACTCCTTGGTGGGAATGGATTTGGAATGGAATGGAATGGAATGGAATGGAATGGAATGGAATGGAATGGAATGGAATGGAATGGAATGGAATGGAATGGAATGGAATGGAATTGAATAGACCAGTTTGGAAGAGACCTTCAAGATCATCGTGTCCAACCCATCAACCAATCCAACACCACCTAAACAACTAACCCATGGCACCAAGCACTGCATCAAGTCTCCTCCTGAACACCATTTAGGAAGAACAGGTCCTGCATCTCCAATCTGATCTCCTTCTATGATCAGGTGACCCATCTGGTGGATGTGGGGCAGGCTGTGGATGTGGTCTGCCTGGGCCTCACAAGGCCTTTGACACCGTCTCCCACAGCAAACTCCTGGCCAAGCTGTCAGCCCCTGGCTGGACAGCAGCTCTCTGAGCTGGGTTAGGAACTGGCTGGAGGCTGAGCCCAGAGAGTGGTGGTGAATGGTGCCACAGCCAGCTGGCAGCCAGGCACCAGTGGTGTGCCCCAGGGAGCAGTGCTGGGTCCCAGCCTGTTCAATATCTTTATTGATGATCTGGATGAGGAGATTCCGTCCATCAGCAGTAAATGTGCAGATGACACCAAGCTGGGAGCAGATGTTGGTCAGTTAGAGGGTAGAAAGGCTCTGCAGAGGGACCTGGACAGGCTGACAGATGGGCAGAGGCCAACAGGATGGCATTCAACAAGTCCAAGTGCCAGGGGCTGCACTTTGGCCACAGCAACCCCAGGCAGAGCTACAGGCTGGGGGCAGAGTGGCTGAGAGATGCCAAACAGAGAGGAACCTGGGGGTGCTGATTGACAGCTGCCTAAACATGAGCCAGCAGTGTGCCCAGCTGGCCAAGAAGGCCAAGGGCATCCTGGCCTGCATCAGGCAGAGTGTGGCCAGCAGGAGCAGGGAAGTCCTTGTGCCCTGTGCTCAGCACTGCTGAGACCACACCTTGAGTCCTGTGTTCAGTTCTGGGCTCCTGAGGTCAAGAAGGAGACTGAGAGACTTGAAGGTGTCCAGAGAAGGGCAAGGAGGCTGGGGAGGGGTCTGGAGCACAGCCCTGTGAGGAGAGGCTGAGGGAGCTGGGGTTGCTTAGCCTGGAGAAGAGGAGGCTCAGGGGAGACCTCATTGCTCTCTACAACTACCTGAAAGTTGGTTGTGGTCAGGAAGGGGGTGGTCTCTTCCCTCTAGCAAGCAGCAGCAGAACAAGAGGACACAGTCTCAAGCTGTGCCAGGGGAAGTTTAGGCTGGAGGTGAGGAGAAAGTTCTTCACCGAGAGAGTTGTTGCCCATTGGAATGTGCTGCCCAGGGAGGTGGTGGAGTCCCCATCCCTGGAGGTGTTCCAGAGGGGATTGGATGTGGCACTTGGTGCCATGGTTTAGTCATGAGGTCTGTGGTGACAGGATGGACTCACTGACCTTTGAGGTCTCTTCCAACCTTGGTGATACTGTGATACTGTGAGTAGATAGAGAGTCCCATCCCTGACATCCCAGTGTCCAGGCAGCACTGAAACCAAAGCCCTCAGACTGACACAGGGCTGCAGGAAAGAAGCAGCAGAGCCTTTCGTTTCTTTGCATCCTGGTTTGGCACAGCTTTGGAGGCCTGCAGCAGTGTCACAGAATCACCAAGGCTGGAAGAGACCTCAAAGATCATCAAGTCCAACCTGGCACCACAGACTCCATGGCTAAACCATGGCTCCAAGTGCCACATCCAATCCCCTCTTGAACACCTCACATCTGCACAGCATCATGGACACAGTGGGCAGCATGCAGCCAGCAGAGCATGTTCAGCTTTCCTTTTGTTTGTCAGCTGAGGCTGTGTACTCTCTGCCCAGGGAAACCCTCTCTTTGGTTCCCTTTACTGGATTCCCCTCAGCTGGGGAGCGGTGGGGAGCAGCAGCACTGCCCCTCAGCCTCTCCTGGGCTCAGGGGCTGGAGTTCACTAGAACAAAGAGCATCACATGAATGAACACCTCCAGAGTCAAACATGGAAGCAGAGAATTGTTTGGGCTGGAAAAGGCCTCTAAGATCATCCAGGCCAGCAATCAGTGCAACCCCACCATGGCCACTAAGCCATGTCCCACAGTGCCATAGCCACAGCCTTCATGAGCACCCCAGGCATGGGCACTCCACCACCTCCCTGGGCAGCCTCTGCCAATCCCTGACCACTCTGGCAGCAAAGAAATTGTTCCTCCTCTCCAATCAAAACCCTCCCCTGGCACAATTTCAGACCATTTCCTCTCCTTCTATCACCTAAGACTAGGGAGAAGAGCTCAATGCCCACCTGGCTCCCTCCTCCTTGCAGGGAGCTGTAGAGAGCACTAAAGTCTCCCTCAGCCTCCTCTTCTCCACATTAAACACCCCCAGCTCCCTCAGCTGCTCCTCAAAGGTGCTGGGGACTCCACCACCTCCCTGGGCAGCCTGTTCCAATCCCTGACCACCTTTGCAGCAAAGAAATTGTTCCTCATCTCCAGCCTGCCCCTCCCCTGGTGCAACTTGAGGCCATTTCCTCTCACCCTATCACCTGGTACTTGGCAGCTCCCATGATCCATGGCCATTCCCCTCAGCCTTGGCCCAGAAACATCAATAAGGGCAGGGCTGGCTAGAATCATCTCTTGGGTCTGCATCTGAGAGCCAGGAGCAGCTGCCAGTCTGTTGAGCACTGCCATTGGGTCAGGAGATATGGCAATTGCTGGGCTCTCATCTGAGATGGGATCTGAAGCACCCTGCTGCTATTTTCTCTTGCTGAGCTGTGGAGCCAATATGTTTAAGGCAAATACCCTTGCTCCACTCTGATGGCCTCTCCAGCTTTGTGTGTGAGGGAAGTGGTAATTCCAGAGTGCTATTTCGAGGCAGCTGCTTCCCTGCCTCCAAGAGCTTTGAATTGTGAAGAGAAAGGGAAAATACAATCTTCCTACATTACCATTAAATGCAGCAACTAAACCTGCTGCAAAAGGTGTGATTTGCTGATTGGAGGGAAAATATTCCTGCTGCCTGGGAATACAGGCTGCCAGCTAATGATTGCTTTTGCCCTAGATCCCTGAAGAATAGAATCAGAGGTTTCTTTCTGTTGCAAAAGTCCTCTAAGCTCTTCCAGCTGTCAGCCCAACCCCACCATGGCCACAAACCATGTCACCTCCAGGGATGGGCACTCCACCACCTCCCTGGGCAGCCTGTGCCAGGCCCTGACCACTCCTGCAGCACATAAATTGTTCCTCAGCTCCAACCCAAACCTCCCCTGGCACAATTTCAGGCCAGTTCCTCTCCTTCTATCACCTGAGACTAGGGAGCAGAGCCCAACCCCCAGCTCACTGCAACCTCCTTTCAGAGAGCAATGAGGTCTCCCTCAGCCTCCTCTTCTCCAGGCTGAACACCCCTGGCTGCTCCTCCCCACCTCTCTTCTCCAGACCCTTCCCCAGCTTTGTTGCCCTTCTCTAGATACTCTCCAGCTTCTCAGTGCCCTTCTTGGAGTGAAGGGCACAAAACTGACCCCAGGGTTTGAGGTGTGCATGAGAAACGTGCTGTGGAGGAGCCCGAGGCTGAGAGGGAGCAGCAGCTCTGTGACCATAGCTGCGATTGTCTTGGCCACGTGGGTTGACCAGCCCCAAGTGCAGAGATGCAACCAGCTCCTGGCATTGCTGTCAGCAGACTGGAGGTTGGCAGCCAGCTGGCAGCAGAGGGTAAGTCTCTTCTTTCACCATTCACTTTGTGCCAGTGTTTTGTAGAGCCTCTGAGTGACTGCAGCACCATTCAAACCCAAACAGAATCACTTTGGATTTCCCCATTCCTTATCTTCCCTCCTCCCCCTAATTGTTCTTCTCCTTCTCCTTCTCCTCCTCCTCCTCTATTCCTCCTCCTCCTCCTCCTCCTCCTTCTCTTTCTCCTTCTCCTTCTCCTTCTCCTTCTCCTTCTCCTTCTCCTTCTCCTTCTCCTTCTCCTTCTCCTTCTCCTTCTCCTTCTCCTTTTCTCTTTCTCCTTCTCCTCCTTCTCCTCCTTCTTCTCCTTCTCCTTCTCCTTCTCCTTCTCCTTCTCCTTCTCCTTCTCCTTCTCCTCCTCCTCTCCTCCTCCTCCTCTTCTCCCTTCTCCTTCTCCTTCTCCTTCTCCTTCTCCTTCTCCTTCTCCTTCTCCTTCTCCTTCTCCTTCTCCTTCTCTCTCCTCCTCCTTCTCCTTCTCCTTTTCCTTCTTTCTCCTTCTCCTCCTCTCACCTCCTCCTTCTCCTCCTTCCCCTTCTCCTTCTCCTTCTCCTTCTCCTTCTCCTTCTCCTTCTCCTTCTCCTTCTCCTTCTCCTTCTCCTCCTCCTTCTCCTTCTCTTCCTTTTTCTCCTCCTTTTTTTCCCCTCCCTTAATGACTTGCTTTATTTAATGACACATCCTGCTTCTTAGGGTTGAAAAGAATAGAGCATGATTTGCAGCCAACTGTGTGTGTGTGTCTGCCAGCCCCATTACAATTTGGGCATGAATCTGGGGGCAGGAAGCTGTTTGCAAGATCAGGACCTGAGCCTCTTGTCTAGACTTCTGCATGTGTGATCTGAAATGCAAATCTAGGGCTTGCTTGTTGGGCTTTTTTGTTGATCAACATGTGTGAAAGTGTGGTGCACAAGACCTGTGGGGAGAGGCTGAGGGAGCTGGGGCTGCTTGGCCTGGAGAGGAGGAGGCTCAGGGGAGACCTCAGCCTGTGGGCTCAGCTTCTCTGCAGATCTTGTTCCCAGACTTAGCAAAGCACAGCACAACACAGGCTCAGGGTCCAAGGCAAGCTGGCCCCAAGGAACCTTTGATGCTTAGGGACAGAAGGGGAAAGGGCTTGCAGAGCAGCACTGGGAGCAAGGACACAGCAGGACAGGGTAGTTCTGAGCACTGGGTCAGAGAGTGGTTTGGCTTGGAAGGAACCTGTGCTCAGCACTGGTTAAGCCACTCCTTGAGACCTGTGTCCAGTTCTGGGCTCCTCAGGTCAAGAAGGAGATTGAGAGACTTGAAGGTGTGCAGAGAAGGGCAAGGAGGCTGGGGAGGGGTCTGGAGCACTGACAGCACAGAAAGCCAAGGGCAGCCTGGGCTGCATCCAAAGCAGTGTGGCCAGAGATGGAGAGAGGGATCCTGCCCCCCTGCTCTGCTCTGGGGAGACCTCACCTGCAGGGATGTGTCCAGCTCTGGAGCCCACAACACAAGAGAGACATGGAGCTGATGGAGAGGGTCCAGGGGAGGCCACAAAGATAATCAGAGGGCTGGAGAACCTCTGCTGTGGGGACAGGCTGAGCGAGTTGGGGCTGTTCAGCCTGGAGAAGAGAAGGCTCCAGGGAGACCTCAGAGCAGCATTTCAGTATCTGAGGGGGACCTACAGGAAGGCTGGGGAGGGACTGTTGCCAAGGGTTTGGAGTGACAAGATGAGAGGCAATGGTTTGAAACTAGAGCAGGGGAGATTTAGAATGGACACCAGGAGGAAGTTCTGCACAGTGAAGGTGATGAGACCCTGGAACAGGTTGCAGAAAGAGGTAGTGGAGAGAGATCAGCTCAGACTTGCTGGGGCCCTGAGCAAGCTGGAGCTGTCCCTGCTGACTGCAGGGGGGGGGTTGGACAAGATGTCCTTTGAGGGTCCCTTCCCACCTGATGCATGCTGATTTCTATGCTCCTGTGACCTCGCAGTGCTGCAGGGCTCCTGCCCAGGGCCGGGCTGAGCAGAGTCTTTTCTCTGGGCACTGTGTTCCTGAAGCCTGCAAGAACACATAAGCCTTTCAATGGGAAGGTTGTGAGTTCAAGCCTGCAGTGAGCAGGAGTGCTCACACTGGGCAGCAGGGTCCTCCCTCCCTAGTCAAGAGGTCTGTGGTGCCAGGTTGGGCTCGATGATCCTCGAGGTCTCTTCCAACCTTAGTGATACTGATACTTTATTTTATTTAGAACAGAATAAACCAAACCAGGTTGGAAGAGACCTTCAAGATCATGGTGTCCAACCCATCAACCAATCCAACACCACCTAAACAACTAACCCATGGCACCAAGCACCCCAGCAAGTCTCCTCCTGAACACCTCCAGTGATGGGGACTCCACCACTTCCCTGGGCAGCACATTCCAATGGGAAATCACTCTCTCTGTGTAGAACTTCTTCCTAATATCCAACCTAAACCTCCCCTGGCACAGCCTGAGACTGTGTCCTCTTGTTCTGGTGCTGCTTGCCTGGGAGAAGAGACCAACCTCTGCCTGGCTACAACCTCCCTTCAGGGAGTTGAGAGAGTGATAAGGTCTCCCCTGAGCCTCCTCTTCTCCAGGCTAAGCAACCCCAGCTCCCTCAGCCTCTCCTCACAGGGCTGTGCTCCAAGCCCCTCACCAACATTGTTGCCCTTCTCTGGACACCTTCCAGCAAGTCAACCTCCTTCCTAAACTGAGGAGCCCAGAACTGGACACAGGACTCAAGGGGTGGCCTAACCAGTGCAGTGTCCAGGGGCAGAATGACCTCCCTGCTCCTGCTGGCCACACTCTGCCTGATGCAGGCCAGGATGCCATTGGCCCTCTTGGCTGCCTGGGCACACTGCAGGCTCATGTTCAGCCTACCATCAACCAGCACCCCCAGGTGCCTCTCTGCCTGGCTGCTCTCAGCCACTCTGCCCCCAGCCTGTAGCTCTGCCTGGGGTTGTTGTGGCCAATGTGCAGAACCTGGCACTTGGATGTATTCAATCTCCTGCCCTTGGCCTCTGCCCATCTGCCCAGCCTGTCGAGATCCCTCTGCAGAGCCTCTCTGCCCTCCAGCAGTCAACTCCTGTCCCCAGCTTGGTGTCATCTGCACATTTACTGCTGATGGCCTCAATGCCCTCATCCAGATCATCAATGAAGATGTTAAAGAGCACAGGGCCCAGCACTGCTCCCTGGGGCACACCACTGGTGCCTGGCTGCCAGCTGGCTGTGGCACCATTCACCACCACTCTCTGGGCTCAGCCTCCAGCCAGTTCCTAACCCAGCTCAGAGAGCTGCTGTCCAAGCCATGGGCTGACAGCTTGGCCAGGGGTTTGCTGTGGGGGATACTGAACAGAGGGCTCTGCCAGTCCCTCTGTGCAACAACAGCAGCGTTGCCTTTGGCTTCTCTGGGAGCCTGCCTGGGTCTGGAGCAACCTGTTTGCAACTTGCAAATGGTTCAAAAGCTACCAGAGGGCCAAAGGCAGCAGGACCTCAGGGGCTCTGCCTTGCTTGCAAACCCTCCCAGGGGAATAAGCACAATGATCCCCACGGCCCAGGGGATGCTCACAGCTTCAGCTGGAATAGAGACACGATGGAGCAGAAAGGGAGAAGGCAGCAGCACCTCTCTTAGATATGCAAATCCACCCAGCTAAGCCCCCGGGGAGCTACAGAAGTGACTTTGTAAAGGCACCATTAAAGACAAAACAAACACTGCAAGGCTTTCCCCCTTTGCCTTTCAACTCCAGCAGTTACAGAGACTTAACCTGAAGCACACATTCCATCTGCACCCAGTTGATCTACATAACCTCTGTGTGTGTGTGTGTGAATTTGAATGGGAAATGAGAGGTTCACAGGCTCTGTGCAGAGCTGGGAGATGAAGAGTTGTGGAAAGGGGAGGGGGGGGAGTGGGGGACAAATATAAATAGGAAAAGCAACTTCAAGACTCCCTGCAAGGTGGATATGCTCTACCTGGACCTCAGCAAGGCCTTTGGCACTGTCCCCACAGCAAACTGCTGGCCAAGCTGTCAGCCCCTGGCTTGGACAGCAGCTCTCTGAGCTGGGTTAGGAACTGGCTGGAGGCTGAGCCCAGAGAGTGGTGGTGAATGGTGCCACAGCCAGCTGGCAGCCAGGCACCAGTGGTGTGCCCCAGGGAGCAGTGCTGGGCCCTGTGCTCTTTAACATCTTCACTGATGATCTGGAGGAGGGCATTGAGTCCATCATCAGTAAATTTGCAGATGACACCAAGCTGGGAGCAGATGTTGGTCATTGAGAGGGCAGAGAGGCTCTGCAGAGGGACCCTGCCAGACTGGACAGATGGGCAGAGGCCAACAGGATGGCATTCAACAAGTCCAAGTGCCAGGTGCTGCACTTTAGCCACAGCAACCCCAGGCAGTACTACAGGCTCCATATTCTGTGAATCTGTGAATGGGGAGAAGTGGCAGCAATGTGAGTGCAGCAGCAAGCCAGAGCCAGAGCTGGTTAGGTCAGAGATCATTTCCACTCAGCAATCATTTCCTGGGGTCCCTGAGCAGGCTTTCTCTCCTGAACTCCTTGCCAGGGATATTTCCAGCTGTGGGTTTGCTGGAGGGCTCATTTAGAATCATAGATTCAGTAAGGATGGAAAAGACCTCAGAGGTCATCAAGTCCAACCTAGCACCCAACACCTCCTGACAACTAAACCATGGTTCCAAGTGCCACATCCAATCCCCTCTGGAACACCTCCAGGGATGGGGACTCCACCACCTCCCTGGGCAGCACATTCCAAAGGCCAATTCCTCTCTCTGGGAAGAACTTTCTCCTCACCTCCAGCCTGAACCTCCCCTGGCACAGGGGTGCTGGGTGATAGGTTGGAATTGATGATCTCAAAGGTCTTTTCCAACCTGGTTAATTCTATTCTATTCTATTCTATTCTATTCTATTCTATTCTATTCTATTCTATTCTATTCTATTCCATTCCATTCCATTCCATTCTATTCCATTCCATTCCATTCCATTCCATTCTAACACAGAACCTTTACAGAATACAGAATAAACCAGGTTGGAAAAAGACCTTTGAGATCATCAAGTCCAACCTCTCACCCAGCATCATCTGATCAACTAAACCATGGCACCAAGTGCCTCATCCAGGCTCTTCCTAAACACCTCCAGGGATGGGGACTCCACCACCTCCCTGGGCAGCACATCCCAATGGCCAATCTCTCTGTCTGGGAAGCATTTCTTCCTCACCTCCAGCCTTCCCTGGCACAGTTTGAGACTGTGTCCTCTTGTTCTGGTGCTGCTTGCCTGGGAGAAGAGACCAACCCCCAGCTGGCTCCAACCTCCCTTCAGGGAGTTGGAGATGGCAAGAAGGTCTTCCCTGAGCCTCTTCTTCTCCAGGCTGGACACCCCAGCTCCCTCAGCCTCTCCTCATGTCAGTTAAGGGAGCACACCTTGTGTCTGGTGTTGGGGAAGGTGCTGAGCACTCTGATCCCTTCCCCTCCTGCAGGCAGAGAGGCTTCTTCACATTAACTCCATGACTCAATCCCTTTCCCATCGACATGAGCTGGTGCAGCACACAGCCTCTGGGATGAGCTCAGATGACCTCATGTCTGGGAGAGTTCAGTGCACTCTGTTTTGTCTGCTTCCAGCAGGCACAGCTGCACCTCCTGGACGTTTGGAGATGTGACCCTCAGCCATGCTCTGTGCTCAGCAACCTCCACTAAGAAGAAAACAACAACAACAAAAGGATGTGCAGAGCCTTCTCCCTCCAGTTTTCAAGGGCTTAGGAGAGCCCCAGCCTCCTGCAGGAAGAAAAAGGCAGGCTCAGGGTAGAGAACAATGCCATCAAAACACCCTGGTGCTTTGAAAGGGGCATCTGAACCCAGGCTGCTCTAATCAGCTGCCTCCTTCACCACATTGCACTAAACCATCAGGCTAGACTAAAGGCCTCCTGAGCTGTGAGCTGGGAAGGGCTCTGCACCCTGTCCAGCAGCAGAGGAGGTTTGGATTGTTTTGAATGTGATGCAGTGCTCTGAGGCTTAGCTGCCAGCCACCTTATGTCCCCTTGGCTGTCAGAGCCACACTCAGCCTCAGAGCAGCTCCTTCCCTGCCTTCCACAACACTCAGCTTCAGGGCAGCTCCTTCCCTGCCTTCCACAGTACTCAGCTTCAGAGCAGCTCCTTCCCTGCCTTCCACAACACTCAGCTTCAGAGCAGCTCCTTCCCTGCCTTCCACAACATTCAGCTTCAGAGCAGTTCCTTCCCTGCCTTCCACAGCACCTCCCAGCTCCACAGCAGAGCAGGACCTTCCACAACACCCTCAGAGCAGCTCCTTCCCTGCCTTCCACAACACTCAGCTTCAGAGCAGCTCCTTCCCTGCCTTCCACAACACTCAGCCTCAGAGGCTTCCACAGAGGCCAGGAGATAAGAGTCTGCTTCCTCTCTGTTGGGCTGGTTGCTCTTGGGGCACACCAAGCCCATGAGCACTCCAGGTTGGGGGCAGAGTGCCTGGAAACTGCCTGGCACAAAAGGACCTTGGGGTGCTGGGTGACAGTTGGCTGAAGATGAGCCAGGGGGTGCCCAGGTGGCCAAGAAGGCCATCAGCAACCTGGCCTGGATCAGCAATGGAGTGGACAGCAGGGTTAGAGAAGTGATGGTGCCCTGGACTGGGCACTGCTGAGGCCACACCTTGAATCCTGGGTTCAGTTCTGGGCACCTCACTCCAAGAAGGATATTGAGAGGCTGGAGCAGGTCCAGAGAAGGGCAACAAAGCTGGGGAAGGGTCTGGAGAAGAGGGCTGGGGAGGAGCAGCTGAGGGAGCTGGAGGTGTTGAGCCTGGAGAAGTAGAGGCTGAGGGGAGAGACCTCCTTGCTCTCTGCAGCTCCCTGAGAGGAGACTGGAGCCAGGTGGGGGTTGGGCTCTGCTCCTTGGTTTGAGGTGATAGAAGGAGAGGAACTGACCTGAAATTGTGCCAAGGGAGGTTTAGTTTGGAGATGAGAAACTATTTTTTGGTTCAAGAGTGGTCAGGGCTTGGCACAGGCTGCCCAGGGAGGTGGTGGAGTCCCCATACCTGGAGGTGTTCAGGAACCCTGTGGCCTTGGCACCTGGGGCCATGGTTTGGTGGCCATAGTGGGATTGGGTTGGTGGTTGGAGTCAACGATCTTAGAGGCCTTTCCCATCCCAAACAATTCTCTGGTTGCCTCCTACCCCAGCCTTGCAAGGCAAGGACAGTCATTGCTCTTCTGTCAGCAGCTCTAATTCCTAATTCAGGAAGTGATTCCAGTGCAAATTAGCGTGCCTTGCAGATAGAATTAGAGCCTGGGTGATGATTTGGAAAATACAATCAATTTACTCCAATTGTTTGTGCATGTCAGAGCTCTGCAATAATGAAGAATTTACTCCTTGTGCATGAATACAAACAATGAGCTGTTAGGGGTGGGAGCTGAGGGAGCCTGTCAGGAGCGAGGGGGCCAGGATGGGCAGAGCTGCCCTCGGAGCTCAGCGAGGATGTGGCCAGCTCTGTGCTGGAGGTTTGCAATGGAATTGAATTAACCAGGTTGGAAAAGACCTCAGAGTTCACCAACTCCAACCTCTCAACTAACACCATCTAATCAACTAAACCATGGCACCAAGTGCCTCATCCAGGCTCTTCTTAAATACCTCCAGGGATGGTGACTCCACCACCTCCCTGGGCAGCACATCCCAATGCCAATGACCAATTCCTCTTGCTGGGAAGAATTTCTTCCTAACATCCAGCCTGAACCTCCCCTGGCACAGCTTGAGACTGTGTCCTCTTGTTCTGCTGCTGCTTGCCTGGCAGAAGAGTCCAACCCCTGCCTGGCTCCAACCTCCCTTCAGGGAGTTGGAGAGAGCAAGAAGGTCTCCCCTGAGCCTCCTCTTCTCCAGGCTAAGCAACCCCAGCTCCCTCAGCCTCTCCCTACAGGGCTGTGCTCCAGACCCCTCCCCAGCCTCCTTGCCCTTCTCCTCCCCATCTACTCTACCCTGCTGAAACCACACCTTGAGACCTGTGTCCAGTTCTGGGCTCTTCAGCTCAAGAAGGACATTGAGAGAGTTGAAGGTGTCCAGAGAAGGGCAAGAAAGCTGGGGAGGGGTCTGGAGCACAGCCCTGTGAGGAGAGGCTGAGGGAGCTGGGGTTGCTTAGCCTGCAGAAGAGGAGGCTCAGGGGAGACCTTCTTGCTCTCTGCAACTCCCTGAAGGGAGGTTGGAGCCAGGTAGGGGTTGGTCTCTTCTCCCAGGCACCCAGCACCAGAACAAGAGGGCACAGTCTCAAGCTGTGTCAGGGGAGGTACAAGATGGATGTTAGGAAGAAATTCTTCCCAGCAAGAGAGATTGGCCCTGGGGATGTGCTGCCCAGGGAGGTGGTGGAGTCCCCATCCCTGGAGGTGTTTAGGAAGAGCCTGGGTGAGGCACTTGGTGCCATGGTTTAGTTGATCAGATGGTGCTGGGGGATAGGTTGGACTTGGTGATTTTGAAAGTCTTTTCCAAACTGGTTAATTCTATTCTATTCTATTCTATTCTATTCTATTCTATTCTATTCTATTCTATTCTATTCTATTGTATTCTCATCCAGTCCAACCTATCCCCCAGCACCATCTAATCAACTAAACCATGGCACTAAGTGCCTCATCCAGTCCCCTCTTAAACACCTCCAGGGATGGGGACTCCACCACCTCCCTGGGCAGCACATTCCCATGGCCAAAAATTCACTTCTATCCTATCCTATCCTATCCTATCCTATCCTATCCTATCCTATCCTATCCTATCCTATCCTATCCTATCCTATCCTATCCTATCCTATCCTATCCTATCCACACTTCCTGCCACGCTGCTGGCTGCATTTGTGGTGGTGGCAATGTGGCAGCTGCTAAAGCTGGGCTCCCAGGTAGGAGGCTGCTGTGGCTGTCAGCTCCTCAGGCATGCAGATGTTTAAGCATATGTAGCCTATCACTGGGGCCAGCCTTAATGCTGGGGGAGATGTGTGAGATGGTAAAGCCCTTACATTATCTGGGATTTAGGATATTTGCTTTGCAGAACAAGGGATTAGAGCAGAGAAAGCAGAAATGGCCATCTGTCTGCAGAGAAAGGGTCCTGTGCATTTCAATTCCCAGCCTCCCTGTCCCTAATCTGCTTGACTTCAGTTGATATCTTCCATCAGAGAGGCTCTGCCTGCCCCCAGACAGCAGCAGAGGGCATGTTCCACACGTGGAAGATTTCTTCTGCTTAGGTCGTCCTTCAAAGAAGTGGCAAGGTGTGCTGGGTTGGAATTATACACACACACCCCCAAGTGATTTGGAGAACTAACCCCAAGCCCAAACTGCCAGAGCAGCTCAGCTGGAGAGCAAATGAATCATAGAATCATCACAGAATCAAGCAGGTTGGAAAAGACCTCAGAGATCATCAAGTCCAACCTATTACCTCAGACCTAACACCTCCTGATCAACTAAACCATGGCTCCAAGTGCCACATCCAAGCCCTTTCCAGGGATGGGGACTCCACCACCTCCCTGGGCAGCACATCCCAGTGGCCAATTCCTCTTGCTGGGAAGAACTTTCTCCTCACCTCGAGTCTAAACCTCCCCTGGCACAGCTTGAGACTGTGTCCTCTTGTTCTGGTGCTGCTTGCCTGGGAGAAGAGACCAACCCCCACCTGGCTACAACCTCCCTTCAGGCAGTTGCAGAGAGCAAGAAGGTCTCCCCTGAGCCTCCTCTTCTGCAGGCTAAGCAACCCCAGCTCCCTCAGCCTCTCCTCCCAGGGCTGTGCTCCACACCCCTCCCCAGCTTTCTTGCCCTTCTCTGGATACCTTCAAGTCTCTCAATGTCCTTCTTGAGCTGAGGAGCCCAGAACTGGACACAGGACTCAAGGTGTGGCCTAAGCAGTGCTCTCCTGAGCCTCCTCTTCTCCAGGCTAAACACCCCCAGCTCCCTCAGCCTCTCCTCACAGGGCTTCTCCAGGTTCATTTTTTCCTCTATCTGCTGCTCTTGCAGTTCCCCATTCTTTGCAGCCCCTCCATCAACTCAGGGCTTCCAGCACCTTCTGTCTGGGCAGAATGAGAGCTGGGAGAGTGTGCCTGGGCTTTGTGCTGCTTGCCCAGCTCCTGTGGAGCTGCAGTTGCCTCTGGGGTGGAGTGACTCATGCTGTTGAGCCGTATCACTGCACGACGGGGGAGATGAGCTAATGAGTAGTGTTAGTGGGTGCTTATGGAGTGCTGCTGTCAATTTCTGCCCTGTGATTGTGGATCTAATGGCATTTGATGTTCCTCTGCAGTGCCTCTGCTCCCTGGAAGCGTAGGGACCTGAAGGCAGCTTTGTTTCGTGGTGCTTTGGGTGGTTTTGGGGTTTTGTTAAACAAGCTCTCAGGCCTTGTGGCTGCAGAGAAGAAAGCTGAAAGTGTGTTAAAAAGTGCTTCCTCCAGATTCATAATGCAGAAGGCTGACAGCCCCCAAGCTTTAATCAGTTGGAATCTCATTATTGGGGAGAGTAAATTAGGTTTGCCTTGAAAGAGCAGAGGCACAATGCCTGCGAGGAGCCAGCAGAGCAGGGGAGCAGAGAATGGCCTGGGCTGGAAGAGACCTTAAAGATGGGATGGGATGGGATGGGATGGGATGGGATGGGATAGGATAGGATAGGATAGGATAGGATAGATAGGTAGGATAGGATGGAATGGAATGGAATGGAATGGAATGGAATGGAATGGAATAGAATAGAATAGAATAGAATAGAATAGAATAGAATAGAATAGAATAGAATAGAATAGAATAGAATAGAATAGAATAGAATAGAATAGAATAGACCAGGTTGGAAAAGACCTCAGAGATCATCTAGAACAACCTATCACCCAGCACCATCTGATCAACTAAACCATGGCACCAAGTGCCACATCCAGGCTCTTCTTAAACACCTCCACTGATGGTGACTCCACCACCTCCCTGGGCAGCACATTCCAATGGCCAATTCCTCTTACTGGGAAGAATTTCCTCCTTACCTCCAGCCTAAACTTCCCCTGGCACAGCTTGAGACTGTGTCCTCTTGTTCTGGTGCTGCTTGCCTGGGAGAAGAGACTAACCCCCACCTGGCTACAACCTCCCTGCAGGGAGTTGCAGAGAGCAAGAAGGTCTCCCCTGAGCCTCCTCTTCTCCAGGCTAAGCAACCCCAGCTCCCTCAGCCTCTCCTCCCAGGGCTGTGCTCCAGACCCCTCCCCAGCCTCCTTGCCCTTCTCTGCACACCTTCAAGTCTCTCAATCTCCTTCTTGACCTGAGGAGCCCAGAACTGGACACAGGACTCAAGGTGTGACCTAAGCAGTGCTGAGCACAGGGGCAGAATGAATTCCCTGCTCCTGCTGGCCACACTATTTCTGTGTTGTGGAGGACTGTGTCCTCTTGTTCTGGTGCTGCTTGCCTGGGAGAAGAGCCCAACCCCCACCTGGCTACAACCTCCCTTCAGGCAGTTGGAGAGAGCAAGAAGGTCTCCCCTGAGCCTCCTCTTCTCCAGGCTAATCACCCCCAGCTCCCTCAGCCTCTCCTCACAGGGCTTGTGCTCGAGGCCTTGGGGTTCTCACCTCTGTCCAGGCTGTCTTGCAGCATAGGAGTTTGAGATTCTTTTTTCTGTACCCTTTTTTCCCCCACACTTTGTCTTTTGATCCTTTCAGTGCAGCACACAGCACCAGCACCTCCTCCTAGCACCTCCTTGTTTACAGCAAGGTGAGTCCTATTTACAGTGCTGGGGCATTTCTCAGGAGCTGCATTCTGCTCCTCATCTGTTCCTTCCCCATTTCAGCAAGCAATTAGCAGGCAGAGCATGTGAATAACAAATTGTGCTGGAAGGAAGGGGCTGCTCACCCAACTGTGCCGAGCAGGAGCCTGCTGCCTGTCAGCTGCTTCAGAGCCACTGACAGCTCTGACACCAGGGTCCTGCAGACAGAGCTACCCTGGACTGGCAAGTCAGCAGAGGAGAGAAGAAAGAGATCCACATGGAATAGCAACTGGACTGCAGGCTGCTTGGGGAGGCTGTCATGGAGCAATTGAGGGCAGCAGCCCACAGGGTAGAGCTTGGGGCTTCCTCTGGCCAGCCAGCCTGATGGGCTCTGCACAGAGACTTGGAGCTGTGTCCTCAGCTGTTGCTCTCTGGGAATGGAATCACAGGCTCACAGAATCAGAGAATGGTTTGGGATGGAAGGGACCTTAAAGATCAGCCAGCTCCAACCCCCCTGCCATGGGCAGGGACACCTCACACTACAGCAGGTTGCTCACAGCCACCTCCAGCCTGGCTGCAAACACCTCCAGGGAGGGGACAGCCACAGCCTCCCTGGGCAACCTGTGCCAGAGTCTCCCCAGCCTCACTCTCAACGATTTCTTCCTCATCCCCAGTCTCAATCTCCTCTCTCCCAGCTCAAAGTCTTTCTCCCTCATCCTGGCACTCCCAGCTTGCCCAAAGTCCCTCCCCAGCTCTCCTGGAGCCTCTTCACATATTGGAAGGCTGCTCCAAGGTCTCCCTGGAGCCTTCTCTTCCCTAGGCTGAACAGCCCCAACTCTCAGCCTGTCCTCACAGGGGAGGTGCAGCAGCTTCTGATCACCTTCCTGGCTTCCTCTGGGCCCTCTCCCAGCAGTTCCTTGTCCTTCTTGTTCAGGGAGCAGGAAGAACAGAGGGAAAGAAAAAGCTATTCTGTGTTGACTTCTGCTGTTTAGATGCAGCCAGAGCTGAGACAAGTGTGTGCCTGGGGGCTGATCCAGGGGAGAGCTCAAAGATGCAGGACAGTGGGGTGGAGTTCCATGGGATTCATCAAGAAATCATCCACAAACAGAAGTTAATAACTCCCTTACTTTGCTCTGGAGGTTTCCTGCCCTTGGAGGTACTGTGCTGAGTTTGGATGCTGGATTCAATCAGGGAGGTGTGAAGCAGAGGGATTTCAGTCTGCTTTAGGTGCGAATGCCTGGGCAAACTTAAACACAGAGCTGCTGCAGACATCTCCATTAGTCATATGTTGGATGCCTTGCTCAAAGTAGGGACTCACTGCCTCCAAACCTCAGCCTCTGCTCCACATGTGGCATGGGCAAGGGATGAGAAAACTCCTCTGGCTTTAGAAAAGGAGCACAGGAAGGCTGGGGGGCGGGGACTGAAATCTCTGTCCTCCTTGTCCAGAGCTGTGCAGGCCTGGAATGGAATGGAATGGAATGGAATGGAATGGAATGGAATGGAATAGAATTAATAAGGTTGGAAAAGGCCTCAGAGATCATCAAGTCCAACCTATCACCCAACACCTCCTGGCAACTAAACCATGGCTCCAAGTGCCACATCCAATCCCCTCTTGAACACCTCCAGGGATGGGGACTCCACCACCTCCCTGGGCAGCACATCCCAATGGCCAATCTCTCTTGCTGGGAAGAACTTCATCCTAACTTCCAGCCTGAACTTCCCCTGGCACAGTTTGAGACTGTGTCCCCTCGTTCTGGTGTTGCTTGCCTGGGAGAAGAGACCAACCCCCACCTGGCTACCACCTCCCTTCAGGGAGTTGGGGAGAGCAAGAAGGTCTCCTCTGAGTGGCAGAGCAGTGCCTGGCAAGTGAGAGGCCTGGCTTTGGCCACTGCCCTGCCCTGGGAGCAGGCTGCAAAGCTAAAGCTTGTGCTGCTCACTTGGTTTCGCAGAGATAGGTCTGGGCAATGAAATCAGTTTCATGCCAAGCACTCAGTGTTTGGACAGGCTCTGGTCTACATAGAAAACCAAAGTGCTTTCTCCCCAGGGAGAGGGAGGAGAAGAGGGAGAGGAAAGAGAAAGTGAGAGGGGGGGGGGGAGGGAGGGAGGAGGGGGGAGGGGAGGAGAGGAGAGGAGGAGAGGAGAGGAGAGGAGAGGAGAGGAGAGGAGAGGAGAGGAGAGGAGGAGAGGAGAGGGAGGGAGAGGAGAGGAGAGGAGAGGAGAGGGAGGAGGAGAGGAGAGGGAGAGGAGAGGGGAGAGGAGAGGAGAGGAGAGGAGAGGAGAGGAGAGGAGAGGAGAGGAGAGGAGAGGAGAGGAGAGAGAGAGAGAGGAGAGGAGGAGAGGAGAGGAGAGGAGAGGAGAGGAGAGTCAGATCATCCTCTGTCCCAGGTATTTGGGTACTTCCAAATCTTCATCTTCCTCACAGACTTGTTGGGAGATGGTTCAAGTGAGCAGGTGCCCTGAGAAGCGGGCAGACTTCGGGAGAGTTTGCATCCAGCCAGCCGACTATAAAATAATGATGAGCCCATTTGGAGGGGAGCGCCGCCGGGCTCGCCCCCGGGCAGGCACGCCCTTGGAAGGACTTGGAAGTGGTTGTTTGTTCAGAGCAAGGAGGCAGCAGGCAGCAGGGAGCTGAACGCAAGCGACAGCTCCTGAGCCTGATGCTTTCTGACGGGTAGTGCCTGCTCCCTCCATCAGCTGGAGCCGGCGGGAAGCCATTAGGATTCCCACCTGAGGCCACGGTGTGAGGGGGAGCGGAGGATTGGCTACGTGCGGGCAGCATTGAGGGTGGAAGAACCCAGAAAGAGGGGAAGAGAAGAGAAGGGAAGGGAAGGGAAGGGAAGGAAGGGAAGGAAGGGAAGGGGGAAGGGAAGGGAAGGGAAGGGAAGGGGGAAGGGAAGGGAAGGGAAGGGAAGGGAAGGGGGAAGGGAAGGGAAGGGAAGGGAAGGGAAGGAAGGGAAGGGAAGGGAAGGGAAGGAAGGGAAGGGAAGGGAAGGGAAGGGGGAAGGGAAGGGAAGGGAAGGAAGGGAAGGAAGGGAAGAGAAGAGAAGAGAAGAGAAGAGAAGAGAAGAGAAGAGAAGAGAAGAGAAAGAAGAGAAGAGAAGAGAAGAGAAGAGAAGAGAAGAGAAGAGAAGAGAAGAGAAGAGAAGAGAAGAGAAGAGAAGAGAAGAGAAGAGAAGAGAAGAGAAGAGAAGAGAAGAGAAGAGAAGAGAAGAGAAGAGAAGAGAAGAGAAGAGGATTAACCAGGTTGGAAAACACCTTTGAGATCGTTGAGTCCAACCTAGCACCCAGCACCATCTGATCAACTCAACCATGGCACCAAGTGCCTCATCCAGGCTCTTCCTAAATACCTCCAGGGACAGGGACTCCACCACCTCCCTGGGCAGCACATCCCAATGGCCAATCTCTCTCTCTGGGAAGAATTCCTTCCTAACATCCAGCTTGAACTTCCCCTGGCACAGTTTGAGACTGTGTCCTCTTGTTCTGGGGCTGCCTGCCTGGGAGAAGAGACCAACCCCCACCTGGCTACAACCTCCCTGCAGGGAGTTGCAGAGAGCAAGAAGGTCTCCCCTGAGCCTCCTCTTCTCCAGGCTAAGCAACCCCAGCTCCCTCAGCCTCTCCTCACAGGGCTGTGCTCCAGACCCCTCCCCAGCCTCCTTGCCCTTCTCTGCACACCTTCAAGTCTCTCAATCTCCTTCTTGAGCTGAGGAGCCCAGAACTGGCCACAGGACTCAAGGGGTGGCCTCAGCAGTGCTGAGCACAGGGCACAAGGACTTCCCTGCTCCTGCTGGCCACACTCTGCCTGCTGCAGGCCAGGATGCCCTTGGCCTTCTTGGCCCCCTGGGCACACTGCTGGCTCCTGTTCAGCTGCTGTCCACCACTCCCCCCAGGTCCCTTTCTGCCTGGTTGCTCTCAGCCACTCTGCCCCCAGCCTGTAGCTCTGCAGGGGGTTGGTGTGGCCAAAGTGCAGCCCCTGGCACTTGGACTTTTCAATGCCATCCTGTTGGCCTCTGCCCATCTGTCCAGCCTGGCAAGCTTCAGAGCCTCTCTCTGCAGAGCTCTCCTATACTCTAACACATCAACTCCTGCCCCCAGCTTGCTGTCATCTGCAAATTCACTGCTGATGGACTCAATGCCCTCCTCCAGATCATCAATGAAGATGTTAAAGAGCACAGGGCCCAGCACTGATCCCTGGGGCACACCACTGGTGCCTGGCTGCCAGCTGGCTGTGGCACCATTCACCACCACTCTCTGGGCTCAGCCTCCAGCCAGTTCCTAACCCAGCTCAGAGAGCTGCTGTCCCAGCCAGGGGCTGACAGCTTGGCCAGGAGTTTGCTGTGGGGGATGGTGTCAAAGGCCTTGCTGAAGTCCAGGCAGACCACATCCACAGCCTGCCCCACATCCAGCAGGCAGTCAGCTGGGCATGGAAGGAGATCAGGTTGGAGAGGCAGGATATGGGCTAGGAGTGGCTGTGGACAGAAGCCCCCTTCAGTAATCCAGATGTGTTGATGGCAGCAGCATCCCTGCTGGGACACAGTGCTGCACATCATCCAGATCAGGAATGATTCTCTTCCCAGGGCTGTTTCCCAGTGGAGCTCTGTGCTTCCTCCTCTCATTGCAAGGGGAGGGGGAAAAAAAAGCTTATTCCTGTCTGGTCTGTTTGTTTCTCAGCTGCTGGTGGAGAATGTTTGCATGTACCAGAACTAATCAGGGCAGTATTTAATTTACCTGAGCAGACACGAGCTGCTGGACTGTCACAAGCAACAAAAGCATTGTGTGGTGTCTGGAGGCTGCAGCTTTGCTGGCCTGAAGGGAAGCATGGTGACTGAGCAAGCCTCTGAGCACTGCTGCTTTGACTCCTTTGTCTTAGGCTGGCACTGAACAGCTGCATTTGTGGGAACAGAGATGGGAGGAGGAGTTGGGTCAGAGTCAAACAGTGAATCAGAGAATTGTTTGGGCTGGAAAAGACCTCTAAGATCATCCAGGCCAGCAATCAACCCAACCCCACCATGGCCATCAAACCATGGCCCAAAGGGTTATGGCCACAGGCTTCTTGAACACCTCCAGGCGTGGGGACTCCACCACCTCCCTGAGCAGCCTGTGCCAATCCCTGACCACTCTTGCAGCAAAGAAACTGTTTCTAGTATCCAACCTAAGCCTCCCCTGGCACAATTTCAGGTTGTTTCCTCTCCTTTTATCACCTGAGACCAGGAAGAAGAGCCCAACCCCCACCTCACTGCAACCTCCTTGCAGGGAGCTGCAGAGAGCAATGAGGTCTCCTCTCAGCCTCCCCTTCTCCAGACTAAACACCCCTAGCTCCCTCAGATGCTCCTCCCCAGCCCTCTTCTCCAGACCCTTCCCCAGCTCTGTTGCCCTTCTCTGGACCTTCTCCAGCCTCTCAATGTCCTTCTTGGAGGAGCCCAGAACTGAACACAGGATTTGAGGTGTGGCCTCAGAAGTGTCCAGTCCAAGGACACCATCACTTCCCTGCTCCTGCTGGCCACACCATTGCTGATCCAGGTCAGGATTCTGGTGGCCTTCTTGGCCACCTGGGCACACTGCTGGCTCCTGTTCAGCTGCTGTCAACCAGCACGCCCAGGTCTTTCTCTTCTGAGCAGTTTCCAGCCACTCTGCCCCAAGCCTTTAGTGCTGCATGGGGCTGGGTATCTGCAGACCCAAGCCTGTTTAGGTCTGGAGCCACTTCGGGCCCCCCTGCAAGCACCCTCTGTTCAAGGGGAGCCCTGTGGCCCAAGGAAGAGTCCAGCTCCTGTTCCTGTCTCTGTGTGAGAGAAGCACTGCAGCAGCTGTGCGAAAGGGCTTTGAGAGCCAGCAACAAAGTGGTTATTCAGGAGCGAGATGTTTGCTGTTTTGGTGAGTGTGTCCCTTGGAGAGGACGGGCTGCGCTCCTGGGCAGGGGCTGCTGCCGGCTGCCAGCGCCGCGCACAGCCGGCACGTCCGCAGCACCATGGACAGAGGCGGCCTGCGAGCCCGAGCTGGCCCAGCTCCCGGGGCTCACAGTATCACAGTATCACTTAGGTTGGAAAGGACCTCGAGGATCATCGAGTCCAACCTATCAACGCAGACCTCATGACTAGACCACGGCACCAAGTGCCACATCCAATCCCCTCTTGAACACCTCCAGGGTCGATGACTCAACCACCTCCCTGGGCAACCCGTTCCAAAGCCGAATGACTCGCTTGGTGAAGAACTTCCTCCTCACTTTGAGTCTGAACCTCCCCTGGCGCAGCTTGAGACTGTGTCCTCTTGTTCTGGTGCTGGTTGCCTGGGAGAAGAGACCAACCCCTTCCTGGCTACAACCACCCCTCAGGTAGTTGTAGAGGGCAATGAGGTCTCCCCTGAGCCTCCTCTTCTCCAGGCTAAACAACCCCAGCTCCCTCAGCCTCTCCTCACAGGGCTGTGCCCAAGGCCTCTCCCCAGCCTTGTTGCCCTTCTCTGGACACGCTCAAGTGTTTCGATGTCCTTCTTAAACTGAGGGGCCCAGAACTGGACACAAGACTCAAGGTGTGGCCTAACCAAAGCAGAGTACAGGGGCACTATGACCTCCCTGCTCCTGCTGGCCACACTATTCCTAATGCAGGCCAGGATGCTATTGGCCCTCCTGGCCACCTGGGCACATTGCAGGCTCATATTCAGGTGGCTGTCAATCAGCACCCCCAGCTCCCTCTCTGTTTGGGAGCTCTCCAGCCACTCCGACCCCAGCCTGTAGCTCTGCATGGGATTGCTGTAACCAAAGTGCAGCCCCTGGCACTTGGACTTGTTCAATGCCATCCTGTTGGCCTCTGCCCATCTGTCCAGTCGGTCGAGGTCCCTCTGCAGAGCCTTTCTTCCCTCTAACTGACTGACATCTGCCCCTAACTTTGTGTCATCTGCAAACTTGCTGATGACTGACTCTACCCCTTCAACCAGATCATCAATGATCTGGATCAGCTCCAGCTGAGGAGCTCCTCTGTGTGTCTGTGCTTGACTCACGCAATCACAGGATCAGCCTACTTGGAAAACGCCTCAGAGATACTCAGATCCAACCTATGCTGCCCAGGGAGGCGGTGGAGTCACCATCACTGGAGGTGATGGAGATTCCACCACCTCTCTGGCAGCCTGCTCCAGGGCACCACCATCCTGAAGCAAGTGATAGTAAGGAAAGCAGTTCCTCCTCGTGTTTAGATGGAACTTCCTGTGTTCACATTTGTGTCCATTACCTCTTGCCTGCTCCCTGGGCACCACTGAGGGCATGGTGGACATAGAAATAGATGTGGTCCATCTCAAATATGTTCCACAGTATCACCACACATTAGAGGTTGGAAGGGACCTCAAGAGGCCATCCAGACCAACCTGCCAGAGCAGGACACCTTAGGGTGGTCTGCACAGGAATGCATCCAGGTAGGTTTTGAAAGCCTCCAGAGAAGGAGACTCCATAACCTCTCTGGGCAGCCTGCTCCAGTGCTCTGTCACCCTCACTGTAAAGCAGTTTCTCCTCATGTTGAGATGGACACCTGTGATGCCCAGGGGGTGTTTAAGAGGAGACTGGATGGGAAGCTCAGTGCCATGGTTTAGTTGATCAGATGGTGTTGGGTGATAGGTTGGACTTGATGATCTCAAAGGTCTTTTCCAACCTGGTTAATTCCCTTCCCTCCCCTCCCCCCTTCCCTTCCCTTCCCTTCCCTTCCCTTCCCTTCCCTTCCCTTCCCTTCCCTTCCCTTCCCTTCCCTTCCCTTCCCTTCCCTTCCCTTCCCTTCCCTTCCTTCCCTTCCCTTCCCTTCCCTTCCCTTCCTTCCCTTCCCTTCCCTTCCCTTCCCTTCCCTTCCCTTCCCTTCCCTAACCCCTAACACCTCCTGACAACTAAACCATGGCTCCAAGTGCCACATCCAAGCCTATATTGAACACCTCCAGGGATGGGGACTCCACCACCTCCCTGGGCAGCACATTCCACTGGCCAGTTCCTCTTTCTGCAAGCCGTCTGCCTTTTCCTGCCCCTGCCTGTGTCATCAGTGTATGTCCCAGAGATTGCTCTGTGTCTGTCTGCTCCTGCAAGCACCAGAGTCATAGAATAATGGAATAGGTTGGGTTGGAAGGGACTTTAAAGATCATCCAGTTCCAACCCTCCTGCCATGGGCAGGGACACTTCTCACTAGAGCAGGTTGCTCAAAGCCTCCTTCTGCCTGGCCTTAAACCTTTCCAGGGATGAGGTGTCCATGACTTCTCTGGGCAGGTGTTCCAGGGTCTCTTCACCCTCAGTGGAAAGAATTTTTTCTTAATATCCAATTTAAATCTCCCCTGTTCTAGTTTCAAGCCATTCCCTCCTCCCCATTCCCTCCTCCTCCCACTCCCAGCCCTTGTCCAAAGTCCTTCCACAGCTCTCCTGGAGCCCCTTCAGGTACTGGAAGGCTGCTCTGAGGTCTCCCTGGAGCCTTCTCTTCTCCAGGCTGAACAGCCCCAACTCCCTCAGCCTTGTCCCCATAGCCCATAGCAGAAGTTCTGCAACCCTCTGATCATCTTTGTAGCCTCCTCTGGACCCACTCCAACTGATCCATGTCCACCTTGTGTTGGGGGCTCGAGGGGTAGACACTGGAGTCCTTTAGGTTTCAGTCAGAGCTTGAACTGTGCTCTTCCTAACAGCACTGAGGAGATCCTCACTTGCAGTGCAGTCTGTTGACAGATGGAGCAAGACCTGAGCTCACTTCTGGCTTCTCTGCTTGAAGAGGTTTGTCTCTCTATTTCCAGGTGGGATTGAGTAGCTGAGAGGCAAGTGAGGGAAGGGGAATGAAGGGTCAGTAGTGAGCAAGGCTTAACTCTCTGCCTAAGACAAGGCTGTTTGCTGAGTTTGTAGGCACTCAGCACCCTGATAAAACGCAGCCTCTCAGCAAGGCCAACTCAGTTCTGTGCCATCCATGGGTTTGCAGCATCCAAGATGGATGAGACCTGTCCTCTGCCTTCACAAGAAACTATTTATTTAGAGGCTGAGGCTGTCAGGAATGCCTGGACACTGCCAAACCTGGCAGGGCTGCAGAGTGAAGTTTCTGTTTGCTTTGTGCTTCTGGCTTCTCCCTCCAGCCAGAGTGGCCCTGCTCGAGCTGCAAGCTTTGTTGTGAGAAGTGTTGGATGCTCCACAGACAGATTCCTGGCCTCTCCTGCCAGCCAGTCCTGACTGCTGCTGCTGCACGTGTTTGGCAGTGTGCTGTGGGGGAAGGCTTGGAGCTGAGAGGAGCACTGCAAAAGGTGAGTTTGCTTCAGCCTCCACAGAGGATCAGGCAATGCTGGGACTGGGGGGGATGGAGCAAAACCAGAAGTGGGGAGATTCAGATTGGAAATCAGGTGTGGTTAGGCCACACCTTGGGTCCTGTGTCCAGTTCTGGGCTCCTCAGGTCAAGAAGGAGATTGAGAGACTTGAAGGTGTGCAGAGAAGGGCAAGGAGGCTGGGGAGGGGTCTGGAGCACAGCCCTGTGAGGAGAGGCTGAGGGAGCTGGGGTTGCTTAGCCTGGAGAAGAGGAGGCTCAGGGGAGACCTTCTTGCTCTCTCCAACTACCTGAAGGGAGGATGTAGCCAGGTAGGGATTGGTCTCTTCTCCCAGGCAAGCAGCCCCAGAACAAGAGGACACAGTCTCAAGCTGTGCCAGGGGAGGTTCAGGCTGGAGGTGAGGAGAAAGTTCTTCCCAGCAAGAGAGATTGGTCGCTGGGATGTGCTGCCCAGGGAGGTGGTGGAGTCACCATGCCTGGAGGTGTTCAGGAGGGGCTTGGATGTGGCACTTGGAGCCATGGTTTAGTTGATTAGATGGTGCTGGGTGAGAGGTTGGACTTGATGATCTCTGAGGTCTTTTCCAAGCTTATTGATTCTGTGAGTCTATGATTCTATGATCATTTTTTACCAGGAGAGCTCAAGCTCCCTGAGCTCTGCATCTACTCTCTGTAGGAAATTAATGTTTCTGTTCTGCTGGAGCCCATGGCTCAGAAATAATGACCTGGTGAGAGGTACTCCAAAAGGGGGCCTGGAAAGGTCATGATAACAATTACAGGAGAGAGATAAAAGCAATTAAGTATTCACAGCAGCTCATCCCTTTCTAAGGGTGGAGATATCCCATGTAAGAGAGGAGCAGAGGTCAGGCTGCAGGAAGATCATCATGTTTGGTGTGGCAGGTGATGGATGCCCTGACTTGAGCAGGTGGAGTCTCCTTCTGAGGATCATAGACTCATAGAATCAGTCAGGGTTGGAAGGGACCACAAGGATCAGCCAGTTCCAACCCCCCTGCCATGGGCAGGGACACCCCACACTAGATCAGCCTGGCCACAGCCTCAGCCAGCCTGGCTGCAAACACCTCCAGGGCTGGGGCCTCAACCACCTCCCTGCACAACCCAGTCCAGGGCTTCACCACTCTCATGGGGAAGAACTTCCTCCTCCCCTCCAGCCTCAATCTCCCCACCTCCAGCTTCATTCCATTCCCCCTAGTCCTATCACTCCCTGAGAAGTTCTTCCCCATGAGGGTGGTGAGAGCCTGGCACAAGTTGCCCAGGGAGGTGGTGGAAGCCTCCTGCCTGAAGGTGTTTGCAGCCAGGCTGGAGGTGGCTGTGAGCAACCTGCTGTGGTGTGAGGTGTCCCTACCCATGGCAGGGGGGTTGGAACTGGGTAAGCCTTGAAGTCCCTTCCAACCCTGACAGTTCTGTGATTCTATGATTCTAAGTGGCACTGATCTAAGAAGTGTCAAGGTGCAGTTGTCCTTTTCCTTTCTTTTCCCCCCTCTTGCTTTCCCTCTTCAGGCACATTTTATGGTAGCCTAATTCTCAGTGGTCTAGGATGTCCCTGCCCATGGAACTGGATTATCCTTGAGGTCCCTTCCAACCCTGACACATTCATGAATCCATGCCTGGAAGAAGGCTCCCTGCTGTTCCCCCCACACTGCTTTTGTTCAGCCCCCTGATTTCAGCAGGCAGCAGCCTGCTTCACTCCCTCCTTGCTGTCAGTGCTGCTGGGGCAGTCACAGTATCACAGAATCACTAAGGTTGGAAGAGACTTCAAAGATCATCAAGGACAACCTGGCACCACAGAGCTGATGACTAAACCATGGCACCAAGTGCCACATCCAGTCCCCTCTGGAACACCTCCAGGGATGGGGACTCCACCACCTCCCTGGGCAGCACATTCCAATGATGAATGACTCTCTCTGGGAAGAACTTTCTCCTCACCTCCAGCCTGAACCTCCCCTGGTGCAGCTTGAGACTGTGTCCTCTTTTCTGGTGCTGGGTGCCTGGGAGCAGGGACCAACCCCTTCCTGGCTACAACCTCCCTTCAGGCAGTTGGAGAGGGCAATGAGGTCTCCCCTGAGCCTCCTCTTCTCCAGGCTAAGCAACCCCAGCTCCCTCAGCCTCTCCTCCCAGGGCTGTGCTCCAGACCCCTCCCCAGCCTCCTTGCCCTTCTCTGCACACCTTCAAGTCTCTCAATCTCCTTCTTGAGCTGAGGAGCCCAGAACTGGACACAGGACTCCAGGGGTGGCCACAGCAGTGCAGTGTACAGGGGTAGAATGATTCCCTGCTCCTGCTGGCCACACTCTGCCTGATGCAGGCCAGGATGCCCTTGGCCTTCTTGGCCCCCTGGGCACACTGCTGGCTCATGTTTAGGCAGCTGTCCATCAGCACCCCCAGGTCCCTCTCTGTTTGGGAGCTCTCAGCCACTCTGCCCCCAGCCTGTAGCTCTGCCTGGGATTGCTGTGGCCAAAGTGCAGAACCTGGCACTTGGACTTGTTCAATGCCATCCTGTTGGCCTCTGCCCATCAGTGCAGTCAGTCGAGGTCCCTCTGCAGAGCCTTTCTACCCTCTAACTGACCAACATCTGCTCCTGCTCTGCTGCTGCACAGCAACTTCACCTTGGTTGGCAGAGCTGCAGGTTAGGGCTGGGCAGAGGCAGGCAGCACCACTCAGGTTGGCTCAGACAAAGGCACTTGGTGACGAGCTGCAGCGTGGCTGAATCCACCAGGGGCACAATTAGCTGATAAGAGTAAACTAATTGTTATTCAGATCAAATTAGGGCACAGGTGATTTGGAAGAATCTATAGACCCTCCCATATGCTTTGAGAGTTTTGCATTGCAGATTATGGTTTTAGAAGGCCCTGCTGGGATTTGGATTATAGAGGCAGAGCCTGGGAGCTGGAGCTAAACTGAACACACTCTCTCCTGATTAACTGCATGGTGAAAACAGGAATGTGCACAGCAGAGGATTTATCACTGCCTTGGGAGGCTAATTTCTCTTCTCCAGGCCTGGGCACAAGGGTTGTGTGGAGGGCCAAGGGGGCTGTGGGGGGTGGCAGCTGGGGAACCCCAGCAGAGGTGATGTGATTCCCATCCTGGGGTGAGATGCAGGTTAACAGCAGGGAAGGAGGTTGAGCAGTCTGGAGATGGATTGAGAACAGGACAAGGTACAGAGCACAGCTGCAGACCTGGGCCTAGTGGTGTGGTCCCCAGGGCTCAGGAATGTGTCCACTCTTGCTCAGCATCTTCATCAATAACTTCACTGGCATAACTGGTGTGTGCAGTGCAGGATGGATCCCCAGGCACTGGGGGTGCCTGTGTGTGCACGTCCCATCAGCCTCAGAGTGACAGAGGTGTTGCTGTGGAAATAGGGGAGGAGGCAGGCACAGAGCTGAGTGCCTTGCAGGTGTGGAGGCAGCAGTAGGGCTGACAATAGGATCCTGGTGCCTTGGCTCTCAATTCTCTGCTGATCAGGGCACTGGAAGTGAAATGAAACTGCTCCAGGCTCCCCCTGTTCCTGCCCAGGCACTGGATGATGAGATGGATTGAGAACAGGACAAGGGTGCAGAACTCAGCTGCAGACCTGTGCCTAGTGGTGGGCCCCAGGGCTCAGGAATGTGCCCACCCTTGCTCAACATCTTCATCAATAACCTGGATGAAGGGAGGGAGTGGACCCTCAGGAGGGTGCTGATGATGCCAGACTGGGAGGAGTGGCTGATAGACCACCAGGCCCTGCTGTTGTCCAGCCAGAGCTGGCCAGGCTGGAGAGCTGGGCAGAGGAGAGGTTCAAAGTGGCTAAGGGCAGAGTCCTGCACCTGAGGAGGAGCAGCACCATGCACCAGTGCAGGTTGGAGGCTGACCTGATGGAAAGCAGCTCCAAGGAGCAGGACCTTGGAGTCCTACTAGACAACAAGTTCTCCATGGGACAGCAATGTGCCCTGGTGACCAAGAGGGCCACTGGGATCCTGGGGTGCATGAAGAAGAGTGTGGCCAGCAGGTCAAGGGAGGTTCTCCTCCCTCTCTGCTCTGCCCTGGTGAGACCACATCTGAAGTACTGTGTCCAGTTCTGGGCTCCACAGTTGAAGAGAGGCAGGGAACTGCTGGAGAGAGTCCAGCAGAGGCTCTGAGGATGATGAAGGGACTGGAACCTCTGTGTGAGGAGGAAAGGCTGAGAGCCCTGGGGCTGTTTAGCTTGAAGAAGAGAAGGCTGAGAGGATGGCGGAGTCACCATCACTGGAGGTGTTCAGGAGGAGACTTGATAGGGTGCTTGGTGCCATGGGTTAGTTGATTAGGTGGTGCTGGGTGATAGGTTGGACACAATGATCTTGAAGTTCTCTTCCAATCTGGTTTATCCTACCCTATCCTATCCTATCCTACCCTATCCCTATCCTATCCTATCCTATCCTATCCTATCCTATCCTATCCTATCCTATCCTATCTATCCTATCCTATCCTATCTTACTAATGCTGACAAACATCTGGTAAGCCTCCTCAGCCCTAAACCCACAACAAGGTTCTGTGACCTCTGCCATCTGCAAGCCCCCACTTGGGGATGTCTCACTTAACACACAGAGAGACTCAGCACCAGTTCCAGTGGTGCCTTCCAACCTCTACCATCCTATGAGTCTATGATCAGCTTAGGGTGGGGTTTGAGTCACTGCAAACCAAGAGCAGGAGAAGAACTGAGTGGTCAATGGGTTTGAGACATGGTTTGGGGTCAGAGTGGCTGAGAGCAGCCAGGCAGAAAGGGACCTGGGGGGAGTGGTGGACAGCAGCTGAACACGAGCCAGCAGTGTGCCCAGGGGGCCAAGAAGGCCAAGGGCAGCCTGGCCTGCATCAGGCAGAGTGTGGCCAGCAGGAGCAGGGAAGTCCTTGTGCCCTGTGCTCAGCACTGCTGAGGCCACCCCTGGAGTCCTGTGGCCAGTTCTGGGCTCCTCAGCTCAAGAAGGAGATTGAGAGACTTGAAGGTGTGCAGAGAAGGGCAAGGAGGCTGGGGAGGGGTCTGGAGCACAGCCCTGTGAGGAGAGGCTGAGGGAGCTGGGGTTGCTTAGCCTGGAGAAGAGGAGGCTCAGGGGAGACCTTCTTGCTCTCTCCAACTGCATGCTCTTGCCCCCTCTCCTCTGCTCTGGTCTCAAGCTGTGGCACCTAGAGCCTAGCCCAAAGCTTCTGCCCTGTCTGAAGCGTGTGTGGAGGCTTGGGCTGGCTTCATGACAGAGCAGTGTGCAGAGAGCTGGGTGGTTGGTGGTGTTTGTTTGCTCTGAGGGTGCTTCCCAATAAATTAACCCCTCCCCCCCAGGGAACACTTTGGGTCTGGCTGATTTAGCACTGTCTGGGTTGTGCTGCTCTCTGAACAATCTCAGCCTTGGGCCCTGGCCAAGAGAGCGATTGGAGAGAGGCTGTAGCTGGACAGGGAGCCCAGGGGTTACTGAATCACTCCTGCCAGCTCCCAGCAGTGTGCTAAACCATTGCCTTTTAGATGCTCCCCTGAGTGAGGTTTACCTGCAGTGGGTCTTTAGCCCATGAAGAGGTTCTTCCAAGAGGTCAAGAAGCACCAATGTGCAGGGGAGCTCTGTGCCTCTCCTCTCCTGGGCTCTGACCTGGGGCGGGCTCTGCTTACCTCAGCAGTGCAGAGGTCGGGTGCTGGGCTGAGGCATCTCCAGTGGTGAAACGCCAGGCTGGGGCTTCACTCGATTGCTGATTTGAAGGGGAGAGCACCACCTGCTGCTAGATCACCAGGGCTTTGCTTTTGGTCTCCCCAGGGCTTGCCCTGACCGGTTCCTCAATGTGGTTTGCATGTATCTGTGAAGCACCCCGAGGGCCTGCTGAACCCACACTTAGAATCATAGAATCACTCAGGGATGGAAGGGACCACAAGGATCAGCCAGTTCCAACCCCCCTGCCATGGGCAGGGACACCCCACACTACATCAGCCTGGCCACAGCCTCAACCAGCCTGGCCTTAAACACCTCCAGGGCTGGGGCCTCAACCACCTCCCTGCACAACCCATTCCAGGGCTTCACCACTCTCATGGGGAAGAACTTCTCATGGTGGAGAAATGCCCTCCTGCACACACAGAGACTTGCTGGGGTGAAAGAGCTCCTGGCTGACAGTGCTGTAAGGGAGGAGACTCTCTCCATCTTTTGGCTTCTGCTTGAATCAGAGAAGCACAGCATGGGATGGGTTGGAAAAGCCCTCTAGGATCATCCAGCCCAACCATTGGCCTGAGACCACCACTGCCAGGAAACCACTTCCCAAAGTGCCATGGCCACAGATTTCTTGAACACTTGCAGGGGTCGTGGCTCCACCACCACCTCCCTGGGCAGCCTGAGCACTCTTTCTGCACAGAGGTTTTTCCTTATACCCAATCTGCTGGCCTCTCTTTGCCCCCTGGATCTCCCCTCCCTGGAGGTGCTCAAGGCCAGGTTGGATGAGGCTTTGAGCAGCCTTGGGCTGGTGGGAGGTGTCTGAGGGTTGGAACTGGATGATCTTTAAGGTCCCCTCCAACCCAAAGCCTTCTAGGATTCTATGACACTAGGAAAGAAAACATCCCTGGAGGTCTTTATGAAAAGCCTGGAGGTGGCACTTGGTGGCAAAGCTTAGCTGAAGTCATGATGTTAAGGTCATAGGCTGGACCTGATGATCTCAGAGGTCTTTTCCAGCCTCCATGATTCTCTGCTCTGTGATTTAATACCAGATCTGGTGGGTGCTTGCTGGAGTATCTTTTTGTCCCATGTGCCTATGCCAGCCAAAGGAGGAGCAAGGTTCTGTTCCAGACAGTGAGGTGGACAGAGGAGCTGAAGTTGAGCTCCATCAGTAAGTTGTGCTGCATGGAGAGTTAATGAGGGGTTGGTTGGTTTGTGACTATGAGCAGCTACTGCTCAGCCCTCCTGTGGGAAGAAGGGGAATCACAGAATGCATTGGATTGCAAGGGACCCTCGAAGAGCATCTTGTCCACCCCCCCTGCAGCCAGCAGGGACATCTCACAGTGTCACAGTATCACTAAGGTTGGAAGAGACCTCGAGGATCATCAAGTCCAAGCTGGCACCACAGACCTCAGGACTAAACCATGGCACCAAGTGCCACATCCAATCTCCTCTTGAACACCTCCAGGGATGGGGACTCCACCACCTCCCTGGGCAGCACATCCCAATGATGAATGACTCTCTTGGTGAAGAACTTTCTCCTCACCTCCAGTCTAAACCTCCCCTGGCACAGCTTGAGACTGTGTCCTCTTGTTCTGCTGCTGCTTGCCTGGGAGAAGAGACCAACTCCCACCTGGCTACAACCTCCCTTCAGGGAGTTGGAGAGAGCAAGAAGGTCTCCCCTGAGCCTCCTCTTCTGCAGGCTAAGCAATCCCAGCTCCCTCAGCCTCTCCTCACAGGGCTGTGCTCCAGACCCCTCCCCAGCCTCCTTGCCCTTCTCTGCACACCTTCAAGTCTCTCAAAGTCATTCTTAAACTGAGGAGTCCAGAGCTGGCCACAGGACTCCAGGGGTGGCCTCAGCAGTGCTGAGCACAGGGCACAAGGACTTCCCTGCTCCTGCTGGCCACACTCTGCCTGATGCAGGCCAGGATGCCCTTGGCCTTCTTGGCCCCCTGGGCACACTGCAGGCTCATGTTTAGGCAGCTGTCAATCAGCACCCCCAGGTTCCTCTCTGTTTGGGAGTTCTCAGCCACTCTGCCCCCAGCCTGTAGCTCTGCCTGGGGTTGTTGTGGCCAAAGTGCAGCCCCTGGCACTTGGACTTGTTGAATGCCATCCTGTTGGCCTCTGCCCATCTGTCCAGTCGGTCGAGGTCCCTCTGCAGATCCCTTCTGCTCTCTAACTGACCAATATCTGCTCCCAGCTTGGTGTCATCTGCAAACTTGCTGATGACTGACTCAATGCCCTCCTCCAGATCATCAATGAAGATGTTAAAGAGCACAGGGCCCAGCACTGATCCCTGGGGCACACTACTGGTGCCTGGCTGCCAGCTGGCTGTGGCACCATTCACCACCACTCTCTGGGCTCAGCCTCCAGCCAGTTCCTAACCCAGCTCAGAGAGCTGCTGCCCAAGCCAGGGGCTGACAGCTTAGCCAGCAGTTTGCTGTGGTGGATGGTGTCAAAGGCCTTGCTGGAGTCCAGGTAGTGCACATCCACAGCCTGCCCCACATCCAGCAGGCAGTCACCTGATCATAGAAGGAGATCAGGTTGGAGAGGCAGGACCTGCCCTTCCTAAATCCATGCTGGCTGGGCCTGAGCCCTTGGCTGTCCTTCAGGTACCAACCAGAGCAGGGTGCTCAGCAAGTTTGACCTCGAATGTCTCCAGGGATGAGGCCTCAACCACATCCCTGGGCAACCTGTTCCAGTTTTTCATTATCCAGTTGTCTTAGGTTGGCGAAGAGGACAAGCTGAGGGTTTTTTTCCCTCTATAGAGCTTCTCCAAATGCCTTGTGTCCACCTCACCTGCATGGCAAGGAGCTGGGACTGGCAAACCAAACCCTTTCCCTTCCTGCAGTCAGGGTTGGCTCTAAAGAACTCCTTTCAAAAACTCTTTCCCTGTCCTGTTTTGCAGATAGCTGTGTCTCAAGTCTGGCTCCACAAGGCTCTGATGATCTGGAGCCCAGCCTGGAAACTCAGGAAGCTCCCAGAAAGCCCAAGGTTGCCTGTGGCTCAGAAAGAAGAGAGCTGCTGGAGGGAGTTCTTTGCAGTGAGAGTGGTGAGATGCTGGAACTGGTCGCCCAGAGCTGTGGTTAGGGCCTGGAGAAAAGAAGGCTCTGGGGGGACCTCAGAGCAGCATTTCAGTATCTGAAGAGGACCTACAGGAAGGCTGGGGAGGGACTGTTCAGAAGGGTCTGGGGGACTAGGACAAGGGGCAATGGTTTGAAAGTGGAGCAGGGGAGATTTAGTTTGGCCATCAGGAGGAAGCTCTGCACTATGAGGGTGGTGAAACACTGGCACAGAGAGGTGGTTAAGGACCCATCCCTGGAGACATTCAGGGTTAAATTTGATGTGGTCCTGGGCAACCTGCTCGAGTTGGAGCTGTCCCTGCTGACTGCAGGGGGCTTGGACAAGATGGCCTTTGGGGGTGCCTTCCAAGCTGATGCATTCTGTGCTTCTGTGAGGGAGTGAAGCTGTTACTGAAGGAGTTGGGGCTGTTCAGTCTGCAGAAGAGAAGGCTCCCAGGTGGCCTTCCAGGATCTGAAGGGGGCCTACAGGAAGGCTGGGGAGGGACTGCTCAGGATCTCAGGGAATGATAGGACTAGGGGGAATGGAATGAAGCTGGAGGTGGGGAGATTGAGGCTGGAGGGGAGGAGGAAGTTCTTCCCCATGAGAGTGGTGAAGCCCTGGACTGGGTTGTGCAGGGAGGTGGTTGAGGCCCCAGCCCTGGAGGTGTTTGCAGCCAGGCTGGCTGAGGCTGTGGCCAGGCTGATCTAGTGTGGGGTGTCCCTGCCCATGGCAGGGGGGTTGGGACTGGCTGAGCCTTGTGGTCCCTTCCAACCCTGACTGCTACTAGGATACTATGATGCTATGACACTGGGGTAGCAGGGGAGGCATCCAGCTGGGGAATCCTGGGCTGCTCCAGCCCCTGGACTGCTCCCTGCCAGCAGCCTGTACCTGTCCTTGCTGGACCATCCCCTGCTGTCTGCTGTGGATTTGCCCTCCTGCTCACCCCTCTGCCCTGTGCTGCCCCAGCAAAGGAGGCTGCTGCTCAGCTGGAGGGAGGCACCGCTTGTGCCTGCGCCTGGCTGCAGCGGGCTCCGAGCGGAGCCATCCTCCTGACGGTGCCAGATGGTGAGCTGCAAGCACAGGGAAGGGGGAAAAAAACAAGGGAGCTGCAGCTCTGCCACCTCCTGGGAAAGAAAAAATAAATCAAAAGAAAGCCTGGTGGGAGGGAGTCTGTCCCTGCCCTGCTGCTGTGCCTGCCTTTGGAGCCGGGGACCGGGAGGCAGAGCACAGCCAAGGAGGCCCTGGGACGGCTGGGGCAGGCGGAGCGTGTCGGGCTGCCAGCATCAGGCTGAGGTAGTCCTGTGGTAATAAACCTTACATAAACCTAGCCAGGAGCAGAGCATTAATATTAAAGAAGTGACATTTTAAGGGATTGAATATCTGCTGGGTCCTCCAGAAGAACATCTCTGTCTGTGTGTGTCGGTGTGTGTCTGTGTGTGCAGGCACACGCTCCGGGCTTTGTTTTCCCTCTGACAGTGCCTTGTTGTCTGTGTTTTTGTGTGTTTTCTACTCAGGGTATTTTGTGCTGTGATAAGAAGGGGGAGGGAGGGTGGAAATGCTGCTCTGTTTATACACACTGCTGTCAACTGCCTGCTTCAGGCTCACCTCCCCTGTGAAGCGCGCCCTGCGTTCCAGGCAAACGGCAGCCTAACCCCCACCCTCACCTCCACCTGCAGCCTGAGATGCTTCAGGAGCATCATCAAGCACTGGAGAAGGGTGCCCAGGGAAGTGGTGCAAAAAGGTAACAAAGCTGGGGAAGGGTCTGGAGAGCAGGGCTGAGGGGAATGAGGTTGGGTAATGTGGAGGAGGCTGAGAGGAGACCTCATTGCTCCCTGAAAGGAGGTTGCAGTGAACTGGGGGTTGGGCTCTTCTCCCTGCTCTCAGGTGATAGGAGAGGAAGTGACCTGAAATTGTGCCAGAGGAGGTTCAGGTTGGAGATCAGGAGGAATTTCTTTGCTGCAAGAGTGGTCAGGGGTTGGAAGAGGCTGCCCAGGGAGGCGGTGGAGTCCCCATTCCTAAAGGTGTTCAAGAAAGGCATGGCCATGGCCCTTTGGGACATGGTTTAGTGCCCATGGTGCTCTGGTATGGGGTTGATAGTTGGACTGGATGATCTTAGAGGGGGTTTCCAACTGTAACAGCTCTGTGATTCTATGATCTAAAGGTGTGGTGCTTAGGGAAGTGGTTTAGTGGTAGTGGCTTAGCAGTAGTGGTAGGGTTGTGAGCTCTAGGTGAGCACTTGGCCTTGATGATCTCAAAGCTCTCTTCCAGCACTGACAACTCTATGATTCCATGACTGCCTGAGTCCCTCCTCCCATACCTCTTCCCCTTGCTGGAAGCTTTGCCCTCTCCTTGAATTCTGCTCTGGCAGATGTGGTACCCAAAGTGCAAACAAGTTGCTGTGCTGGGGTCCAAGGGGAACAACCTTGGTAAATGTCAGAGCAGCATCTCTGCACCACTGTTCTGCTGCTCTGATCACAGAGAGGAGCTCTGAGTGAGTCAGGCTCTCATTTTCAGTCAGGAGGGCAGAGCAAGGATGCAGTAATGACTCTCTCCATGTGTCTGTGTCCCCTCTGAGCTCCTCTGAGGCTTGTCCCAATGCCATCCACCTTTGTGAGTCCTCAGAGACAGGGCTGCAGGGCTGAGCCTGGAATGTCACTGCTCACCCAGCAGCTTTACAGATCTCAGGTGCAGCACATCTCCTTCCCTTCCCCTCTGAGGTTTGATCTTTCCATTTGGTGACAAGAGCATTTTTATGCCTCTTCCCCCTTGTTTTCCCCTCTCTTGCCCAGCCCTCAAATAGTCAATGGATGTGCCCTTGCCTCTCTCTTGCCAGAGGCCTCCAGGGATGATTCCTTCCCATCCACCTCCTGAATGCCATGCCATCCCAGCAGGTGGCCTGGGCCCTGCTGGAAGTGCACTGAGTCTGAGTCCAGCTTTTTGATGTAAGTGGACATTAGGCACTTCTAATAGACTGAAGGCTCAGTGAAGCCCTCAGCACAGCTGGACCGGCACAGCATTCCCAGGCAGGTAGCCTTTGGAGCTGATCTCTCCCTGGGTGCCTTGCAGAAAATGAGAGCAAGGACAGAAAAAAAACAGGCCAGGCTGTCTTTGATGGCAAAAAGTGCCTTGTTCTGCAGAGGAGGTGGCTGAGCAGAGGCCAGCCCAGCTCTTCAGCTGTGCATGAGGGATTCTGGACTGCCAGTCTTTCTTCATCATCGTCACCATCAGCTGTGTCCAGCTCTGGTGCCCCCAGCGCACGAAGCATATAGAACTGTTGGAGCAGATGCAGAGGAGGCCACAGGGATGATCACAGGGCTGCAGAACCTCCCCTAAAGGGACAGGCTGAGAGAGTTGGGGCTGTTTGGAGGAGGAAGGGAAGGGAAGGAAGGGAAGGGAAGGGAAGGAAGGGAAGGGAAGGAAGGAAGGAAGGGAAGGGAAGGGAAGGGAAGGGAAGGGAAGGGAAGGGAAGGGAAGGGAAGGGAAGGGAAGGAAGGGAAGGAAGGGAAGGAAGGAAGGGGAAGGGAAGGAAGGGAAGGAAGGGGAAGGGAAGGGAAGGGAAGGGAAGGGGAAGGGAAGGGAAGGGAAGGAAGGGAAGGGAAGGGAAGGGAAGGAAGGGAAGAAGGAAGAAGGAAGAGAAGAGAAGAGAAGAGAAGAGAAGAGAAGAGAAGAGAAGAGAAGAGAAGAGAAGAGAAGAGAAGAGAAGAGAAGAGAAGAGAAGAGAAGAGAAGAGAAGAGAAGAGAAGAGAAGAGAAGAGAAGAGAAGAGAAGAGAAGAGAAGAGAAGAGAAGAGAAGAGAAGAGAAGACCAGGCTGGAACAGACCTTCAAGATCATTGCATCCAACCTATCACCCAACACCACCTAATCAACTAACCCATGGCACCAAGCACCCTGTCAAGTCTCCTCCTAAACACCTCCAGGGATGGGGACTCTACCACCTCCCTGGGCATCACATTCCAATGGGCAATCTTTCTCTGTGTGAAGAATTTCTTCCTAACATCCAGCCTTAACCTCCCTTGGCACAGCTTGAGACTGTGTCCTCTTGTTCTGGTGCTGGGTGCCTGGCAGAAGAGACCAACCCCCACCTGGCTACAACCTCCCTTCAGGGAGTTGGAGAGAGCAAGAAGGTCACCCCTGAGCCTCCTCTTCTGCAGGCTAAGCAACCCCAGCTCCCTCAGCCTCTCCTCCCAGGGCTGTGCTCCAGACCCCTCCCCAGCCTCCTTGCCCTTCTCTGACACCTTCCAGCATCTCAACCTCCTTCCTAAACTGAGGAGCCCAGAACTGGACACAGGACTCAAGGGGTGGCCACAGCAGTGCAGTGTCCAGGGGCAGAATGACCTCCCTGCTCCTGCTGGCCACACTCTGCCTGATCCAGGCCAGGATGCCCTTGGCCCTCTTGCCCCCCTGGGCACACTGCTGGCTCATGTTCACCCTACTATCAACCAGCACCCCCAGGTCCCTCTCTGCCTGGCTGCTCTCAGCCACTCTGACTCCAGCTTTGTTCAGATCTGTCAGTGTGGCTCGATGCTAACTTGATGCTGATGTTTTGACTTCCAGCAGGCATCTGGAAGGTAAACCTGAGGTCCGAGTTGCTCTAGGTCTGAAACAAAAAGGGCATCAGCGGTGAAGATCTCAGGGACTGCTCCACAGTGCAAACCTCAGCTCCCTGGGAGTGCTGAAGCTTTCCACAGGAGCTGGAAGGTTGTGTTTTTCCTTTGTTGTTCCTCCTCTGGTAAAGCATAAATAGAGCTGTCTATACCTACAGGTTACCATGGCACTGTAACCTTACCAGATCTGGAAGAGGGGGTGTAAGAGGGGAGCAGCAGCTGTGGATCTGTGCATGTCCACTGTGGAACATGCAGTCAGGAAGAGGCTGGTGCTGTGTGGAGGGAGCTGAGCTGCTTGGAGGCAGCTGAGCAGGCAGCAGTGGCAGGACAGGTAGAAAGCAGCTTGCCCCCCACCCTCAGGACTGAGTTTTGGCTCATGTTAAGCAGCCCGGCTGCGAGTGTGGCATTCAGAGACACAGGTACTGTGGAGTTCAGCCATCTCAGAGAGATCTGCTGCTGAGTATGAGTCAGCCCTGCCTGGGTTAACTATTAAAGGGCAGTATCAGGAGGGAAGATCTTTGTCCCTCAGTCCATTGCAGCCCTGTGACCTCCAGGTGATCCACAGAGGGAAAGGAGCATCCCTAGGGTCCTGCTGCATTGTTAGAGGTCACAGGAGTGTCCTGTCTGCCCACTGGGCTTGGTGCAATTGATTACACTAGAGGCAGCCCTACTCCAGAGCCTTCTTCCCATGGGGAAGGTACATTCCTGCTGCCCTTTACCCAGTGCCAGGACCCTGGGGCAGCTGCCAGGGTGGATGTGAGGAGTCTGTGCTCTTTGGGTAGGGCTGGCTGAGGGGAGCCATGGAAAGACAGGGTGCTAGGCAGAAGGGGAAATGCATGAGATCTAAGGAGTGTTGCCCACTGCTCGTGAAGCCCACGGGGGGCTCAGCTTGGGAGCCATCAGCCCAGCCCTGGAGGCAGGCAGGACGAGGAGCAGAGGGTGCTTCTGCTGAAGTGTGGGTGGGAAGTGGAGCAGAGCCCAGGCTGCCTACCAGAGGGGCTGGAGGGGAACCTTGCCTTCCACCTGCCATATGGTCCCCGCTTCCTCTGGGGGCTGCTGAGCCTCCTCACTGGCGAGACCCTTCCCTCACGCCCAGCCCTTCCCAGCCTCACTCTTCGCCTTCCCTGCTGAGCTGGGAGAGCGTCTCCCCGAGCCTGGGGCTGGTGATGCCGCCGAGTGAGGAGAGCAGGAACCAATTCCTTGAGGGGCCATCGCAGAGCCTTGTCTGGCTTTTCCTCCCGTCGCAGGGAGAAGTGCCCCTGCCCGAGTGGAATAAATTGGTACAGACCATTAGCAGCGCAGGTCCTCCTCTGGCAGGGGGGAGGGAAGGGGCTGTCGGCACCGCTCTGGATACAAAGCAGCCAGCCACGCTCTGGCTTCTTCCTCCCGCACCCCCTTGGCCTCCTCCTCCTCCTCCTCCCTGTTTGCACACTCCCTCCCTCTTTCACTCTCTTTCTTTCCCTCAACGCCACGCTGCAGAGAGGCAGACCTGGGGATCCGGAGGTCCGCGGAGGCAGTGGAGGAGGAAGGAGCTCTCCAACGCTGTTCCTGGGCGAGCGGAGCGAGGAGGCAGCGGCAGCGCAGGAGTGCCTTGGTCTGCTGTCGGGATTGAGAAGGAATACACGGAAAAGAAAAGAGAAGAAAAGAAAGAAACCGGGACCCAACAGACGAGGGGGGAAAAAAAAGGGAGGAGAGAAGGAGGAGGAGGAGGAGGAGGAGGAGGAGGAGGTTGCTGCGGGGAGCTCACGCCGGTGGGTGAAGAGCGGCTGTGAATCGTGCCTCTGTTCCCAGGGATTAGAGCATGAATGGGAGCAGCTTCCCGGCCGCGATGGAGAGCGAGGGCGGCTCAGGCTCTGGGAACAAGGTAACCTCTGCCTCTTGCAGCCATGGCACGGCTCAGCCCAGCAGGACAGAAGCCTTTCCGCGCAGGCTGGGTGCGTGGGGATGTGATGTGCGTGGGGATGCGATGTGCGGGCGGGCGGTGGGAGGAAGCCAGAGGGTTTCCTACCCCTCCCGCTGGATTTTAGGGATGCAGAATGGGTCCCGGCGGCCGCTGTGTTGGGCATCACTTTATTTCACCACCACCTTCCCCTCTCCCTTCCCCCCCTGCCTTTTTCAGGGCTGGGTGCCTGAGGACAAACACCGAGCTGCTTTGCCTGGGGAAGGCTGGCTGGCTGGCTTAGGGGGAGAGCCGCCCGTGGGTCGCCTCCGGGAGCACTCCGCTCGCAGCCTTGCCCTCCCAGAGCTGCTCCTGCTCTGGGCACCGCTGCTGGGCTTGCCGAGGCTCTCGGGGAGGCTGCCTGGGGACTACAATGGCCCCGCGCCCTCCCAGCCCACCCTGCAGCCCTGCAGAGAGGCAGGAGGGAGGTGAGAGCAGCCGGGAGAGTTGCTCTGCTCTCCCCTTGGTCATCCTCTGCCTTTTCTTGGCCACAGAAAGGGAAGGGGTTTAGGAGGATGGGGAACTGAAATCCCTTTCATTCGTGCCAGCAGTGCTGAGAGCCAACTTTGAGGCTGCTTAAAGGGAAAAGGCTTCCGAGTGCTATCTCCTGGAGGAGCAGGAGATGGCTGAGCCATGCTTTGCCATCTGAGGAGTGATCTCTGTGTCGTGTTCTGTGGTGGGAGTGGGTGGGGATGAGGAACAGTGTTTATGGGGAGAAAGTCCCTTGCAGTCGATGAAACTGCCCAGAAATGCTGCTTCCCTTTCCTCTGCTGGGCCTCTCCCTGACTCCATTCCCAGGTCTCCGACCCTCAAAGTCCCTCATTTCTCTCAGTCAGCCCAGAAAGCACAACTTCAAATGGTGCTGGGAGGTGGCTTAGCCCCAGGTGTTTGGGAGAGAGGAGGAGAAGCTGGTGCTCACTGCTGTGGAGCCTGTGTAAGCCCAGGTGTTTGGGAAAGAGCTGAGGAGAAGCTGATGCTCTCTGCTGCAGAGCCCACAGCCACTTCATCCCAGCAAGCAGAGGTCTTGGCTGGGTGTCCCTCACTCCCTTTGGCAGGTCCTTGCTGCTGCAATCTCTGTTCTGTGCTGTCCATCTGAGAACCTCCTCCTCCCCTTGCCTTCAGGGGCTTCTTGGTGGGTCTTGGCATGGGGGGTTGGAAGCCTTTGCTTTGGTTCCTTAGATAATGAGCAAAACACACAGTGCACAAAGTCACAATGCCCCAGTGTGCCACCTCTGATGGAAGAGTTAGTGTACAGTGTCCAGCATTATGGGCTGGAAGAGCCCCTGCAGTCTGTTGCATAGGTCTGTATGTGCTTGTCTAAGCTGCAGGTGTCCCTGGGCACCCACAGTGAGGTGTCAGCAGCTCCCTCAAACGAGTGAGGATGGGTTTGTGTGCCCATAAGTATGGAGGAAGGACTGGGGGAACACACAGGGGAGCTTCAAGCTGTTCCTTGGCTGTATCAGTAATCCCTGCTGACATAAGGACAGTCTCCTAAGCCACCTAAGATGCATCTTGCTTGCCTTGCTCTGTAGTTAGTCCTTCTCTGTGCTCAGATCACCAGAGGGGATGAGTTGGCCAGGAGCTGGCTGGAGGATTGAGGTGGTTGGGCTTGCTTGGCTCACCTGCCAGAGCTGGGATCAACAAGAGGCAGGGAGGTGGAGGCAGTTGGAAAAAAAAGAGGGCAGAATATCTTCTCTCTGCATGTGGCACTCAGCTCTGTTGTCTGTGTCAGCCTCAAAGCACTGAGGAGTATGGAAGATGCTGTGGGGAAGGACTTGAGTGATTAGACAGGGACCAGAAGAGTACTTCTCCCAGGAGGGGTTAATGCTCTGCTGGGAGCAAAGAGCTTTGGACACAGCCAACACCAGCAGGCCAGGGGATGCTAACAGAAGGGGAAGGTGGCTGATGAACAGTTCTGTTTTCCTGGCTGAATGTGGATGGGGAGGAGGATGAAAAACAGAGGGAGAGCAATGAAGTCAATGTGGTTAGCTCTGAGTACCTGCCTGCCTCATGCAGCTGAGTTGTCAGTGCCTCCTGGCACCCTCCCCTAGGCAGTCCTGCTGGAGCACTGTCAGCTTCTCCTGCACAGCCCTGTGAACCTGGAGTCACAGAGCAACACAGGAACAGCTTCAGGGAGAGCTGCCTCCCTCCAAGCCAGGCTGAAGGTGCAGAAGAGGGGACTCAAGCCTCAGGGCATTAGGGGACAGCAAAGTGAGAGGGCATCTGGAAAGTGATGGATGTCTCTGCAGGGAGGAAAGGGGGAGAGCTTTCCCACTCCTTAGCTGGCATCCCAAAGCACCCAGGGCCATGAAGGTGGCCCAGAGTGGAGGGTGAATGGAAAGGGGAGATGGGGCCCCAGCCCTAGGAGGGGATTGTCACCCTGTGTGCAGCACAGGCCTGACACACTGCCTGGGGGCTCTGCTCTCCTGTGGCTTTGCCCTCATTGGGACAGTGTCTCACAGAGCTCCAGCCAGCTCCAGCCATACCTGGCTTTGCTCTCTTTCCTCACAGAGTCCCAGAATCATACAGTCAGGTTGCAAAAGTCCTCAGAGATCAAGTCCAACCTATCACCTAATACCCAACACCTCCTGACAACTAAACCATGGCTCCAAGTGCCACATCCAAGCCCTTTTTGAACACCTCCAGGGAAGGGGACTCCACCACCACCCTGGGCAGCACATCCCAAGGCCCAATCGCTCTGTCTGGGAAGAACTTTCTCCTCACCTCCAGCCTAAACTTCCCCTGGCACAGCTTGAGGCTGTGTCCTCTTGTTCTGGTGCTGCTTGCCTGGGAGAAGAGACCAACCCCCACCTGGCTACAGCATCCCTTCAGGGACTTGAAGAGAGCAATGCCAGAATGCTAGGATGGAAGGGAGCCCAAGGATCATCTGGTCCAAGCTTTCTAAGTGACAGCAGAGGTGCAGTGAGCTGGCTCAGCACCCTGCCAAGCTGAGCCTTCAAACTGCCCAATGGAATCCACCACTTCCCTTGGGAGGAGTAGTGGGAAACCAGCCAGAGGCAGAACAATGCTGCTGGACCCACAGTGCTGTTCTGCCTCTTGCTGCCTCTCACCCTGCAGTTCTGAGGGTAGGAAGAGCAGCCAGCACCCCAGGGTGCAAGTCCTGGGCTCTCAGAGGTGCTGCACCTTTGAGACCTGCAGCTGGGGCCAGCTGGCCTGAGCTGCCCACAAAAGGGCTTCCAGTAACAAAGTCTGAGCACAGGCTCTGCCCTCCTGTGCAGCTGGCTGCTTAGGGGCAGGCCAGTGCTTTCTGAAAGGAAAACAGCACAGCTGCCCTCCTAATCCTCTCCAGCACCCTCAGGGTGCAGCAGCACAAGCCTTGGGTAATGAACAGGAGTGGCTTCTGAACAAGAGGACACAGTCTCAAGCTGTGCCAGGGGAAGTTTAGGCTGGAGGTGAGGAGAAAGTTCTTCCCAGAGAGAGTTGTTAGCCATTGGGATGTGCTGCCCAGGGAGGTGGTGGAGTCCCTGTGCCTGGAGGTGTTTAGGAAGAGCCTGGATGAGGCACTTGGTGCCATGGTTTAGTCATGAGGTCTGTGGTGCCAGGTTGGACTTGATGATCTTTGAGGTCTCTTCCAACCTTGGTGATTCTGTGATTCTGAGGGCAGATGCTGCAGTTCATGATGTGGTGGTTCATGGAGCCTTGCCTTTTGCAATGCTTTTGCCCTCCCCTGCCCTTGCTCTATTTCTACTAGGTAAAAACCAAACCATTGGTGGTGATGAATGATGGCATTCAACAAGTCCAAGTGCCAGGGGCTGCACTTTGGCCACAGCATCCCCAGGCAGAGCTGCAGGCTGGGGTCAGAGTGGCTGAGAGCAGCCAGGCAGAGAGGGACCTGGGGGTCCTGATTGACAGCTGCCTAAACATGAGCCAGCAGTGTGCCCAGGGGGCCAAGAAGGCCAAGGGCATCCTGGCCTGCATCAGGCAGAGTGTGGCCAGCAGGAGCAGGGAAGTCCTTGTGCCCTGGGCTCAGCACTGCTGAGGCCACCCCTGCAGTCCTGTGGCCAGTTCTGGGCTCCTCAGCTCAAGAAGGAGATTGAGAGACTTGAAGGTGTGCAGAGAAGGACAAGGAGGCTGGGGAGGGGTCTGGAGCACAGCCCTGAGAGGAGAGGCTGAGGGAGCTGGGGTTGCTTAGCCTGGAGAAGAGGAGGCTCAGGGGAGACCTTCTTGCTCTCTCCAACTCCCTGAAGGGAGGTTGGAGCCAGCTGGGGGTTGGTCTTTTCTCCCAGGCAAGTAGCACCAGAACAAGAGGACAGAGTCTCAAGCTGTGCCAGGGGAGGTTCAGGCTTGAGGTGAGGAGAAAGTTCTTCCCAGGAAGAGAGATTCGCCATTGGGATGTGCTGCCCAGGGAGGTGGTGGAGTCCCCATGGCTGGAGCTGTTCAGAGGGGATTGGATGTGGCACTTGGAGCCATGGTCTAGTAGTCAGGAGGTCTTGGTTGGTAGGTTGGACTTGATGATCTCTGAGGTCTTTTCCAACCTTATTGATTCTCTCATTCAATGAAACCAAACCAAGAACAAAAACAACAACAAAAATAAAACCCAACCAACCAACCAAGTTGTGCAAAAGGAGGTTTTCTCTTTTCTCCTCCAAACAGAAGCCCCTGGGCAGGTTTGAGTCCCTGGGACAGCAGGGCATGGTCCTGTCTTGCATCACTGCATTTTGTCTTGCAGGGGTGAGCAGTGCCAGAGGCTGCCTGGCTTCCAGGGCTGCTTTTCACATGGGTTTGGCAGCAAGATCATAGAACAGAATCATAGAGTCAGTTAGGGTTGGAAGGGACCACGAGGATCTTCTAGTTCCAACCCCCCCTGCCATGGGCAGGGACACCCCACACCAGATCAGCCTGGCCAGAGCCTCACCAGCCTGGGCTTAAACACCTCCAGGGCTGGGGCTTCAGCCACCTCAGATCTCTGACTTCTGCCTTGGCCAGCACCTTGCCCTGTGGGTGATGCCCTCTGTGGTTTTCTCACCCTCCACTGTTTCTTGCAGCCATCCTTTGCATGTTTGGCCATGAAGAGTTAGGTGAGCTGGAGCTGGATGCTGGGGATATGGCAGAAGAGAGCATTTGGTGTGGTTTCCACCCACCCAAAGGCAAAGCATCTTCCAGAAGCTATGTCACCTGAGAGGCCCTCTGCAGGATCTTCCTCATGAGTCCTTGTTCTCCAAGGAGCTCTTTTGCTGGAGCAGGTCTGGAGAAGGGCAACAAAGCTGGGGAAGGGTCTGGAGAACAGGGAGAAGAGGAGGCTGAGGGGAGAGACCTCATTGCTCTCCACCCCTCCCTGAAAGGAGCTTGGAGTGAGGTGGGGGTTGGTTTGTTCTCCCTAGTCTCAGATGATAGAAGGAGAGGAAATGGCCTGAACTTGTGCCAGGGGGAGGAACAATTTCTTTGTTAGTGGTGAGGGGGAGCTGCCCAGGGAGGTGGTGGAACAGGTGTTCTTTGCTGCTGGAGTGGTGAGGGATTGGCAGAGGCTGCCCAGGGAGGTGGTGGAGTCCCCATGCCTGGAGGTGTTCAAGGAACCTGTGGCCATGGCAATTGGGGCCAGGGTTTGGTGGTGATGGAGGTGTCGGGCAGTAGGTTTGGCTTCTTAGATGATCTCAGAGGGCTTGGAAGAGGCTGCCCAGGGAGGTGGTGGAGTCCCCATGCCTGGAGGTGTTCAGCAACCTGTGCCCATGGCACCTGGGGCCATGGTTTGGTGGCCATGGTGGGGTTGGGCTGATGGTTGGACTGGAAGATCTCAGAGGGCTTTTCCAACCCAAACAGGTCCATGACAGGTACCTAATGCATCTCTTTGGGATGTGTCTCAGAGCAGGATCTTGCATAACACAACCAAGCCCAGAGAACCCCCCCTAAAAGCCTCTCACCTCATTGCTGTTGCTGGGCAATGATCTCAGAGGCCTTTTTCAACCAGAACCATTCTGTGGTCCCATCATTACCATCTTCTCTTTCATGCTTTGCTTGCAGAGATCCAAGGGATCCAATGCTTTGCTTCCCTGGTGGCAAGGGGGGTGCTCTCTGCAGAGCACAGGGTCTGAAGGCTGAGGCTAGACACTCCTTTTCCCTCCAACTGTTGGTGTTGGCAAGTTGTCACCAGGGCTGGATTCACCTCCAGAAGCTAGCAGGGGCTTTGCTGAGTAGAGATCCACAGGGTGTGGGCAATAATTAATCTCCATGTCTTGATCTAGGCACGTGGACCACCCCCAGGTAATGCAGCCTGTTAGTCACTACTGAGTATAGCCTCCCACAGCTTTCACTGGGGGCTCCACCCCTCCAGGGAGCTGAGGCACTGAGAGCTCTGAGGAGAGCACAGAACAATTCACCCTGCCAGAACCTGTGGTTCCCCTTCCACTCCTAAAGGCTTTATCATAGAATCAATAAGGTTGGAAAAGACCTCAAAGATCATCAAGTCCAACCTGTCACCCAGCACTTCATGGCCATGGCACCAAGTGCCACATCCAATCCCCCCTTGAACATCTCCACCACCTCCCTGGGCAGCAAATCCCAATGGCTAACAACTCCCTCTGGGAAGAACTTTCTCCTCACCTCCAGCCTAAACCTCCCCTGGCACAGCTTGAGGCTGTGGCCTCTTGTACCTGGGAGAAGAGACCAACCCCCACCTGGCTCCAACCTCCCTTCAGGGAGTTGCAGAGAGCAAGAAGGTCTCCCCTGAGCCTCCTCTTCTCCAGGCTGAACACCCCCAGCTCCCTCAGCCTCTCCTCATAGGGCTGTGCTTGAGGCCACAAACTGGGTTTAGTCCTCCTCCTCTGCTTGGCTTGCTCTCCCTCACAGGAGGGAGATGCTCACTGCTCCTCCAGCTCCTTCCACAGTGTCTGCTGGAGCCTGGTTATCCTCCCTGCAATAAGAACAGCTGGTGGCCTCCTCATGCAAGGTGCAAAGTGGAGTTCAGGCTGTCTCCTTCCACTGCTGCCTTGTGCACTCCAGACTGGTGGGCTGGCTTGTCAGGAAGATTTGCCTTCTGCACTGTCTGCCACCTGGGAGCCCTGTCAGAGCCCAGTGCAGAAGGAATTGAAAGCTGTAGCTCAGAGAACCAGGGCTGCTTACTCCCCAGGGAGGTGGGAAGGCCTTTGCTTAAGTGTAGAGAAGATGTTGGGCTGTGTAGTAAAGAGAAAAGAGCATTGCCAGGGTGCAGCTCAGCTCATCTGACCCCCTGTGAGTGGGAATTCATCTGGAGCCAGCTGTCCACACTGACAGCTGCAGCTCACAGCATCACAGGATGTGAGGGATTGGAAGGGACCTCCAGAGATCATCGACTCCAACCCCCCTGCCAGAGCAGGAGCAGAGAATCCAGCACAGGGCACACAGAACACATCCAGATGGGGCTGGGAAGGCTCCAGGGAAGGAGACTCCACAACCTCTCTGGGCAGCCTGCTCCAGGCCTCTGGGAGCCTCCCAGGCAGAAAGTTCCTCCTCCTGCTGAGCTGCAACCTCCTGGGCTGCAGTTTTCATCCATTGCTCCTTGTCCTATCCCAGGGTGCAGCTGAGCAGAGCCTGGCCCTGTCCCCTCCCTCCTGACCCCCAGCCCTCAGCTATTGATAGACATTGATCAGATCCTTTCTCAGTCTTCTCTTCTCCAGACTAAGCAGCCCCAGGGCTCTCAGCCTCTCCTCCCCAGGCAGAGCTCCAGTTCCTCAATCATCCTCATAGCCCTCCCTTGCCCTCTCTCCAGCAGATCCCTGTCCCTCCTGAGCTGGGCAGCCCAGAGCTGGATGCAATATTCCAGGTGAGGTCTCAGCAGGGCAGGGCAGAGGGGGAGGAGAACCTCCCTGGATCTGCTGGGCTCACTCTTCTGAATGCCCTCCAGGATCCCATTGGCCCCAGGGCACATTGCTGTGCCCATTGCTCAAAGATCTCCTGCCAGGTCTCCCTCCTCCAGCCTGCTCAGCACCACTCCCCCTGCTGTGTGGGTGGCAGAGCCTCAGCCTCTGCAGTACCACAGCTCGCTGGGTTAAGAGCTGGGGGCCAAGAGCTGCTGGAGGGTGAGACAGGTTTCACTTTGTGACAGGAGAAAGGGCCTTGGGATTTGTCTCAGCTGCCTTGCTGGGAGTCACTCAGCGATGCCCCAGCAGTTCCCTGCTCAGATGCAGCTCCAGGAAGACAAAAGAAGCTGAATCCAGAAGAGAGACCTTGGCTCTGCTTCACCCTTCCAGCCGGCTGGAGAGGGACCAGCAGCCAAAGGAGGGAGGCTGAGGCTCTGCTCTGGATTTCATGAATGGATGACTGTAGAGATGCAAGTGGGGATTTGGAGGGGATTTGGAAGCCTGCTCCAGGATTTGCCTGGCATGCAAAGCATTTCTAATGCTTCCAGCATTATCACCACATAATGCCGGCGTCACCCGGGGCCCACTCCAGCTCCCAGGGGCTAAGAAGCTGAACTCCTACCCCCAGCACTGGGACAGGCATCAACCTCTCCATGGGCTTCATAGATCCATAGAAGGGTTTGGCTTGGAAGGGACCTTAAAGCTCATCCAGTTCCAAGCCCACTGCCATGGGCAGGGACACCTCCCACCAGCACAGGCTGCTCAAGGCTTCATCCAGCCTGGCCTTGAACACCTCCAGGGAGGAGGCAGCCACAGCCTCCCTGGGCAACCTGTGCCAGAGTCTCCTCAGCCTCACTGGAAAGAATTTCTTCCTCATCTCCAGTCTCAGTCTCCCCTCTTCCAGCTCAAAGTCTCATTTTATCCCTCAAGCCCTTGTCATAAGTCCCTCCCCAGCTCTCTTGCATCCCCCTCCAGGTACTGGGAGGCTGCTCTAAGGTCTCCTTGAAGCCTTCTCTTCTCCAGGCTGAGCAGCCCCAACTCTCTCATCCTTCCCCCACAGGGGAGGTTCTCCAGCCTCTGCTCATCTTATCAGCAAATGTGCAGATGACACCAAGCTGGGAGCAGATGTTGGTCAGTTAGAGGGCAGAAAGGCTCTGCAGAGGGACCTCGACTGACTGCACAGATGGGCAGAGGCCAACAGGATGGCATTGAACCAGTCCAAGTGCCAGGGGCTGCACTTTGGCCACAGCAACCCCAGGCAGAGCTACAGGCTGGGGGCAGAGTGGCTGAGAGCTGCCAAACAGAGAGGGACCTGGGGGTGCTGATTGACAGCTGCCTAAACATGAGCCAGCAGTGTGCCCAGGGGGCCAAGAAGGCCAAGGGCATCCTGGCCTGCATCAGGCAGAGTGTGGCCAGCAGGAGCAGGGAAGTCCTTCTGCCCCTGTACTCAGCACTGCTGAGGCCACCCCTTGAGTCCTGGGTCCAGCTCTGGGCTCCTGAGGTCAAGAAGGAGATTGAGAGACTTGAAGGTGTGCAGAGAAGGGCAAGGAGGCTGGGGAGGGGTCTGGAGCACAGCCCTGGGAGGAGAGGCTGAAGGAGCTGGGCTTGCTTAGCCTGGAGAAGAGGAGGCTCAGGGGAGACCTTCTTGCTCTCTGCAACTGCCTGAAGGGAGGTTGTAGCCAGGTGGGGGTTGGTCTCTTCTCCCAGGCAAGCAGCACCAGAACAAGAGGACACAGTCTCAAGCTGTGCCAGGGGAAGTTTAAGCTTGAGGTGAGGAGAAAGTTCTTCACTGAGAGTTGTTAGCCATTGGGATGTGCTGCCCAGGGAGGTGGTGGAGTCTCCATCCTTGGAGGTGTTCAAGAGGGGCTTGGATGTGGCACTTGGAGCCATGGTTTAGTCATGAGGTCTTGGGTGACAGGTTGGACTTGGTGATCTCTGAGGTCTCTTCCAACCTTGGTGATTCTGTGACACTGTGATCTTGCTGGCCCTGTGCAAATATTCTGAGTTTCTGCACATCCCATCCTCTCCTCTCATCCAGGTGGCACAAAGCAAGGGCCAGGACACTCTGGGGTGCTGCTCTGAGTGGTGGCTCTGGTGCTTGTGGGTGGGTGCAGCACCCCCTGGCCTCTTGCAGGGAGTGGGTGCTGGGGTACCTCCCCCTGGCCTCCTCTATAAATACCACCTTGGTGCTGAAGCATCCTGGCTGAACTCCTTTGATGTCATCCTTTGCACTTCCATCTGTTCAGCAGCTCCTGAAGCTGGAGCAGAAATGTTTGCTCTTCACTCAGGTAGCCCTGGGAGGGCCAGAACTCGACTTGTTGGAGGCTTTAGGCTGCATGGGGAAGTCCTCAGGCAGTCCAGCTTCTGGGGAACGAGCAAAAGCCAGCAAGAGCTGGGGAGTGACATTGCTGTGGCCACAGGGGAGCAGATTAGATGACCTTCTGTGCTGACTCCATCTGAATCCCACACTCTGTGACCCTGGAGCTGTGCTGAGACCCTGGCAGCCCTGCAGTGCTTCTGGCTTGTGCAGCCAGGTGAGGTTTTCCCAGCTCCAGCTTGTGTCTTCCCCACAAACCCAGCACTGCCTCCCTGCTCTGTGAGTAACTCTGCAGGGGCCTGTGGCAACGAGCAGGAGAGCTACAGCCACCACAAAAACCTCCTTCCATGCAGCAGTGCTTGCAGGGCAGGGCAGGAATGAGGCTGCTGGTGGTGCCTGGAGGTGGGGACCTGTACTGGGTGCTCTTGCATCCTGGGTTCAGCTTTGATCTACTCACTCCAAGGATTTTGAGGTGTTGGGGCAGGTCCAGAGGAGGGCAGCAAGACTGGGGAAGGGTCTAGAGAACAGGGCTGGGAGGAGCAGCTGAGGGAGCTGACCCCCAGCTCAGTGTGGAGAAGAGGAGGCTGAAGGAGACCTCATTGCTCTTTACAGCTCCATGAGGGGAGGTTGCAATGAGGTGGGGGTTGGGCTCTTCTCCCTAGTCTCAGGTGATAGAAGGAGAGGAAATGGCCTGAAACTGTGCCAGGGGAGGCTTAGGTTGGAGATGAGGAACAATTTCTTTGCTGCCAGAGTGGTCAGAGATTGGCAGAGGCTGCCCAGGGAGGTGGTGGAGTCCTCATCCTTGGAGGTGTTCCAGAAACCTGTGGCCATGGCACTTGGGGCCAGGGTTTGATGGCCATGGTGGGGTTGGGTTGATGTTGGACTGGATGATTTTGGAGGTCAGGCTTGATGATCCTGGAGGTCTCTTCCAGCTGAAGCAATCCTGTGACTCTCTAGGTCGTTGCCCTCCTCTGGACACCATGTCACTTCCCATGTCCTCCTTGCCCTCCATCCCTGAAGGGAGCTGTAACTGCAAGCACAAGGGAAAGGTTGGAGTTTGTGGAGTGTACAGGAGGTGACCCATCCTGTGCTGGGCCATTAATGAGCTACATTAACCAGATGGTGAGGGAGCAGCCTGACAGGGTTGTTAACTCCTGTCCCTCCCCACAGCAAAGCTGTAAAAGCCTCTGGAGGGCTCTCAGGGAGAGCAGCACCGCTCCCCTCTGTTGAGATAAGAGCAGCTTTGCAGGAGGAATTGTGTCAGAGACTGGGTGCAGAGCCTGGAACCTCTCTGGGGCTCATGAATAAGTTGATATTTCTCCTGAATAATAGATGCCTGTGATGGTGCTGGGAGGCAGAGCTGGGAGGCTGCCTCTGAAGGAGAGAGTGAGGCATGGGGAGGAAGCTGCAGCCTGTTCTGAACTGGGAGCTCTGGGGATCACAGAATGCTTTGGGTGGGAAGGGACACTCAAAGGTCATCTTGTCCAACCCCCCTGCAGTCAGCAGGGATAGCTCCAGCTGCATCAGGTGTCTCAGGGCCACATCAAGTCTGATCTTGAATGTCTCCAGGGATGGAACCTCCATCACCTATACAAGTGTCTCCTCACCCTCATGCCTCCTGATGGCCAACCTAAATCTCCCCTGCCCCAGTTTCAAACCATTGCCTCTTGTCCTATCCCCACAGGCCCTTCTGAACAGCTCCTCCCCAGCCCTCCTTGTAGTTCCCCTTCAGATATTGAAATGCAGCTCTAAGGTTTCCCTGGAGCCTTCTCTTCTCCAGGCTGAACAGCCCCAACTCTCTCAGGCTGCCTTTGTAGGATAGCTGCTCCAGCCCTCTGATGTGGGCTCCTTTGGACTCAATCCAGCAGCTCTGTGTCCTTCTGGTATTGAGGACTCCAGAGCTGGATGCAGTACTCCAGGTGAGGTCTCCCCAGGGCAGAGCAGAGGGGCAGGATCCCTCTCTCCAGCTCTGGCCACACAGCTTTAGATGCAGCCCAGGCTGCCCTTAGCCTTCTGTGCTGCCAGTGTCCATTGCTGGCTCCTGCCCAGCTGCTCCCCCCCAGCACCCCCAAGCAGGGCTGCTCTCAGTAATGCTGGAAGCCTGGCAGGACTGTGCAGGAATGGTGTCTGGGTGGTGTCCCTGCATGACAGAGAAAGAGAGGATGCCTCTTGCCCTGTTCATGTCCCCTGTGCTTCACATTGCACTGCCCAGCTCAGGCTCTGGGGCTGCAGAACACAAATGTCTGTAACAGTGCCATTGATCTGCCCCCACGAGGGGCTTGGTGTGGCCAGGAGGGGAATGGTGCTGTGCTTAAAGCCTAGCACAGTGTAGGGAGGGCAAGAAACCCCTGGCTAGGGACAAGGTGGTAGGCCTGGCACAGCACAAAGCTGAACCCTGAGTTCCAGGAAGGATCTGGAGGGGCTGGAAGGTGTCCAGAGCAGGGCCAGGAGGAGGAGCAGAGGGCTGGAGCTGCTCTGCTCTGAGACAGCCTGAGAGAGTTGGGTTGTGCAGGCTGCAGAGGAGAAGGCTCCCAGGAGACCTAATTGTGACCTTCCAGGATCTGCAGGGGGCTGCAAGAAAGCTGGGGAGGGACTTTGAGGGTGTGAGGGAGTGATAGGACTGGGGGGGATGGAGCAGAAGTAGAAGTGGGGAGATTGAGATTGGCTGTGAGGAAGAAGTTGTTGCCCAGGAGGGTGGTGAGAGCCTGGCCCAGGTTGCCCAGGGAGGTGGTGGAAGCCTCCTGGCTGGAGGTGTTTGCAGCCAGGCTGGAGGTGGCTGTGAGCAACCTGCTGTGGTGTGAGGTGTCCCTGCCCATGGCAGGGGGTTGGAGCTGGCTGAGCCTTGAGGCCCCTTCCAGCCCTGACAATCCTGTGATTGTGGGGTGGCAGCAGCTGTGCTCAGCCTGGCAGGGAAGCTTTGGGATGCAGAGCTCCTGAGGCAGCCTCTTGCTTCCTTGAGAGGCAGCTTTCACCTGACTTTCTAGTGGCACGTTTTGCTTCTAATTTGGGAGAGAGCAGCAGAAGCTGGCACAAGCCTGCCCCCCTTGAGAGCTTGCCAGCCACTGTATGGCACTCTCTGTCTGCAGCCTCCCCACAGCCCTGGTGAACCACAGCAGCGTTTTTCTCCTTCCCCTCCTCAGCTCTGGCAGGGATGCTGTGCCCCAGGATGGGCTGTGTGATGGGGGTGGGGGTGAGGGGCTTTTAAAGGCCAATCAAAGGTTTATTCAGCTGGGCTGTGAGCCACAGGGATGAACAGCAGCTGGTTATGGAGATTAGAGCTGCAGAAGTCACTACTGATGAATAATTCTGTAACTCTTCCAGTGTCTTTCTTAGAGCAATGGTGCTGGGGAGGGACTTTGGAGGGTGTCAGGGAGGGATAGGACTGGGGGGGATGGAAACAAAATAGAAATGGGTGGATTGAGATTGGATGTCAGGAAGAAGTATTTCCCCAGGAGGGTGGTGAGAGCCTGGCCCAGGCTGCCCAGGGAGGTGGTGGAAGCCTCCTGGCTGGAGGTGTTTGCAGCCAGGCTGGAGGTGGCTGTGAGCAACCTGCTGTGGTGTGAGGTGTCCCTACCCATGGCAGGGGGGTTGGAACTGGGTAAGCCTTGAAGTCCCTTCCAACCCTGACAGTTCTGTGATTCTATCCAGAAGGCTTGACTGGATCCAACATAGTCATTTCCAGACAGTGTGCAGCTCCTGGAATGACCTTCTGGGAGGGTTTGGGAGCAATTCTCTGTCAGCTCTGGGAGGGCTTGGGAGCAATTCTCTGTCAGCTCTGGGAGGGTTTGGGAGTACTTGGGTTGTGTCTTTCAGCTCTGGGAAGGTTTGGGAGCATTTGGGTTGTGTCTGTCAGCTCTGGGAGGGTTTGGGAGCATTTGTTTCTCACTCTGGGAGGGTTTGGGAGCATTTGGGTTGTGTCTGTCAGCTCTGGGAGGGTTTGGGAGCATTTGGGTTGTGTCTGTCAGCTCTGGGAGGGTTTGGGAGCATTTGGGTTTTCTTTGCCAGTTAGATCAGTGTGGGGTTTTATTACCAGGATAAAGAAAAGAAAAGCAAAGCCCTTCAAGTGCCAAAAATTGGGAACACTGCAAAGATTGAGTAGAATCTGAGTGGTAAATGGGGAGCAGGAAAACTCTGCCTGCATAGGATGCTGGTGAGGAGCCTGTGGAGTGCTGCAGCTCTTCAGGCAGTGGGAAGGATGCTGGTGGATTTGTATCTGTAGCCTGGCTTGGGCAGGGAGAGGCTTAAGAACAGACACTGGCACAGGTTGCCCAGGGAGGTGATGGAAGCCTCCTGCCTGGAGGTGTTTGCAGCCAGGTTGGATGTGGCTGTGAGCAACCTGCTGTAGTGTGAGGTGTCCCTGCCCATGGCAGGGAGTTGGGACTGGCTGAGCCTTGAGGTTCCTTCCAACCCTGACAGTTCTATGAGGGTTAAGAACAGACACTGGAACAGGCTGAGGCAGTTGGGGTTGTGCAGCCTGAAGGAAAAGAAGGCTCCAAGGATTCCTTAGAGCAGCCTTCCAGTACCTGAAGGGGCTACAAGAAAGCTGGGAAGGGACTTAGTACAAGGGCTTGGAGTGATGGGATGAGGAGAAGTGAATTGAAACTTGAGGAGGAGAGACTGAGACAAGATTAAGAAGAAATTCTTTAGAGTGAGGGTGGGGAGAGACTGGAGCAGGTTGCCCAGGGAGGCTGTGGATGTCCCCTGCCTGCAGGTGTTAAAGGCCAGGCTGGATGAGAGCTTGAGCAACCTGCTGTAGTGTGAGGTGTCCCTACCCATTGCAGAGGGTTGGAACTGGGTGACCTTTAAGGTCTTTTCCAAGCCAAAGCATTCTATGAATCTATGAATCAGTCTGATGAGAGTTCAGAGGATGTTTATCATCCTCCCCTGGAGCAGAACAGTGGAGGATCAACTGGTTGTGTGTTTGGCACTGTAAATATCAACCTGCAGCAGGAGTCCTCCTAGAAGATTGCAAGGAAACATTGAAGGTCAGGCATTGGAACAGGCTGCCCAGGGAGGTGGTGTTCAGCCTGGAGAAGAGGAGGCTGAGGGAGACCTCATTGCTCTCCACAGCTCCCTGAAAGGAGGCTGCAGTGAGGTGGGGTTTGGGCTCTTCTCCCTAGTCTCAGGTGGTAGAAGGAGATGAAATGGCCTGAAATTGTGCCAAGGAAGGTTTGAGTTGGAGATGAGGAACAATTTCTTTGCTGCCAAAGTGGTCAGGGATTGGCAGAGGCTGGCTTGGGCAGGGAGAGGGTTAAGAACAGGCACTGGAATAGGCTGCCCAGGGAGGTGGTGGAGTCCCCATGCCTGGAGGTGTTCCAGAAACCTGTGGCCATGGCACTTGGGGCCAGGATTTGATGGCCATGGAGGGGATGGGTTGCTGGTTGGGTTTGATCTTGGAGGTCTTTTCCACTCTTCAGAATTCTGTGTTTCTATGATCCTGTGCTTCTTGGGTGGCTCAGTTTGAAGTCATAGAATCATAGGATCAATAAGGTTGGAAAAGACCTCAGGGATCATCAGATCCAACCTGTCACCCAACTCCTCCAGCCTGGACAGAGTTAGTTCCTCCTAGCTGTTAGCTGTGTCAGCTCTGAAGTTCTCCCAAGTGCAAGCAGCCAACATTCAGCCAAGAGCAGGAGAAGAAGGCCCTGGCAGGCATCACTGTGAAGAAAACGACTCCAGGATGAATCCCTTGGCAGCAAGGTGGAGCTGTCTGGATCCTGGAGGTGTGGATACTGTCTCTGCCTCCAGCCTGGCAGACTAGCCTCAGGAGGAAGCAAAAAACAAACCCTGCAATAAAAGGTAGCTTTCTATAAAGCAAACCCCAAAAGGGTGGCAGGAGAGGGAGCTGCTGCCCTTTGTGAAGGAGGTGCTGTCCATGGGACTGTGAGGGTGCTGGGTTATGGTCACCAGCATCATGTGAGGAGATGCTGGGGCTGGGAGTAAATTGCAAGGCTGAGGGAGCTGGGGTTGCTTAGCCTGGAGAAGAGGAGGCTCAGGGGAGACCTTCTTGCTCTCTCCAAGTTCCTGAAGGGAGGTTGTAGCCAGCTGGGGGTTGGGCTCTTCTCCCAGGCAACCACCAACAGAACAAGAGGACAGAGTCTCAAGCTGTGCCAGGGGAGGTTTAGGTTGGATGTTAGGAAGAAGTTCTTTCCAGAAAGAGAGATTGGCCATTGGGATGTGCTGCCCAGGGAGGTGGTGGAGTCCCCATCCCTGGAGGTGTTTAGGAAGAGCCTGGATGAGGCACTTGGTGCCATGATTTAGTTGATCAGATGGTGCTGGGTGATAGGTTGGACTTGATAATCTCTGAGGTTTTTTCCAACCTGGTCTATTCTATTCTATTCTATTCTATTCTATTATTCTATTCTATTCTATTCTATTCTATTCTATTCTATTCTATTCTATTCTATTCTATTCTACTGCTGCTGAATGCCTTTGGGTTTGCCAGCAGCAGAACCTGTGTGTTGAAGGAATGCTTTGACCTGTGGGGCAGGGGGGACCGGAGCTGTCCCCTGGCCTCTGCCCTGGCCCCTGGCTTTGGGGAATGTGAGACCTGTGAAGCCCCTGGTGGCAAAAGGTTGGTTACAATCCTCTGAGGCTCTCACCCCACTCATGCACCTCCTTTCTTCTTCCAATTTCTCTTTTAATAAGGCTGCCAACATTATTTCTCCTCTGTCTGGCGTGCTCTCTGCTCCGCCTGCCAGTCCCTTTTGTCTCGCCCAGGCATCTCCTACCACAAGGCTCTAATGGGAAGAGACTCTGGCTGCTGAAGTTAATAACTTAACCAACAGCCTGAGTCATTCTTGTTACAGTGCAAACTGTCAGCTGTGCACTGATCCAGGGCTGAGACCCTGGTCTGTGGGGGGAAAGGGCTTGTGGAGCAGGCAAGGGTTGGCGTTCTGGCTGGGATCAGCGCAGGCACTCCGCTGCTGCTAGCATCCTGCTGCACTCCGGCCTTGGGAACCTTGGGATGCATCCCAAAGCAGTGCTGGGTGGGGTAGAGGAAGGAAAACTGAGTCCACAGAATCAATAAGGTTAGAAAAGACCTCAGAGATTATCAACTCCAACCTGTCACCCAGCACCTCCTAGAATCAATCCAAGGTCTAGAACACCTCCAGGGAAAGACCACCTCCCAGAGACCCAAGGGCAGATTCCTCCAGCCTAAGCTTCCCCTGGCACAGCTTAGATACTATGTCCTTTTGTTCTGTTCCTGCTCGCCAGGGAGAAGAAACCAACCCCCACCTGGCTCCAACCTCCCTTCAGGGAGTTGTAGAGAGCAAGAATAGAATAGAATAGAATAGAATAGAATAGAATAGAATAGAATAGAATAGAATAGAATAGAATAGAATAGAATAGAATTAACCAGGTTGGAAAAGACCTCAGAGATCATCAAGTTCAACCTATCACCCAGCACCATCTGATCAACTAAACCATGGCAGCAAGTGCCTCATCCAGGCTCTTCCTAAACACCTCCAGGGACAGGGACTCCACCACCTCCCTGGGCAGCACATTCCCATGGCCAATCTCTCTTTCTATAAAGAACTTCTTCCTAACATTCAGCCTAAATCTCCCCTGGCACAGCTTGAGACTGTGTCCTCTTCTTCTGGTGCTGCTTGTCTGGGAGAAGAGCCCAACCCCCAGCTGGCTCCAACCTCCCTTCAGGGAGTTGGAGAGAGCAAGAAGGTCTCCCCTGAGCCTCCTCTTCTCCAGGCTAAACAACCCCAGCTCCCTCAGCCTCTCCTCACAGGGCTGTGCTCCAGACCCCTCCCCAGCTTCCTTGTCCTTCTCTGGACACCTTCCAGCATCTCAATATCCTTCTTAAATTGAGGGGCCCAGTACTGGACACAGGGAGTCCAGGGAGTCTGCCTTGCTGAGGAGGCAGAATGAAATGAGGATCTTTGCTCTGCACTGAGAAAAGCAGAGACACAGAGAGGAAATTCTTTTTTGTCAATGTGACAGCAACTTGGAACAAGGAGTTTGCTGAGAGGTCCTCACAGACATGCTGCACTCCCATTCTGCTCATCAGGAAGACCTTGTGTCCAGGTTTGGGCTCCCCAGCTCAGGAGGGACAGGGATCTGCTGGAGAGTCCAAGGGAGGGCTGTGAGGATGATTGAGGAACTGGAGCCCTGCCTGGTGAGGGGAGGCTGAGAGCCCTGGGGCTGCTTAGTCTGGAGAGGAGACTGAGAATGGATCTGATCAATGTCTATCAATAGCTGAGGGCTGGAGGTCAGGAGGGAGGGGACAGGGACAGGCTCTGCTCAGCTGCACCCTGGGATAGAACAAGGGGTAATGGATGGAAACTGCAGCCCAGGAGGTTCTACTTCAACACGAGGAGGAACTTCTGCACTGTGAGGGTCCCAGAGCCCTGGAGCAGGCTGCCCAGAGAGGTTGTGGAGTCTCCTTCCTGGAGCCTTCCCAGCCCTGTCTGGATGTGTTCTGTGTGCCCTGGGCTGGATTCTGTGCTCCTGCTCTGGCAGGGGGGTTGGACTCAATGATCTCTGGAGGTTCTTTCCAACCCCTAACATCCTGTGAGATTGGATGTGGCACTTGGAGCCATGGTTTAGTCCTGAGGTCTGTGGTGACAGTTGGACTTGATGATCTTTGAGGTCTCTTCCAACTTTAGTGATACTGTGAGACTGTGAAGGGGAGGTTCAGGCTGGAGGTGAGGAGAAAGTTCTTCCCAGCAAGAGGAAATTGGCCACTGGAATGTGCTGCCCAGGGAGGTGGTGGAGTCCCCATCCCTGGAGGTGTTCAAGAGTGGATTGGATGAGGCACTTGGAGCCATGGTTTAGTAGTCAGGAGGTCTTGGGGGACCTCTCAAGCTGTGCCAGGGGAGGTTCAGGCTGCATGTTAGGAAGAAATTCTTCTCATCAAGAGAGATTGGCCATTGGGATGTGTTGCCCAGGGAGGTGGTGGAGTCCCCATCCCTGGAGGTGTTCAGGAAAGGCTTGGATGTGGCCCTTGGAGCCATGGTTTAGTTGTGAGGAGGTGTTAAGGATTAGGTGCTAGGTTGGACTTGATGATGTCTGAGGTCTTTCCCAAGCTGGCTGCTTCTGTGATTCTCTGATTGCAAGGACTTGAGGGCCATGTACAGCACTGAGCCCTTCTGACTGCAGGCAGCGCTGCTTCCCCCCCTCCTTGCCTCAAGCCTCCTTACCACTCTGGCTCATTATCAGCTGACTCCAAGAGTTTCCAAAGATTAGTCATCTGCAGCAATGACATTTGAGAGACTGGCAGTTCCAATCACAGGACAAGGGCTGCTCTTCTGCTTCCAGATACCTGTTTAATTAAACCCAACCAGTTAAAAATCAGCCTGACAAATTAAGTGTTGTGCCTTCAGCTGCAGCCCAGGAAAGCACAGGCACGCCTCTAGTCGCTTCTGGGAAGCTGACATGGCCTGGCTTAGGAAGGCCTGAAGGGTGGTGGGGCTGTGCTGCAGCTCTGCTTCCCTCCTCAGCCTCTCCCCTCCTTGGGCAGGGGCTGGGGCTGCCTCTCTGTCCCTGCCACGCAAGGCTGGTGACAGTCGTAATAATAAGGCTGCAATTTGCCTGCTTGATTGGTGCTGCACCATAATTGCTGCATGATTACAATATTCTTAGAGCAGCCAGTGCTGAACCCTCCAGTTGCTCAGAGCTTCCCCCAAGGGCTTCTCTGGCTCCTCACCTTGCAAGCAAAGCCCTGCAGGGGAGTCTGTCTGTCCGGCAGCCTGCCTGCATCTCCCTGCCTCAGGTTCCCTGGGCTTGCTTTTGGCTGCCTGTGGATCAGAGTTTCATGGCCATAGCATCACAGAATGGGTTGGGTTGGAAGGGACCTCAAAGATCATCCAGTTCCAAACCCCCTGCCATGGGCAGGGACACCTCCCACCAGCCCAGGTTGCACAAAGTCTCATCCAGCCTGGCCTTGAACACCTCCAGGAGGGGACATCCACAGCCTCCCTGGGCAGCCTGTTCCAGAGTCTCCCCACACTCACTCTCAACAATTACTCCAGTCTCACACTGCCCTCTCCCAGCTCAAAGCCATTGTTCCTCAGCCTGGCACTCCCAGCCCTTGCCCAAAGTCCTTCCCCAGCTCTCCTGGAGCCCCTTCAGCTACTGGAAGGCTGCTCTGAAGTCTCCCTGGAATCTTCTCTTCTCCAGGCTGAACAGCCCCAGCTCTCCCAGCCTGTCCCCAAAGATTCTCCAGCCCTCTGATGATCTTTGTGGCCTCCTCAGGAGCCCTCCAACCGTTCTGTGCCCTCCTTGTGCTGGGGGGAGGAGAACTGGAGGCAGTGCTGCAGGCCCTGAGACACTCTGGGGGCCACAATTTATGTCCCAAGTAGTCTGGTGGCAGGATGGAATGGGATGGAATGGAATGGAATAGAATAGAATGATGGAATGGAATGGAATAAAATAGAATAATGGAATGGAATGGAATGGAATGGAATGGAATGGAATGGAATGGAATGGAATGGAATGGAATGGACCAGGATGCAAGAGACCTTGGCTGAGCAGGTGAAGCTTTTGCAAGTGTTGAAGATGCTCCTGGAAATGGCAGGGGCTGGTGTGAGTGGTACTGGGGAGCTGGGCAGCAGTGAGAGGAGCTCATAGCTGCCTGTGAGCTCTGCTCACTCACTGCCCTTTGGAGCTGGGCTGTGAAGCTCTTGCCTTAATTCTGCCTCCAGCTTTTGTTTGGTTTCTCCATTCCTCGTTCATAGGGAGAGGCCCTGGGCTGGGTTTGGCCCCTGAGTGATTCTAAACTTAGGAGGAATGCATTTCCCCAGGCATGCAGACCAGGCCAGCAGATTGCCAGCACCTCAGGCAGCAGTGCTTGTGCCATTTCTGTATTTAGCCTGTGAGCTGCTTGAGCCTTGTGATTCCTGTCCAAAAGCAGGCAGCAGCTATTTTCATCTCACCTCCAGAGCAAGCTGAGGTGCAGGTGAGCCAAAAGAACAAAGCCACAGGGGAGGCAGAGTCTGAACCAGGCTTAGATTGGAAGTGGGACAAGCTGGTAGATTTGGCCTTTGGTTTGCCCACTAAGAGCCAAACCCAGAGCCTAATCTCACCTCCTGGGAATAAATCCAGAGCTGGAATAGCTCTGGGTTTATAGGATTGGCACATGGGGCTTTATGCTTCTAGATGTAGGCTGGATGCTAAGAAGTTCTTCATAGAAAGAGGAATTGGCCATTGGGATGTGCTGCCCAGGGAGGTGGTGGAGTCTCCATCCCTGGAGGTGTTTAGGAGACTGGATGAGGCACTTGGTATCATGGCTTAATTGATCAGATGGTGTTGGGTGATAGGTTGGACTTGATGATCTCAAAGGTCTTTTCCAACCTGGTTAATTCTATTCCATTCTATTCCATTCTATTCCACTCTACTCTACTCTACTCTAGAGGGAAAGGAATCATTTCCTTCCAAATGCCTCTTGAATGGAAGAGAGGCTGTGGTCCTGTGACAGGTCAGGGGTTCCCAGCAGGCAGAAGCCTCTGTGTTCAGTGTCCAGTTCTGGGCCTCTCAATGTAAGAATGATACTGAGACAGTGGAAGGTGTCCAGAGAAGGGCAAGGAGGCTGGGGAGGGGTCTGGAGCACAGCCCTGTGAGGAGAGGCTGAGGGAGCTGGGGTTGCTTAGCCTGGAGAAGAGGAGGCTCAGGGGAGACCTTCTTGCTCTCTCCAACTGCCTGAAGGGAGGTTGTAGCAGCCTAGGGGTTGGTCTCTTCTCCCAGGCAGGCACCCAGCCCCAGAACAAGAGGACACAGTCTCAAGCTGTGCCAGGGGAGGTTTAGGCTGGAGGTGAGGAGAAAGTTCTTCCCAGAACGAAGAATTGGCCACTGGAATGTGCTGCCCAGGGAGGTGGTGGAGTCCCCATCCCTGGAGGTGTTCAAGAGGGGATTGGATGTGGCACTTGGAGCCATGGTTTAGTCATGAGGTCTGTGGTGAGAGGTTGGACTTGGTGATCTTTGAGGTCTCTTCCAACCTTGGTGATTCTGTGATTCTGTGAAACTGGAGCAGAGTAGATTTAGGTTGGATATCAGTAGGAAGTTCATCATGATGAGGGTGGTGGAACATTGCAACAGGTTGCCCAAGGATGTGGTGGAGGCCCCATCCCTGGAGACATTCAAGATCTGACCTGCTGGGGCCCTAGGCAGCCTGATCTGGTTGGAGGTGTCCCTGCTGACTGCAGTGGGGGTGCACAAGATGTTCTATGATTCTATGGTATGATATCTAGGATATTCAGTCTGGAGAAGAGAAGGCTTCAAGGAGACCTTCTGGTGGCCTTCCAGGATCTGCAGGGGGCTACAAGAAAGTTGGGGAGGGACTTGTGAGGGTGTCAGGAAGTGATAGGACTGGGGAGGATGGACAGAACTAGAAGTGGGGAGATTGAGACTGGCTGTGAGGAAGAAGTTGTTCCCCAGGAGGGTGGTGAGAGCCTGGCCCAGGCTGCCCAGGGAGGTGGTGGAAGCCTCCTGCCTGGAGGTGTTTGCAGCCAGGCTGGAGGTGGCTGTGAGCAACCTGCTGTGGTGTGAGGTGCCCATGGCAGGGGGTTGGGACTGGCTGAGCCTTGAGGTCCCTTCCAACCCTACAAATTCTGTGATTCTGTGACCTTTGAGGTTCCCTTCCCACCCAGGGCCATCTGTGCCTCTGTGAGGAAGGAGGTGCAGGGAAGGAGCCGGAGCGCCGCGGGGCGCCCTGGGCTGCTCCTGCCTGCAGGCACTGCAGGGGTTAGGAGACCACACTTCAGTTTTGGCAGGGAGCAGGGATCGAAGGAGACACTCTGGAAACGACCTTCCTGTTTCCAAGGAGAAGGTTGTGCAGGTTTGTGGCTGCACTAATGGACTGCAGGGCTGCAAGCGGCGATTGATTGTGTGGAAGCTGCTGGATTACAGTTGGGTGTTTGCTTTAGCATCCCAGACACCCCTCCCCCCCCTGCCCCTTTCCACTCCACAGCATGAAAGGATCAATGTGAACCCTTCAGCCCCATTAGTGATTTCTGCAGAGGTCACAGGCTTTGGGGGGGGGGGGGGGTTCTCTCTGCCCTGTTTGCCCCCTGAGCAGCGCTGAGGGTTTCAGCCTCCTCTCTGTAAAGGAGCCATGGAATGGGGATGGGAGTTGCAGCTTTCTCTCTAGGTTGCTGGAGTGGTTTGGGTCCTGATGGTTTTCTGACCAACAGCTAAGCAGGGAGCTGAGAGAGCTCTGAGAGCTGTGCTCTGTCTGTCCAGCAAGGCCATGGGAGAGGAAAGCAGTGAGAGATGCCTCTGTGACTCAGCTCGGTGTCCCTGGCCCTCCAAGCGCTGCTGCTGCTATGTAAATCCATTTCTGCAGCACTGGGCTGAGCTGGGATGCTGGAGGGTTTGTTGCTCAGGCAGCAGCTAACAAGGATTCTTGAGCAGGCTGCTTGAACAGGGTGCAGGGAGCCCTGGCACTGCTGCAGGCATGCCTGCAGTGAAAAGCACAGAATCACAGCCTGGGAGGGGTTGGAAGGGACCTCTGCAGATCACCCAGTCCAAGCCCCCTGCCAGAGCAGGGGCACCCAGGGCAGGGCACACAGGAACACAGCCAGGTGGGGCTTGAAAGGCTCCAGAGAAGGAGGCTCCACAACCTCTCTGGGCAGCCTGCTCCAGGCCCCCAGCACCCTCAGACCAACGTTGTTTCTCCTCATGTTGAGGAGATGCCCTGGGAGTGGGGGAGATGCCCTGGGAGTGGGGGAGATGCCCTGAGCATGGAGGAGATGCCATGAGAGTGGGGGAGATGCCATGAGCGTGAGGGAGATGCCATGGGAGTGGGGGAGATGCCCTGAGCATGGAGGAGATGCCATGAGAGTGGGGGAGATGCCATGGGAGTGGAGGAGTTGCCATGGGAGTGGGGGAGATGCCATGGGAGTGGGGGAGATGCCATGAGCGTGAGGGAGATGCCATGGGAGTGGGGGAGATGCCCTGGGAGTGGGGGAGATGCCCTGAGCGTGGAGGAGATGCCATGAGAGTGGGGGAGATGCCATGGGAGTGGGGGAGATGCCGTGAGTGTGGAGGAGATGCCATGAGCATGGAGGAGATGCCATGGGAGTGGGGGAGATGCCATGAGTGTGAGGGAGATGCCATGGGAGTGGGGGAGATGCCATGGGAGTGGAGGAGATGCCATGGGAGTGGAGGAGATGCCATGGGAGTGGGGGAGATGCCATGAGTGTGGAGGAGATGCCCTGGGAGTGGGGGAGATGCCATGGGAGTGGGGGAGATGCCATGAGTGTGGAGGAGATGCCATGGGAGTGGGGAGATGCCATGGGAGTGGGGGAGATACCATGGGAGTGGGGGAGATGCCATGAGCGTGAGGAGATGCCATGGGAGTGGGGGAGATGCCATGAGCGTGAGGGAGATGCCATGGGAGTGGGGGAGATGCCATGAGTGTGGAGGAGATGCCATGGGAGTGGGGGAGATGCCATGGGAGTGGGGGAGATGCCATGGGAGTGGGGGAGATGCCATGGGAGTGGGGGAGATGCCATGAGTGTGGAGGAGATGCCATGGGAGTGGGGGAGATGCCATGGGAGTGGGGGAGATGCCATGGGAGTGGGGGAGATGCCATGAGTGTGAGGGAGATGCCATGGGAGTGGGGGAGATGCCATGGGAGTGGAGGAGATGCCATGAGAGTGGGGGAGATGCCATGGGAGTGGGGGAGATGCCGTGAGTGTGGAGGAGATGCCATGAGCATGGAGGAGATGCCATGGGAGTGGGGGAGATGCCATGAGTGTGAGGGAGATGCCATGGGAGTGGGGGAGATGCCATGGGAGTGGAGGAGATGCCATGGGAGTGGAGGAGATGCCATGGGAGTGGGGGAGATGCCATGAGTGTGGAGGAGATGCCCTGGGAGTGGGGGAGATGCCATGGGAGTGGGAGAGATGCCATGAGTGTGGAGGAGATGCCATGGGAGTGGGGGAGATGCCATGGGAGTGGGGGAGATACCATGGGAGTGGGGGAGATGCCATGAGCGTGAGGGAGATGCCATGGGAGTGGGGGAGATGCCATGAGTGTGGAGGAGATGCCCTGGGAGTGGGGGAGATGCCATGGGAGTGGGGAGATGCCATGAGTGTGGAGGAGATGCCATGGGAGTGGGGGAGATGCCATGGGAGTGGGGGAGATACCATGGGAGTGGGGGAGATGCCATGAGCGTGAGGGAGATGCCATGGGAGTGGGGGAGATGCCATGAGCGTGAGGGAGATGCCATGGGAGTGGGGGAGATGCCATGAGTGTGGAGGAGATGCCATGGGAGTGGGGGAGATGCCATGGGAGTGGGGGAGATGCCATGGGAGTGGGGGAGATGCCATGGGAGTGGGGGAGATGCCATGAGTGTGGAGGAGATGCCATGGGAGTGGGGGAGATGCCATGGGAGTGGGGGAGATGCCATGAGTGTGGGGGAGATGCCATGGGAGTGGGGGAGATGCCATGGGAGTGGGGGAGATGCCATGAGTGTGGAGGAGATGCCCTGGGAGTGGGGGAGATGCCATGGGAGTGGGGGAGATGCCATGAGTGTGGAGGAGATGCCATGGGAGTGGGGGAGATGCCATGAGTGTGGAGGAGATGCCATGGGAGTGGGGGAGATGCCCTGAGTGTGGAGGAGATGCCATGGGAGTGGGGGAGATGCCATGGGAGTGGGGGAGATGCCATGAGTGTGGAGGAGATGCCATGGGAGTGGGGGAGATGCCATGGGAGTGGGGGAGATGCCCTGAGTGTGGAGGAGATGCCATGGGAGTGGGGGAGATGCCATGAGTGTGAGGGAGATGCCATGAGCGTGGGGGAGATGCCCTGGGAGTGGGGGAGATGCCCTGGGAGTGGGGGAGATGCCATGAGTGTGGAGGAGATGCCATGGGAGTGGGGGAGATGCCATGAGTGGATTTGCAGCATCCTGGGAGCTCTCTGCCTCCCCTCAGCAGCACCTTGTGGATGCTCTTCTCTGCCTGTCCAGGGCATCTCTCACCCTGGGCCTGTCTATCAATCATCTCTGACAACAGCTCCTGCAGAGCTGAGGCATCTCCACCTCCAGCTTTTACTTGGAATCATAGAACCACAGAACTGTCAGGGTTCAGCCGGAACTGACAGGCTCAGCCAGTCCCAACCCCCTGCCATGGGCAGGGACACCTCACACCACAGCAGGTTGCTCACAGCCACCTCCAGCCTGGCTGCAAACACCTCCAGCCAGGAGGCTTCCACCACCTCCCTGGGCAGCCTGTGCCAGTCTCTCACCACCCTCAGGGGGAACAACTTCTTCCTCACAGCCAATCTCACCTCACACTAGATCAGGCTGACTCAGAAGCCACTTCAGTGGCATCTTCAGGGACTTTGAGCTCACAGCAGCTGCTGTTTCCAAAGGCAATGGAGATTTTGGATGCCTCTTGGCTTTTCTCCCCCCCTCCCCAGCCTTCCCAAAGAACCACCCCAAACACCCCAGAAGGTATTTGCTGTTTGCTATTGGAACACAAAACGAAAGAGGGAAAATAAATGCTGCTTTTGGAAACCAAATCCCTTTGTAGGGTGCTGGGGGGGCCCAGTGCTGGCTGGCTGCAGTGGGAGGGGGATGGTTTGCTCAGCAACTCAGCAGGCCTGCTTCTTTCCCCCTTTTTAGAGGCACTGGAAGCAGGTTATTAATAACTCCTTTTACACAGAGCAGGATTTGTGTTGCTTTTGTTCAGGGGTAGGGAAGGAGTCAGTAATTAAAAGGAAGTGCTGATGGCTCCAAAGCCTCCAGGTCGCAGGCACAGAGCCTGGCAGCTGCTCTCCAGCTGCTGCTGAGAGGTGTGTGCCAGGTGCTGTGTGCCCTGCCCCGCTGCTGAGCGGGGTGGTGGGGCTCTGCCCTGCTCCCCCACCACCTCAGGAGGCAGCAGAGTGTGGGAGGGGAGCAATCTTACCTCCTGGTCTGGCACTGGGAGCATGCTGCAGAGCCAGCTGGGAGGTAAAGTTAGGGCTCATGGCTTGCTGGGCAAAGCTCAGAACGAGAGGACACAGTCTCAGGCTGTGCCAGGGGAGGTTCAGCTGGGTGTTAGGAAGAAGTTCTTCATAGAGAGAGTGATTTGCCATTGGAATGTGCTGGCCAGGGAGGTGGTGGAGTCCCCATCCCTGGAGGTGTTGAGGAGGAGACTTGATGGGGTGCTTGGTGCCATGGGTTAGTTGATCAGATGGAGTTTGGTGATGGATTGGACACAATGATCTTGAAGGTCTCTTCCAACCTGGTCTATTCTATTCTATGCTGTGCTATCCTATCCTATCCTATCCATTCCATCCTATCCTATCCATCCCATCCTATCCTATCCATCCTATCCTATCCATTCCATCCCATCCTATCCATCCCATCCTATCCTATCCATCCTATCCTATCCATTCCATCCCATCCCATCCTATCCTATCCATCCCATCCTATCCTATCCATCCTATCCTATCCATCCCATCCTATCCTATCCTATCCATCCCATCCTATCCCATCCTATCCCATCCTATCCCATCCTATCCTACTCTCTTCTAGAAGGTCTAGGGAGGTTCTCCTCCTGCTCTGCCCTGGCTTGGTGAGACCACACCTCCTATACTGTGTCCAGCTGTGGGCTCCTTAGCTCAAGACAGACAGGGGGCTGCTGGAGAGAGGCCAATGGAGGCTGAACTAACTGGAACATCTCTCTTATGAAGAGAGACTGAGAGCCCTGGGGCTGTTTAGCCTGGTGAAGAGAAGGCTGAGAGGGATCTGATCAATGTCTATCAACAGCTGAGGGGTGGGTGCCAAGCAGCAGGGGCCAGGCTCTTTTCAGTGGTGTCCTGTGACAGGACAGGGAGCAATGGACACAAACAGGAACCCAGGGAGCTCCACCTCAACAGGAGGAGAAACTTCTTTGGTGTGAGGGTGCTGGAGGCCTGGAGCAGGCTGCCCAGAGAGGCTGTGGAGTCTCCTTGTCTGGAGTCATTCCAAACCCACCTGGACTTGTTCCTGTGTGCCCTGCCCTGGGTGATGCTGCTCTGGCAGCAGGGCTGGACTGGATGATCTGCAGAGGTCCCTTCCAACCCCTCCCATGCTGTGGTTCTGTGACTCTGTGTGTTCCTTACCACAGCCAGGTTCTGCTCTTTCATCTCCCAGCCCTGCTATGTCTAACTTGGTAGTGTTCCTTGGGAGGAAGGAGAAAGGCAAGTTCAGAGGGAGCCTGGTGTTAGCTTGATGTCTCTGGCTGAGTGATTCCATCTTGCAGATGATTTAACAGTGACCTTTGCTGGCTTGGAAAGGTGAGGCTTGGTCATTATGGTCTGCCCCCAGGCTTGCAGGAGGCATCACGTGGAAGCCCATCTTCAAACCCTTTGGGACACAGCATATGCAAAGCCTCTAATGGAGCTGGGGATTGGAGTGCAATCATGTTCAAATTGGGTCATCCTTTGTCAGGGGCACTCTCTGAACTCCACAGAAGTCAGCAGTGCACAAAGCATTCAGTGCAATGCAGACCACAGAGGGGGAAAGGAAAGAGTCTGGGGAGGTGTCTGCCTCTGCCAGTGGTGGCATTGCCTTAGAGGAGCAAAGGGCTGACTCCAGGTGTGGTTGTGGCACCACTTCGAGAGGACTTGCTGGAGGAAGCCTTAAATGAGCTAATTGTGTCCAGTCCTGGGCCCCTCAATTTCAGAAGGACATTGAGACACTTGAACATGGACCACAGCTTATGTCCCAAGTAGTCTGCTGGCAGGATGGTGCTTGGCCAAGCAGCTGAAGCTTTGGCAAGCGTTGAAGATGGCATCCTGGCCTGCAGCAGGCAGAGTGTGGCCAGCAGGAGCAGGGAAGTCCTTGTGCCCTGTGCTCAGCACTGCTGAGGCCACCCCTGGAGTCCTGTGGCCAGTTCTGGGCTCCTGAGGTCAAGAAGGAGATTGAGAGACTTGAAGGTGTGCAGAGAAGGGCAAGGAGGCTGGGGAGGGGTCTGGAGCACAGCCCTGGGAGGAGAGGCTGAGGGAGCTGGGGTTGCTTAGCCTGGAGAAGAGGAGGCTCAGGGGAGACCTTCTTGCTCTCTGCAACTCCCTGAAGGGAGCTTGGAGCCAGGTGGGGGTTGGTCTCCCAGGCAAGCAGCACCAGAACAAGAGGACATAGTCTCAAGCTGTGCCAGGGGAGGTTCAGGCTGGAGGTGAGGAGAAAGTTCCTCCCAGCAAGAGGGACTGGCCTTTGGAATGTGCTGCCCAGGGAAGTGATGGAGTTCCCATCTCTGGAGGTGTTCAGGAAAGGCTTGGATGTGGCACTTGGAGCCATGGTTTAGTAGTCAGGAGGTGTTGGGTGACAGGTTGGACTTGATGATCTCTGAGGTCTTTTCCAACCTGGTTGATTCTATGATTCACTCTGGAGAACCAATCACACTGTGGGGATGCCAATGGCCTCCTGGGCAGCCTCAAAAGCACCGTGGCCAGCAGGTCCAGAGGGCTGATTCTGCCACATTGCTCTGCTCAGACCTCACCTGCACTCCTGGAGTCCCCCTCCCTGGGGGTGTTCAGGGTGGGCTTGGATGTGGCACTTGGAGCCATGGTTTAGTTAGCCATCACCTCTCCTGTCCTGTGCTTAGCTCTGGCCACCTCTACCAACAGAGGTGGAGCAGGGTGGGGGAGAAGCTGAATCCAGGGCAGGGCAAGTTTGTGCTGCTTGCTCAAACTTGGCTGGAGCTCTGAAACTGAAGGGTTTAGATGTTCCCCAGACTGGTGCTTGGGTCTCTTCTAATTCTGGCTGTGCAGTTTATTCACACAACACAACTAATCCCTTTTGGAATCCTGTTAAGTTCTTGTTCTTCTCAGTATCCTGTGGCAATAAGTTACAGAAGCTAATTGTGCCTGTGCTGAGCTCCCCTGATCCATTTTGCTCATGCTTGCTCTAAATGTTGAGTGTTCTGTGGAGCTTGGTTAGTAGCATTGTTCCTTTCCCCCTCCCTGTGTTCTTGATCCCATTGGTTGCAACAGGGCTCAGGGGCTCAGGCCTGGAAGGGGAGAGCAATTCAGGCTCTGCTGTTGCAAGGCTGGGGGAATTCTGCAGTGGCTGTGCCTCAGCTGCCCCAACAGCTTGGAACAGACAAGGAGTGGCCCCCGGGGGTGCAGTGACAGGACTGGGCTCTGTACATGGGGATGGACAGAGCTATTGAGTGGAGGGGCAGCCTCCTACAAACAGCCTCTCCTTGCCAGGCTCCTCCTATGCTGCTGAATGTGTGACTTGGAAATGAAAAAGGAAGGGAGAAGGGAGAGGAAGGGAGAAGGGAGGGGAAGGGAGAAGGGAGGGGAAGGGAGAAGGGAGGAGAGGAAGGGAGAAGGGAGGGAAGGGAGAAGGGAGGGGGGAAGGGAGAAGGGAGGAGAGGAGAGGAGAGGAGAGGAGAGGAGAGAGAGAGAGGAGAGGAGAGGAGAGGAGAGGAGAGGAGAGGAGAGGAGAGGAGAGGAGAGGAGAGGAGAGGAGAGGAGAGAGGAGAGGAGAGGAGAGGAGAGGAGAGGAGAGGAGAGGAGAGGAGAGGAGAGAGAGGAGAGGAGAGGAGAGGAGAGGAGAGGAGAGGAGAGGAGAGGAGAGGGAGAGAGAGGAGAGGAGAGGAGAGGAGAGGAGAGGGAGGAGAGAGGAGAGGAGAGGAGAGGAGAGGAGAGGAGAGGAGCACACACCCCCACCCCCATGATTTCTTTATTTCTGGCCCCAGGAAGGTTTTCTCTGTCTGAAGGCAGGCAGCAGGTGCTGGCTGAAGGGATGATGCAAACCCTCAGCCTCCACCACAGAGCCAATCTGCACTGGCTGATCGCTTTTGACTGCCGTGGATGAATCTGATTCTCCTCTGCTGGCAGCAGAGTCTGAAGCACTTCTGGCTCATTCCCACTGCCATTCCTGAGTGGCAATTCCAGCCTCACCTTGTAGGGTTCAGCTCCAGCTGAAGGGTGCTGCACTGCCCTTCATTTCTGGGCTGCACAGCCTCTGCCCCTTCCTCCTGCCTGCCAGGAGCATCTGAGGTTGAGGTTAGCAGCCCTGATTAAATCCTCGAAGGACGAGGAAGGCTGCAGGCTCATTGCTCAGTTCTGGCTATGTTCTGCTTAATAACTAAACAGTAATTAGCTCCACAGTTTTGCTGCTCTACTTATAATAGCCCCCATTAAAGTTATGGGGTTTGGAGGCAGTAATGGCTGCCAGGGTAATTAACGAGCAGGAGGCTTTTATTGCTGCCTTTATTTTTAGCCTCTGCTGTGCAAGCCTCCTCTGCCAAGCACCAAAATCTTAGAGAGAGGCTTCTGGAGTCCATCACAGAATCACCAAGGTTGGAAGAGACCTCAAAGATCCTCAAGTCCAACCTGGCACCACAGACCTCATGACTAAACCATGGCTCCAAGTGCCACATCCAAGCCCCTCTGGAACACCTCCAGGAATGGGGACTCCCCCACCTCCCTGGGCAGCACATCCCAATGGCTAACAACTCTCTCTGGGAAGAACTTTGTCCTCACCTCCAGCCTGAACCTCCCCTGGCACAGCTTGAGACTGTGTCCTCTTGTTCTGCTGCTGGCTGCCTGGCAGAAGAGACCAACCCCCACCTGGCTACAACCTCCCTGCAGGGAGTTGCAGAGAGCAAGAAGGTCTCCCCTGAGCCTCCTCTTCTCCAGGCTAAGCAACCCCAGCTCCCTCAGCCTCTCCTCACAGGGCTGTGCTCCAGACCCCTCCCCAGCCTCCTTGCCCTTCTCTGCACACCTTCAAGTCTCTCAATCTCCTTCTTGAGCTGAGGAGCCCAGAACTGGCCACAGGACTCCAGGGGTGGCCTCAGCAGTGCTGAGCACAGGGCACAAGGACTTCCCTGCTCCTGCTGGCCACACTGGTTCCAATGCAGGCCAGGATGCCCTTGGCCTTCTTGGCCCCCTGGGCACACTGCTGGCTCGTGTTCAGCTGCTGTCCACCACTCCCCCCAGGTCCCTTTCTGCCTGGCTGTTCTCAGACACTCTGACCCCAGCCTGTAGCTCTGCCACGTGGGGGTTGGCCTCTTCTCCCAGACACCCAGCACCAGAAGAAGAGGACACAGTCTCAAGCTGTGCCAGGGAAAGTTTAGGCTGGAGGTGAGGAGAAAGTTCTTCCCAGAGAGAGTTGTTAGCCATTGGGATGTGCTGCCCAGGGAGGTGGTGGAGTCCCCATCCCTGGGGGGGTTCAAGAGGGGATTGGATGTGGCACTTGGAGCCATGGTTAGTAGTCAGGAGCTCTTGGGTGACAGGTTTGACTTGATGATCTTTGAGGTCTTCTCCAACCTCATTGATTCTGTGATTCTCTGATCTGTGAGAGGCTGAGGGAGCTGGGGCTGTTCAGCCTGGAGAAGGGAAGCTCTGGGGGGGCTCAATAGCAGCCTTCCAGTACCTGAAGGGAGCTATAAGAGGCTGCAGAGGGACTGTTTGCAAAGGTCTGCAGTGACAGGACAAGGGGCAGTGGTTTGAAAGGAGAGAAGAGCAGACTTAGGTTGGATGTGAGGAACAAGTTCTGCACCATGAGGGTGCTGGAACACTGGCACAGGTCTGCAGTTCAGGGTTAGAGTTAGGGTGGTAGGCATCATAGTATCACAGTATCAGTCAGGGTTGGAAGGGACCACAAGGATCAGCCAGTTCCAACCCCCCTGCCATGGGCAGGGATACCCCACACTAGAGCAGCCTGGCCACAGCCTCAGCCAGCCTGGCTGCAAACACCTCCAGGGCTGGGGCCCCAACCACCTCCCTGCACAACCCAGTCCAGGGCTTCACCACTCTCATGGGGAAGAACTTCCTCCTCCCCTCCAGCCTCAATCTCCCCACCTCCAGCTTCATTCCATTCCCCCTAGTCCTAGCACTGCCTGAGATCCTGAGCAGTCCCTCCCCAGCCTTCTTGGAGCCCCCTGCAGATCCTGGAAGGCCACAATGAGGTCACCTGGGAGCCTTCTCTTCTGCAGACTGAACAGCCCCAACTCCTCCAGTCTGTCCTCACAGCAGAGCAGCTCCAGCCCTCTGCTCATCCTCCTGGCCCTGCTCTGGACACCTTCCAGCCCCTCCAGATCCCTCTTGCCATAGGGGCTCCAGAACTGGAGGCAGTACTGCAGGTGGGGTCTCCCCAGAGCTGAGCAGAGGGGGAGAATCACCTCCCTTGCCCTGCTGGCCACACTTCTCCTGCTGCAGCCCAGGCTCTGCTTGGCTTTCTGGGCTGCAAGTGCACACTGAGAGCTCCTGCTGAGCTTCTCCTCCACCAAATATCCAAGGTGAGGCTGGGAAAGGCTCAGAACAACCTGATTTGGTGGAGGATGTCCCTGCTGACTGCAGGGGAGCTGAACTGGATGACCTCTGGAGGTTCCCTTCCAGCCCAATCCATTCTGTGATGCTGTGCTTCAGAGGCTCCTTTGCCCAGGGGGGAAAAGCTCTGAGTGAGAATCCACTTTGTAGCCTGAAAGCCAGAGTGTTTATGCTCTTTGCAAAGCCTTTGCTGGAGGATTTGGCTCTGTGTGTGTTTGTTATTTCCTGGCTGGTGTGTAGCAGCAGTAAGTGGTTGCTGTGTTTGTTTGGGGCTTTGCTTTTGCATGTTTTCCTTAACGTCTAGACAGCATTTTTACTCCAGTGGCTTCTGTTTGTACACAAACTCCACTCCAGCGATGCTCTGGGGGAGGAAGCTCAGGGAAGATTGGGACTGGAGATGGGGAAGCAAATCTTTACAGGGAGAGGGCTACAGGAGACCCTGAGAGCTCCCCAGTGCCACTCACACCAGCCCCTGCCACAGCCAGGAGCATCTGCATAGAAGCATAGAATCAATGAGGTTGGAAAAGGCCTCAGAGGTCATCAAGTCCAAGCTGTCACCCAACATCTCCTGGCAACCAAACCATGGATCCTAGTCCCACATCCAAGCCTTTCTTGAGCATCTCCAGGGATGGGGACTCCACCACCTCCCTGGGCAGCACATCCTAATGACAAATGACTCACTCAGTGAAGAACTTTCTCCTCACCTCCAGCCTGAACCTCCCCTGGCACAGCTTGAGACTGTGTCCACTTGTTCTGGTGCTGCTTGCCTGGGAGGCAAAGGCTCTGTGCTCCAAAGAGAGAGATCAAGAGAGGGGAATCTTCCCCTTCCCTCTGCTCTTGTGAGACCCCAGCTGCAATATCACCTCCAGTTCTGGAGTCTCCAGCAGGAGGTGGACACAGAGCTGCTGGAGGGAATCATAGAATCACTAAGGTTGGAAAAGACCTCAGAGATCATCAAGTCCAACCTCTCACCCAACACCTCCTGACAACCAAACCATGGCACCAAGTGCCACATCCAAGCCTTTCTTGAGCATCTCCAGGGATGGGGACTCCACCACCTCCCTGGGCAGCACATCCCAAGGGCCAATTCCTCTTGTTGGGAAGAACTTTCTCCTCACCTCCAGCCTAAACCTCCCCTGGCACAGCTTGAGACTATGTCCTCTTGTTCTGGTGCTGGCTGCCTGGCAGAAGAGCCCAACCCCCAGCTGGCTCCAACCTCCCTTCAGGGAGTTGCAGAGAGCAAGAAGGTCTCCCCTGAGCCTCCTCTTCTCCAGGCTAAGCAACCCCAGCTCCCTCAGCCTCTCCTCCCAGGGCTGTGCTCCAGACCCCTCCCCAGCCTCCTTGCCCTTCTCTGCACACCTTCAAGTCTCTCAATGTCCTTCTTGACCTCAGGAGCCCAGAACTGGACACAGGACTCCAGGGGTGGCCTCAGCAGTGCTGAGCACAGGGCACAAGGACTTCCCTGCTCCTGCTGGTCACACTCTGCCTGATCCATGCCAGGATGCCATCTTCAACACTTGCAAAGGCTTCACCTCCTTGCTGCCAGACTACCTGGGACATAAGTTGTGGTCCACAGAGTGCCTCAGGACATGCTGCACTGCCTTCAGTTCTGCTGCCCCCAGCACAAGGAGGGTACAGAACTGTTGGAGGGCTCCTGAGGAGGCCATGAAGAAGATCAGAGGGCTGGAGAACCTTTGGGGACAGGCTGAGAGAGTTGGGACTGTTCAGCCTGGAGAAGAGAAGGCTCCAGGGAGACCTCAGAGCAACCTTCCAGTAGCTGAAGGGCTCCCGGAGAGCTGGGGAGGGACTTTGGACAAGGGCTGGGAGTGCCAGGCTGAGGAACAATGGCTTTGAGCTGGGAGAGAGGAGATTGAGACTGGAGATGAGGAAGAAATTGTTGAGAATGAGCATGGGGAGACTCTGGCACAGGTTGCCCAGGGAGGCTGTGGCTGTCCACAGCCTGGAGGTGCTCAAGGCCAGGCTGGATGAGGCCTTGAGCAAGCTGTGCTGGTGGGAGGTGTCCCTGCCCATGGCAGGGGGTTGGAGCTGGCTGAGCTTTGAGGTCCTTGCCAAACTCTTCTATGAATTCTATGCTTTAAATCACTTCTGTTCAATGTGAGAAACCCAAGGGAGTAATGAGGCTGGCTCTGATCAGCCCCAGAGGAAGGAGGTGGTGAAAGTGACTGTAAACCAGATCAAATCAGTGTTTCTTGTGGTAGGTGTCAGTGCTGATGCCAATTAACTTGATTTTTCAATAAAGGGAGAGGAAAGAACCTTCAGCATTTATTAATCCAGCACATTCCTGACACATGGCTGCAGGATTTACCAGAGCCCTGCGGTGAGCTGAGTGTCCTTTTAATAGCATCATGCCTTGACTCCATTGCCCTCTGCCGGAGGATGCTGGGGCTCTGGCACCACCTGCCACAGCCCTGCTGCTTCCAGCGAGTCAGAATGGCAGAGGAGAGACTGGGAGAGGAGAGGAGAGGAGAGGAGAGGAGAGGAGAGGAGAGGAGAGGAGAGGAGAGGAGAGGAGAGGAGAGGAGAGGAGAGGAGAGGAGAGGAGAGGAGGGAGAGGAGAGGAGAGGAGAGGAGAGGAGAGAGGAGAGGAGAGGAGAGGAGAGGAGAGGAGAGGAGAGGAGAGGAGAGGGAGAGGGGGGGAGGAGAGGGAGAGGGAGGAGAGGAGAGGGAGAGGAGAGGAGGGGGAGGGGGGAGGAGAGGAGAGGGAGAGGAGAGGAGGGGAGGGGAGGAGAGGAGAGTGTAAGGTAGGATAGGATAGGATAGGATAGGATAGGATAGGATAGGATAGGATAGGATAGGATAGGATAGGATAGGATAGGATAGGATCACCAAGGTTGGAAGAGACCTCAAAGATCATCAAGTCCAAGCTGTTGCCACAGAGCTCATGACTAAACTATGGCTCCAAGTGCCACATCCAATCCCCTCTTGAACACCTCCAGGGATGGGGACTCCACCACCTCCCTGGGCAGCACATCCCAATGGCTAACAACTCTCTCTGGGAAGAACTTTCTCCTCACCTCCAGCCTAAACTTCTTCTGGCACAGCTTGAGACTGTGTCCTCCTGTTCTGGTGCTGGTTGCCTGGGAGAAGAGACCAACCCCCACCTGGCTACAGCCTCCCTTCAGGGAGTTGGAGACAGCAAGAAGGTCTCCCCTGAGCCTCCTCTTCTTCAGGCTAAGCAACCCCAGCTCCCTCAGCCTCTTCTCATAGGGATAGGATAGGATAGGATAGGATAGGATAGGATAGGATAGGATAGGATAGGATAGGATAGGATAGGATAGGATAGGATAGGATAGGATAGGATAGGATAGGATAGGAGGGAAGGGGAGGGGAAGGGAGAGGAGAGGAGAGCAGAGGAGAGGAGAAGAGAAGAGAAGAGAAGAGAAGAGAAGAGAAGAGAAGAGAAGAGAAGAGAAGAGAAGAGAAGAGAAGAGAAGAGAAGAGAAGAGAAGAGAATTAACCAGGTTGGAAGAGACCTCAGAGATCACCAAGCCCAGTCTCTCACCCAGCACCATCTGATCAACTGAACCTTGGCACCAAGTGCCTCAGCCAGGCTCTTCCTCAACTCCCTAAAGAAAGCTTTTCCAGCCTCTGCCACACAAAGCATTTTAACCCCCAAACTGCTGACATTTGAGCTTGGTGGTTTAGGTCTTTTGGCTGATTTGGTAAAACTGGAGTAAAAATCAAAGGGCAGTGTCCTGACTGTGGTGGGGAGATTCTTTCCAGTGCCACCAGACTACTTGGGACATAAATTGTGGCCCACAGAGTGTCTCAGGGCTTGCAGCACTGCCTTCAGTTCTGCTGCCCCCAGCACAAGGAGGGCACAGAACGGTTGGAGGGTTCCTGAGGAGGCCATGAAGATGATTTGGAGGGATGGAGAAGCTGTGGTGACAGGCTGAGAGAGTTGGGATTGTGCAGCCTGGAGAAGAGAAGGCTCCAGGGAGAACTCAGAGCAGCCTTCCACTACCTGAAGGGCTCCAGGAGAGCTGGGGAGGGACTTTGGACAAGGGCTGAGGATGCCAGGATGAGGAACAATGGCTTTGAGCTGGGAGAGAGGAGATTGAGAGTGGAGATGAGGAAGAAATTGTTGAGAATGAGCATGGGGAGACTCTGGCACAGGCTGCCCAGGGAGGCTGTGGATGTCCCCTGCCTGGAGGTGTTCAAGGCCAGGCTGGATGAGGCCCTGAGCAAGCTGTGCTGGTGGGAGGTGTCCCTGCCCATGGCAGGGGGCTGGAACTGAATGACCTTCAAGGTCCTTTCCAACTCAACCCATTTTGTGAATCTATGATTGTTTTAAGCACCTCTAGGGGTGGTGACTCCAGCACCTCCCTGGGTGGCTGTCAGTGGGAAAGGCAGAGTGGTGCTGTGGCACCCCAGCAGGGCAGGAGTGGAGTGAATGCTTGGAAGAGAAGCATCATTCCCTAGATTCCTCTTTGGCCATGCACAGCACCAAACCTCATCCTCCAGCTTTGGCAGCAGGTGATGGTTTGGAGGCAGGGCAAGCCCAATGTCTTGGGCTGTGAAGCTGCCTCTCTCCAGCAGTGTGAACTTCTCTGTGAACTTCTCTCCCCAGCAGTGTAAAATCACAGTGACTGTGTGTTCCCAGCTGCTGTTGTTGGCAGGAGGAAATGGATTTCACCTTGGGCAGCTTTTAACATGGGAGGATTGCATCCAGCTCTGGGCTCCCCAGCTCAGGAGGGACAGGGATCTGCTGCAGAGAGGCCAAGGGAGGGCTACAAGGATACTGAAGGGACTGAAGCACTGCCTGGGGAGGAGAGGCTGAGAGCCCTGGGGCTGTTCAGTCTCCAGAGGAGAAGGCTGAGAGGGATCTGAGCAATGTCTCTCAAGAGCTGAGGGCTGGGGGTCAGGAGGGAGGGGACAGGGCCAGGCTCTGCTCAGCTGCACCCTGGCACAGGCCAAGGAGCAAGGGCTGGAAAGTGCAGCCCAGGAGATTGCAGCTCAGCAGGAGGAGGAACTTCTGCCCTGGGAGGCTCCCAGAGCCCTGGAGCAGGCTGCCCAGAGAGGTTGTGGAGTCTCCTTCCCTGGAGCCTCTCCAGCCCTGTCTGGATGTGTTCTGTGTGACCTGTGCTGGATTCTCTGCTCCTGCTCTGGCAGGGGGTTGGACTGGATGATCTCCAGAGGTCCCTTCCACCCCCTAACATCCTCTGATCTCTAAGCCAGCTTGGCCTGGCAGTAGAAGGCTACCTACAGCCCCAGCCCTTAGCCAGCGTGGAGCTGTGCCAGTAACACACAACCCTCCTTGTAGCAGGGCTCAGAAGAGGTGAACCCATCAGAAGGCTCTCACCTCCCATCAGGGCCAGGGATGTGATGCTCCTGCCTGTGGTAGTTCCAAAAGCTGATGGTGTTTTGTGTTCCTGCTGTCCTCTGCTCCCTCCTTTAGCCTCTGTTCTGTGTGACCTGTGCTGGATTCTCTGCTCCTGCTCTGGCAGAGGGGTGGACTGGATGATTTTTGGAGGTCTCTTCCAATCCCTAACATCCTGTGAGCCTGTGATGCTGTGCTGGTGAGGTGGGAGAGTGGCTTTGTCACCCTGGAGCTGGTGCCACCCTGCACTGAGCCCCTCAGCTGCCTTAGCACGTTGAGAGGGAGCGTGCCCGAAATGGTTCATCTCGAGCTGGGTTTCACTGTGCTCACAGCAGCCCCTGCTGAATTCTTCAGCTGTCCTTCAGTCAAGTTTCTCAGGGTCATCAATAAAAAGCAGATGGCTCCAGGAATTAGCAGCCAGCCAAGGTCTTTGCTGCAGAGCAGAGTCCGTGGCACACCCTGGGTGCTGCCAGGCAGCTCAGGGTCAGCAGCTGGGGCTCAGGCTGTGTTCTGTGGCTCCACTGCCTGCCCCAGCAACCCATCACCATCTCTGCCATGGATCCATACTGGGGTCATGTCCCTTTGGGCCAGAGGAGCAGGCTGGAAGGGGAGGGAACATTAATTACAGCCACTGCACGCAGGGTATGGGATCCACATCTGCAGCCCGGGGTGCCAAAGGAGCTCAGCACTCAGCCAGCCCCAGGAGGACACCAGGGAGGAAGCTTCCCATGGGGAGAGCTCCATCCAGTCCCTGGCTGCTCTCTGCTGTCAGAGCAGCAAAGCCAAGCTGACAGCTCTCTCTGCTGGGGCACCAGAGGGCTGTGCTGGCCCTCAGCAGCTGGAGCACCACGGTGACAGATGAGTGAGCTGGGAGCTGCTAGATGCTCTGCAGCCAATGAAAAGGCATCGATGCACAAATCATTGGAGCCTGCTCAGTGTCCCCAGTGCTGAGGGGATGGGGAGCAGAGCAGCCCCAGGGGGCCCATTCTCCATCAGAGGAAGCCCAGGGTCAGCCTGTGCTTGTGGGAGGCTGCTGAGAGCTGGAGGCTGGATTGGCAGGAGGCAGGGACAAGGCTTCTTTAAGGTAAGAGCCCTGGGTTTGGAGGAAGCTGCCCTTGACAAATGGGGCATTTGATGCTTGCCAGCCCACTGTGGCAGCTTGCCAGATGCTGTGAATCGACTCCCAGTGGCTCTTTTAGCCTCTCATTTCCTTCCACCCCCCAGCTCCAGTGGCAGAGTCTCTCCCTTGGGACGTTGGCAGGGAGGGCACTTTACCAGGCAAGGTGCTCAGCCTCTTCAGAGCTGCCCCTCACAGCTCTGCCCCCCAGGGGTGCTCAAGGGACTTGTTCAGGCTTTGTTAGAGGAACCAGAGGACGCCAGTGCCCAGTGTCCTCTATTCAGGCAGTGACAGCAACTGCAGGGCCAGCAAGGATGAGGCCAGATGCTCTTTCCTGAGGGCACTGTGTGTGTTTTGGCAGTGCTGGGCCAGCAGGATTTCTCTGGCTCTCAGAGCTGGACAGGGATGCAGCAGAAGGCTGATGCTTGCTGGAATAATTCCTCCTCCTCCTCCTCCTCCCTGATTTATTTTGTCTGGCTGAGGCTGCTTCCTCCAGTCCTGAAAAAAACCCAGGGACAAATCCACTTCGCTGGGAGATGCTTCCTTGGGGGTCTGCAGTGTGTCCAGCTGCACAGAGCACAACCTTGGGCTGTGACAAACTTTTTTCCTGGTGGCTGCCCAAAGCTGGCTGCAGGAAGCTCTGCTTTCCACAGAACCAGGGGGCTTTGGTGGCCAGTTTAGAGGTTTGGTGTTTCCCCTGGAGGCCTTTCCAGGAGATGAGCTCCCTCTCATCACCCTCACTAGCTGCCTAGATCCACCACAGCCTCCTTCTGTACTTGTGGGGGTCCTAAATCTGCTGGTTGCATCCTCTGAGGAGGATCTTCTGAGTGAGGCTTTGGCTTGGTGCACGGTGCACCTGGGGAGGATGGGTCTCAGCTCCATTGGTGCTGGCACCATGACCTCTGGCACAGGTTTCTGTGTGGGAGGTGCCAGAATCAGAGATTCATAGAATGGGTTGGAAGGGACCTTAAAGATTATATAGATTCAACCTCCCTGCCATGGGCAGGGACACCTCCCACCAGCACAGCTTGCTCAAGACCTCATCCAGCCTGGCCTTGAACACCTCCAGGGAGGGGACAGCCACAGCCTCCCTGGGCAACCTGTGCCAGAGTCTCCCCACCCTCACTGGAAAGAATTTCTCCCTCATCTCCAGTCTCAGTCTCCTCTGTCCCTGCTCAAAGCCATTGCCCTTCATCCTGACACTACAACACCAGGACAAGAGGACACAGTCTCAAGCTGCACCAGGGGAGGTTCAGGCTGGATGTTAGGAAGAAGCTTTTCATAGAAAGAGAGATTGGCCACTGGAAGGTGCTGCCCAGGGAGGTGGTGGAGTCACCATCAGTGGAGGTGTTGGATGAGGCACTTGGTGCCATGGTTTAGTTGATCAGATGGTGTTGGGTGATAGGTTGGACTTGATGATCTTGAAGGTCTACTCCAACCTGGTCTATTCTGTGTTTTCCCTACCCCTAATTTCCCTGGCCAATGAATCCCTCTGTGCTCGAAGTGCCAGTTTGGAAGAAGCAGGCTCTGCCCAGCAGCCTGAGGGGATTGCACTTAGAAAGGACAACCCAGCTGGTTCCTGAAGCTTCAGGTCTTCACTGGGCTTTGTGCCCAGGGGGCAAGGCATGGCCAAGGGAAATTCAGATCAATCCAAACTGGGCTAATCAGGGATTTAGAATAGAGTTAACCAGGTTGGGAAAAGACCTCAGAGATCACCAAGTCCAACCTATCACCCAACACCATCTGATCAGCTAAACCATGGCACCAAGTGCCTCATCCAGGCTCTTCCTAAACACCTCCAGGGATGAGGACTCCACCACCTCCCTGGGCAGCACATCCCAATGGCCAATCTTTCTCTCTATGAAGAATTTCTCCCTAACATCCAGCCTGAACCTTCCCTGGCACAGCTTGAGACTGTGTCCTCTTGTTCTGGTGCTGCTTGCCTGGGAGAAGAGACCACCCCCCACCTGGCTACAACCTCCCTTCAGGGAGTTGGAGGGAGCAAGAAGGTCTCCCCTGAGCCTCCTCTTCTGCAGGCTAAGCAACCCCAGCTCCCTCAGCCTTGCAATTTACTCCCAGCCCCAGGATGGGCTGAGCTGCACTTGGAGATCAGCAAGGATGTGACCAGCTCTGTGCTGGAGATATAGAATAGAATAGAATAGAATAGAATAGAATAGAATAGAATAGAATAGAATAGAATAGAATAGAATAGAATAGAATAGAATAGAATAGAATAGAATAGGACTAGAACAGGAATAGAGTAGAATTAACCAGGTTGAAAAAGAGCTTTGAGATCACCAAGTCCAACCTCTCACCCAGCACCATCTGATCAACTAAACCATGGCACCAAGTGCCTCATCCAGGCTCTTCTTAAACACCTCCAGGGATGGGGACTCCACCACCTCCCTGGGCAGCACATCCCAATGGCCAATCTCTCTTTCTGGGAAGACCTTCTTCCTAACATCCAGCCTGAACCTCCCTTTGAACTTGGATCTCTGTTTGAACTTGGATCTCCCTTTGAGCTTGGATCTCTCCAAGACTGCCTCATGGAGTCATGGAGTCTCTGAAGGGAGGAATCATAGAACTGTCAGGGTTGGAAGGGACCTCAAGGATCATCTAGTTCCAACCCCCCTGCCATGGGCCAGGACACCTCACACTAGATCAGGTAGAGGTTGCCCTCTACAACTCCCTGACAGGAGTTGGTCTCTTCTCTCAGGACAAAAGGAAACAGCCTCATGTTGTGCCAGGGGAGGCTCAGATTGGATATCAGGACAAACCTCTTCCCAGATGTGGGAACAGGCTGCCCAGGGAGGTGGTGGAGTCCCCATCCCTGGAGGTCTTTGAGGATGCCTGGACATGATGCTGAGGGATGTGGTTTAGTGGCAGTGGCTTAGCAGCAGTGGTGAGGTGGTGAGCTCTGGGTGAGTGGCTGGGCTTGATGACCTCAAAGGCCTCTTCCAACCTCAGTTCTGTGGTTCTAGGATTCTACTCTTTTGGGATTTTGTAATTCTAGGATTCTATGCAACCAAGAGAAACAAAAAACCCAACAAACTCCAGGGGTCTTGGGAAAAAACATTTGCAAGGTAGCAGCACATCCTGGAACCCAGGCTTAAGAAGCTCCCCTCTGCTTTCAGGAGGGGAATCTGACAGCTCCAGGGCACTGCAGTGGCACTGCCTGACCAGCCAGGGGCTGTGCAGTGTGTGTGTGGGTTGGGGGAGGTCAGTGCTTTTCCCTTCCTTCTGCTGCAGCACTCCCTGGGCTCTCCCTTGCCTGCAATGCAGCCCTTTTAGCAGCAGGTAACACATCCCCCACATGGGAGCAGTGGCACTAAACTGCTGCTCGTGTTTGCAAACTGCCCAGCCTGCCTGGCCCTGCTAAGTGATGTACTTTGCTTGCCAAGAGACTGGGATAAAATACAGCCTGCTTAAATCTTGTATGTGCTCACAGAGAAGCAAAACTAAGCCATTGTGGCAGCTTAATACGCTCCAGCTGCAGCACCTCTGAGACAGGGGAAGGGAACCTGGCCAGGAGCTTGGGAGCCTGGGTGCACAGAACCACAGGAGGTCAGGGGTTGGAAGGGACCTCCAAAGATCATCCAGTCCAACCCCCCTGCAGGACCATGGACACCAGCTCAGGTCACACAGGAACACATCCAGACAGGGCTGCAAAGGCTCCAGAGAAGGAGACTCCACAACCTCTCTGGCCAGCCTGCTCCAGGGCTCTGTGACCTTTACAGTGCAGAAGTTCCTCCTTGTCTTGAGGTGGAGCCTCCTGTGCTGCAGTTTCCATCCATTGCTCCTTGTCCTATGCCAGGGTGCAGCTGAGCAGAGCCTGGCCCTGTCCCCTCCCTCCTGACCCCCAGCCCTTGGATATTGATAGACATTGATTAAATGCCCTCTCAGCCTTCTCCTCTCCAGACTGAACAGCCCCAGGGCTCTCAGCCTCTCCTCCCCAGGCAGTGCTGCAGTCCCCTGATCATCCTCACAGTCCTCTGCTGGAGCCTCTCCAGCAGATCCTTGTCCCTCCTGAACTGGGGAGCCCAGAACTGAACACAGTACTCAAGATTAGGTCTCAGCAGGGGCAGAGTAGAGGGGGAGGAGAACCTCTCTGGATCTGCTGGACTCACTCTCCTTAAAGCACCCCAGGCTCCCGTTGGCCTCCTTGGCCACCGGGGCACACCGCTGCGAGCCTCGGGCAGCCCTTCCCTCCCACTGCTCTGTGCCTATTCACCTCTGCTCTGTGTTGCAGGTTTCTTTCCAAACGAGTCCCTGAGGCTCCTGCTGGCAGCTCCAGCAGTGTCCTGTAGAAGTGCCCTCCTGCTCCTGGTCTCAGCAGCCGAGGCCCCTGCAAACCTGCTTCTGCAATGGGTGGGTTGTAAGCCCTGGTAAGACCCACGAGTCGTGTCGCCTTCGCTGCTCTCTGCCTCTCTCGCGTGCTCTCTCTCTCTCTCTCTCTCTGTCCTTGCTCCTTCTTGCCCATTTATTTCTGTTCTCCATGTGCTCTGCTGTTCTGTCTCTGGGGTTCTCACTGTCAGGTAATGAGGAGCTGTGGGTCCAGTCAGTCTTGGAGATGCCGAAGAGACGAGACATCCTGGCTATCGTGCTGATAGTTCTGCCCTGGACGCTGCTAATCACCGTCTGGCACCAGAGCACCATTGCTCCACTGCTTGCAGTGCACAAGGGTGAGAGAAATCAAACCAGCCCATGCCAAGTCTCTGCATCCCCCACTCCTCCACCTTCCCCTCGCCCTCCTCTCCTCTCTCATTTCATTCCTCCATGGCAGCCATGCTCATCTCAGCCCCCAGTACGTGCTCCTGCAGTAGCCTTCCCACTGAAGCTCTTCAGAGACGTCAAACTCCAAGCCCTGGGATGTGCTTCCTGCACTTGGAGAGCTCTTTGTGGCCTAAATCCAGAACATTGACGTTTGCCTTTGTCCCCCCTGATGATCCAGAGGAGAGGGAGTTCCTTCCTGCTGGCCCTCGCAGCATTCTGCACACAAGCCAGGCCGCCCTGAAATGAGGGCAGATGAAACAAAGCTGCCACTTGAGACAGCTTCTCTGGGAGACAGGAGGCAAAGAGCAGGTTTGAAGTGCCCTCAAGAGAGCAGCAAACTGGGGCTGTTGAACTCTGAAGGGAAGGCAAGAGCCAGCCTCTCACCTGATTGTTTGGGGGAGCTATGCTGCTGCAATGCAGGCAGCTTCCACACCGCCTGCCACACCAAACGCTTCATGGAGCCCTGGCCCAGCTCAGATGGATGCTGGAAGTCCTGAGGGATCATCTCTGGCCAGAAGGCTCCTCATTTTTATCCTGCTCTTGGCACAGCAGCAGTATCCAAGGGCTGTGAGGGCTCTTGAGGGCTGGAAGAAGCCACACTGCCTACTTCTGCCTTTGTTCCTGGTCCTACCCTTCTGCTGAGCATCGGGGCAGCTAGGGAGGCTTGTCTGTGGAAAGAGGTCAGCTCATTTCCCCTCCTTCTCTGGGAGAGTCTCTCTCCTTGAGTACTGTGTCCTTGAGTCCTGTGTTCAGTGCTGGGCTCCTCAGGTTAGGAAAGATGTTGAGCAGCTGGAAGGTGTCCAGAGAAGGGCAAGGAGGCTGGGGAGGGGTCTGGAGCACAGCCCTGGGAGGAGAGGCTGAGGGAGCTGGGGTTGCTTAGCCTGCAGAAGAGGAGGCTCAGGGGAGACCTTCTTGCTCTCTCCAACTCCCTGAAGGGAGGTTGGAGCCAGGTGGGGGTTGGTCTCTTCTCCCAGGCAAGGAGCCCCAGAACAAGAGGACACAGTCTCAAGCTGTGCCAGAGGAGGTTCAGGCTGGATGTTAGGAAGAAATTCTTCATAGAGAGAGAGATTGGCCACTGGGATGTGCTGCCCAGGGAGGTGGTGGAGTCACCATCCCTGGAGGTGTTTAGGAGGAGACTGGATGGGGTGCTTGGTGCCATGATTGAGTTGATCAGATGGTGTTGGGTGCTAGGTTGGACTTGATGATCTTGAAGGTCTCTTCCAACCTGGTTTATTCTATTCTATTCTGTACTGTTCATTTCAGTGCTCACACCTGTCCTCCACAAGTGCTCAGCCTTTTGCTGAACAGTCTGATCTGCACTTTGAGCTGCCCAAAGCTCAGAGTCTGCCCCAAGCAGCTTTACCTTTCCCCATGACAGTGACTGCTTTGGGCAGTTCTGAAGGGCAGAGTGGCTGTGACCCCCTCTGGCAGCTGGGCAGCAGCTTGGAGGATGAGTGCTCTACTGGGCTGGGAAACAGGGCTTGAAAGCCTGCTTAGGAACAAACACTGCACCAGTCTGACTCACTGCCCTCAAAACTGGGAGCTGTTCTATGGGAGTGGCCACAGACACTGAAGTCAAGCACAGAGAGTGCTCTGCTCTGACTGGGTCCTGAACTTATTGATGGCCTTGATAAGACAATTCCTCTGCCTCTGCTTCTGTGAGTCCCAGTGGAAAATGAGTGGTGAGAGAGCCCAGCCTGAGAGCTCTTGGGAGAAACTGAGTCTCAAAGTGCATCAGGTTGGAGGGAGCCTCAAAAGTCATCTTGTCCAACACCCCTGCAGTCAGCAGGGACATCTCTGACTAGGGCAAGTTGCTCAGGTCCACATCAAGCCTGACCTTGAGCATGCCCAGGAATGAGGCCTCCACCACCTCTCTGGGACAACCTGTGCCAGTGTCTCAGCAGCCTCATTGTGAAGAGCTTCACATGGATGGCATTTGAGATGCCACTGGGTTCCTTCCTGGCTCCCAAAGGCCACAGGACCTGCAGAATAGAATAGAATGGAATGGAATGGAATGGAATAGAATAGAATAGAATAGAATAGAATAGAATAGAATAGAATAGAATAGAATAGAATAGAATAGAATAGAATAGAATGAAATTGAGTGGAATGGAATGGAATGGAATGGAATGGAATGGAATGGAATGGAATGGAATGGAATGGAATGGAATGGAATGGAATAGAATAGAATAGAAAGAATAGAATAGAATAGAATAGAATAGAATAGAATAGAATAGAATAGAATAGAATAGAATAGAATGAAATTGAGTGGAATGGGATGGGATGGGATGGGATGGAATGGAATGGACCAGGTTGGAAGAGACCTTTGAGATCATCAAGTCCAACCTATCACCCAGCACCACCTAATCAACTGACCCATAGCACCAAGCACCCCATCAAGCCTCCTCCTAAACACCTCCAGTGGTGGTGTTCTATATATTGCATCTTACAGCCCAGAAGATACAGAATCATAGAACTGTTGAGGTTGCAAGAGACCTTTGATTCCATTAAGACCAACCACTCCCCCAGAGCTCCCAACCCCACCTCTGCTGCTAAGCCACTGCCACTGAATCACCTCCCTCAGCACCACCATGGCCGTTAAACCATGGCCCAGAGTCCCACAGTGCCATGGCCACAGGTTTCTTGAACACCTCCAGGGATGGGGGCTCCACCACCTCCCTGGGCAGCCTCTTCCAGTGCCTGAGAACCCTTGGTGGGAAGAAATTCTTCCTGATACTTGGTTCTTGCCTTTCTGAGATGCTTTGGGAGGAGGTGCTGAAGAGGAGATGTGCATCCACACACCAGTGGGCACGGAGCAGCAGCCCTGGCATGTGCCAGGCTTCCCAGCTGAGAGGCTGGCCTGCAGGGCTCTGCACACTGTCTTGAGCCCCATCCTGGCTAATGATATTTGTGTCTGTGTCCAATGCAGCTTGCAGATTCATCTCTGAGATCATTCCAGGGTCCTCTGCTCACAGAGAGCTCTGCATGGTGCTGCTCTGCTGTGCCTTACAGAAGGGCAAGGAAGCTGGGGAAGGGTCTGGAGAACAGGGCTGGGGAGGAGCAGCTGAGGGAGCTGGGGGTGTTGAGGCTGGAGAAGAGGAGGCTGAGGGAGACCTCATTGCTCTCGGCAGCTCCCTGAGAGGAGGTTGCAGCGAGGTGGGGGTTGGGCTATTCTCCTTAGCATCAGGTGATAGAAGGAGAGGTTGGAAGGGAGCCTCAAAGGTCATCTTGTCCAACCCCCCTGTAGTCAGCAGGGACACCTGCAAGCAGACAGGTTACTCAGTGACCCCATCAAGTCTGAACTCCATCAAAGGATGGAGCCTCAACCATCTCTCTGGACAACCTCTTCCAGTGTTTCACCACCCTCGTTGTGCAGAACTTCCTCCTGATGTCCAACCTCAATCTCCTCTGCTCCAGTTTCAAACCATTGCCTCTTGTCCTATCACCCCAAGCCTTCCTAAACAGTGCCCCCCCAGCCTTCCTGTGGGACCCCTTCAGCTCTTGATGTCCTGCTGTAAGATCTTCCCAGAGCCTTCTCTTCTCCAGGCTGAGCAGCCCAAACTCATTGGCATAGAGGAGGTTCTCCAGTCCTCTGCTCATCCTCAGGGCCTCCTCTGGACCCATTGACAGCTCATCGATCCCTGTTGCTATTCTCTTTGTCTAGACCTAATTGCTGGCCCAGCCTGTCTCTTCTGGGTGCTTTCTGAAGCACTCACCTGCAGCCATTGTCCTGGGCTCTCAGGCCAGGCTTGGAGATGGATTTCTAGCAGCAGCAGCTTCTTTTCTCACCTGTGTTTGTCCCTGGTTCCTTTTATTTACTTCTGTATTTACTTATGAAAGCCTCCACCCAAATTTGATTCCTTTCCTCTGAACCCAGGAGGGTGACCTGCTCTTAACCAGCAACCAGCTGGCTCTCTGTGGGCAGAGGAAGGGAGGGGAGGATGCTGGAGGACCAATTCCACCCCAACTTCTGGTTCTCTCTCATGCCCTTGCTCAGCTGATGGTGGTGACTGAATCCAGGAAGGTGACCTGGTGGAGATTCTGAATCCAGGAGGGTGACCTGGTGGAGACTGAACCCAGGAGGGTGGCAGGCTCTTAGCCAGCAGCCTGCTGGCTCATTCTGGGGGTGGGGGGAAGTGCCAGAGGACCGAGTCCACCCAGGCTTCTTGTTCTCTCTCATGCCCTTGCTCAGCTGGTGGTGGAGACTCTGAACCCAGGAGGGTGAACTGTTCTTAGCCAGCAGCCTGCTGGCTTACTCTGAGCAGGGGGAGGGAGAGGAGGACTGAATCCACCCCAGCTTCTGGTTCTCTCTCACACCCTTGCTCAGCTGATGGTGGTGACTCTGAACCCAGGAGGGTGACCTGGTGGAGATTCTGAACCCAGGAGGGTGACCTGGTGGTGACTCTGAACTCAGGAGAGTGACCTGGTGGAGATTCTGAACCCGGGAGGGTGACCTGGTGGTGACTCTGAACCCAGGAGGGTGACATGCTCTTAGCCAGCAGCCTGCTGGCTCACTCTGAGCAGGCGGAGGGAGAGGAGGACTGAATCCACCCCAGCTTTTGGTTCTCTGTCATGCCCTTGCTCAGCTGATGGTGGTGACTCTGGACCCAGGAGGGTGACCTGGTGGTGACTCTGAACTCAGGAGGGTGACCTGGTGGAGATTCTGAACCCAGGAGGGTGACCTGGTGGTGACTCTGAACCCAGGAGGGTGACCTGGTGGTGACTCTGAACTCAGGAGGGTGACTTGGTGGTGACTCTGAACTCAGGAGGGTGACCTGGTGGAGATTCTGAACCCAGGAGGGTGACCTGGTGGTGACTCTGAACCCAGGAGTGTGACATGCTCTTAGCCAGCAGCCTGCTGGCTCACTCTGAGCAGGGGGAGGGAGAGGAGGACTGAATCCACCCCAGCTTCTGGTTCTCTGTCACGCCCTTGCTCAGCTGATGGTGGTGACTCTGGACCCAGGAGGGTGACCTGGTGGAGATTCTGAACCCAGGAGGGTGACCTGGTGGTGACTCTGAACTCAGGAGGGTGACCTGGTGGAGATTCTGAACCCAGGAGGGTGACCTGGTGGTGACTCTGAACCCAGGAGGGTGACATGCTCTTAGCCAGCAGCCTGCTGGCTCACTCTGAGCAGGCGGAGGGAGAGGAGGACTGAATCCACCCCAGCTTCTGGTTCTCTGTCATGCCCTTGCTCAGCCGATGGTGGTGACTCTGGACCCAGGAGGGTGACCTGGTGGAGATTCTGAACTCAGGAGGGTGACCTGGTGGAGATTCTGAACCCAGGAGGGTGACCTGGTGGTGACTCTGAACCCAGGAGGGTGACCTGGTGGTGACTCTGAACTCAGGAGGGTGACTTGGTAGAGACTCTGAACCCAGGAGGGTGACCTGGTGGAGATTCTGAACCCAGGAGGGTGACCTGGTGGTGACTCTGAACTCAGGAGGGTGACTTGGTAGAGACTCTGAACCCAGGAGGGTGACCTGGTGGTGACTCTGAACCCAGGAGGGTGACCTGGTGGTGACTCTGAACCCAGGAGGGTGACCTGGTGGTGACTCTGAACTCAGGAGGGTGACTTGGTGGTGACTCTGAACTCAGGAGGGTGACTTGGTAGAGACTCTGAACCCAGGAGGGTGACCTGGTGGTGACTCTGAACCCAGGAGGGTGACCTGGTGGTGACTCTGGACCCAGGAGGGTGACCTGCTCTTAGCCAGCAGCCTGCTGGCTCACTCTGGGGGCGGGGGGAAGCGCCGGAAGACCGAGTCCACCCAAGCCTGTTCTTCTCTCTCATGCCCCTGCCCAGATGATGGTGGTGACTCCCGGCGTGATCTCGCTGCAGGCTTGGACTCCAAGGAGTACTGCTTGTCGGAGAGGGACATTGTGGAGGTGGTGAGGACAGAGTACGTTTACACCCGGCCGCCGCCCTGGTCGGACACCCTGCCCACCATCCACGTGGTGACCCCCACCTACAGCCGGCCGGTGCAGAAGGCGGAGCTGACCCGGCTGGCCAACACCCTGCTGCATGTGCCCAACCTGCACTGGATCCTGGTGGAGGACTCGCAGCGCCGCACGCCGCTCATCACCCGCCTGCTGCGGGACACCGGCCTCAACTACACGCACCTCAACGTGGAGACCCCCCGCAACTACAAGCTGAGGGGGGACATGCGGGATCCCCGCATCCCCCGCGGCACCATGCAGAGGAACCTGGCCCTGAGGTGGCTGAGAGAGACCTTTAACAAAAACAACAGCCAGCCTGGCATCGTTTACTTTGCTGACGATGATAACACCTACAGCCTGGAGCTCTTCGAGGAGGTAAGAGCCTGCGGGGAGGGGGGCGAAGGAGGGGGCTGCCCAGCTGGCAGATTAACACTGGGGTTGTAAAAAAGGTGCTGGGTGGTGAGATCATAGAATCACAGAACTGCCAGGGGTGGAAGAGACCTCAAGGCTCAGCCAGCCCCAACCCCCTGCCATGGGCAGGGACACCTCACACCACAGCAGGTTGCTCACAGCCACCTCCAGCCTGGCTGCAAACACCTCCAGGCAGGAGGCTTCCACCACCTCCCTGGGCAGCCTGGGCCAGGCTCTCACCACCCTCATGGGGAACAACTTCTTCCTCACAGCCAATCTCAATCTACCCATTTCTATGCTGTGTGTGTGTCCTCTCCTGATCTGTCCATCAGTCTTGCCCTGCTGCAGCTGGGCTTTGATTTTCTCTGGGGCTTGGCTGCTGCTCTGCATTCCCCAGAGCCAGGGGCAACCTGAGCTGGGTGCTGGGAGTCTCACTTGATCCTGGGACCAGAAGCAGAGAGTTTGACTGTGAAGGAGGCTAATGAGGAGCTGCCTTGTCCTGTGGGCAGCCTTCTGAAGGTTGGACCATCACCTGCTGTCTGCCATGCCCAGCAAAAGAAACCTTGGCCATCCTCCTTCCATGCCCCACCTTGGAGGAGACTCCTGCTCCATCTTTCTTCTCCACCACCCCTCTGTGCTGCACTTGTCTGTTCATTCCTGTTCTTGTCTGAGGAGCCCCTGGGGTTTCTCTTCCATCCTTGCTGGCTTTATTTGTTTGCTCCCTACCCCAGAGTGTCCACTGCTTACATTCTGTAGCTGCCCAGAGCCTGGCACCTGCTCTGCTCGGATCCCCAGCTGGGGTGACAGCATGCTTTCAGAGGCAGGACTGGATGGTGTCAGCACAGTGCCTGCAGGACGCTCAGAGAGGCTCTGTGCAGCTGTCTCTGGCTTGCTGCACACCCAAGGAGTGTGATTTTGTCAGGGCTTGCTTCTCCTCCCAGCAGCAGGGGAGCCCCCAGTGCAGTGCTCCAGGGGGTCTGTCTCTCTGCCAGCAGCCCTGTGCAGCACTCCCCTCCAGAGCTCCTCCTCTTGCAGCACCAGGGCTGGGATGGCCTCTCAGGCTGTTGGGGCTGAGATCTCAGCCTGGAAGTTTGTGGCTCCAGGAGCTGTGGTGGGAGGTGGAATTTCAGCCTGTCATAGTATAGTATCATAGAATCAGTCAGGGTTGGAAGGGACCACAAGGATCAGCCAGTTCCAACCCCCTGCCATGGGCAGGGACACCCCACACTAGATCAGCCTGGCCACAGCCTCAGCCAGCCTGGCTGCAAACACCTCCAGGGCTGGGGCCTCAACCACCTCCCTGCACAACCCATTCCAGGGCTTCACCACTCTCATGGGGAAGAACTTCCTCCTCCCCTCCAGCCTCAGTCTCCCCACCTCCAGCTTCATTCCATTCCCCCTAGTGCTAGCACTGCCTGAGATCCTGAGCAGTCCCTCCCCAGCCTTCTTGGAGCTCCCTTCAGATCCTGGAAGGCCACAATGAGGTCACCTGGGAGCCTTCTCTTCTGCAGACTGAACAGCCCCAACTCCTTCAGTCTGTCCTCACAGCAGAGCAGCTCCAGCCCTCTGCTCCTCCTCCTGGCCCTGCTCTGGACACCTTCCAGCACCTCCAGATCTCTCTTGCCATAGGGGCTCCAGAACTGGAGGCAGTACTGCAGGTGGGGTCTCCCCAGAGCTGAGCAGATGGGGAGGATGTCCTGACAGTCTTGAACAGGGGATGGTTCCCATGTGCTTCCCCCCCTTGCCTGTTTCTTCCACTCCTCCTGGGGCTCTAAATAAACTCCTGATTCCCCTCCCTGTCTGCAGGTTTGCAGTGGTGTTAGTGCCAGGCACACCTGGCTTCCAGCTCAGACATCTCTTGCTCCCTTGCTCTCCTGAGGCTGGGCCCTTGCAGCAAGGGGTAAAGCAGGAGGATTATTCCTTCCCCAGTTTTCCTACCAGGGCTTTTCTGTGCCCCCTTTCCCCTCAGTGATGGCTCTCACTTGAGCTTGGACAGCCACGGGAACAGAGGAGCTTTTGAAGCTGCAAGCAACTGCAGACTGAGTGCTTTCCACAGCCCCCTCCGAGCCCGGCTCTGGCGGCATCTTGAGACAGACACTGCACATGAATAAAGCAGGAAGGCTTCCTTCCTTCACTCGTGTGCTTTGCTCACAGAGGCTTCTCCTCGCCGAGCTGCAGCTGCAGTTAAGGTCAGACGGAGCCACTGAGCTGTGCTGTGCGATGCAGGAGGCAGTCGCTACAGCTCCCCGTGGACAGGGGCTGCCGTTAGCCTCCGGATAATGCAGAAGGGCATCTGCCAGAGCTCTTCTGCTCTCGTTTGCGGTAATTAGCAGTGATGAGATTAGCTCTGGGAGATCCCTGATCTGAGAGACTGGGCTGAGAGCAGAAGGCGAGGCTGAGCCTGCCGGCAGAGCAGGGCAGGGCGCTGGGGGCGGAGCGGCGCTCGGAGCATCTCTCTGCCTCGGCAAGTGTGGGCATCCCAAGTGTCCCCTGGTGCCTCCTGCCCCTTGCTGTCGACTCTGCGAGGAGCAGAAGCATCCAGTGTGGATCTGCTGCGCAGCAGGAGCAGCTCCAAAGCTCTGTCCTGCCTGCTGGGAGCTCCTGGAGAGGCTGCACCTCGGATGTCCCTGAGGCTGTGAGCTACCTCCCTCTGTGGATGCTTTGAGCCTTCCTGTGCCTGAGGCAGCAGCTCACACTCCCTGGCTTGCAGAAAAAAAAGCTTCCTAGGAGGTAGTGGAGTCATCATCGCTGGAGGTGTTCAGGAAGCATGTGGCCATGGCACTTGGGGACATGGTTTAATGGTTTGGGACATGATGGTTGGACTCAATGATCTTAGAGGGCTTTTCCAACCCAAGTGAGGCACCTGGAGATGCCATTCCTGCACTTCTGGGTGGCTTTGGACAAGGTGCTGTCTCCCACTGTGCCCTGACTTCCCCAGCTGCCCATGGGGAGGTCTGATGCCCACAGCTCTGAAGACTTTTGCTTCAGTTCTGTTTATCATCAGCAGCTTTGTCTTGAGTGTTGAGCTCACCCTTGGCTCCCTGGCTGTCCATTACCATTGCTATTGTTAGCTACCACTTTCCACAATACTTTGCTTCTCCAGCTCCAGGATGTTCACCCTTGTGCAGGTGAGTTATGAGCTCTGCAGCTGGGCCCAGGCCTGGGAAGCTGCTCCAGGATCTTAGCTGTAGGTTTTGTTCTTGAGCTCAGGGGCATGGTAGAATCAGAATCGCCCAGGTTGGAAGGGACCTCTAAAGGTCACCTGGGCCAATGCCCCTGCAGTGAGCAGGGACACCCTCAGCTAGATCAGGACACCCTCCAATAGAACAGGACACCCTCAGCCAGATCAGGACACCTTCCATGAGATCAAGACACCCTCAGCTAGAAAAGGACATCCTCTTCTGGATCAGGGCACCCTCAGCCAGATCAGGGCACCCTCAGCCAGATCAGGGCACCCTCAGCTAGATCAGGGCACCCTCAGTTAGATCAGGGCACCCTCAGCCAGACCAGGACACCCTCAGCCAGATCAGGACTCCCTCAGCCAGACCAGGACTCCCTCAGCCAGATCAGGGCACCCTCAGCTAGACCAGGGCACCCTCAGTTAGACCAGGGCACCCTCAGCCAGACCAGGGCACCCTCAGCTTGGTCAGGACACCCTCAGCCAGACCAGGGCACCCTCAGTTAGATCAGGGCACCCTCAGCCAGACCAGGACACCCTCAGTTAGATCAGGGCACCCTCAGCCAGACCAGGGCACCCTCAGCCAGACCAGGGCACCCTCAGTTAGATCAGGGCACCCTCAGCCAGACCAGGGCACCCTCAGCCAGACCAGGGCACCCTCAGTTAGATCAGGGCACCCTCAGCCAGACCAGGACACCCTCAGCTAGGTCAGGGCACCCTCAGCCAGATCAGGGCACCCTCAGTTAGATCAGGGCACCCTCAGCCAGACCAGGGCACCCTCAGTTAGATCAGGGCACCCTCAGCCAGACCAGGACACCCTCAGCTAGGTCAGGGCACCCTCAGCCAGATCAGGGCACCCTCAGTTAGATCAGGGCACCCTCAGCCAGACCAGGACTCCCTCAGCTTGGTCAGGACACCCTCAGCTAGGTCAGGACTCCCTCAACCAGACCAGGGCACCCTCAGCTCGGTCAGGACACCCTCAGCTAGATCAGGACTCCCTCAGCCAGACCAGGACATCCTCAGCCAGGTCAGGACCCCCAGATCCAGATGATCTCCTGCAGGGCAGGGAGCCAGGTGCCGTTCTGCCGGGGGGGTGCTGGGCCGGAAGCCCCCCGCAGCCCATCCCTCTGCGTCCCCCCAGCATCCCCTGCTCTCGCCCCGCCCGCAGATGCGCAGCACCAGGAGGGTGTCGGTGTGGCCGGTGGCCTTCGTGGGGGGCCTGCGCTACGAGTCGCCCAAGGTGAACGCGGCCGGGAAGGTCTACGGCTGGAAGACCGTGTTCGACCCGCACCGCCCCTTCGCCATCGACATGGCAGGCTTCGCCGTCAACCTCAGGCTCATCCTCCAGCGCTCCCAGGCCTACTTCAAGCTGCGGGGAGTCAAGGGAGGCTACCAGGAGAGCAGCCTGCTGCGGGAGCTTGTCACCCTCAACGACCTCGAGCCGAAGGCTGCCAACTGCACTAAGGTATGGACCCTGCAGCCAGCTGGGCTAAGCTGTGGTGCCTGCAGCTAGCTGCACTCAGGTGTGGTGCCTGCAGCCAGCTGGGCTAAGGTGTGGTCCCTGCAGCTAGCTGGGCTCAGGTGTGGTGCCTGCAGCCAGCTGGGCTAAGGTGTGGTGCCTGCAGCTAGCTGCACTCAGGTGTGGTGCCTGCAGCCAGCTGGGCTAAGGTGTGGTGCCTGCAGCTAGCTGCACTCAGGTGTGGTGCCTGCAGCCAGCTGGGCTAAGGTGTGGTCCCTGCAGCCAGCTGGGCTAAGCTGTGGTCCCTGCAGCCAGTTGGGCTCAGGTGTGGTGCCTGCAGCTAGCTGGGCTAAGGTGTGGTCCCTGCAGCCAGCTGGGCTCAGGTGTGGTGCCTGCAGCTAGCTGCACTCAGGTGTGGTGCCTGCAGCTAGCTGGGCTAAGGTGTGGTCCCTGCAGCCAGCTGGGCTCAGGTGTGGTCCCTGCAGCTAGCTGCACTCAGGTGTGGTCCCTGCAGCCAGCTGGGCTCAGGTGTGGTGCCTGCAGCTAGCCGGGCTAAGGTGTGGTCCCTGCAGCTAGCTGCACTCAGGTGTGGTCCCTGCAGCCAGCTGGGCTAAGGTGTGGTCCCTGCAGCCAGCCAGGCTCAGGTGTGGTGCCTGCAGCTAGCTGCACTCAGGTGTGGTCCCTGCAGCCAGCCAGGCTCAGGTGTGGTCCCTGCAGCCAGCTCTGTTAAGCTATGGTCCCTTCATCCAGCTGCACTAAAGTGTGGTCCCTGCAGCCAGCTCTGCTAAACTATGGTCCCCTCATCCAGCTGTGCTAAGATATGGTCCCTTCATCCAGCTGTGCTAAGATATGGTCCCTTCATCCAGCTGCACCAAGGTGTGGTCCTCTCACCCAGCTGCACCAAGCTGAGGGGTGCTGCCTCCAATGCCCCTTTTGCAATCCCTGCTGTGTTGCCCCTGCTGGAAGCAGCTCTTGGAAGCAATCTGTGCTAACATACTGGGGAGAGGAAATGATGGCTGGGGAGGAGCACATGGAGGAAGGAGAGGAAGGGAAAGGTTGTCTGCAGGCAGGAGGTGAGAAATGATGGTGCCAGCCAGGCTGCTGTGTCAGTGCTGCCACACAAGAGCTGCAGGTCAGAGCTGGAGGGGAAGCAGGACTTACTGGCCAGGATCTGAAGCAGACTCTGTGTCTCTTTTTTGGCTGGGCTGCAGGGATCTCTCTCACAAGGGTCCTTGTTGTGCACTGAATGCTGTCTGCTCCTGGCAAGCTCTGAGTGCAGCTTTGCAGGTTCAGCTTTGCCTTTCTGCTTTTCACTGGTGCCAGCAGCCTCCATTTCCCTGCTGCTGTTTTGCTCACCCATTTGAGGAGGAGGAGGAAGAGGAGGAGGAGTGTCCAGCCAGGCTAAAAGTAGGCTGTGGTCTGGGGGTGCTCTTGCCCCAGATCTCCTCTCTCTCTGTGCTCCCAGCAGCCCTCAGGGTTGGCTGCTGTTCAGCAGGGTGAGGTTTGCATTAGCAGCGATGATGTGCTCGGCTGCAGACACAAGGAGGGATCAGAGCAGGGTGCAAGATAAGCACAGCCATCTGCTCACTGGAGATGCTGCCTTGCATCTGTGTGAGGCTGGGAGCTGGGGGAGGTTTATCAGACCTCAGCCCACAAATGCACAGAGAAAAAAGCTGGAAAGCAGACACAAAGGCTGGTACTCATCTTTCTTTCCTGGCCCAAACAGGGCTGGGGACCTGGCTCAACAACAAACTGGATCTGCTGCCAGTAGCAACCAAAACCAAAGGAATAATCCTCTTGGGATAGATAAGCAAGAAAGAGTCCATAAATCAGACTGCCTGGAGAAGAGGAGGCTCAAGGGAGACCTCACTGCTCTCTACATCTGCCTGAAGGGAGGTTGCAGCCGGGGGGGGGGGGGGGGGTGGTCTCTTCTCCCAGGCAACCAGTGACAGGAGAGGACACAGTCTCAAGCTGTGCCAGGGGAGGTTCAGGCTAGATGTGAGGACAAAATCCCTCCCAAAAAGAGACTGGCCACTGGAATGTGCTGCCCAGGGAGGTGGTGGAGTCCCCATCCCTGGAGGTGTTTAGGAAGAGCCTGGACGAGGCACTTGGTGCCATGGTTTAGTTGATCAGATGCTGTTGGGTGACAGGTTGGACTGGATGACCTCAAAGGTCTCTTCCAACCTGGTTAGTTCTGGATTCTGTGATTCTGTGTGCCTGTTACAGACAAAGAGAGTGCTACAGAGACACAGAACCACAGAATGCTTTGGGCTGGAGGGGACCTTTTCATGTTGTGTAGAGGAGCAATGGATGTAAGCTGCAGCACAGGAGGTTCCACCTTCATCACAAGGAGGAACTTCTGCACTGTAAGGGTCCCAGAGCCCTGGAGCAGGTTGCCCAGAGAGGTTGTGGAGTCTCCTGCTCTGGAGCCTTTCCAACCCCATGTGGATGTGTTCCTGTGTGACCTGTGCTGGATTCCCTGCTCCTGCTCTGGCAGGGGGGTTGGACTGCGTGATCTCCTTGGGTCCCTTCCACCCCCTCACATCCTGTGAGCCTGTGACTTTGTCATGTTGTGTAGGCTCCATCTCCAATAACAGTTATTGACATCCTCCACAGGGGAGCTGTGTGCTTGAAATCCTGACACCCCCTCCAGCTGCAGCTCAGCTTGCCTGCTTGCTTTGTGATTTCCTGTTAGAAGACAATGAAGAAGTCTGCTGTGGAGATTCACAGAATGGGTTGGGTTGGAAGGGACCTTGAAGATCATTCAGTTCCAGCCCCCTGCCATGGGCAGGGACACCTCCCACCAGCCCAGGATGCTCAAGGCCTCATCCGACCTGGCCTTGAACACCTCCAGGGAGGGAGCATCCACAGCCTCCCTGGGCAGCCTGTGCCAGAGTCTCCCCAGCCTCACTGGAAAGAATCTCTTCCTCATCTCCAGTCTCAGTCTCCTCTCTCCCAGCTCAAAGCCATTGTTCCTCATCCTGGCACACCCAGTCCTTGGCAAAAGTCCCTTCCCAGCCCTCCTGGAGCTCCTTCACATACTGGAAGGCTGCTCTCAGGTCCCCCCAGTCCTATCACTCCCTGACACCCTCAATAGTCCCTCCCCAGCTTTCTTGTAGCCCCCTTCAGATCCTGGAGGGCCACAATTAGGTCTCCTCAGAGCCTTCTCCTCTCCAGGCTGAACAGCCCCAACACTCTGAGCCTGTCCCCATAGGAGAGGTGCTCCAGTGCTTTGATCAGCTTGGCAGCTCTCATCTGGACCTGCTCCAGCAGTGCCTTTCTCATGCTGGGGGCACCAGAGCTGGTGACATAACCTCTTGGATCCTGTGGTTCTGCACAGCAGGGCTGGAAAGGGTTGGAAATGTTCTCCAGGGATTTTTTAAAGGTGACCTGTTTGAAAGCACTGCTCTGGATGAGCCAGATCCTTGCTCCACCTCAGCTGTTTCTCCCTTGCCTACTTCTCAGGGGAGGTGGTGGAGTCCCCATCCCTGGAGGTGCTCAGGAAACCAGTGGCCACGGCCCTTGGGGACAGGGTTTAGTGGCCATGGTGGGGTTGGGTTGCTGGTTGGGCTGGATGCCCTTGGAGGCCCTTTCCAACCCAAACACCTCCATGATTCCATGACTCTAAGCTGTACTTTTTGCATGAGCCAAAGCTTCCCTGAGGCATCAACCAAACACGCTGCTTGTGGAGGGAGGGGGGGGAAAAAAACCCACCCCAAACCCAGGAGTTGGCTGAGAGGCAAAGCAGGTGTTGCTGTGCTAAATGGTGATCTCCCTCCCACATTAAAGAACCCAGCATGAAAAGAGGCAGAAGCTGCTGGATCAGGCTGCAGACTCTGCAAATGAGGCCATTGCAGTTAATTGAATGTAACTGCCTCTGCTGGCAGCGTGCTTCCACACTGCTGAAGTGGGGTCTGCTTCAAAGCAAAGCTGCTGCTGCCTAGCTGTGGGCTTTGTTCGTGCAGCAGGTGGGGAAGCTGGGTAAGAGGAGGCTCAGGGGAGACCTTATTGCTCTCTACTGAGAGGAGGTTGACTTTGAGAGACTTGAAGGTGTCCAGAGAAGGGCAAGGAGGCTGGGGAGGGGTCTGGAGCACAGCCCTGTGAGGAGAGGCTGAGGGAGCTGGGGTTGCTTAGCCTGGAGAAGAGGAGGCTCAGGGGAGACCTTCTTGCTCTCTGCAACTGCCTGAAGGGAGGTTGGAGCCAGGAAGGGGTTGGTCTCTTCTCCCAGGCAAGCAGCAGCAGAACAAGAGGACACAGTCTCAAGCTGTGCCAGGGGAGGTTCAGGCTGGATGTTAGGAGGAAGTTCTTCCCAGCAAGAGAGACTGGCCACTGGGATGTGCTGCCCAGGGAGGTGGTGGAGTCTCCATCCCTGGAGGTGTTCCAGAGGGGATTGGATGTGGCACTTGGAGCCATGGTTTAGTTGTCAGGAGGTGCTGGGTGAGAGGTTGGACCTGATGATGTCTGAGGTCTTTCCCAACCTTATTGATTTTATGATTCTATGAATCTACTCCTAGGGGGAAATGGTCCCTGCTAAATGGGGAGGTGGGGATTGGTCTCTTCTCCCTTGGATCAAGTGACAGAAAGAGAAGAAGTGGCCTGAACTTGTGCCAGGGGAGGCTTAGGTTGGAGCTCAGGAACAATTTCTTCACTGCACTGTCTCATTGTCAAAAACCCATGTGGGGGCAGACAGGGAATGGAGAAGGGAAGGGCTGTGGGGAAGATGTGAGCTGTGGCTGTGGCACTTGGAGCCATGGTTTAGTTGCCAGGAGGCGTTGGGTGCCAGGTTGGACTTGATGATCTCTGAGGTCTCTTCCAACCTGCTTGATTCTGTGATTCTATGACTGTAAGTGTGAGCCCCATCCCTGGCAGAGAGAGCAGCCCCAGGCTGGCAGCAGGTTGAATGTTTGTGTGTCAGAGAAGGAGAAAGAGAGCTCTTACCCGCTCCTGCTGGAGAGGAGGCTTGGCTCCAAGACTCTCCTAGCACCTGGACTGCATTAAGGTTGATTAAGGATTCAGTTTGGTGGATGAGGAGCCCATAACTGCTGCTTGCACAGCCCTGAGAGCCACTTGTGGAGGGCAGTTTTGGGTTTGCTTTTGCAGAGGCAGGTGAGGCAGTAATTGCAGCAGCAGCAGCATGGCTGCAGTGGGTGAGCAGGGCTCTAATGAAGGCTAACTTTGATCAACAGGCTCTGAAGTGCTTGTGGGGGAGCCACAAAATGGTTCTTTGGACCCACTCCAGGCAGCAGTTGGTCTCTGCTGCCTCAGTGTTAGCAGGAGAGGTTTAAAGCCCTGCACAGGAGGTGACTGCTCACAGCAGAGCCAAATTTGGTCCAACAGCTTCTTGGGAAGCTGGGGGAGCTCCTGGTTGAGCAGAAGGGTTTGGGAAGGGCTTTGTTCTCCTTCTAGCAAGGCCCTGGTTTGCCAGAAAGGCAGGGACTGGGTATGGAGGGCTTGCAGCTCCCAGGATGGAATGTGCTGAGCATTGTCATAGCAACGAGAGGGAAACCCCTGCCAGGTAGGAAGTGTTAGCACCAACAGGTGAGGGGAAGCAGCAAACTGTGGCTCTGAAAGGATAAAGCTGCTCCCAGCAATTCAGGCTCCAGGAGCAAAGCAATAAATGTAATTGAGTCTAGTGAGGAGAGAGGGTTTGGAACAGCTTCCAGAGCTGGGTCTGCCAGCAGCACAGCACAGCTAGGAGAAGCTTTTTACCTGTGATGTTAACATCCTTGTCAGCAATGGGGGCAGAGAGACCCAATGTGGGCACATGACACCAAGCCTTGGGGCCCAGCTGGGAGGCTGGAGGGGAAAGATCCATCCAGAGGGACTTGGGCTTCAGAGGTGAGTCCAAGCTCAACCTCAGGAAGTCCAACAAAGCTAAGTGCAAGGTCCTGCAGCTGGCTCAGGGCAATACAAGCGCAAAATCCAGGCTGGGCAAGGAGTGGTGGCTCAAGAGCAGCCTGGAGGAGAAGGTCTTGGGGGTGTCAGTTGGTGACAAAGTCCCCAGGAGCCAGCAGCGGTCCCTGGAAGCCCAGCAGGCAGCTGAGTGCTGAGCTGCAGCCAGAGCAGGGAGAGCAGCAGCACAGGGAGGGGATTCTGCCCCTCTGCTCTGCTCACCTGCAGCACTGTTGTGGCAAAGCCAGATCCTTGCTGCACCTCCCCTATTGCTCTCTGGCTTCCTTCTCAGGGAGGTGGTGGAGTCCCCATCCCTGGAGGTGTTCCAGAAACCTGTGGCCATGGCCCTTGGGGCTGTGGTTTAGTGGCCATGCTGGTGTGGGGTTGGGCTGGGGGTTGGGCTGGCTGCTCTCTGAGGGCTTTTCCAGCCCCAGACAGCTCTGTGACTCTCTGCTCCTGCAGTTGTGAGGGAACTGCCTTCCATCACTGGGGGAAGCTGATGAGCCTTTCAAGGAAGATGGTTGATAACTACATGGAAGGAGCAGGTTAATGTCCCAAGACAGCACACTGTGAATTGGGTAATTCCTGGGCACTGTGCAGGGTGGGTAGCCCCAGCCCTGCCTAAATGAAGCTTTATGCAAACCTCCTCTCGGCTCTGAATGCACCATTAGGCTGCAGGCTAGCTGGAGCCGCTTAAATTGGGCTGTTGGTTTAATGTGCAAGAGTATTTGTTCGTGCAGTGAAGGGGGGCAGCTAACGACTCCTGCCGGCTTCCTCAGATCCTCGTCTGGCACACAAGGACAGAAAAGCCTGTGCTGGTGAACGAGGGGAAGAAAGGATTCACAGATCCCAACGTGGAAATCTGACTGGGCATGGCCGAGTGGAGACCAACAGCAGGTAAGGGCTCGGGGGACTGAACAGCAGCGGCAAGCAGCCGGCCAGAGGAAAAGACTGGAGGGTGGGAGGGGAAAGAGGAGAGCTTTGGGAAGCTGCTTTTCAGCTTCCAGTTTTCACAGCTCTCACCCTCCCTGACTTCTGGACTCATTCTCCCTCCCCTTCTCTCTCTCCCTCCCTCCCCTTCTCTCCCTCCCTCCCCTTCTCTCCCTCCCTCCCCTTCTCTCCCTCCCTCCCCTTCTCTCCCTCCCTCCTTCTCTCCCTCTCCCCTCTCTCCCTCTCTCCCCTTCTCTCCCTCCCTCCCCTTCTCTCCCTCCTCCCTGCCTCAGTCTCTCCTCCCTCTCCCGTCCTTCCCCCCTCCCCCTCCCCTCCTCCCCTCCCCCTCCTCCCCCCTCTCCCCTCTCCTTCCCCCTCTCCCCTCTCCTTCCCCCTCTCCCCTCTCCTTCCCCCTCTCCCCTCCCTCCTTCCCCCTCTCCCCTCTCCTTCCCCTCTCCCCTCTCCTTCCCCCTCAGCCTCTCCTCTCCTCTCTGCCTCAGTCTCTCCTCCCTCAGCCTGTCCTCTCCCTCCCTCAGTCTCGCCTCTCCTTCCCTCAGCCTTTCCTCTCCTCCCCTCCCCTTCAGCCTCTCCTCTCCTCCCATTTAAGTGAAGCTGCTAAAGGGCAAACACCTGGTGAGAGGCTGGGGAGCAGAAGAGACGCCCAGGGAGTGAGAGTTTAGCCAAAGCTGCATCAGGAGCCAGCAAAGCTCTGCCTAAACAAGGAGGCTGCCCCCTGACTGCACCAAGGGAGCACCAGGGGCAGGGATGTGGATTCAGCCCCCTGCAAAGTCTGAAGCAGTAGCAGTGAGGGCAGGTCTCAGTGGGGGAGAGGCTTTCACCCAGGGAAGAGCTCAGTTTGCAACCGAATCAAAGCCACACAAAGCCGGTGGCAGGGAAGGGAAGGTGTGGACTGAACCCCACCTCGCCCAGGGGAAGGTGTGGACTGAACCCCACCTCGCCCAGGGGAAGGTGTGGACTGAACCCCACCTCGCCACAGGGGAAGGTGTGGACTGAACCCCACCTTGCTCAGGGGAAGGTGTGGACTGAACCCCACCTCACCACAGGGGAAGGTGTGGACTGAACCCCACCTCGCCTCAGGGGAAGGTGTGGACTGAACCCCACCTTGCTCAGGGGAAGGTGTGGACTGAACCCCGCCTCGCCTCAGGGGAAGGTGTGGACTGAACCCCACCTTGCCTTAGGGGAAGATGTCGATTGAACCCCGCCTTGCCTTAGGGGAAAGTGTGCACTGAACCCCATCTTGCCCAGGGGAAGGTGTGGATTGAACCCCACCTTGTCCAGGGGAAGGTGTGCACTGAACCCCACCTCGCCTCAGGGGAAGGTGTGGATTGAACACCACCTTGCCTCAGGGGAGGGTGTGGGGACTCCTGCAGAGGGGGAAGGAGGAAAGACCAGGCAGAGGGATGGCTGACTCCCTGCCCTGGCTGCTCACCCTCCACCCCCCTGCTGCACTTCCTCTTCCCTCTTTCCAGAGTGCACTCTGCAGTTGGTTGGCTGGAGTGCAGGGTGGGCTGCTTGCCTCTAGCTGCCCCCAGACTCTGCTTTGGGGATCCAAAGAAGTGCTCAGCTCCCTTTCACTGGAGCACAGAACCAGGCCTGGAGGCGGGGGGAAGGTCGCTGCTGCTTCTCCCAGCAGGAGCAGCCAAGGCAGGGGGTTGCTTGGCTGAGCAGTGGTGTATTGTGGGCAGGGGCGAGCTCCCTTAGAGCACACTGCCTCAGGCTAAGAGGCTGCAGCCCTGCCTGCTGCAGGGGGCAGCCCCTGGCAGGCCAGCAGAGGAAAGCCTGCACGGCTCTGTCGGCAGCAGCTTTGCAGGGAGCTGTCACCACCGCTCGGTTGCCTAGCAGCAGGCCTCAACAGATCTGCCATCCCAGCTGGGTTTTGGGGATGGCTCCAAGGGGGTGGCAGATAGCTGCAGCGGGGGGACAGACGCAGCAGCAGGGGGATGGACGCTGCAGCGGGGGGACGAATGCAGCGGGGGGGACAGATGCAGGGGGATGCTGCAGCAGGGGATGCAGCAGCGGGGGACGGATGCAGCAGCAGGGGGATGGACGCTGCAGCGGGGGGACGAATGTAGCGGCGGGGGGACAGATGCTGCAGCGGGGGGATGCTGCAGCAGGGGATGCAGCAGCGGGGGGACGGATGCAGCAGCAGGGGGACGGATGCTGCAGCAGGGGGACGAACATTGCAGCGGGGTACGCTGCAGCGGGGGACGGACGCTGCAGCTGGGGGACGGACGCTGCAGCGGGGGACGGACGCTGCAGCAGGGGGCGGACGCTGCAGCAGGGGGATGGATGCAGCAGGGGATGGATGCAGCAGGGGGACGGACGCTGCAGCGGGGGACGCTGCAGCAGGGGGACGGACGCTGCAGCGGGGGATGCTGCAGCAGGGGACGGACGCTGCAGCTGGGGGACGGACGCTGCAGCTGGGGAGGATGGACGCTGCAGCAGGGGTGATGGATGCTGCAGCGGGGGGACAGATGCTGCAGCAGGGGGACGGACGCTGCAGCTGGGGGGGACGGACACTGCAGCAGGGGGACGGATGCAGCGGGGGGACGGACGCTGCAGCGGGGGGACGGATGCTGCAGCGGGACGGATGCAGCGGGGGGACGGACGCTGCAGCGGGGGGACGGACGCTGCAGCGGGGGGACGGATGCTGCAGCGGGACGGATGCAGTGGGGGGACGGACGCTGCAGCGGGGGGACGGACGCTGCAGCGGGGGGACGGATGCTGCAGCTGGGGGGGACGGACGCTGCAGCAGGGGGACGGACGCTGCAGCAGGGGGACGGATGCTGCAGCAGGGGGACGGACGCTGCAGCAGGGGGACGGACGCTGCAGCTGGGGGGACGGACGCTGCAGCTGGGGACGGACGCTGCAGCTGGGGGACGGACGCTGCAGCAGGGGGACGGACGCTGCAGCGGGGGTGATGGATGCAGCAGCAGGCAGGGGACGCTGCAGCGGGGGATGGACGCTGCAGCGGGGGATGGACGGCAGAGGGGGCGGACGCTGCAGTGACGGGGTGACGCTGCAGCGGGGGATGGACGCTGCAGCAGGGGGCACGCTGCAGCAGGGGGCGACGCTGCAGCGGGGGACGGACGCTGCAGCGGGGGACGGATGCTGCAGCTGGGGGACGGACGCTGGGGACGCTGCAGCAGGGGGACGGATGCTGCAGCAGGGGGACGGACGCTGCAGCAGGGGGACGGACGCTGCAGCTGGGGGGGACGGACGCTGCAGCTGGGGGGACGCTGCAGCTGGGGGACGGACGCTGCAGCAGGGGGACGGACGCTGCAGCGGGGGTGATGGATGCAGCAGCAGGGGGGCGGACGCTGCAGCGGGGGATGGACGCTGCAGCGGGGGATGGACGCTGCAGCAGGGGGCGGACGCTGCAGCGGGGGGGGACGCTGCAGCGGGGGACGGACGCTGCAGCGGGGATGGATGCAGCAGGGGATGGATGCAGCAGGGGGACGGACGCTGCAGCGGGGGACGCTGCAGCGGGGGACGCTGCAGCGGGGGACAGACGCAGCAGCAGGGGGACGGACTCTGCAGCAGGGGGACGGACTCTGCAGCTGGGGGATGGACTCTGCAGCTGGGGGGACGGACGCTGCAGCTGGGGGACGGACGCTGCAGCGGGGGACGGACGCTGCAGCAGGGGGCGGATGCTGCAGCAGGGGGACGGACGCTGCAGCTGGGGAGGATGGACGCTGCAGCAGGGGGGACGGACGCTGCAGCGGGGGTGATGGATGCAGCAGCAGGGGGGCGGACGCTGCAGCTGGGGATGGACGCTGCAGCGGGGGATGGACGCTGCAGCAGGGGGCGGACGCTGCAGCAGGGGGCGGACGCTGCAGCGGGGGGGTGGACGCTGCAGCAGGGGAGGATGGACGCTGCAGCAGGGGGACGGACGCTGCAGCGGGGGGATGCAGCAGGGGATGGATGCAGCAGGGGGACGGACGCTGCAGCGGACGCTGCAGCGGGGGGACGCTGAGCTGGGGAGGATGGACGCTGCAGCTGGGGAGGATGGACGCTGCAGCAGGGGTGATGGATGCAGCGGGGGGACGGACGCTGCAGCTGGGGGGGACGGACGCTGCAGCTGGGGGGGACGGACGCTGCAGCTGGGGGGGACGGACGCTGCAGCAGGGGGACGGATGCTGCAGCGGGGGGACGCTGCAGCTGGGGGGGACGGACGCTGCAGCTGGGGGGGATGGACGCTGCAGCGGGGGGACGGACGCTGCAGCTGGGGGATTTAACGCTGCAGCAGGGGGACGGATGCTGCAGCGGGGGGACGCTGCAGCTGGGGGGGACGGACGCTGCAGCTGGGGGGGATGGACGCTGCAGCGGGGGGACGGACGCTGCAGCGGGGGGATGCTGCACATGCTACTTGTGTCTGTGTTGCAGAAGGCCTCTCCGTGCACAGCCTGCAGGGCTCCTCTCGGCGGCGCCCCGCCGGCCGGACGCGCGGCGGCCAGGACCTCTGCCGACTTCAGGACCTCTGCTGACCTCCCAGAGGTTTAGTGTACTGCAAACGAGCAACACTGCATCCATCAACTCCCTGGATCCACCCCCACCACCACCACCACCACCACCTTGCCCTTCCTCCTGGACTCTGAGCAGAAGCTCTGGAGGTGGAGAATAAGCACAGCAAAGCCGGGACTGACGTCAGCTGCAGCACGGAGCCCAGCGTGGGAGGAGGGCACCCAGGGCGCTGGGGCCGTGGCCCAGCTGCGCTGCAGGGGAGTCTGGACTCGGGCAGGACCTGGAAGCGAGGCTGGGAATGCCCACAGGAGCATGTTGGCCCCTGCTGACTTGTCCCACCCCTGAGCCAGGGGGACCTGGTGGCCTAAGCAGCTCTCCGGTGAGGGAGGGGACAGCTGCCTTCTGAGATGGCAACCTTAGCCCTCAACCTTAGCCCTTAATCCTAACCCTCCTTTAATCAGTGTTGGTGATGCTGCACAAGACAGGAAGGGGTGGGGGTGGGGGTGAAAAGCCAGGCAGGTTAGGCCAAATCCACTGAGTTTCTCTCTTTGCATTCCCTTCACTGGCTTCATGGGTTGGAGAGCACTCTGATACACCTCTGGGAGCAGAGGGGCATGGGATGGGACCTCCAAAGTTCATCTAGTCTAACCCTCCTGCAGGCAGCAGGGACAGCTCTAGCTAGAGCAGGTTGCTCAGAGCCCCATCCAAGCTGACCTGGAGTGTTTTTAGGCATGGGGCATCTCCCACCTCTCTGGACAACCTGGGCCAGGCTCTCACCACTCTCAGTGTAAAAACAAGGTCTCCCCTCCAGTCTGAATCTCTCCCTTTCAGTTCAATTCCATCCCTCCTCACCCTGTCCCTGCTCAAAACTCTGTCCCCAGCTTTCTCTAAGCACTGAAAGGCCACCAGGAGGTGTCCCTGGAACCTTCTCCTCTGCAGGCTGCCCAAGGCCAACTCTCTCAGCCTGGCTCCCAGCAGAGGGCTTCCAGCCCTGCCAGCACTGCTGTGGCCTCCTCTGGCCCTGCTGCCCCAGCTCCCTGTCTGTGCTGAGGGCTCCAGAGCTGCCCCAGCACTGCAGGAGGGGTGAGCAGAGCACAGCAGAGGGGCAGCATCCCCTCCCTGCCCCTGCTGCCCACACTGCTGGGGATCAGCCCAGGCCAGGCTGGGGCTGGGCTGGTAGCACTCAGTGCCAGCTCCTGTCCAGCTTTGCACCCCCAAATCCTTCTCCACAGGGCTGCTCCCCAGCCCTTCCTCCCCAGCTTGTGTTGATCCTGAGGGTTGCCCTGACCCAGGTGCAGGACCTTGCTCTTGGCCTTGTTGAGGACCACACAGAGCCACTTCTCAAGCTTGGCCAGGTCCATCTGGCTGGATCTCATCCCTCAGGGGGGGCCACCCACACCTCTCAGCTTGGTGTCACCTGCAAGCTTGCAGAGGGTGTGCTCAGTGCCCTGGGGTCACTGATGAGGACACTGAACACACAAAGCCCTGAGGGACACCACTTGGCACCTGCCTCCATCTGGACAGCAGCTGTTGACCACTGCCAGCTGACCACTGCTCCTGGCTGGAGCTGTGTCTGCAGCATGTGGCTCCCTGCCCACCCATGCTACAATGCTGGCAAGTGGCTTGGAATGAGATTGTTGTGGCCACACACAGCAGAGCCCTTCATCCAGGCTCAGCTCTTGGCTCTGAGTTGGTTCAGGTGAGGCTCCCTGGAGGGTGGCTCCTACCCTGAAGCCAGATTTTCACTCTGAGAAACAACAACAACAAAGGAATGAAATTGCTGAACAGGAGAGCCTGGCTTTTGAAAGCTGATGCTGGTGCATTTGCCAGGCTACTGCAATGCATCCTTCAGCCCCAGCCCCCTTCTCAGGGCCAGGCCATGCTACCTGCAGAGCTCCTGGTGGGATGAGCCACACTGGAGCAGCTGGGGGTGGATGTAGAGCAGCAGCCTGGCAAGAGGGATCCTGTGCTCAGTGCTCTGCTTCTTCAGCACCTGGCTGGAGGCAGGCTGAACAGCTCTCTAAGCAGACCAGCACTCACTCATCAGAGCCCCTGAGGGAGCACTGAGGGAAGGTCTCTCTGCTGGCACTGTGTTTTGCTTCTCAGTGAGCCCCAGGACAGAAGGAGCAGCACCTGGCTGCCACCACCCACCTTGGTTGGCTGTCTCTGAGCTTGACAACCTTGCTGGAGAAGAAACTGAGGGGCACCAAACCCCTTCTCCCCAACCTCCAGCCCCTTTACACAGCCTCTCTCCAGCCCTAAGCTTCCCCTCTCCCAGCTGGTGTCCAACCTTCCATCAGCTCCCCCTGCCCCCAGTTCTCTCCAAAAGGTCTGAAGCACAATTTTGCCCTCTGAAGAAAGCCTGGAAAAACAGAGTTGGTTCCTTTTTTCCCTCCTAGCCCTAACACCTAGGACTATTAAAATGCTCTAGAGCTAATTGCTAGCTTTGACTGACTCCTTCCCAGGGCAGGAGTCTCCCTCTGGACTAATTGTCTGTGCCCTAATAGCTGGGGGGAAGGGGAAAGGAAAAGATTCATGGTTATGTTTTCCCCCTAAGGAATCAGAGAGCTGTCAGGGTTGGAAGGGACCTCAAGGCTCAGCCAGCCCCAACCCCCTGCCATGGGCAGGGACACCTCACACCACAGCAGGTTGCTCACAGCCACCTCCAGCCTGGCTGCAAACACCTCCAGGCAGGAGGCTTCCACCACCTCGCTGGGCAGCCCTGCCAGGCTCTCACCACCCTCATGGGGAACAACTTCTTCCTCACAGCCAATCTCAGTCTCCTCACTTCTAGTTCTGCTCCATCCCCCCCAGCCCTATCCCTCCCTGACACCCTCAGAAGAGTTCCCTTTCTCCCTCTGTGCATGAAAACCATCGGGAGAGAAGTTGCACTCTTCAGCTCCCAGCCACAGGAGCCTTGCTGGGTTGCAGCCTTCACCCAAAGGTTCCTTGGGATGCACTGGGAGAGAAAAGGATTTGTTGCTGCTGCTGCTCTCTGGGAGCAGCTTCCTGTTCTCTTGTATTAAAAGAGCTCTCTGCACCCAGATTTCCTCTGTTCTCTGTTCAGGTGCTCAAGAGGGGGCTGGATGCAGCCCTTGGAGCCATGGTTTGGTTGTCAGGAGGTGCTGGGTGCTAGCTTGGACTTGATGAGCTCTGAGGTCTTTTCCAACCTTATTGATTCTCTGATTCCTGTTAGCCTTCCAAGCTGACTTCAGCCTGCACACCCCAGGGTGGAAAGAGGCCTTGGTAAAGGACTGCAAACATCTCAGAGCCTTCCAGGAGTTTCCAGCTGAGGTCAGCTCCTAGCTGCATGCCTGCTTCACAGGATAGGCAAAGAAAATGGCTGTGCTGGCTTCAAAATGGCTTGAGGGAGGCTGTTAGAGACTCATGGAAGGGATGAGGTTGGAAGGAACCTTTAAAGCTCATCTACTCCAACCCTCCTGCAGTCAGCAAGGACATCCAGGCAGAAAGGGACCTGGGGGGAGTGGTGGACAGCAGCTGAACAGGAGCCAGCAGTGTGGCCAAGAAGGCCAAGGGCATCCTGGCCTGCATCAGGCAGAGTGTGACCAGCAGGAGCAGGGAAGTCCTTGTGCCCTGTGCTCAGCACTGCTGAGGCCACCCCTGGAGTCCTGTGGCCAGTTCTGGGCTTCTCAGCTCAAGAAGGAGATTGAGAGACTTGAAGGTGTGCAGAGAAGGGCAAGGAGGCTGGGGAGGGGTCTGGAGCACAGCCCTGGGAGGAGAGGCTGAGGGAGCTGGGGTTGCTTAGCCTGGAGAAGAGGAGGCTCAGGGGAGACCTTCTTGCTCTCTGCAACTCCCTGAAGGGAGGTAGGAGCCAGGTGGGGGTTGGGCTCTTCTCCCAGGCAAGCAGCACGAGAACAAGAGGACACAGTCTCAAGCTGTGCCAGGGGAGGTTCAGGCTGGAGGTGAGGAGAAAGTTCTTCCCAGCAAGAGGAATTGGCCATTGGGATGTGCTGCCCAGGGAGGTGGTGGAGTCCCCATCCCTGGAGGTGTTCAAAAAGGGATTGGATGTGGCACTTGGAGCCATGGTTTAGTTGATCAGATGGTGCTGGATGCTAGGTTGGCCTTGATGATCTCTGAGGTCTTTTCCAACTTTATTGATTCTATGATTCTATGATCCCTAGCTAGATCAAGCTGCTCAGAGCCCCATCCAACCTGATCCTGAATGCTTCCAGGGCTGGGGCATCTCCCAGCTCTCTGGGCAACCTGGGCCAGGCTCTCACCACCTTCCCTGCAAAACTGGCCTCCGGTTGCCCCAGAGGAGGTTTAGGTTGAACATGAGGAACAATTTCTTCTCCTTGAGGGTTGTCCAGGCCTGGCCCAGGCTGCCCAGGGCACTGGTGGAGTCCCCACAGCTGGAGGGGTTTGAGAGCAGTGTGGAAGTGGTGCTGAGGGCCCTGGCTTGGGGGTGAGCTGGCAGTGCTGGGGGGAAGGGCTGGACTCAGTGACCTTGGAGGCCTCTTCCAACCAAAATGATTTTATGATCCTCTGATTCTTTGGATGACCTTGGAGGCCTCTTCCAAGCAGAATGATGTTCTGATCCCCTGATTCTTTCCTGATCTTCACTCCAGTCCCTGCTGGGTTGCTACCTTCCCTGCCTGGGAGGAAACAGCTTGCAGGAAACTGCAAGGGATGGAGTCCTGCTCTGAGCTGCTCACACAAGCCTGGCCCCTTCCAGCTTGCAGAGAGGCTGCTGTGCTCCTGGGGAAGCAGAGAGCTGCTGAGAGAGAGCAGCTCTGGCCAGCAGGGAGGGGATTCCAGCTGCACTGTCTGTTCTCAGTTTTCAACAAACTGTATTGAACTTTGTTAAATAAAAGGATGGTTTCTAAGAGCCCAGCACCCCCTGCAACTCCCTGCCCAGGGCCAGGGGCACACCCCTGGCCTTTCTCTCACACCCTGCACCCTCTGTAACAGACAAGCAGAGGCTGAGCAGCTTCTGGGAGATTCCCAGCAGCATCACAGCTTGGATTTGGTCTCCTCCTCTCCCCAAAGAGATGGCAGCTCCTCAGTGACTGCAGAGCTGGTGAGTTAAGGAAGCCTCTCTTCCCTTCCTAGCCCCTGGGGTTCCTGTCTGGAGGGACAAACTAAAGCACCAAGAAAGCAGAGCCCCCAGTTCCCAAGCTTTCCCAGCAGGTTTAAGCAGGAAGCAGGGATGTGCTGTCCCCTAGGGATCCAACCCTTCCACTTCCCACCCAAAACCCTCCTCCCTGTCCCCCTGCAAGGGGGAACTTCCACCTTGAGAAGTGCTTCACAGGGAGAGCAGGGCTGGAGGGGGGGACTGGGAGCCCAAGCTGCCCTTTTCTGCTCCTTGGGAGCAGGAAGCAGGGATGTGTTGTCCCCTAGGGATCCAACGCTTCTACTTCCCACACAAAACCCTCCTCCCTGTCCCCCTGCAAGGGGGAACTTCCACCTTGAGAAGAGTTTCACAGGGAGAGCAGGGCTGGAGGGGGGGACTGGGAGCCCAAGCTGCCCTTTTCTGCTCCTTGGGAGCAGGAAGCAGGGATGTGTTGTCCCCTAGGGATCCAACGCTTCCACTTCCCACACAAAACCCTCCTCCCTGTCCCCCTGCAAGGGGAACTTCCACCTTGAGAAGTGTTTCACAGGGAGAGCAGGGCTGGAGGGGGGGACTGGGAGCCCAAGCTGCCCTTTTCTGCTCCTTGGGAGCAGGAAGCAGGGATGTGTTGTCCCCTAGGGATCCAACGCTTCTACTTCCCACACAAAACCCTCCTCCCTGTCCCCCTGCAAGGGGGAACTTCCACCTTGAGAAGAGTTTCACAGGGAGAGCAGGGCTGGAGGGGGGGACTGGGAGCCCAAGCTGCCCTTTTCTGCTCCTTGGGAGCAGGAAGCAGGGATGTGTTGTCCCCTAGGGATCCAACGCTTCCACTTCCCACACAAAACCCTCCTCCCTGTCCCCCTGCAAGGGGGAACTTCCACCTTGAGAAGTGTTTCACAGGGAGAGCAGGGCTGGAGGGGGGGACTGGGAGCCCAAGCTGCCCTTTTCTGCTCCTTGGGAGCAGGAAGCAGGGATGTGCTCTACCCTAGGGATCCAACCTTTCCACTTCCCACACAAAAAAACCCCTCCTCCCTGTCCCCCTGCAAGGGGGAACTTCCATCTTGAGAAGTGTTTCACAGGGAGAGCAGGGCTGGAGGGGGGGCAGCCCAAGCTGCCCTTTTCTCCTCCTTGGGAGCTCTGCTTCCTGCCTGTGCAGAGCTGTTTGACAGAGGACAAAACACACTGCACTTGTTAAAACCATTTTCTTCTTTGCCTTTTGAGAGAGAGAGAGACAACCTCCAGAGTAAAACTTGGTGGGAGGGGAAAAGAAAACCAACCCCCAAAAGCTTGGATTCAAGTCCTTTTGACAACCAGCTTGGCTTCCAACAAGTGAACAAGTAGTGGCCTCTTTGCAGTGAGCAGCTCCTGCTGCCTGGAAGCACAACCAAGTGGTTCTCCACAGCTGCTTGCTCACAGCTTCACCAACTCTCTCCTCCCTACCTAATGGTAAAACACCAAGGAGGCCAGGAATAAACAGCTTTAAAGTCACTGGGGAGCTGAGCTCAGCTTCCAGCTCAGATGGCTTTCAGGGCTTTCTTTCCTCTCTCCTGCCTCCAGCACCTTTGCACTCTCCCCCATTCACCCAAGGTCCACAGCCCAGCCCAGCCCTGGGGGCCTCAGCATGGAGATCAGCTTCCACATCCACCTATGAAACAAGGAGCTTGGGGGGCAAGGGGGGGGGTTCCTCCAGGGCCCTTTGCCTCTTCTGAACTTCCAGGCAGAGAGCAAATCCTTGAGCTGGGTCTAGTGGAAATCAACATGCCCCAAGTGGCTGAGCCATCCAGCGTGCCCCCAGACATGCAACCAGGAATGTTCAGGGTGAACCAAACGTGGGGGAAGCAGCTGTCCTCAGTCCACATACTGGCTCCTGCCTAAGGAAGGGATGTCCACAGACTGGATGATCCTCCCTGCAGTGTGCTCCTCAAAGATGACAATCTGCAGAGGAGAGAGGGACACAGAAAGTTCCTTTGTGCAAAGGCTGAGACTGCTTTAAATATTTATAGGAGGGAAAGGCATCTGATCACAGCAGGGGAAGGAAGCAGCATTTCAGGAGATCAATCAATAGCAGCCTCAACAGTGACTGAAATTCCCCTTCAGCACCACATGATGCAGAAAATCAACCAGCAGCAGAGGAGGTCTGGGCTTGATTTTGAATGTGATGCAGTGCTCTGAGGCTTAGCTGCCAGCCTCCTCACGTCCCCTTGGCTGTCAGAGCCACACTCAGCTTCAGAGCAGCTCCTTCCCTGGCTTCCACAGCACTCAGCTTCAGAGCAGCTCCTTCCCTGCCTTCCACAACACTCAGCTGCAGAGCAGCTCCTTCCCTGCCTTCCACAACACTCAGCTTCAGAGCAGCTCCTTCCCTGCCTTCCACAGCACTCAGCTTCAGAGCAGCTCCTTCCCTGGCTTCCACAACACTCAGCTTCAGAGCAGCTCCTTCCCTGCCTTCCACAACACTCAGCTTCAGAGCAGCTCCTTCCCTGCCTTCCACAACACTCAGCTGCAGAGCAGCTCCTTCCCTGCCTTCCACAGCACTCAGCTTCAGAGCAGCTCCTTCCCTGCCTTCCACAGTACTCAGCTTCAGAGCAGCTCCTTCCCTGCCTTCCACAACACTCAGCTTCAGAGCAGCTCCTTCCCTGCCTTCCACAACACTCAGCCTCAGAGCAGCTCCTTCCCTGCCTTCCACAGCACTCAGCCTCAGAGCAGCTCCTTCCCTGGCTTCCACAGAGGCCAGGAGATAAGAGTCTGCTTCCTCTCTGCTGGGTTGGCTTCCAGCTAGGGACAGGGTCCTGCACTTGGGGCACACCAAGCCCATGAGCACTGCAGGCTGGGGGCAGAGTGGCTGGAAATTGCCTGGCACAAAAGGACCTGGGGGTGCTGGGTGACAGTTGGCTGAAGATGAGCCAGGGGGTGCCCAGGGAGCCAAGGAGGCCATCAGCAGCCTGGCCTGGATCAGCAATGGAGTGGACAGCAGGGGTAGAGAAGTGATGTTGCCCCTGGTCTGGGCATTGGTGAGGCCTCACCTTGAATCCTGGGTTCAGTTCTGGGCACCTCACTCCAAGAAGGACATTGAGAGGCTGGAGCAGGTCCAGAGAAGGGCAACAAAGCTGGGGAAGGGGCTGGAGAAGAGGGCTGGGGAGGAGTAGCTGAGGGAGCTGGGGGTGTTGAGCCTGGAGAAGTAGAGGCTGAAAGGAGACCTCATTGCTCTCTGAGAGCAGGCTGCCCTGGGCTGGGGGTTGGGCTCTGCTCCCTATTCTCAGGTGATAGGAGAGGAAAAGACCTGAAATTGTGCCAGGGGAGGGTTAGGTTGGAGGTTAGGAACCATTTCTGTGCCGCAAGAGTGGTCAGGGATTGGCACAGGCTGCCCAGGGAAGTGGTGGAGTGCCCATTCCTGGAGCTGTTCCAGAAAGGTGTTGGCCATGGTACCTGGGGCCATGGTTTGATGGCCATGCCAGAGCACCCCCCCAAAGCCTCTCACCTCATTGCTCCCTTTCCTCAGCCAGGGGCCAGGCAGGTAGAGAGTCTCCTGAGGTCCAATCTTCCAGTAGCGGCCCAGGTTCCGGCCATTGGCAAACACAACTCCTTTTTCCCAGCCCTAGGAGCAAGGCAGGGCACACAGTCACTCATCACACAACCATCACAGAATGGTCTGGCTTGGAAGGGACCTCCAGAGGTCATCCAGTCCAACCCCCTCTGCAGTCAGCAGGGACATCCTCCACCAGAGCAGCTTGCCCAGAGCCCTCTCCAGCCTCACCTTGAATATCTCCAGGGATGGAGACTCAACCATCTCCCTGGGCAACCTGTTCCAGTGTTCCACCCTCCTCATAGTGAAGAACACTCAGCTAGACTGCCTGGTTAGCACCCCCACAGGAACCCAAGCCTGCTGCCACACTTGCATTCTGTCAGGCCACTTTCTGCTTTCTTTCTATGGAGTCCTATGGAGCCTATAGAGCCCTACCAAGCCCTATGGAGCCTATACAGCCCTATGGAGCCTATACAGCCCTATGGAGCCTTACAGAGCCCTATGGAGCCTATAGAGCCCTATGGAGTCCTGTAGAGCCTTATAGAGCCCTATGGAGCCTATAGAGCCCTATGGAGTCCTGTAGAGCCTTATAGAGCCTTATGGAGTCCTGTAGAGCCTTATAGAGCCCTATGGAGCCTATAGAGCCCTATGGAGCCTTACAGAGCCCTATGGAGCCTATAGAGCCCTGTGGAGCCCTACGGAGCCTATAGAGTCCTATGGAGTCTTATAGAGCCTACAGAGCCCTATAGAGTCCTACGGAGCCTATAGAGCCCTACAGAGCCTATAGAGCCCTACGGAGCCTTACAGAGCCTACAGAGCCCTATGGAGCCCTATAGAGCCCTATGGAGCCTTACAGAGCCCTATGGAGCCTATAGAGCCCTGTGGAGCCCTACGGAGCCTATAGAGTCCTATGGAGTCTTATAGAGCCTACAGAGCCCTATAGAGTCCTACGGAGCCTATAGAGCCCTACAGAGCCTATACAGCCCTATGGAGCCTTACAGAGCCCTATGGAGCCTATAGAGCCCTATGGAGTCCTGTAGAGCCTTATAGAGCCCTATGGAGCCTATAGAGCCCTATGGAGTCCTGTAGAGCCTTATAGAGCCTTATGGAGTCCTGTAGAGCCTTATAGAGCCCTATGGAGCCTATAGAGCCCTATGGAGCCTTACAGAGCCCTATGGAGCCTATAGAGCCCTGTGGAGCCCTACGGAGCCTATAGAGTCCTATGGAGTCTTATAGAGCCTACAGAGCCTCTAGAGCCCTACGGAGCCTTACAGAGCCTACAGAGCCCTATGGAGCCCTATAGAGCCCTACGGAGCCTATAGAGGCCTATGGAGCAATATGGAGCCCTGTGGAGCCTATAGAGCCCTATGGAGCCCTCTTGAGCCTACAGAGCCCTATGGAGCCCTCTTGAGCCTACAGAGCCCTATGGAGCCTGTAGAGCCTTATGGAGCCTATAGAGCCCATAGAGCCCTACGGAGCCCTCTGGAGCCCTACGGAGTCTATAGAGCCCTACAGAGCCCTCTGGAGCCCTACGGAGTCTATAGAGCCCTACGGAGCCCTCTGGAGCCCTACGGAGTCTATAGAGCCCTACGGAGCCCTCTGGAGCCCTACGGAGTCTATAGAGCCCTACGGAGCCCTCTGGAGCCCTACGGAGTCTATAGAGCCCTACGGAGCCCTCTGGAGCCCTACGGAGTCTATAGAGCCCTACGGAGCCCTATGGAGCCCTACAGAGTCTATAGAGCCCTACGGAGCCCTACGGAGCCTATAGAGCCCTACGGAGTCCTGTAGAGCCTTATAGAGCCCTATGGAGCCTTACAGAGCCCTATGGAGCCTATAGAGCCCTGTGGAGCCCTGTGGAGCCTACAGAGCCTTATAGAGCCCTATGGAGCCCTACGGAGCCTATAGAGCCCTACGGAGCCTATAGAGCCCTATGGAGCCCTCTGGAGCCCTATGGGGCCCTACGGAGCCTATAGAGCCCTACGGAGTCCTGTAGAGCCTTATAGAGCCCTATGGAGCCTTACAGAGCCCTACGGAGCCCTAAGGAGCCCTATGGAGCCTATAGAGACTTATAGAGCCCTATGGAGCCTATAGAGCCCTATGGAGCCTTACAGAGCCCTACGGAGCCCTATGGAGCCTATAGAGCCTTGTAGAGCCCTATGGAGCCCTACGGAGCCTATAGAGCCCTATGGAGCCTTACAGAGCCCTCTTGAGCCCTATGGAGCCTATAGAAGCCTATACAGCCCTATGGAACGCTCCGTGCCTGAAGCCAGGCACGCTGAAGTGAGCCCTGCTGAAGAGCAGTTATCCTTCATGTGCTAATTAAAAGGAGCAGGCTTTCACTTCATGATTGGTGCTTGTGGAGAAGCTTGATCCTTTTGATCAGAGATGCCTTCAGCGCTTCCCAGGCACAGGACTCTCTCCCCTCCCCTGTTTCCCAGGGGTCAGGAATCCTCTCTTGCTGCTGCTGCTGCCTAGCACAATTTACAACGCAGCACAGATGTGGAAGTGAGCAGCAGAGCAATGGTTGGCATGAGCCTGGCCTGGGAGGGAGTGGAATCAGAGGGGGAAGTTTTAATATCTCATCTTAAGGCCTGTGCAACAGCAGCAATCTGCCACAGCAGGGAGGTGTGAACACCAGCTCTGGTGGCACATCCACAAAGGAGGAGCAGGAGGGGGATGACAAAGGAGACTTGCCTGGAGCTTCAAGAAAGTGTCCTGGGGCTGATGCTCTATCCACAGCCTCCCACGGAAGAAAGCTGGGCCCACAAAGTAGTCTGGGACTGAACTCCATCCAGCAGTGTGCTTCAGGCTGCAAGACAAGGAGCAGACACAGCAGGGAAGCACCAGGCAGCACTGACAGGAGGGAGAAGTGACCAACCCCCAGCTCACTGCAACCTCCTTGCAGGGAGCCCCAGAGAGCAGGGAGGTCTCGCCTCAGCCTCCTCCACACTAAACATCCCCAGCTCCCTCAGCTGCTCCTCCCCAGCACTGTTCTCCAGACCCATCCCCAGCTTCATTGCCCTTCTCTGAACCGGCTCCAGCCCTGCAATGTCCTCCTTGGAGTGAGAAGCCCAAAGCTGAACACAAGATTCAAAGTGTGGCCTCACCAGTGCCCAGGGACACCAGGAATGGAGTGGAATGGAGTGGAGTGGAGTGGAATGGAATGGAATGGAATGGAATGGAGTGGAATGGAATGGAATGGAATGGAATGGAATGGAGTGGAATGGAATGGAATGGAATGGAATGGAATGGAATGGAATGGAATGGAATGGAATAGAGTGGAGTGGAGTGGAGTGGAATGGAATGGAATGGAATGGAATGGAATGGAATGGAATGGAATGGAATGGAATGGAATGGAATGGAATGGAATAAAGTAGGTTGGAAGAGAACTTTGAGATCATCAAGTCCAACCTATCACCCAACACCACCTAAACAACTAACCCATGGCACCAAGCACCCCAGCAAGTCTTCTCCTGAACACCTCCAGGGATGGGGACTCCACCACCTCCCTGGGCAGCACATCCCAAAGGCCAATCTCTCTTTCTAGGAAGAATTTCTTCCTAACATCCAGCCTGAACCTCCCCTGGCACAGCTTGAGACTGTGTCCTCTTGTTCTGGTGCTGGGGCCTGGGAGAAGAGACCAACCCCCACCTGCCTACAACCTCCCTTCAGGGAGTTGGAGAGAGCAAGAAGGTCTCCCCTGGGCCTCCTCTTCTCCAGGCTAAGCAACCCCAGCTCCCTCAGCCTCTCCTCACAGGGCTGTGCTCCAGACCCCTCCCCAGCCTCCTTGCCCTTCTCTGGACACCTTCCAGCAACTCAACATCTTTCCTAAACTGAGGAGCCCAGAACTGGACACAGGACTCAAGGTGTGGCCTCAGCAGTGCTGAGCACAGGACACAAAGACTTCCCTGTTCCTGCTGGCCACACTCTTCCTGATGCAGGCCAGGATGCCCTTGGCCTCTTGGCCACCTGGCCTTGCACAGGCTAAGGGACAACCTGCACAACTGGTAGGATTCCCTCCCTGCCCATGTGCTTATCAAGGTCCATGAACACATCCTTGCAATCAGGAGCAACCTGGCTTTATTTCTTCCCTGTGCCACACCCTGGGAGCAGGGGACAAACCTAAGAGAAAATAAGGGTTGTGGAAGTGCCACTGAAGCCTTGAGCTGCTGCCAGCACAAGCTCCTCCCAACCCTTACAAACAGCAGCTCTTGGATTCAGCTGAGTTATTGATCCAGTGCAGCCTGGCTGCTGCTGAATTATTCAGCTAAAAGCCTTCCACAGTGGCAGGCTCCATCCTCCCACACAGGGGCTGGAAGCTGATTGTGCTCCCTTGCTCCTGGTCAATTGCCAATCTTGCTTCTCTTTGCCCATGGCACTGCCCTTGCCTCACTGGGAACATGCTTCTAAACCCCTGCAGCCTAAGGTTAGCCCCCATCAAGAGGAATCCTTCAGGTAGCCCTCACCCTGACCCAGCAACTGTGAAGATTGTCCTTAGCAATTTCAGAGCCATGGGTTAGGTTGGAAGGGCACTCAGAGATCATCTACTCCAACCTCCCCACTTTGGGCAGGGACACCTCTCAATGAGGCTTGGCTGCTCAAGGCCTCATCCAGCCTGGCCTGGAGTGTGCCCAGAGAGAAGGCATCCACAACCTCCTTGGGCAGCCTGTTCCAGAGTCTCACCTCTCACATACTGAAGAATGTCTTCCTCAGCTCCAGTCTAACCCTGCTCTCCCTCAGCTTCAAGTCATTCCTCCTTGTCCTGTCTCTAGACACCCTCATGAGAAGTCCCTCTGCAGCCTTCCTGTAGGATCCATTCAGCTATTGGAAGGCAGCTCTAAGGTCCCCATGGAGCCTTCTCTGCAGGCTGAACACCCCCAGCTCCCTCAGCCTGTCCCCATAGCAGAGCTGCTCCAGCCCTTGGATCATCTTTGCAGCCTCCCCTGGGCCTGCTCCAACAGTTCCATGTCCTCCTTATGGTGGGGACACCAGGACTGGAGGGGGAGGTCTCACAGCAGCGGAGTGAAGGGGCCAAATCACCTCTCTGGAGTGCAGCCTTTTCCCCTGTGAGAGCTATTTCAGTTGAACATGGCCTCCCTCTCCTTCCTACACAACACGCAGGAGCTGTGATATCTTGGGGGACTGCACATGTGTTGCCTTCTGGTGTTAAACAACAGAGCTGCAAACACTCTCTCTGGAGCCTGGCCAGAGTCCATAGGGCATCTGTTGCCTTCCAAGTTTGCTGAGGTTTTCTCTAGCCTGCCAGAGGCTTCCTTGCCTCACCCCTGCTGCATTTCTTTTTAAGCCTCCCTTCAATTCAGGCAAAACATCTTAAAAGAGAGGAAGCCATCTGGGCTTGTTAATGTACTATTAGTAGCTTCCTAGAATTAATCTGTCCCTGGTGAGTTTGCCTGCCTAAAGATATCAGCCAGCCTGCTAATTTCAAGAGAGACACCGACTCCTCCAAGCTGTGGGGGTGTTGGGACCCTCCCCTTTGGCTTAAGTCATCCTTTCACCTGAGCTGATCCTGTTGCACAGGCTGGGAGGAAGGCTTCAGACCCTCTACAGCAGGAATGCATTCCATGGAATCATGGAATGGGTTGGGAGGGACCTCAGAGATCAGCTACTCTGACCCCCACCTGCCATGGGCAGGGACAGCTCCCACCAGCCCAGGCTGCTCAATGCCTCATCCAAGCTGGCCTTGAGCACCCCCCAGGGAGGGGACATCCATAACCTCCCTGGGCAGCCTGTGCCAGAATCTCACCCCCTTGAACTGAAGAACTTCTTCCTCAGATCCAGTCTCAACCTTCTCTCCCTCAGCTTCAAATCATTTCCCCTTGTCCTATTCATGGATTCATAGAATGGGTTGGGTTGGAAGGGACCTTAAAGCTCAGCCAGTTCCAACCCCCTGCCATGGGCAGGGACACCTCCCACCAGCACAGCTTGCTCAAGGCCTCATCCAGCCTGGCCTTGAGCACCTCCAGGCTGTGGACAGCCACAGCCTCCCTGGGCAACCTGTGCCAGTGCCTCACCATTGCTAGACACCCTCATGAAAAGTCCTCCTCCAGCCTTCCTGTAGGACCCTTTCAGGCACTGGAAGGCAACTCTAAGGTCCTCCTGGAGTCCTCTCTTCTCTAAGCTGAACAACCCCAGCTCCCTCAGCCCATCCTCAGAGCAGAGGTGCTCCAGCCCTTGGATCACCCTTGTGACTCTAAATAATCACAGAATCACCAAGGTTGGAAGAGACCTCAAAGATCATTGAGTCCAACCTGGCACCACAGACCTCAGGACTAAACCATGGCACCAAGCACCCCATCCAGTCTCCTCCTAAACACCTCCAGGGATGGTGACTCCACCACCTCCCTGGGCAGCACATTCCAGTGGCCAATCTCTCTCTCTATGAAGAATTTCTTCCTAACATCCAGCCTGAACCTCCTCTGGCACAGCTTGAGACTGTGTCCTCTTGTTCTGGGGCTCCTTGCCTGGGAGAAGAGACCAACCCCCACCTGGCTCCAACCTCCCTTCAGGCAGTTGGAGAGAGCAAGAAGGTCTCCCCTGAGCCTCCTCTTCTCCAGGCTAAGCAACCCCAGCTCCCTCAGCCTCTCCTCACAGGGCTGTGCTCCAGACCCCTCCCCAGCCCTGTTGCCCTTCTCTGGCAGGGATAAGAGGGCAGCCTTCTCTGCACTGCTTCAGGCAAAAGCTATCAGCAGGGAACTGGGCAGTTCAGACCCCACCTCCCTGCTTTGACCTTGGTCTTGCCTTTCTGATGCATTTATAAGCTACCTGCCAGGTTTTGCACTGCTGCTCCAAGCAGCTTGGTTTGGCATGGGGGAGCAAACAGTGTGGAAATGCCACAAACCTTTCCATGAAGCTGGGTTTCATCTCCAGGCTGTAAATCTTGAAGTTCTTCAAGGGGGTTTTGTTCAAGAAGACATCACCAACCAAGCCTGCAAGAGCAATGGGGGTAATGAAGAGTTGCAAAACAGCTGAAGCTGAGAGATTTTTCCCTATCTGGAGGAGAGGAACAGCAGGAGATGGAAAGCAGCCACGTTCTGCAATGGCATTAGAGTCCATATGGTCCCATTGCTCATCCAGATTGAGTGGGGAACATTGCTCTGCATTTGGCCTCCCCACACTCTCTGCTTTGCTTCAACTCACCAAGCAGAAAACACTGCTGGCACAGGCAGCAGAGGAGGTTGGGTTGTCACTGGTGGGTTTTTCGTTAGCTGTCCATGTGTGGAGTTTTTTAAAGCAGCAGATCAGTTCCTTCTCTCCCAGGCACAGCAGAGCAGAGCATGGGGAAAGTGCTGCCCCTGCCTCCTGCAGAAGGCATGGGACTGGATGACCTTTGGAGGTCCCTTCCCACCCAGACCACTCTGTGGTTCTGTTTGTCCAGTGCTGACCCAGGGCTTTGTATCCAAGGACCTCAAGATACCTTCAGAGGTAATTTACCTTTAGCATTCTCTTGGTCAAGATATTCTCCATGTAGGAAGCAAAGCCCAGGTCCTGATCCAGCCTCCTAATTACAGCACTGCAGCTGAGGCTGCCTAAGCAACTCAGAGGCTTTATGAACCTCTTCTGCAGTGAAATCAAATTAGTCCAGGCATGTGCTGAACTCCAGGAGTTGGGTTTGGACAGCTGCTGCAGACAAGTTCCCCACTAAAACAGAGTCCTGGGGTTCTGACCTCTTTCAGCTCCACCACTGTGTGTGATACACTTAATGAGTTCTGCTCAACACAGGCCAGGTCACTGCTCCTGATGCTGTGTGAGCTGGGCCCAGAGGAGACCACAGAGGGGATCAGAGGGCTGGAGCACCTGCCCTATGGGGAGAGGCTGAGGGAGTTGGGGTTGTTCAGCCCCAAGAGGAGAGGAGGCTACAGGGAGACATTAGAGCTGCCTTTCAGCTCCTGAAGGGGCTACAGGAGGGCTGGGGAGGGACTTTGGACACTTTAGACAAGGGCTGAGAGTGCCAGGATGAGGAAGAAAGGCTTTGAGCTGGGAGAGGGGAGACTGAGACTGGAGGTGAGGAAGAAATTCCTTCCAGTGAGGGTGGGGAGACTCTGGCACAGGCTGCCCAGGGAGGCTGTGGATGTCCCCTGCCTGGAGGTGTTCCAGGCCAGGCTGGATGAGGCCTTGAGCAAGCTGTGCTGGTGGGAGGTGTCCCTGCCCATGGCAGAGGGGTTGGAACTGGCTGAGCTTTAAGGTCCCTTTCCAACACAACCCATTCTATGAACCAGTGAAAATCAGAAGCCTTAATGCAAGCCAGCAAGCAGCCACTGCTTTCCACCTGCCATGCCTGCAGCCCAGGGCTGAGGAGCTGTGGATTTAACACATTCCCTCTGCCACACCATTTCCCACCCACCCCCAGCCAGCAGGCCTGGCTAGCACTGTTGACAGCTGGACTGGGTCTTCAGTTTGGCTCTGTGTAAAGCACAGCAGAGAGGCAGCTCCCCAGTGCTGCAGCTCTGAGAGCACCCAGGGCCAGTGGGAGCACAGGGAACTCCACTGACCTTTCCTCTGCTCGTTCAGGGCCGGCCCGTAATTGACACGACCACGGTTCTCCACCAGCAGCCTCAGCTGCCTGAAGCCCTGTGGGAAAGCAGAAGGAAGAGCATCAGCTGGAGCAGAGAGAGGCACCTGCTGTGTCAGCCACAGTGCTGAGGGCAGTGGAGGTGCTTAGGAGGGGAGGTGGCACCAACGCCCCTGGCAGCTGCAGTTTAGCTGTTTAAAGCCTGCAGAAGAGGAGGCTCAGGGGAGACCTTCTTGCTCTCTCCAACTCCCTGATGGGAGGTTGCAGCCAGGTTGGGCTCTTCTCCCAGGCACCCAGCAGCAGAACAAGAGGCCACAGTCTCAAGCTGTGCCAGGGGAGGTTCAGGCTGGAGGTGAGGAAGAAATTCTTCCCAGCAAGAGAGATTGGCCATTGGGATGTGCTGCCCAGGGAGGTGGTGGAGTCCCCATCCCTGGAGGTGTTTAGGATGAGGCACTTGGTGCCATGGTTGAGTTGATCAGGTGGTGCTGGGTGACAGGTTGGACTTGGTGATCTCAAAGGTCTTTTCCAACCTGGTTAACTCTGTTCTATTCTAAAGCTCTGCACTACCTGACATTACCAGAGAGCTCTGCACTGAGAAGCCTTCAGCCTTTCCAGAACACTTTTCTTGCTTTCCTCCCTCTTGAATCTTTAAATTCCATTTGGAGATCGCCCACAGAGCCAGAAATGGAGTTTGACAGAGCACAGGCTTATGTCATCCAGCTCTCCCACAACCCAGAACAACAACTGAGGGTATCCACCCCCTCAGCTGCTCCCCAGAGCCATGCTCAGCTCTGCTGACTTGCATGCAATCCCAGCCTGGGCTGGCTGGAGCTGCTCAAGAGACCTGTGGCCATGGCTCTTTAGGACATGGTTTGATGGCCATGGTGGTGTTGGGTTGATGCTTGGACTCAATGGCCTTGGAAGGCTTTTCCAACCCAAACAACTCTATGATACCATTAATTTCCCCAGTGAAGTGGTGTCCAACCAGGGTCTGACAACTGTTCCCTGTGCCAGCAGCACAGGGATTGGGTGGGAGGTGTTCTTGAGGGCTGTGCTTCTTCAGAGGTCTCATTCTGCTCCCCACACATCACTGCTGTGAGCAATCTCCACTTACTTACCTGTCCTTCAGGAAGGGTGAGCTCCACTGTGTTGTAGTCCAGCTCACCAACATACATAGTGTTAACAAAGACCTGCAGAGGGAAGCACAAGAGGGGAGAGCAACTTCTCAGCAATTCTGCTACAATCTTCTCTTGCACAGGGTCCTGTCAGGTCAGGAAAGATGTTGAGTTGCTGGAAGGTGTGCAGAGAAGGGCAAGGAGGCTGGGGAGGGGTCTGGAGCACAGCCCTGGGAGGAGAGGCTGAGGGAGCTGGGTTGCTTAGCCTGGAGAAGAGGAGGCTCAGGGGAGACCTTCTTGCTCTCTGCAACTGCCTGAAGGGAGGTTGTAGCCAGGTGGGGGTTGGCTCTTCTCCCAGGCAAGCAGCACCAGAACAAGAGGACACAGTCTCAAGCTGTGCCAGGGGAAGTTTAGGATGGAGGTTAGGAAGAAGTTCTTCCCAGCAAGAGAGATTGGCCATTGGGATGTGCTGCCCAGGGAGGTGGTGGAGTCCCCATCTTGGAGTGGTTTAGGAAGAGCCTGGATGAGGCACTTGGTGCCACGGTTTAGTTGATCAGATGGTGCTGGGTGACAGGTTGGACTTGATGATCTCAAAGGTCTTTTCCAACCTGGTTAATTCTATTCTACTCTACTCTATTCATGGTGCCCTGGGCACTGGTGAGGCCACACTTTGAATCTTATGTTCAACTTTGGGTTTAGTTGATCAGATGGTGCTGGGTGATAGGTTGGACTTAATGATCTCAGAGGACTTTTCCAACCTGGCTAATTCTATTCTATTCTATTCTATTCTATTCTATTCTATTCTATTCTATTCTATTCTATTCTATCCTATCCTATCCTATCCTATTCTATTCCTAAAGTATTCAGAGAGGAAACTGCCTCTGAAACCAGAACTCAACCCCTGCAGCTGTGTCACTGACTAAGACTAAGTGGGGAAAACCAAACTCCCAACATTTCTCAAGTCCTTCAGTACTCTGAGGTCTGAAAGCTGTAGCACCTCCCCTGTGGGGACAGGCTGGGACAGTTGAGGCTACTCAGCCTGGAGAAGAGAAGGCTCCAGGGAGTCATTGGAGCAGCCTTCCAGCACCTGAATGGAGCTCCAAGAGAGCTGGGGAGGGACTTTGGACAAGGGCTGAGAGTGCCAGGATGAGGGACAATGGCTTTGAGCTGGAAGAAGGGATATTGAGACTGGAGATGAGGAAGAAATTCCTTCCATTGAGGGTGGGGAGACACTGGAACAGGCTGCCCAGGGAGGTTGTGGATGCTCCCTCCCTGGAGGTGTTCAAGGCCAGGCTGGATGAGGCCTTGAGCAAGCTGTGCTGGTGGGAGGTGTCCCTGCCCATGGCAGGAGGGTTGAAACTGGCTGATCTTTGAGCTTCCTTCCAACCCAACCCATTCTGTGCTTCTACCCACCTCTGAGTTTTAGCAGCCTGGGACCTCAGGCTGATTTCCAAAGGATGAGGCTTGGGGCTTAGCTGAGCACTGCAAGCAGGGAACCACCCTTCTCATCTAACCTTTTTTCAAGGCATTTCACATCCAGCTGCCCAGAGCCAAGCAGTTGCACCTGCCTGAGGCCAGTGCCAGGTGGCCTCTGCTCCTCACCTGCGCTCGGTCGCGGACGTGGTGGTGTGAGTGCAGCTGTCCCCCGCCGAAGATGATGGTCTCATAGAGCACATAGCCATAGGACTGCCCAATGCTCCTGTTCAGGGGCAGGTTCTCCATGTTAATGGGGAACTCTGACTTGATGGGCTGCACAGGAGAAGCACAGTTAGCAGCAGAAATGGCCTCTCAGCACTGCCAGGCCAGCCTGGAGGTGTTCAAGGCCAGGCTGGGTGAGGCCTTGAGCAAGCTGGGCTGGTGGGAGGTGTCCTTGCCCATGGCAGGGGGGTGGAACTGGATGAGCTTCAAGGTCCCTTCCAACCCAACCCATCCTATGAATCGCTGAATCAAGGCATGGGCTTCACTTCAAAAGGTGGAAGTGGCATCTGCCCAGGGAGGTGGCGGAGTCCCTGTCCCTGGAGGTATCACAGTATAAATAAGGTTGGAAGAGACCTCGAGGATCATTGAGTCCAACCTATGAACACAGACCCCATGACTAGACCATGGCTCCAAGTGCCACATCCAATCCCCTCTTGAACACCTCCAGGGATGGAGACTCCACCACCTCCCTGGGCAGCACATCCCAATGACGAATGACTCGCTCGGTGAAGAACTTCCTCCTCACCTCGAGTCTAAACCTCCCCTGGCACAGCTTGAGACTGTGTCCTCTTGTTCTGGTGCTGCTTGCCTGGGAGAAGAGACCAACCCCCTCCCAGCTACAACCACCTTTCAGGTAGTTGTAGAGGGCAATGAGGTCTCCCCTGAGCCTCCTCCAGGCTAAACAATCAAGAGGGGATCAAGAGGGGATTGGATGTGGCACTTGGTGCCATGGCTTAGTTAGTCAGGAGGTGTTGGGTGACAGGTTGGACTTGATGATCTCTGAGGTCTTTTCCAACCTTATTGATCCTATGATCTTCACCCAGAACCAGCACACAGACCCTCCCCTCAACAGCAGGCTTTGATACCAGAGCTCTCTGTCCCACATACTCCAGTTCCAGGTCCCTTCCAAACCATTCTATCAGTCCCTGAATCCATTCAAGACAGGGCTTCCACTCTGCCACAGGTTGCATTTTTACCCTGTGAGCCTCCAGAGCTCTCTTCCAACCTGAATTACCCTTAAGGCTCTGTGAAAGCTGCAGCAATGAAGACAAGGTATCAGAGAAGGGAGCCAGGATGTGCCAAACTGGCATCCCAAGAGAACAGAAGTAGAAGAGAGAAGGTTGAAATTGGCCTTCTCTGCACATCCTTCACACAACATTCCCCAGCCTCATTCTCATGGGCTATCAACCCAGAGCACTGATCACCTTTTCCAGCTAAGAGGTGATGCCTTTTAGTGCTGAGGTGCATGACAACGGGGGCAGGCTGAGGGAGCTGAGGCTGATCAGCCTGGAGAAGAGAAGGCTCCAAGGGGACCTTAAAGCAGCTTTCCAGTACCTGAAGGGGCCTACAGGAGAGCTGGGGAGGGACTTTTGCCAGGGGTTTGTAGTGCCAGGCTGAGGGACAATGGCTTTGAGCTGGGAGAGGGGAGAACAGGAGAGCTAGGGAGGGACTTTTGCCAGGGGTTTGTAGTGCCAGGCTGAGAGACAATGGCTTTGAGCTGGGAGAGAGGAGACTGAGACTGGAGGTGAGGAAGATATTGTTGAGAGTGAGGGTGGGGAGACACTGGCACAGGTTGCCCAGGGAGGCTGTGGATGTCCCCTCCCTGGAGGTGTTCAAGGCCAGGTTGGATGAGGCCTTGAGCAAGCTGGGCTGGTGGGAGGTGTCCCTGCCCATGGCAGGGGGTTGGAGCTGGATGAGCTTTGAGGTCCCTTCCAACCCAACCCATTCTATGAATCCATGAACCAGGTGGTAGTACCTGCAGAAGAGCTGGTAACACATCCCAGAGGGAGATGTACTGATGCATCAGGATTGCACCATAGGATGCCTTGCTCTCAATCATGGGAGGCAGAGGAAGAGGCTGGTCTGTGATGCAAAAAGAAGAAGAAGAAAGATGGAACAACTTCAGGCACAAAAAGCCAGCACAGATTTAAGGCCCCTGCTCCAGACCTCCATGGTTATCATAGTATCATAGTGGGTTGAAAGGGACCACAAGGATCAGCCAGTCCCAACCCCCCTGCCATGGGCAGGGACACCCCACACTACATCAGCCTGGCCACAGCCTCAGCCAGCCTGGCTGCAAACACCTCCAGGGCTGGGGCCCCAACCACCTCCCTGCACAACCCAGTCCAGGGCTTCACCACTCTCATGGGGAAGAACTTCCTCCTCAACTCCAGCCTCAATCTCCCCACCTCCAGCTTCATTCCATTCCCCCTAGTCCTATCACTCCCTGAGATCCTGAGCAGTCCCTCCCCAGCCTTCTTGGAGCCCCCTGCAGATCCTGGAAGGCCACAATGAGGTCACCTGGGAGCCTTCTCTTCTCCAGACTGAACAGCCCCAGCTCCTTCAGTCTGTCCTCATAGCAGAGGTGCTCCAGACCTCTGCTCCTCCTCCTGGCCCTGCTCTGGACACCTTTCAGCACCTCCACATCCCTCTTGTGCTAGGGGCTCCAGAACTGGAGGCAGTGCTCCAGGTGGGGTCTCCCCAGAGCTGAGCAGAGGGGGAGAATCACCTCCCTTGCCCTGCTGGCCACACTTCTCCTGCTGCAGCCCAGGCTCTGCTTGGCTTTCTGGGCTGCAAGTGCAGACTGAGAGCTCCTGGTGAGCTTCTCCTCCCCCAGCACCCCCAAGTCTCTCTCCTCAGGGCTGCTTTGCAGCCAGTCCCTGCCCAGCCTGCATTTGTGCCTGGGATTGCCTGCACCCAGCTGCAGGACCCTGCCCTTGGTCTTGTTGAACCTCCTGAGGTTGGCTTGTGCCCAGCTCTCCAGCCTGTCCAGCTCCCTCTGGATGGATCCCTTCCCTCCAGCTGTCTGCTGCACCACACAGCTTGGTGTCATCAGCAACCCTGCTGAGGCTGCACTCAGTGCCACTGTCCATGGCACCCACAGAGATGCTGAACAAGACATCCCTCCCATCTTTTGCAGAAAGCCCCAAGCAAAGCCAGAGAGGAGCAGCAGCAGAAGCGGCAGTTAAAGCAGGGCTCAGCCTCAGGGCTGTGGGGGGCAGAGTGCTGTGGATCCTGGGTGGCTGCTTACCAATGAGGGCGCTGAAGAGCTGTCGCAGCTTGAAGAATTTGGAGGTATAGTCCCCAGCCTCTGTCAGCACAGCGTCGTAGTCTGGAAGGGAAGCACAGGGGCTTGAAAGCTGGCAGCAGCACTGGGACAGCCCTCAGGGAGAAGGGAAAGCCCAAGGCACAGTGTCCTTGGCACTGCCTGTGTTATGGACACCTCTGCACTTGCACCAGGCTGAAGGCAGCTAGGGGCTGGAAATGGGAAGCACAAATGGAAGCCTCTCCTCAGACCTGTGTGCAGAGGTGTGGCAGAGGGAATGTGTTAAATCCACAGCTCCTCAGCTCTGGGCTGCAGGCATGGCAGGTGGAAAGCAGTGGCTGCTTGCTGGCTTGCATTAAGGCTTCTGATTTTCACTGGTTCATAGAATGGGTTGGGTTGGAAGGGACCTCAAAGCTCAGCCAGCTCCAACCCCCTGCCATGGGCAGGGACACCTCACACCAGCCCAGCTTGCTCAAGGCCTCATCCAGCCTGGCCTGGAACACCTCCAGGCAGGGGACAGCCACAGCCTCCCAGGGCAGCCTGTGCGAGAGTCTCCCCACCCTCACTCTCAACAATTTCTTCCTCATCTCCAGTCTCAGTCTCCTCTCCTCAAGCTTCCATTCATTCCCTCTCATCCCATCACTCCAAGCCCTTGTACAAAGTCCCTTCCCAGCTTTCTTGTAGCCCCCTTCAGGTACTGGCAGGCTGCTCTAAGGACTCCTTCTTTTGCTTCAGGCTGCACAACCCCAACTGCCTCAGCCTGTCCCCACAGGGAAGGTGCTGCAGCCTCTGACCATCTTCGTGGCCTCACTGATTCAGAGATTGCATTGGGTTGGAAGGGACCATCAGAAGTCATCTTGTCCAACCCCCTGCACTGAGCAGGGACATCTGCAACTAGATCAGGATGCCCAGGGCCACATCCAGGCTGACCAGGAATGCCTCCAGGGATGGGGCCTGAACCACAGCTCTGGGCAGCCTGGGAGAAATTGGAATGGAATGGAATGGAATGGAATGGAATGGAATGGAATGGAATGGAATGGAATGGAATGGAATGGAATGGAATGGAATAGAGTGGAATGGAATGGAATGGAATAGACCAGGTTGGAAGAGACCTTCAAGATCATCAAGTCCAACCTATCACCCAACACCATCTAATCAACTAACCCATGGCACCAAACACCCCATCAAGTCTCCTCCCAAACCACTCCAGTGATGGTGACTCCACCACCTCCCTGGGCAGCACATCCCAATGGCCAATCTCTCTCTCTATGAAGAATTTCTTCCTAACCTCCAGCCTGAATCTCCCCTGGCACAGCTTGAGGCGGTGTCCTCTTGTTCTGGTGCTGGCTGCCTGGTAGAAGAGACCAACCCCCACCTGGCTCCAACCTCCCTTCAGGCAGTTGGAGAGAGCTGCACTCTCACCCCCAGGGCATGGAGAAGGCAGCAGAAGCAAACTCACCATAACTTGTGACATCTGCTTTGTACTCATCAGTCTGCAAAGCACCATTCATGAAGCCAAAGTTGGTGCCCCCATGAAACATGTAGAGATTGATGGATGCTCCTAGTTTGAGGATGCTTGCAACAGTATTCACCATTTCTGTGAAGGAAGAAGGGCAGTGCCAGGGAGGTCACAGAGCAGGAATCATAGAATCATGGAATCAGTAAGGTTGGAAAAGACCTCAGAGATCATCAAGGCCAACCTCTCACCCAGCACCTCCTGACAACTAAACCATGGCACCAAGTGCCACATCCAAGCCCCTCCTGAACACCTCCAGGCATGGGGACTCCACCACCTCCCTGGGCAGCACATCCCAATGGCCAATTCCCCTTGCTGGGAAGAACTTTCTCCTCACCTCCAGCCTCAACCTCCCCTGGCACAGCTTGAGACTGTGTCCTCTTGTTCTGGTGATGGGTGCCTGGCAGAAGAGACCAACCCCCACCTGGCTACAGCCTCCCTTCAGGCAGTTGGAGAGAGCAAGAAGGTCTCCCCTGAGCCTCCTCTTCTCCAGGCTAAGCAATCCCAGCTCCCTCAGCCTCTCCTCACAGGGCTGTGCTCCAGACCCCTCCCCAGCCTCCTTGCCCTTCTCTGCACACCTTCAAGTCTCTCAATCTCCTTCTTGACCTCAGGAGCCCAGAACTGGCCACAGGACTCCAGGGGTGGCCTCAGCAGTGCTGAGCCCAGGGCACAAGGACTTCCCTGCTCCTGCTGGCCACACTCTGCATGATGCAGGCCAGGATGCCCTTGGCCCTCTTGGCCCCCTGGGCTAACACTCTTGCAAGGATTCCAAGTAGGCACAAAAGTTCATAGACTCACAGAACTGTTTGGGTTGGAAAAGCCCTCTAAGAGCATTGAGCCCAAGCATCAACCCAACAGCACCATGGCCATTAATGCATGGCCCAAAGTGCCCAGGCCACAGGTTTCTTGAGCACCCCCAGGGATGGGGAATCTACCCCCTCATGTGTGGCTCTCTGCACACCCCAGGGAGTTCCTCTTGGAGGAACAAAGAGAAAAATGGTTATTTACTTTCAAAAAGAGCTGTTGTTTAGTAGCACTGCCAAAGAATCACAGCATGGCTTGGCTTGGAAGGAACCTGAGAGATTATCTACTCCAACCTCCCCACTGTGGGCAGGGACACCTCTCAACTAGCCCAGGTTGCTCAAGGCCTCATCCAGCCTGGCTTTGAACACCCCCAGGGGGAAGGCATCCACAACCTGCCTGGCCAGCCTACTCCAGAGTCTCACCACCCTCACATTTCTTCCGCAGCTTCAGTCTAACCCTTCTCTCTCTCAAACTATTCCCCCTTGTCCTGTCTTTAGACACTCTCATGAGAAATCCCTCTGCAGCCTTCCTGTAGGATCCCTTCAGGCAGCTCTAAGGTCTCCCTGGAGCCTTCTCTGCAGGTTGAACACCCCCAGCTCCCTCAGCCTGTGCTCCCAGCAGAGCTGCTCCAGCCCTTGGATCATCTTTGTGGCCTCTTCTGGACTCACTCCAACAGTTCCATGTCCTCCTTGTGGTGGGGACACCAGAACTGGAGGGGGAGGTCTCACAGCAGCAGAGTGAAGGGCCCAAATCACCTCTCTGGAGTGCAGCCTTTTCCCCTGGGAGAGCTGTTTCAGTTCACCATGGCCTCCCTCCCCCTCCTGCACAGGCTGAACACCCCCAGCTCCCTCAGCCTGGCCTCAGAGCAGAGGTGGTGCAGAAAAGCCAAGGCACAGGACCTGACCCTCAGCCATTCACAGAGAGTGGCACAAAGCAGAGGTGAGAGCAGGACAGCAGCTGGGTTGTATCTCCTTTTGCCCTGACTGTTTGCCTAGCAATGAAGCCCAGTGTCCACCAGAGCAGGAGAAGGTGCTCACCATCTGCATCAAAGACGTAGTGGGGTCCTCCCCAGCTATCAAACCATCCAGTCCAATACTCCATCACCATCTTGGGCTGATTTTTCTGCAGCAAAGCACAAGCAGAGAGTTAAAATGGAGACAAGGCAGGCCTAGTGCTCAGCCCCTGCTTTCTAGGGAGGCACTGTCCAAATGCAGTTTGGAGGCAGGTTTTACAGGAGCATTTTCTTCTCAACTTGGCCTAAGAAGAAGTGGCTAAGGAGGAAGAAAGGAGCAAGGTGCTGCAAACCAACAATGCCCACAGCAGGCAAGCAAAGCAGAGAATTACTGTGTCCAGTTCTGGTCTCCAAACTGGTGACACATGGGTGTGATGGGTGACCACTAGATGGATAAGGAACTGGCTTGATGGCCACACCCAGAGAGTGGCTGTCCATGGCTCCATGTCCCAGGGGAGGCCAGGGACAAGCAGAGTCCCTCAGGGATCAGTCCTGGGACCAGGCTTGTTCAACATCTCTGTGGGTGCCATGGACAGTGGCACTGAGTGCAGCCTCAGCAGGGTTGCTGATGACACCAAGCTGTGTGGTGCAGCAGACAGCTGGAGGGAAGGGATCCATCCAGAGGGAGCTGGACAGGCTGGAGAGCTGGGCACAAGCCAACCTCAGGAGGTTCAACAAGACCAAGGGCAGGGTCCTGCAGCTGGGTGGAGGCAATCCCAGGCACAAATCCAGGCTGGGCAGGGACTGGCTGGAAAGCAGCCCTGAGGAGAGAGCCTTGGGGGTGCAGAGGAGGAGAAGCTCAGCAGGAGCTCTCAGTGTGCACTTGCAGCCCAGAAAGCCAAGCAGAGCCTGGGCTGCAGCAGGAGAAGTGTGGCCAGCAGGGCAAGGGAGGTGATTCTCCCCCTCTGCTCAGCTCTGGGGAGACCCCACCTGCAGTCCTGCCTCCAGTTCTGGAGCCCCTATGGCAAGAGGGATCTGGAGGTGCTGGAAGGTGTCCAGAGCAGGGCCAGGAGGATGAGCAGAGGGCTGGAGCTGCTCTCCTATGAGGACAGACTGAAGGAGTTGGGGCTGTTCAGTCTGGAGAAGAGAAGGCTCCCAGGTGACCTCATTGTGGCCTTCCAGGATCTGCAGGGGGCTCCAAGAAGGCTGGGGAGGGACTGCTCAGGATCTCAGGGAGTGCTAGGACTAGGGGGAATGGAATGAAGCTGGAGGTGGGGAGATTGAGGCTGGAGGGGAGGAGGAAGTTCTTCCCCATGAGAGTGGTGAAGCCCTGGACTGGGTTGTGCAGGGAGGTGGTTGAGGCCCCAGCCCTGGAGGTGTTTGCAGCCAGGCTGGCTGAGGCTGTGGCCAGGCTGATCTAGTGTGGGGTGTCCCTGCCCATGGCAGGGGGGTTGGGACTGGCTGATCCTTGTGGTCCCTTCCAACCCTGACTGATACTGTGATACTATGACAGAGACCTGCTGGAGAGAGTCCAAGGGAGAGCCAGGAGGATGCTTAGGGGACTTGAGCATCTCCCCTGTGCAGAGAGACTGAGAGCCCTGGGGCTGTTGAGTCTGGAGAGGATAAGACTGAGGGGATCTGATCAATGTCTATCAGTATCTGAGGGGTGGGGGGCCAAGGGGAGGGGGCCAAGCTCTTTTGGGTGGTGCTCAATAATAAGCCAAGGAACAACAGGGTCAAGCTTGAGCATAGAAGGTTTCACCTCAACATGAGGAGGAACTTTACTGTGAGGGTGACAGAGCCCTAGAGCAGGCTGCCCAGAGGGGGTGTGGAGTCTCCTCTGGAGCCTTTCCAGCCCCATCTGGATGTGTTCCTGTGTGCCCTGTGCTGGCTCCTCTGCTCCTGCTCTGGCAGGGGGGGCTTGGACTGGAGGATCTCAGGAGGTCCCTCCCGAGCTCTACCGCCCTGTGATCCCGCGACGCTCTGCTAGGCACAAAGCCACAGCCAGGTGACAGCACACAGTTGTGGGTGCTGCTGTGTGGCAGAGCTGGAGCAGAGAGACAAACCAACTGTCAGTGTTTAGCTTCTGCTAGGCACAGCCATTTGTAAATGCCTGCTTAGCAGCCAGGCCGCTGCCAGCTGAGCTCTCGCAGGTGCAGCGCAGCCACTGCCTGCCAAGGTAGGAACAGCAGACCTTAGCAGCTTAATGCCTTTTTAATGCTGCATATGGTGCTGGCAGGAAGGAATTAGCCTTTGCAGGAATTAGGTCTTCATTAAAGAGGCTCTGCACACAGAGCAATTGCTTCCCATTTGTCACCACGTGCCAGCTCCCTCGGCTCCTGCAGCGCTCCTCCCGGCCCCACGGCAGGCACCCGATGGGGCAAGGCGTGCTCAGCCTGCCTGGCACTGGCTTCACCTGCCTCAAGGCACTGTTGCCCTCTGTTTGGTTCAGGGCTTTACCTAATGCTACAGGAGCTGGCCAAGGTGAGGGGCATTAAAGGAATTCCTGTTTCATTAGGGGAGAAGGACTGCAGGTGCCTGTAAGAACCTGATGGTTCCAGGTGGAGACCAGCTGCTGGGTTAGTCATGGGGTCTGTGGTGACAGATTGGAGTGGTTGCTCTTTGAGGTCTCTTCCAACCTTGGTAATCCTGTGCAAGGGGTTGGGAGAGACTTCCAGAGATCATCCAGACCAACCTCCCTGCCAGAGCAAGTCACACAGGAGCACATTGGGATTGTTTAGCCTGGAGAAGAGGAGGCTCAGGGGTGACCTCATTGCTCTCTCCAACTCCCTGAAGGGAGGTTGGAGCCAGGAGGGGGTTGGGCTCTTCTCTCTAGCAACCAGCACCAGAACAAGAGGACACAGTCTCAAGCTGTGCCAGGGGAAGTTCAGGCTGGAGGTGAGGAGAGTTCTTCCCAGAGAGAGTTGTTGGCCATTGGAATGTGCTGCCCAGGGAGGTGGTGGAGTCCCCATCCCTGGAGGTGTTCCAGAGGGGATTGGATGTGGCACTTGGAGCCATGGTTTAGTCATGAGGTCTGTGGTGACAGCTTGGACTTGGTGATCTTTGAGGTCTCTTCCAACCTTGGTGATACTGTGATACATCCAGCTGGGTCTTGAAAGGCTCCAGAGAAGGAGCCTCCACAGCCTCTCTGGGCAGCCTGCTCCAGGCCTCCAGCAGCCTCACACCAGAGAACTTTCTCCTCACTTCCTGGGTTCCAGCCCTTCTTCCCTGGGCACCACTGGAAAGAGCCTGGCACCTTCATCTTGACATCCATCCCTCAGGACATTGATCAGATCCCTCTCAGCCTTCCCTTCTCCAGACTAAACAGCCCCAGGGCTCTCACTCTTTCTTCACAAGAGAGATGCTCCAGTCCCCTCATCATCCTCATAGCCTCTATTGTTCTCTCTCCAGCAGCTCCCTGTCTCTCTTGAGCTGAGAAGTCCATAACTGGACACAGTATTCCAGGTGTGGTCTCACCAGGGCAGAGCAGAGGAGGAGGAGAACCTCCCTAGCCCTGCTGGCCACACTCTTCCTGATGCGCTCCAGGTTGCCATTTGCCCTCTTGGCCCCCAGGGCCCATTGCAGCCCCATGGAGCACTTGCTGCCCACCAGCACTCCAAGAGGATATATTCCATCAATCCATCTCCCAGCCAAAGAAAGAGTTTGATCACCCTCTGGAATAAAAGCCCCTGAGAAGGAAGAGCTAATCTTTGATAATCCTTGCAGGCATGAGTGACAGCTTCCTGCCTTGTAATCAGGGAGTGTGGCACAGGAGGAGCTGCTTCTCTACAGCCATGATGCATTTGTGTTCAGCTGGGGGTGGGGGAGGGGAGGTGCCTCCTGCTCATTTGCAGGGATTGGGGGAATTGTGTAAGGCCTAAAGGAGGCAAAAGCACAGGCAGCAGAGCCTCTTTAGTCTGTAGAGGGAAAGGAAAGAGCAGTGGGATTCAACATGCAGCATGCCAGCAGCAAGAATAGAATAGAATAGAATAGAATAGAATAGAATAGAATAGAATAGAATAGAATAGAATAGAATAGAATAGAATAGACCAGACCAGACCAGGTTGGAAGAGACCTTCAAGATCATCAAGTCCAACCTATCATCCAACACCACCTAATCAACTAACCCATGGCACCAAGCACTCCAGCAAGTCTCCTCCTGAACACCTCCAGTGATGGGGACTCCACCACCTCCCTGGGCAGCCCATCCCAGTGGGCAATCACTCTCTCTGTGGAAAACTTCCTCCTGACCTCCAGCCTGAACCTCCCCTGGCACAGCCTGAGACTGTGTCCTCTTGTTCTGGTGCTGGCTGCCTGGGAGAAGAGACCAACCTCTGCCTGGCTACAACCTCCCTTCAGGGAGTTGTAGAGAGTGATAAGGTCACCCCTGAGTCTCCTCTTCTCCAGGCTAAGCAACCCCAGCTCCCTCAGCCTCTCCTCACAGGGCTGTGTTCCAAGCCCCTCACCAACTTTGTTGCCCTTCTCTGGACACCCTCCAGCAAGTCAACCTCCTTCCTAAACTGAGGAGCCCAGAACTGGACACAGGACTCGAGGGGTGGCCTAACCACTGCAGTGTCCAGGGGCAGAATGACCTCCCTGCTCCTGCTGGCCACACTCTGCAGGATGCAGGCCAGGATGCCATTGGCCCTCTTGGCTGCCTGGGCACACTGCAGGCTCATGTTCAGCCTACCATCAACCAGCACCCCCAGGTCCCTCTCTGCCTGGCTGCTCTCAGCCACTCTGCCCCCAGCCTGTAGCTCTGCCTGGGGTTGCTGTGGCCAATGTGCAGCACCTGGCACTTGGATGTGTTCAATCTCCTGCCCTTGGCCTCTGCTCATCTGCCCAGCCTGTCCAGGTCCCTCTGCAGAGCCTCTCCACCCTCCAGCAGATCAACTCCTGCCCCCAGCTTGGTGTTGTCAGCAAATTTACTGCTGATGGACTCAATGCCCTCATCCAGATCATCAATGAAGATGCTCCTTTATCAATAAAGATGCTCCTTTATCAATGAAGAGCTCCTTTCACAGGCCAGGGGAGGCGATCAGACAAGAATCGATCATAGCCTGGGGCATCTGGTGGCTGTTCACACTCCTCCAGGCTGGCATTTGGAGCAAGCAGAGCAACAGGGAGAGAAAAGGCCAAGGGATGCAAAGAGAGAGAGGGAACTTGTCACCAGAAAGCACAACTTGTTATTGCCTCACTGCTCCCTCCCTGCACCAGCCAGGTGCTTTTCACTTCGGGTGCTCATTAGGCAGCTCCCTCGCCCTGATTCACAGCTCTGACAGCACAGGGGGTTCCAGGCACTGAAGTGCCACACTGGATCAATGCCTTTCTGCAGGCAGCACTGCTGAGTGCCAGGGAGAAGGCAGGAAGAGCCTGGGACTGCTGTGGGGAAGGTGTTTCATGACATATCTGAAATCCAAGCGCTCCCCTGCTCGGTTCTGCTGCAGGTCCTGGCAGCAACAGGACCAAATGCTCGGTGCAGTCACCACCCAGCACACCAAGAATGCTGCTTTACTTCTCTACACTGAACATGAGGCAGTGGAGATGACTGAAGCACCCTCTGCACCCTGAGAGAAGGTCAGAAGATCAGCACCCAGCACACTGCTGATGACCTCCACAGCACCAGGGGGAAAGAGTTGGGGGACAAGATGACTGAGCTTCAAGAGAGAGCTCTGAGGGTTGCAGAGTGGGATGAAACAGGGCTGAAACAACCTGATCTCCTTCCATGCCCAGGTGACTGCCTGGTGGATGTGGGGCAGGCTGTGGATGTGGTCTACCTGGACCTCAGCAAGGCCTTTGACACCATCCCCCACAGCAACCTCCTGGCCAAGCTGTCAGCCCCTGGCTTGGGCAGCAGCTCTCTGGGCTGGGTTAGGAACTGGCTGGAGGCTGAGCCCAGAGAGTGGTGGTGAATGGTGCCACAGCCAGCTGGCAGCCAGGCACCAGTGCTGTGCCCCAGGGAGCAGTGCTGGGCCCTGTGCTCTTTAACATCTTCATTGATGATCTGGAGGAGGGCATTGAGTCCATCAGCAGTAAATGTGCAGATGACACCAAGCTGGGGGCAGGAGTTGATCTGCTGGAGAGCAGAGAGGCTCTGCAGAGGGACCTGGACAGGCTGCACAGATGGGCAGAGGCCAAGGGCAGGAGATTGAACACATCCAAGTGCCAGGGGCTGCACATTGGCCACAGCAACCCCAGGCAGTGCTACAGGCTGGGGGCAGAGTGGCTGAGAGCAGCCAGGCAGAGAGGGACCTGGGGGTGCTGGTTGATGGTAGGCTGAACATGAGCCTGCAGTGTGCCCAGGCAGCCAAGAGGGCCAAGGGCATCCTGGCCTGCATCAGGAAGAGTGTGGCCAGCAGGAGCAGGGAGCTCATTCTGCCCTGTACACTGCACTGGTTAGGCCACACCTCGAGTCCTGTGTCCAGTTCTGGGCTCCTCAGTTTAGGAAGGAGGTTAAGCTGCTGGAACAAGTCCAGAGAAGAGCAAGAAAGTTGGTGAGGGGCTTGGAGCACAGCCCTGTGAGGAGAGGCTGAGGGAGCTGGGGTTGCTCAGCCTGGAGAAGAGGAGACTCAGGGGTGACTTTATCACTCTCTACAACTCCCTGAAGGGAGGTTGTAGCCAGGTGGGGGTTGGTCTCTTCTCCCAGGCAGCCAGCACCAGAACAAGAGGACACAGTCTCAGGCTGTGCCAGGAGAGGTTTAGGTTGGATGTTAGGAAGAAGTTCTATAGAGAGAAAGAGATTGCCCATTGGGATGGGCTGCCCAGGGAGGTGGTGGAGTCACCATCACTGGAAGTGTTCAGGAGGAGACTTGCTGGGGTGCTTGGTGCCATGGGTTAGTTGTTTAGGTGGTGTTGGATTGGTTGATGGGTTGGACACGATGATCTTGAAGGTCTCTTCCAACCTGGTTTGGTTTATTCTAAATAAAGGTTTATCAACACTTGAAAGGGAGAAGGAATCTACCACCTAGCAGCTAAACACCTGCCAGAGGGTACTGCTGACTGGAAAGCCTTTAAGCAGGCTCTGGGGAACAGCACACTCCAGACCTCCCTCACCCTGCAGAGGAATCCTCATGGGGATGCTCACTGATTGCAGGAGGATTTATTTGGGCCAAACCATCACACAAAACCAAAGCAGACCATCAGAGCTTCATTTCCAATGCTGTCCTGGGATATCCTGAGGAACAAAGCTTTTCTGCACCTTACCTGTAGTGTGTCCAGGTATTTCAGCAGCTCAGGGTGCAGTTTCTGGAAGTTAATAGTGGCCAATGCTAGTGGGAGAGAAAAGGGGGAGGTTAGTTTAGACACACACAAAATGCCTAAGGGATCATCTCCACCTTCTTAGCTATCAGACCTGCACCAGCTCAGTGGGAACTGCAACATGGAATCATTGAATGGGTTGGGTTGGAAGGGGCCTCAAAGCTCAGCCAGTTCCAGCCCCCTGGCCATGGGCAGGGATATCTCCCACCAGCACAGGGTGCTCAAGGCCTCATCCAGCCTGGCCTTCAACACCTCCAGGGAAGGGAACATCCACAGCCTCTCTGGGCAGCCTGTGCCAGAGTCTCCCAAGCCTCACTCTCAACAATTTCTTCCTATCTCCAGTCTCAATCTCCCCTTTCCCAGCTCAAAGCCATTGTTCCTCATCCTGGCACTCCCAGTCACAGAATCACAGAATCACCAAGGTTGGAAGAGACCTCAAAGATCATCAAGTCCAACCTGGCACCACAGACCTCATGTCCAAAGTCCCTCCCCAGCTCTCCTGGAGCCCCTTCAGGTACTGGGAGGCTGCTCTGAGGTCTCCCTGGAGCCTTCTCTTCTCCAGGCTGCACAGCCCCAACTCTCTCAGCCTGGCCCCATAGGTTCTCAGCCCTCTGATAATCTTCATGGTCTCCTGTGGACCCTCTCCAACAGTTCCACATCCTGCTTGTGCTGTGGGCACCAGAACTGGAGGCAGTGCTGCACCTCAGAACAGAACAAAGCTGGAAGGAAGAAGCTCCCCTTCCACTCAGCACAGAGGAGCAGCAGGTTCCTCCTTCCCAGCCTCAGCATTCCCCTCAGCACTAAGCCCTACTGTCATCAGAAACCCAGCCCTGCAAGAGGAGGCATCCTGGAGGATGGAGGCACTGCAGCCCTGCATGCAGAGCAAGGCCAGCACTGAACATGTCTGTGCAGGCAGCACTGGGCACAGCCATCAGCTGCTGCCTTTGGCTGCCCCAGCATGACCAAAGCACCATCCCCAGACCTGAACCACCAACACAGCCTCCTCAGCAGCCTCCCAGCAAGGCCTCCACTCAGCATGCAGAACCTCACAGGATCACAGCACATGGAGGAAGCCTTGCAGGCCATCCCTGCAGCTCTAACATTCAGAGAGAGCAGAAAGTGAGAGCATCAGAGCAGCTCATGGGGTGTCAGAGGCTTTAATTAGAGGCTCTAAAGCACTTGAAGAGCCTCAGGTAAAAGGAACCACAGCAAGGCAAATGTCTTATTAGAAAGCCCTGTCTGGATGCCATGCTGATCTCCCAGGCTTTAGCTGCAGGGATCACTACCCAGGCAATATCTTCCAGCTTGTCATGTCTGTGGGGGTGGGCAGAGAAACCCCAGCAGAAGGGAAGAAGAGAGAAACTGTTAATTGGCAGGTGATTGTGCCTCTGCCCTGTGCAGCCCAGGGGAACCAGCAGCAGCTCTGTGTGTGTGCTGCAGGGGAAGATCACAGCACCACCAAGGTTGGAAGAGACCTCAAAGATCATCAAGTCCAACCTGTCACCACAGACCTCATGACTAAACCATGGCACCAAGTGCCACATCCAATCCCCTCTGGAACACCTCCAGGCACAGGAACTCCACCACCTCCCTGGGCAGCACATCCCAATGGCTAACAGCTCTCCCTGGGAAGAACTTTCTCCTCACCTATAGCCTAAACCTCCCATGGCACAGCTTCAGACTGTGTCCTCTTGTTCTGCTGCTGGGTGCCTGCCTGGGAGAAGAGACCAACCCCCACCTGGCTACAACCTCCCTTCAGGGAGTTGGAGAAAGCAAGAAGGTCTCCCCTGAGCCTCCTCTTCTCCAGGCTAAGCAACCCCAGCTCCCTCAGCCTCTCCTCACAGGGCTGTGCTCCAGACCCCTCCCCAGCCTCCTTGCCCTTCTCTGGACACCTTTAAGTGTCTCAATGTCCTTCTTCAACTGAGGACACAAGGACTTCCCTGCTCCTGCTGGCCACACTCTGCTTGATGCAGGCCAGGATGCCATTGGCCTTCTTGGCCATCTAGTGTGAGATGTCCCTGCCCATGGCAGGGGGGTTGGAACTAGATGATCCTTGTGGTCCCTTCCAACCCTGACTGATACTGTGATACTATGGTAGTGGTGTACAGCAGCTGAACAGGAGCCAGCAGTGTGCCCAGGTGGCCAAGAAGGCCAAGGGTATCCTGGCCTGCAGCAGGCAGAGTGTGGCCAGGAGCAGGGAAGTCCTTGTGCCCTGTGCTCAGCACTGCTGAGGCCACCCCTGGAGTCCTGTGGCCAGTTCTGGGCTCCTCAGCTCAAGAAGGACATTGAGAGACTTGAAGGTGTGCAGGGAAGGGCAAGGAGGCTGGGGAGGGGTCTGGAGCACAGCCCTGTGAGGAGAGGCTGAGGGAGCTGGGCTTGCTTAGCCTGGAGAAGAGGAGGCTCAGGGGAGACCTTCTTGCTCTCTCCAACTCCCTGAAGGGAGGTTGGAGCCAGGTGGGGGTTGGGCTCTTCTCCCAGGCAAGCAGCACCAGAACAAGAGGACACAGTCTCAAGCTGCACCAGGGGAGGTTTAGGCTGGAGGTGAGGAGAAAGTTCTTCCCAGAGAGAGCTGTTAGCCATTGGGATGTGCTGCCCAGGGAGGTGGTGGAGTCCCTGTGCCTGGAGGTGTTCAAGAGGGGCTTGGATGTGGCACTTGGAGCCATGGTTTAGTTGATTAGATGGTGCTAGGTGAGAGGTTGGACTTGATGATCTTTGAGGTCTTTTCCAACCCTATTGACTCTATGTTTCCCCTAGAAACTCTGAAGCTGCAGGAGCAGTGCCAGGCTTCTGTACCCAAAAGTGACTTCTTCCCAGAGAGCTGGTATCAAATGCAGCCCCAGTTGTGTCAGCCAGAGCACTTCAAACAGAATATGTACAGAAGCAAAAGCTCCCTTCTCACTGTTTGTACCTTGCTTGGAACAGGATGAACCATGCAGAGTGCTGAGCTGAGGAGCTTGGCACAGGCAAACAGGGTGGGAGGACAAAGGAAAACAGGGATTTAGCCTGGCTGGGACAGGTGAGCTGGCAAGCCTGAAGGCAAACATTGCCAGCTCTGCTCTCCATGCAGAATAACAGCTCCCCACTGACAGTGGTGGAAAGGTGTGAAGAAGCAGGTCCCAAACCCTCAGTTATCCTTTCCACAGTGGGGATGTCTGCACACAGACACAGCTTTCCACCCTGCTGCTTCAGCCAGGGCCTGGAGGGAAGGCAGAGTTTTCCTGGAGAAGAGGAGACTCAGGGGAGACCTTCTTGCTTTCTACAGCTACCTGAAGGGAGGTTGTACACAGGTGGGGGTTGGGCTCTTCTCCCAGGCAAGGAGCACCAGAACAAGAGCACACAGTCTCAAGCTGTGCCAGGGGAGGTTGAGGCTGGAGGTGAGGAGAAAGTTCTTCCCAGCAAGAGGAATTGGCCATTGGGATGTGCTGCCCAGGGAGGTGATGGAGTCACCATCCCAGGAGGTGTTTAGGAAGAGCCTGGATGAGGCACTTGGTGCCATGGTTGAGTTGCTCAGATGGTGCTGGGTGAGAGGTTGGACTGGATGATCTCAAAGGTCTTTTTCAACCTGGTCTGGTCTATTCTATTCTATTCTATTCTATTCTACCCTATACTATCCTATCCTACCCTATCCTATCCCATCCCATCCTATCCTACCCTACCCTATCCTATCCTATCCATCTTGCCACCCATCAGCTCCCTGAGGGGCTGTGCCAGGTCAGACTGGAGCCAGTCCCCTGAGGGGGACTTGTCCTGGGAAGGGAAGAGGACTGCAGGGGCTGCACAGGTACTCTGGGACTGCCCAAGGTGTCCTCCCTACAGCATGAGGCACCTCACTGTACCTGCCAGCATGAGGGGACCCACACCAACAAAGGCTTCCTCTCCCCCTCCTGAAAATGTGCTGGAACCACTGAATGAGAGCTACAGTCCTGCAGTCTCATTCAGTCCTGGAATGGGCTGGGTTGGAAGGGAGCTTAAAGCTCAGCCAGCTCCAACCCCCTGCCATGGGCAGAGACACCTCCCACCAGCACAGGCTGCTCAAAGCCTCATCCAGCCTGGCCTTCAACACCTCCAGGCTGGGGACATCCACAGCCTCCCTGGGCAACCTGTGCCAGAGTCTCCCCAGCCTCACTCTCAACAATTTCTTCCTCATCTCCACTCTCAGTCTCCCCTCTCCCAGCTCAAAGCCCCTGCCCCTCATCCTGGCACTCCCAGCCCTTGTCCAAAGTCCCTGCCCATCCTTCCTGTATCCCCTTCAGGTCCTGCAAGGCTGCTCTAAGGACTCCTTGGAGTCTTCTCTTCTCCAGGCTGAACCACCCCAACTCTCTCAGCCTGTCCCTAGAGGGGAGGTGCTCCAGCCTCTGGTCAGCTCCTTCTTACAACAGCTTTCTCTGCTCCTGGGCATTCCCAGGCCCCTACAAAAGCTTCCTGGGATGAAGTTGGGGCAGCACTGATGAGAAGAACAGAACCACAGAACCACTGCATTAGCTTTGCACTTTGGGATGGAACCTTCTGTTGCCTCTCTCATTTCTCCAGTGGATTTTGGTTCCCCCTCCTTGAGTGCTTTCCTAACCACCTTGCTGCTAGAGCATTTTGAGCCCTAGTTCTTCCACCCACCTGATTACTTGACATGTTGACTCTAATGAGCAGATTGTTATGACATCTAAGAGGCAAATGGGTATCAAAGAGCTCTCAGCCTGCAACATGCTTGGGAAAAGACAACTGCAAACAGCAACGAGCTCTGAGGCAGTAAACATTCCCAGGGAGGATGGGGAGGGCTAGGCAAGGCAGTTCCACACCAGCCCCTTCTGCTGGCAGCAGCCTGGCAAGGCAGAGAGTGACTCTCTGTGGCCAAGGCTGAGAACTGCTGCAAAGGCAGCACCAGGCAGAACTTAGAATTTTAGAACAGACCAGGTTGGAAGAGACCTTCAAGATCATGGTGTCCAACCCATCAACCAATCCAACACCACCTAAACAACTAACCCATGGCACCAAGCACCCCATCAAGTCTCCTCCTGAACACCTCCAGTGATGGTGACTCCACCACCTCCCTGGGCAGCCCATCCCAATGGGCAATCTGTCTCTCTGTGTAGAACTTCTTCCTAATATCCAGACTCAACCTTCCCTGGCACAGCTTGAGACTGTGTACTCTTGTTCTGGTGCTGCTTACCTGGGAGAAGAGACCAACCCCCACCTGGCTACAACCTCCCTTCAGGGAGTTGTAGAGAGCAAGAAGGTCTCCCCTGAGCCTCCTCTTTTCCAGGCTAAGCAACCCCAGCTCCCTCAGCCTCTCCTCACAGGGCTGTGCTCCAAGCCCCTCACCAACTTTGTTGCCCTTCTCTGGACACCTTCCAGCAAGTCAACCTCCTTCTTGAGCCAAGGAGCCCAGAACTGGACACAGGACTCAAGGGGTGGCCTAACCAGTGCAGTATCCAGGGGCAGAATGACCTCCCTGCTCCTGCTGGCCACACTCTGCAGGATGCAGGCCAGAATGCCATTGGCCTTCTTGGCTGCCTGGGCACACTGCAGGCTCATGTTCAGCCTACCATCAACCAGCACCCCCAGGTCCCTCTCTGCCTGGCTGCTCTCAGCCACTCTGCCCCCAGCCTGCAGCACTGCCTGGGGTTGCTGTGGCCAATGTGCAGAACCTGGCACTTGGATGTTTTCAGTCTCCTGCCCTTGGCCTCTGCCCACCTGCCCAGCCTGTCCAGGTCCCTCTGCAGAGCCTCTCTACTCTCCAGCAGATCAAATCCTGCTCCCAGATTGCTGTCATCTGCAAACTTACTGCTGGTGGACTCAATGCCCTCATCCAGATCATCAATGAAGATGTTAAAGAGCACAGGGCCCAGCCCTGCTCCCTGGGGCACACCACTGGTGCCTGGCTGCCAGCTGGCTGTGGCACCATTCACCACAACAGCTGGGAAGATCAGAGCATCACCAAGGTTTAAAAGACCTCAAAGACCATCAAGTCCAACCTGTCACCACAGACCTCATGGTCAGAGTGGGGAAAGCTTGTGGAGCTCACAGTTGGTCAGCCTGGCCCTTCCTACTGCCATGTGGAAAGAAGAAGAAGAGGGGGGAATAAAAGTAGGGAACAACCTTTGCCTTTAATCATTTCCATCTCCAAAGGTGAGGTTAGAAAATGATCAGCATTTCTGCAGCAGGGGAGGATTAGGCTGGAGGTGAGGAGAAAATTCTTCCCCACAAAGAGGGATTGGCCATTGGAATGTGCTGACCAGGGAGGTGGTGGAGTCCCCATCCCTGGAGGTGTTCAAAAAGGGCTTGGATGTGGCACTTGGAGCCATGGTTTAGTTGTCAGGATAGGTTGGACTTGATGATCTCTGAGGTCTTTTCCAACCTGCTTGATTCTATGATTCTATGACTGAGCACTTATGGCTCTTAGGGAGTTTGTCATCAAGACCAAGGGCAGGGTCCTGCAGCTGGGTGGAGGCAATCCCAGGCACAAATCCAGGCTGGGCAGGGACTGGCTGCAAAGCAGCCCTGAGGAGAGAGCCTTGGGGGTGCAGAGGAGGAGAAGCTCAGCAGGAGCTCTCAGTGTGCACTTGCAGCCCAGAAAGCCAAGCAGAGCCTGGGCTGCAGCAGGAGAAGTGTGGCCAGCAGGGCAAGGGAGGTGATTCTCCCCCTCTGCTCAGCTCTGGGGAGACCCCACCTGCAGTACTGCCTCCAGTTCTGGAGCCCCTATGGCAAGAGAGATCTGGAGGTGCTGGAAGGTGTCCAGAGCAGGGCCAGGAGGATGAGCAGAGGGCTGGAGCTGCTCTGCTGTGAGGACAGACTGAAGGAGCTGGGGCTGTTCAGTCTGGAAAAGAGAAGGCTCCCAGGTGACCTCATTGTGGCCTTCCAGGATCTGCAGGGGGCTCCAAGAAGGCTGGGGAGGGACTGCTCAGGAGCTCAGGCAGTGCTAGGACTAGGGGGAATGGAATGAAGCTGGAGGTGGGGAGATTGAGGCTGGAGGGGAGGAGGAAGTTCTTCCTCATGAGAGTGGTGAAGCCCTGGACTGGGTTGTGCAGGGAGGTGGTTGAGGCCCCAGCCCTGGAGGTGTTTGCAGCCAGGCTGGCTGAGGCTGTGGCCAGGCTGATGTAGTGTGGGGTGTCCCTGCCCATGGCAGGGGGGTTGGGACTGGCTGATCCTTGTGGTCCCTTCCAACCCTGACTGATTCTATGATACTATAAGTAACACCCCCAAATGTCCTTCTCCTTACCTTGCCCTCCCACAAGCACTTACCTCCTTTCACCAAGCCAAGAGACAGCCCATTCTTGTTGTCTGAGGTCATCAACAGCTCCACAATCCCTCTCTTTAGCAGAGCCTAAATGAAAGAGAGCAAACCCACACTTTGTTAGCAGCCTGAGCTTAGTACCTGTGGGATATTCAAGCACTGAAGTACCTTACCACCCTCTCTGGGGATAGCCAGAGCAGCAGCTTGGGATAAACCCATCATTCCTCTGACATCTCCCATTCCTCCTGAAGCTTCCCTGCCTCCTTCCTCCAGCTTTGAAGACAACTGCAAGATCTGATTTTGATTTAGAGAGCAGGATAAGCTTCTTGCTGATACACAGAATACATAGAATAGAATACACAGAACAAACCAGGTTGGAAGAGACCTTCAAGATCATCGTGTCCAACCCATCAACCAATCCAACACCACCTAAACAACTAACCCATGGCACCAAGCACCCCAGCAAGTCTCCTCCTGAACACCTCCAGTGATGGGGACTCCACCACCTCCCTGGGCAGCACATCCCAATGGGCAATCACTCTCACTGTGTAGAACTTCTTCCTAACATCCAGCCTGAACCTCCCCTGGCACAGCCTGAGACTGTGTCCTCTTGTTCTGGTGCTGGCTGCCTGGGAGAAGAGACCAACCCCCACCTGGCTACAACCACCCTTCAGGTAGTTGTAGAGAGTGATAAGGTCACCCCTGAGCCTCCTCCTCCCCAGGCTAAGCAACCCCAGCTCCCTCAGCCTCTCCTCACAGGGCTGTGCTCCAAGCCCCTCACCAACTTTGTTGCCCTTCTCTGGACACCTTCCAGCAAGTCAACCTCCTTCTTGAGCCAAGGAGCCCAGAACTGGACACAGGACTCAAGGGGTGGCCTAACCAGTGCAGTGTCCAGGGGCAGAATGACCTCCCTGCTCCTGCTGGCCACACTCTGCCTGATGCAGGCCAGGATGCCATTGGCCCTCCTGGCTGCCTGGGCACACTGCAGGCTCATGTTCAGCCTACCATCAACCAGCACCCCCAGGTCCCTCTCTGCCTGGCTGCTCTCAGCCACTCTGACCCCAGCCTGTGGCACTGCCTGGGGTTGCTGTGGCCAATGTGCAGAACCTGGCACTTGGATGTGTTCAATCTCCTGCTCTTGGCCTCTGCCCATCTGTGCAGCCTGTCAAGGTCCCTCTGCAGAGCCTCTCTACCCTCCAGCAGATCAACTCCTGCCCCCAGCTTGCTGTCATCTGCACATTTACTGCTGATGGACTCAATGCCCTCATCCAGATCATCAACAAAGATGTTCAGGAGTTGATCACCTGCTGCTGAGATCAGGTCAATAGATAGCTTCAGCAAAAGAGGGCTCCAGGTGGAAGGAGACAAAGCAAAGCAGCTTCCCCTTCCTGGCTGGCTGGCAATGGGAGCTGAAAGGAGGAAGGAGCTGCACAGCACAGCTCAAGTACCTATGGTTCTCAGCAGTCAGTGCTGAATGAGTTTCCTGGTTCTTCAACACCACAGCAGCAAGGTGCTTAAGATGCACACACAAGGCTCACCCCAGCAGGGCTGCCCTCTCCCAGCTGCCTTTTGAAGGAGAGGGGAACTCCTAGATGCAAATCAACTCCTCCTCTCCCTGTGCTGCCCTGGAAGTCATTCCTTCAGCTTCAAGGGGCTTTGGAAACAGGACTTGAGCCTCTGCATTCCAAATTCCCACTGGAAATGGGGAGGAGAACACATGAGGAGGTCACCTGTGTCACATGCAGCCAGCACTCAGGGGCTGCTGTGTGTTTGAGGAAACCTCTGCCTGCCCAGCCTGCACAAGGAGAAGGCTTCAGCACTGCACACAGCCTGCACCTGAGCAGCTTCACAACTCAGTGTGCAAAGACAAAGCCAGGAGGGGGGCAGGCATGGCACTTCAGGCCAGGGGTTGGTGGGCAGGGTGGTGGTGGGCTGATGGTTGCTCTTGATGATCTCTGAGGTCCTTTCCAGCCTTAATGATTCTCTGAGTCTGTTCTAATTCAGAGTTTACACAACCTGGTGAGTTTGTCAACCTCCCAGCCCTCAGCTGATAGCTGAGCAGAGACATCAGACAGGAAGGTGTCCCTGCCCACGGTGGGGGGGTGATGGGTTGAGCACAGCAGGATGGCATTCAACAAGTCCAAGTGCCAGGGGCTGCACTTTGGCCACAGCAACCCCAGGCAGAGCTACAGGCTGGGGGCAGAGTGGCTGAGAGCAGCCAGGCAGAGAGGGACCTGGGGGAGTAGTAGACAGCAGCTGAACAGAAGCCAGCAGTGTGCCCAGGGGGCTAAGAAGGCCAAGGGCATCCTGGCCTGCATGAGGAAGAGTGTGGCCAGCAGGAGCAGGGAGCTCATTCTGCCCTGTGCTCAGCACTGCTTAGGCCACCCCTTGAGTCCTGTGGCCAGTTTTGGGCTCCTCAGACCAAGAAGGACATTGAGAGACTTGAAGGTGTCCAGAGAAGGGCAAAGGAGGCTGGGGAGGGGTCTGGAGCACAGCCCTGTGAGGAGAGGCTGAGGGAGCTGGGGTTGCTTAGCCTGGAGAGAAGGAGGCTCAGGGGAGACCTTCTTGCTCTCTCCAACTCCCTGAAGGGAGGTTGGAGCCAGGTGGGGGTTGGGCTCTTCTCCCAGGCAAGCAGCACCAGAACAAGAGGACACAGTCTCAAGCTGTGCCAGGGGAAGTTTAGGCTGGAGGTGAGGAGAAAGTTCTTCCCAGAGAGAGGAATTTGCCATTGGGATGTGCTGCCCAGGGAGGTGGTGGAGTCACCATCCCTGGAGGTGTTCCAGAGGGGCTTGGATGTGGCACTTGGAGCCATGGTTTAGTTGTCAGGAGGTGCTGGGTGATAGGTTGGACTTGATGAGCTCTGAGGTCTTTTCCACCTTATTGATTCTGTGATGACCTTTAAGGTCCCTTCCACTCCAAGCCATTCAAGGATTCTCTGATTTCAAGCCTCAGTGCTTTTGGCTGAACCCTGTGGAGCTCTGCTCTGTCCAGCCAGGGATGACTGTCTGGCACCTGAGCTGCCAAAATTCAGCTGCTGGGGGAAGTGGAACTTCTGGCAAGTTTCATGAAGGTGTTTTTGGAGCACTGCCTCAACACCAAATTCCTTCCCAGCCAGCTGCCACACACACACATTGAAATGCACACCAGGATTGCATGGTGCAGCAGAGGCACCAGGAATAGAAACAGTGTCTGAAGCAGCTGCAGGTGTGTGCTCAGCTAATCCCAGCTCATCTCCTCTGGGGGCAGAGAGGTGCCAACACACCCTTTCCTGGCCTTCACCTCTGGGGAGGCAAAGGCTCTGTGCTCCAAAGAGAAGAGATCAAGAGAGGGGAATCTTCCCCTTCCTCAGCTCCTGTGAGACCCCAGAAGCAATACCACCTCCAGTTCTGGAGTCTCCAGCAGGAGGACACAGAGCTGCTGGAGGGAATCATAGAATCAGTAAGGTTAGAAGAGACCTCAGAGATCATTAAGTCCAACCTGGCACCCAACACCTTCTGACAACCAAACCATGGCTCCAAGTGCCACATCCAATCCCCTCTGGAACATCTCCAGACATGGAGACTCCACCACCTCCCTGGGCAGCACATTCCAATGGGCAATCGCTCTCTATGAAGAATTTCTTCCTCACCTCCAGCCTGAACCTCCCCTGGCACAGCTTGAGACTGTGTCCTCTTGTTCTCGTGCTGCTTACCTGGGAGAAGAGACCAACCCCCACCTGGCTCCAACCTCCCTTCAGGGAGTTGCAGAGAGCAATGAGGTCTCCCCTGAGCCTCCTCTTCTCCAGGCTAAGCAACCCCAGCTCCCTCAGCCTCTCCTCACAGGGCTGTGCTCCAGACCCCTCCCCAGCCTCATTGTCCAGAGGAGGCCACAAAGATGATCCAAGGGCTGGAGCAGCTCTGCTGTGAGGAGGGGCTGAGGGAGCTGGGGTTGCTTAGCCTGGAGAAGAGGAGGCTCAGGGATGACCTCATTGCTCTCTACAACTACCTCAAGGGTGATTGTAGCCAGCTGGGGGTTGAGCTCTTCTCTCTAGCAACCAGCACCAGAACAAGAGGACACAGTCTCAAGCTGCACCAGGGGAAGTTTAGGCTGGAGATGAGGACAAAGTTCTTCCCAGAGAGAGTTGTTAGTCATTGGGATGTGCTGCCCAGGGAGATGGTGGAGTCCCCATCCCTGGAAGTGTTCAAGAGGGGACTGGATGTGGCACCTGCTGCCATGGGTTAGTCATGAGGTCTGTGGTGCCAGGTTGGACTCTATGATCTCTGAGGTCTCTTCCCACCTCAGTGATGCTGTGATGACTCCATGAGGGTGAGGATTCCATGTTTTGTGTGAGTTGTGAGGGGATTTTAATGAGTGTATTAATTCCAGGGAGGTTGCAACATTGTCAGCCAGATTAGATGTGAATGAAGCACTTGGCCACATTCAGAGCTTGAGGCCCAACCCAGAACAGAGCCCAGGAGCTCCACCTCACATTAGATCCCACTCCAAGCCAAAAGGCAGCCCTGCAAATCCTGCTTTCCCACATTTTCACCCTTCACCACTCTTAAGACAGCTCCTCAGATGCCAGCTGCACACAACAGCAGAGCATGATGCAAACAGCACTGCAGAAGTGCAGCCACAGGCCTGGCATGGGAATCTGTTCTGACAAGTCTGGGAACCATCACAAGCTCTCTCATCACTGAGGTGGGGAACAGCAAGCAGCACCCAGGGAGCACTTGGTTCAGCCATAGGAGCCTCTCTCTGCCCCATCCACTTAGGGCTCTGAAAGCCACCTGCTCAGGGGCTTGCCACTGGTGGGACACAGGGAGGAAGCAGAGAGGTTTGACATTGTCAGTTCAGGTGGGTAATTAATTCTTTAGCTTCCCAGTGAGGGTGAAGTACTGGAAGCTGCTGCCCAGAGAGGTGGTTGAGGCCCCATCCCTGGAGACATCAAAGGTCAGACTTGCTGGGACCCTGAGCAACCTGATTGAGTTGGAGATGTGTCCAGTTCTGGGCTGCTCAATTGAAGAAGGACATTGAGAGACTTGAAGGTGTGCAGAGAAGGGCAAGGAGGCTGGAGAGGGGTCTGGAGCACAGCCCTGTGAGGAGAGGCTGAGGGAGCTGGGGTTGCTTAGCCTGGAGAAGAGGAGGCTCAGGGGAGACCTTCTTGCTCTCTCCAACTCCCTGAAGGGAGGTTGGAGCCAGCTGGGGTTGGTCTCTTCTCCCAGGCAAGCAGCACCAGAACAAGAGGACACAGTCTCAATCTGTGCCAGGGGAGGTTCAGGCTGGAGGTGAGGAGAAAGTTCTTCCCAGAGAGAGTTTTTAGCCATTGGGATGTGCTGCCCAGGGAGGTGGTGGAGTCCCTCTCCCTGGAGATGTTCCAGAGGGGATTGGATGTGGCACTTGGAGCCATGGTCTAGTAGTCAGGAGGTGTTGGGTGCCAGGTTGGACTTGATGATCTCTGAGGTCTTTTCCAGCCTTATTGATTCTATGGTTCTATGTCCCTGCTGACTGCAGAGGGCTTGCACCAGATGACCTTTGAGAGTCCCTTCCAGCCCAGTGCACTCTGTGACCTCATTCCTGTGCACACTTCACACTGAACCTTCCAAGCAATGCTAAATCACTCCACGAGATGGAGGTAGTGCAGGAGCAGGCAGCACTCTAAGCAGATCAGGACTCCTGCCAGGCCATTATTTGGTTCAAGACCTTCTGTATAGCTTGAGCCAGAGCACAACCTGAGCCAGAGCTAACCTCAGGGTGCTCAGGGCAAAGCTGGAGTACACAAAGGGCTTCAGAAGATCATGGAATCACAGAAGTGTTTTGGTTGGAAAAGGACCTCTAAGGTCATCAAGTCCAAGCACCAACCCAGCACCACCATGGCCATTAGAAGAGCAGGGACTGTCCTCTGCTACAGGACAGGCTGAGGGAGCTGGGGTTGCTCAGCCTGGAGAAGAAGAGGCTCCAGGGAGACCTAATAGCAGCCTGCCAGTGCCTGAAGGGGGCTAGAGGAAGGCTGGAGAGAGACTGTCTGCAAAGCCCTGCAGGGACAGGACCAGGGGCAATGGCTTCAAACTAGAGCAGAGCAGATTTAGACTGGATATCAGGAGCAAGCTCTTCACCATGAGGGTGGTGGAACACTGCAACAGGCTGCCTAGGGAGGTAGTTGAGGCTCCATCCCTGGAGATATTCAAGGTGAGGCTCAAGGAGGCCCTGGGCAGCCTGATCTAGCTGGGGGTGTCCCTGCTGACTGCAGGGGGGTCAGGCTGGATGAGCTCTGCAGGGCCCTTCCAGCCTGGACCATTCTAACTTCCAGCACCTACTCACACACCCCTGGATGGGTAACCTCTCTCACCTGCTACCACAGGGAGAGCATTCAGTGAGGAGAAATGAAGCCATGAACCTTGGGAGCCATGCTGCAGACCTTGTCAGCTGGCTGCCCTGCAGCTGTCAGCAGGGACAGAGGAACAGGTCAGCCTGCTGTCAGATCCAGCAGGAGAACCTGGCCTCCTTGGGCAGTGGCCAGCTCCTTCATGAATTCAGTTCAGGGGCAGGAGCCAGGGCACAGCCTAAGGGTTAGGGAGGCACTAGGCAAATGAAGCAAGATTAGGAGCATGCTGGTGGCTTGACTACAGAAAACTTCCTCCTAGCACAGTCAGCAAGGACAAAGAGAAACCTTTCTCCAGTGTCAACCAAGAGAAGCAAAACAGGACCAGCAGGAAACAGCAGGCCAGCCCCAGGTCACCTCTCCTCCACCTCCATTTCCCTGTCACCCTTTTGTCTGGAAGAGGTAAGAACACAGACTTCTCAGTGCTGAGCAAGTCACAGGCCACCTCTGCCACTGCAGGATGAACCACCCAGGGAAACAGAATAGAATAGAATAGAACAGAACAGAACAGAACCAGGTTGGAAGAGACCTTCAAGATCATCAAGTCCAACCCATCAACCAATCCAACCCACCTAAACAACTAACCCATGGCACCAAGCACCCCAGCAAGTCTCCTCCTGAACACCTCCAATGATGGCGACTCCACCACCTGCCTGGGCAGCACATTCCAATGGGCAATCACTCTCTCTGTATAGAACTTCTTCCTAACATCCAACCTGAACCACCCCTGGCACAGCTTGAGACTGTGTCCTCTTGTTCTGGTGCTGGGTGCCTGGGAGAAGAGACCAACCTCTGCCTGGCTACAACCTCCCTTCAGGGAGTTGCAGAGAGCAAGAAGGTCTCCCCTGAGCCTCCTCTTCTCCAGGCTAAGCAACCCCAGCTCCCTCAGCCTCTCCTCACAGGGCTGTGTTCCAAGCCCCTCACCAACTTTGTTGCCCTTCTCTGGACTCCTTCCAGCAGCTCAACCTCCTTCCTGAACTGAGGAGCCCAGAACTGGACACAGGACTCAAGGGGTGGCCTAACCAGTGCAGTGTCCAGGGGCAGAATGACCTCCCTGCTCCTGCTGGCCACACTCTTCCTGCTGCAGGCCAGGATGCCATTGGCCCTCTTGGCTGCCCGGGCACACTGCAGGCTCATGTTCAGCCTACCATCAACCAGCACCCCCAGGTCCCTCTCTGCCTGGCTGCTCTCAGCCACTCTGCCCCCAGCCTGTAGCACTGCCTGGGGTTGCTGTGGCCAATGTGCAGAACCTGGCACTTGGATGTGTTCAATCTCCTGCCCTTGGCCTCTGCCCATCTGCCCAGCCTGGCCAGGTCCCTCTGCAGAGCCTCTGCCCTCCAGCAGGTCAACTCCTGCCCCCAGCTTGCTGTCATCTGCACATTTACTGCTGATGGACTCAATGCCCTCATCCAGATCATCAACAAAGATATTCAGTAGTTGATCACTTGCTGCTGAGACCAGGTCAATAGATAGCTTCAGCAAAAGAGGGCTCCAGGTGGAAGGAGACAAAGCAAAGCAGCTTCCCCTTCCTGGCTGGCTGGCAATGGGAGCCCATCTGTCCAGCCTGTTGAGGTCCCTCTGCAGAGCCTCTCTACCCTCCAGCAGATCAACTCCTGCCTCTGGATGATGCCCCTCCACTTTCAAGGGTCAGAAGTCACTCAGGAGAGAGCAAATGGTGTCAGGAGATGTGGTGTGGGAGAGGGATTGCCCCCAGCTCAAGAGCCAACATTACCCTTTTGACGTAGGCCATGTAGTTGGGGTCCTTGGCGTAGGAGCCATACTCATTCTCCACTTGCACTGCAATGATGGGGCCTCCTCTCTTGTACTGGTGGGAACAAAAGGCAGAAGCTGGTCAGCATGCTTTGCTGAACTCCCAGTGGCACTGCCTTGCAGGGAAGATGCAGGAGTCTCACACAGGCAAAGCTCCACCCTCTCATCCTCCCAAGCTCCCAGTGTGATTCTGCCACTCTGCTCTGGGGAGACCTCACCTGCAGTACTGTGCATAGGTCTGGAGCCCTCAGTGTAGGAAGGACCTGGACCTGATGGAGAGGGTCCAGAGGAGGGCCATGAAAATGAGCAAGGGGTTGAAGCAGCTCTGCTATGAAGGCAGGCTGTGGGAGTTGGGGTTGTTCAGCCTGGAGAAGAAGAGGCTCCTGGGAGACCTCAGAGCAGCCTTCCAGTACCTGAAGGGGCTCCAGGAGAGCTGGGAAGGGACTTTGGACAAGGGCTGGGAGTGGCAGGATGAGGAACAGTGGCTTTGAGCTGGAAGAGGGGAGACTCAAACTGGAGATGAGGAAGAAATTGTTTACTATGAGGGTGGTGGAGCACTGGAACAGGTTGCCCAGGGACGTGGTGGAGGCTCCATCCTTGGAGATATTCAAGGTAAGACTTGACAAGCCCCTGGGCAACCTGATCTAGTTGGGGATTTCTCTGCTGACTGTGGGGAGGTCAGACTGGATGACCTTTGGAAGACCCTTCCAGCCTGGACCATCCTATGAATAACCAAAGGGTTAGCTCTGGAGAGCTGACACAGACAGCTACAGCCCAGCCTGGTTCCCAAAGGGAAGCTTTTATCTTTCTAACTGCTTCAGCCTGCTGCTAGCTCCCACTCATCTGTGGAGACAGTCCCCAGCTGTAGGCAGAGAGGCTCATGGATTGTACTTGCCTGAAGAGGGGCAACAATGGGCATCAGATGATCAAAATAGGCATCCACAGCTTCTGTGAAGCCCTTGTAGGTCGTCCTCAGTTGCATCTCTGGGTCCTGCAGCAGCCAACTAGGAGAGAATCAGCAAACAGCATCTATCACCCTGCTCATTCAAGGCTGCCAGAGGTAGCACCAAACATCAAGTCACATTTGGGTGCAGGTATGGACAACATCCTGAGGCAGTGAGTGACACAAGCTGTCAGCCCCTGGCTTGGACAGCAGCTCTCTGAGCTGGGTTAGGAACTGGCTGGAGGCTGAGCCCAGAGAGTGGTGGTGAATGGTGCCACAGCCAGCTGGCAGCCAGGCACCAGTGCTGTGCCCCAGGGAGCAGGGCTGGGCCCTGTGCTCTTTAACATCTTCATTGATGATCTGGAGGAGGGCATTGAGGCCATCAGCAGTAAATTTGCTGACGACACCAAGCTGGGGGCAGGAGTTGATCTGCTGGAGAGTAGAGAGGCTCTGCAGAGGGACCTGGACAGGCTGCACAGATGGGCAGAGGCCAAGGGCAGGAGATTGAATACATCCAAGTGCCAGGGCTGCACATTGGTCACAGCAACCCCAGGCAGTGCTACAGGCTGGGGTCAGAGTGGCTGAGAGCAGCCAGGCAGAGAGGGACCTGGGGGTGCTGGTCGATGGTAGGCTGAACATGAGCCTGCAGTGTGCCCAGGCAGCCAAGAGGGCCAAGGGCATCCTGGCCTGCATCCTGCAGAGTGTGGCCAGCAGGAGCAGGGAGATCATTCTGCCCCTGGACACTGCACTGGTTAGGCCACACCTTGAGTCCTGTGTCCAGTTCTGGGCTCCTTACTTTAGGAAGGAGGTTGACTTGCTGGAAGGTGTCCAGAGAAGGGCAACAAAGTTGGTGTGGGGTCTGGAACACAGCCCTGTGAGGAGAGGCTGAGGGAGCTGGGGCTGCTTAGCCTGGAGAAGAGGAGGCTCAGGGGAGACCTTCTTGCTCTCTGCAACTGCCTGAAGGGAGGCTGTAGCCAGGCAGAGGTTGGTCTCTCCTCCCAGGCAGCCAGCACCAGAACAAGGGGACACAGTCTCAGGCTGCACCAGGAGAGGTTCAGGCTGGAGGTCAGGAGGAAGTTTTACACAGAGAGAGTGATTGCCCATTGGAATGGGCTGCCCAGGGAGGTGGTGGAGTCACCACTCCTGAACACTGGAGGTGTTCAGGAGGAGACTTGATAGGGTGCTTGGTGCCATGGGTTAGTTGGTTGGGTGGTGTTGGATGATAGGTTGGACATGATGATCTTGAAGGTCTCTTCCAACCTGGCCTATTCTATTCTATTCTATTCTACACCATGTGGGGCTACCTACCACTCACACCTGCAAAGGAGTCCAGGCTGCAGCTGCCAAACTGTTCTCCTCTTTTCCATTCTGTATTTTGGGGCCAAGCTTGCCCCAGTACAATCTCAAGAGCTGAACTTAACCACTCCCAAAGGTTTCTCTGGAATTCCCTGCATCCCCAAGGGCACTCTGCAGCCAAGTGCTCCCTCCTAAAACCCCCAGCACCATTCAGCAGATTCCAGGAATTGCTCCCATAGTTTCTGCTCCTCATTCACCAGAGTCACCTCTCTGCTTTGGGGTTAATAAGGAGGCAGCTTGTTTAAACAGCAGAGCAGTGCTGGGAGAGTTTGAGCAGGGGCAGCTTGTACCTTCCTTGTCCCTGCAAAGGGAAGCACTAACCAACAGTGCCTCCAGAAGGACTCAGCTCCTGTGTGCCACAGCTCAGCTGGGCTTCCAAAAACATCTCCTCTCTATCTGCAAAGTGTTCATAGAATGGCTTGGATTGGAAGGGACCTCCAGAGGTCATCAAGTCCAAGCACCCTGCCCTGAGCAGGGACATCCTCCACTAGATCAAGCTGCCCCAGGGCCTCGTTGAGCCTCACCTGGAATATCTCCAGGGATGAGGACTCAACCACCTCCCTGGGCAACCTGTACCAGTGTTCCACCTCCCTCATGGTGCAGAACTTGTTCCTCACATCCAAGCTACAGCTGCTCTGCTCTCATTTCAAACCAGTGCTCCTCATCCTATCACTGCAGGCCTCTGTAAACAGTCTCCCTGCAGCCTTCTTGTAGCCCTCTTCAAGGACTGGAAGGCCACTATTGGGTCCCCCCAGAGCTTCTCTTCTTCAGGCTGAACAACCCCAGCTCCCTCAGCCAGTCCTTATAGGAAGGGTGCTCCAGCCCTGTGAAAGTTCTTCACAGAGAGAGTCATTGGGATGTGCTGCCCAGGGAGGTGGTGGAGTCCCCATCCCTGGAGGGGTTCAAGAGGGGATTGGATGTGGCACTTGGTGCCATGGTTTAGCCATGAGGTCTGTGGTGCCAGGTTGGACTTGATGATCTTTGAGGTCTCTTCCAACCTTAGTGATACTGTGACTCCCCTGGAGTCACTCCCTCAGGTCCATGTGCTGCCTCTGTTGAGGGCTCCAGAGCTGGATGCAGTACTGCAGGTGGACTTGAGGATCATAGAATCATAGAATCAATAAGGTTGGAAAAGACCTCAAAGATCATCAAATCCAACCTGTCAGCCAACACCTCATAACTAACCAAACCATGGCTCCAAGTGCCACATCCAATTCCCTCTTTAACACCTCCAGGGACGGAGACTCCACCACCTCCCTGGGCAGCACATCCCAATGGCTAACAACTCTCTCAGTGAAGAACTTTCTCCTCACCTCCAGCCTAAACCTCCCCTGGCACAGCTTGAGACTGTGTCCTCTTGTTCTGGTGCTGCTTAGAGGCCTTTTCCAACCAAAACATCTCCATGATCCTATGACCTAAGAGCCAGCTACTCTGAATCTTTATTAGGGGCTCAACTGTGTGCTCAGGGGTTTGGCTTCTCTTGCCACACTCCCAAGCACTTGCCTGGACTGAACTCTCTGCACACTTACCTGGGCAGCCCACCAAGGTCCCATTCAGAGCAGATATAAGGTCCAGGACGCAGAATCACCCAGAGTCCATTTTTAGCTGCCAGTGAAAGGAAGGCCCTGGAGATGCAGACAGTGTAATGATTGTCTGACCACAGGATCCCTGCTCCATGCACTCCCAGTACACCCATCACCAGCAGATCTAGGTACCAGAACCAGAAGTGGATTGCCTGATGAAGAAGCTATACTGGATTGGCACCAAACCTCTCTGTCCCCAGGACTCCAGAAAGCAGGGCAAGGGATTAAGAGTCTCCACTGGTTGATCAAGGTGAGGGCTGGAGCACCTCCCCTGTGGCAATATGACAGTGTTGGGGCTGTCCAGCCTGGAGAAAAGAAGGCTCCAGGGACACCTTAGAGAAGCCTTCCAGGATCTGAAGGGCTCCAGGGGAGCTGGGAAGGGACTTTGGACAAGGGCTGGGAGTGCCAGGACAAGGGACAATGGCTTTGAGCTGGGAGAGGGGAGGTTGAGACTGGAGATGAGGAAGCAAGTTTTCACAGTGAGGTTGAGGAGACACTAGCACAGCTTGCCCAGGGAGGTTGTGGATGTCCCCTCCTTGGAGGTGTTCAAGGCCAGGCTGGATGAGGCCTTGAGCAACCTGGGCTGGTGGGAGGTGTCCCTGCCCATGGCAGGGGGTTGGAGCTGGATGAGCTTTAGGGTCCCTTCCAACCCAACCCATCCTATGAATTTACAAATCAAGGCATGGACTTCACTTCAGAAGATGGAAGTGACATCTGCACCCAGAACCAGCACACAGACCCTCCCCCCAGCAGCAGCCTTTGATACCAGAGCTCTCTGTGCCACATACTCTAGATCCAGGTTTTGACTGAAGTCAAACTTCCCTCTCTCTGGTTCGTGGAGGTTCCACGGCACGTACCTGAAACACAGGAGTTAGGGCAGGGGAGGTGAGGGCCCTGCACTGGTGAAGCACAGTCCCACCAACTGCTGTGAATGAGAGGAGAGGAACAGGTTGCCCAGGGAGGTGGTGGAGGCTCCATCCCTGGAGCTATTCAAGATCAGCCTTGGTGTGGCCCTGAGCAGCCTGATCTAGTTGGAGATGTCCCTGGGTTGTACAAGAGGAGTGTGGCCAGCAGATCCAGGGAGGTTCTCTTCCCCCTCTACTCTGCCCTGCTGAGACCTCACTTGGAATAATGCATCCAGTTCTGGGCTCCCTAGTTCAGGAGGGACAGGGATCTGCTGGAGAGAGTCCAAGGGAGGGCTCCAAGGCTGCTGAAGGGACTGCAGCACTGCTTGGGGAGGACAGGCTGAGAGCCCTGGGGCTGTTCAGGCTGCAGAGGAGAAGGCTGAGAGGGATCTGATCAATGTCTGTCAATAGCTGAGGGCTGGGGGTCAAGGGGCAGGGGACAGGCTCTGCTCAGTTACACCCTGAGACAGGACAAGGAGCAAAGGATGGAAACTGCAGCACAGGAGGTTCCACCTCAACAGGAGGAGGAACTTCTGGCCTGGGAGGCTCCCAGAGCCCTGGAGCAGGCTGGGCAGAGAGGTTGTGGAGCCTCCTTCTCTGGAGCCTTTCCAGCCCCATCTGGATGTGTTCCTGTGTGCCCTGTGCTGGGTTCCATGGTGCTGCTGTGGCAGGGGGCTGGGCTGGACGATCTCCCGGTGCCCATAACACCCTTTGAGGCTCCCTGGCAGGGCGGCGCAGGAGGGCAGGGGGGGAGGACACTCACGTGGTGAGGGTGTTCAAGCCACAGGCCTTCATCTTCAGCATCCTGTCCTCCCAGTACTCCCTGGGCACTCGGAAGTAGTGCACGGAGCCCCCGAAGATGCGGAAGGGCATCCCCTCCAGCAGGAAGCGGGAGCGGCCTGTCTGCAAGCCCAGCGCCCGGCCCCGCAGCCGCGCCGGCACCAGCTCGCTCCAGTTGAACCTGCAACACCAGCAGCGCCAGGTCAGGCTGCGCCATGGAGCATCCTCCACAGGGAGCGGGGGGTGGGGTGGGATGGGATGGGATGGGATAAGGTAGGGTGGGATAGGATGGGATGGGATAGGATGGGATGGGAGAGGATGGGATGTGATGGGAGAGGATGGAATGTGATGGGAGAGGATGGAATGGGATGGGATGGGATAGAATGGGATAAGATGGGATGGAATGGGATAGGATGGAATGGGATGGGATAGGATGGAATGGGATGGGATAGGATGGAATGGGATGGGATAGGATGGGATAGAATGGGATGAGATAGGATAGGATGGGATAGGATAGGATGGGATGGGATAGGATAGGATGGGATGGGATAGGATAGGATAGGATAGGATAGGATAGGGATAGGATAGGATAGGATAGGATAGGATAGGATAGGATAGGATAGACCAGGTTGGAAAAGACCTTTGAGATCACCAAGCCCAACCTATCACCCAACACCATCTGATCAGCTAAACCATGGCACCAAGTGCCTCATCCAGGCTCTTCCTAAACACCTCCAGGGATGGGGACTCCACCACCTCCCTAGGCAGCACATTCCAATGGCAAATCTCTCTTTCTATGAAGAACTTCTTCCTCACCTCCAGCCTAAACTTCCCCTGGCACAGCTTGAGACTGTGTCCTCTTGTTCTGGTGCTGCTTGCCTGGGAGAAGAGCCCAACCCCCAGCTGGCTACAACCTCCCTTCAGGGAGTTTTAGAGAGCAAGAAGGTCTCCCCTGAGCCTCCTCTTCTCCAGGCTAAGCAACCCCAGCTCCCTTAGCCTCTCTCCTCACAGGGCTGTGCTCCAGACCCCTCCCCAGCCTTTGCTGCCCTTTCACAAACTTATGAAATGCAAGAATCATCTTGCTGTGCAGCAGGGTGACACAGGCTGGCTGATTTTCAGCTCCTCACTCCAGCAGCAGCTGTGTGGATCACTGCCTTGGGATGAGAGAACCTCCTCCTTCATTTAAAGAAAGCCCCTGGGTTCTATCCACCCCTCATGGAAGACCAAGTCAGCTGTCACCATGAACTTACCTCTGCCCACATCACTCCTGGGCATGGTATTTGCCCAGGGAGCTGGAGCAAGGCAACACCAGGTTCCACAGCACTTACCAGCTGGAGCACTCCTGCCATCCCAGCTCCCTCTGGGTCGGTTCCTGAATGCAAGAACCTACCTCCAACTGCCTGACATGGCTGCCCAGCTCGTTCTGCCTGAACCAAGAAGTCCTGTTAGCAGCTAGCCCAGACCCAAAGCAGTCACATCCATCCCAGCTCCACAGCTCTGAATAGACAAAAGAGTCAGACAACAGCAGCTTGTTGTTCTGGGACGGTTGCACAGCCAGAGGCCAGCAGTGAATTCCCATCTCAGGACAGCAAAAGCTTTCACAGCATCACCAAGGTTGGAAGAGACCTCAAAGATCATCAAGTCCAACCTGTCACCACAGACCTCATGTTTAGACCATGGCTCCAAGTGCCACATCCAATCCCCTCTTGAACACCTCCAGGGATGGGGACTCCACCACCTCCCTGGGCAGCACATTCCAACGGCGAACGACTCTCTCAGTGAAGAACTTTCTCCTCACCTCCAGCCTAAACTTCCTCTGGCACAGCTTGAGACTGTGTCCTCTTGTTCTGGTGCTGCTTGCCTGGGAGAAGAGACCAACCCCCAGCTGGCTACAACCTCCCTTCAGGGAGTTGCAGAGAGCAAGCAAGGTCTCCCCTGAGCCTCCTCTTCTCCAGGCTAAGCAACCCCAGCTCCCTCAGCCTCTCCTCACAGGGCTGTGCCCTAAGTCTCTCACCAGCCTTGGCGCCTTTCATTCTACAGCAGGAGAGAGGGGAGCAATACCTCAGCCTCTGGCTGCTTTCTAGACTACAGCAGGAATTAGCAAAGGGTGAAGGCTTCTCAGAACTCAGGGCTTACAGGGATTGCTCAGCAGGAGCCTGCAGCAACTACCTGCCCTCCGACACCAGGCAAGGAGACTACAAAGGGACTACATCTAAGAGCTGCAGGACACTGCACAGGCTGGCTGACAAGCACAGACATACCTGTGTAGCACAGGGCTCTCACAGGGCTCTGAGAGAACAGGCAGCTGGCATGGGTAATACCTGGAAGAGGAAGCCTGGATTAGAGAGTCTCTGCCTTCAGTCAACAAGCATTTATGGCCACACCGCTGGGGGAGAGCAGAGCTGGGCAAGGAGATGGCAACACACCCTGCTCAGAAGGTGGTGCAGGAACAGCAGAGCTCTCATGAAGGTGGCACAGCTCTGAGCAAGAAAAATAAGCAAAAAAATACCTCACTGCCATGCTTCAGAGCCATAGAATGGGTTGGGTTGGAAGGGACCTCAAAGATCATCCAGCTCTGAACCTCCTGCCCAAGGGCAGGGACACCTCCAACCAGCACAGGTTGCTCAAGGCCTCATCCAGCCTGGCCTTGAACACCTCCAGGGAGGAGACATCCATAACCTCCTTGGGCAACCTGTTCTAGTGCCTCTCCACCCTCACTGACAAGAGTGACTTCCTCCTCTTCAGTCTCAATCTCCCCTCTCCGAGCTCAAAGCCATTGCCCCTTGTCTTTGTCTCTCCCCAGCACTCCTGTAGCCCCCTTCAGGTACTGGAAGGCTGCTCCAAGGTCTCCCTGGAGCCTTCTCTTCTCCAGGCTGAACAGCCTCAGCCTGTCCCCATCAGGGAGGTTCTCCAGCCCTCTGATCATCATTTAAGAGGTATCTGCCTGAGTAGGAACGGGATTTGACCTACAGAAGAAGCTGAGTACTGCCAGAGAATGATGACATCAGCTAGGGACTGGCAGCATTGCTGCCAAGGAGTTGCTATCAGTGTTAGCAGCAGGGAAGGTGGTTGTCCATTCCCATCCAGCATATCCTATGGGTACCTGCCCCTCAGCTACCCTAGAACTACATCTTGCACAGACTGCATCCTTTGCACATCACATCCCAACCCAGCAGCCCTCTCCACTTCTGTTGGCCAGCTCGAGACAGAAAGCTCTAAGGGGGCTGCAGACACCAAGCTTCCATTTTTAAAGATCAAGGTGGGAAAATCCTAAGCTGTCCAAGCTCTTCCCAAGCCAGATAAAGCTCCACATTACCCCTGCACTGTGCTAACTGCCAGTGGTGCCTGAATGCAGGCTGTGCTCAGGAAGTGCAGATAGGCAGATCACAGAACATTAGAGGTTGGAAGGGACCTCCAGAGATCATCCAGTCCAAACCCCTTGCCAGAGCAGCATCACCCAGGGCAGTCTGCACAGGAATGCATCCAGATAGGTCAGGAAAGCCTCCAGAGAAGGAGACTCCACAACCTCTCTGGGCAGCCTGCTCCAGGGCTCCAGCACCCTCACTGTGAAGAAGTTTCTCCTCATGATGAGGTGAAACCTTCTATGCTCCAGCTTGTACCTGCTGCTCCTTGTCTTATTATTGTGCACCACCCAAAAGAGCTTGGCCCCCTCCACTTGCCCCCCACCCCTCAGATATTGATAGACATTGATCAGATCCCCTCTCAGTCTTCTCTTCTCTAGACTACACAGCCCCAGGGCTCTCAGCCTCTCTCTTCATAGGGGAGATAAAATATCACTTAAACTCATCTTCTTAATCCTGGACATAACTTGCTTGGCAAATTTCCCACCTTAAAACTCTCCAGTTCCAGTGGTTTCTCACCTAGGACAACTGGTAGGAGGCTCTCAGGCTCTCTTTATTTCCTGCTGACTACCCTGGATACCCTGAAATCCACTTCCCTCCCTGGGATGAGTTCAAGTGACTCCTGAAACAAACCCACAAACCTCTTCCATGATTCAGCAGAGCTTCATCCTGTTATCCTCAGCTAGGTTTCCACAGCTCAAAGTCCACCTGGGCTCTGTGCTTCCTCTTGAGAGCAACACACAGCTCCCAGCAGATTATTTTCCTCCCTTCTGTAACAGCAGCACAGGCTGCAGTGAAGCTTTTTGTGTGCTGTTGCTAGAGGTTACTGGCCTGCTTGCCCCTCTCTGCAGCCATCTCCCCCCCTGCTGTGGGGGAAGTTTTTGTCCTCTTTCTGTCTTCCCCCTCCCCCCAACAGGATTAGATTACAAAGTGATAGAAGCATTATTAAGGTTGGAAATGACCTTTGAGATCATCAAGTCCAACCATTAACTCAACACCACCGTGCCCAGTAGATCATGTCCCAGAGTGCCCTCCCTACACACAGAATCATAGAATCAGCCAGGTTGGAAAAGATGGAATGGAATGGAATGGAATGGAATGGAATGGAATGGAATGGAATGGAATGGAATGAACCAGGTTGGAAGAGACCTTCAAGATCCAACCTCTCACCCAGCACCATCTAATCAACTAAACCATGGCACCAAGTGCCACATCCAGGCTCTTCCTAAACACCTCCAGGGATGGGGACTCCACCACCTCCCTGGGCAGCACATCCCAATGGCAAATTCCTCTTGCTGGGAAGAACTTCTTCCTAACATCCAGCCTGAACTTGTTCTGCTGCTGCTTGACAATGTGTCCTCTTGTTCTGCTGCTCGGTGCCTGGGAGAAGAGCCCAACCCCCACCTGGCTACAACCTCCCTTCAGGGAGTTGGAGAGAGCAAGAAGGTCTCCCCTGAGCCTCCTCTTCTCCAGGCTAAGCAACCCCAGCTCCCTCAGCCTCTCCTCACAGGGCTGTGCTCCAAACCCCTCCCCAGCCTCCTTGCCCTTCTCTGGACACCTTCCAGCAACTCAACATCTTTCCTAAACTGAGGAGCCCAGAACTGGACACAGGACTCCAGGGGTGGCCTCAGCAGTGCTGAGCACAGGGCAGAATGACCTCCCTGCTCCTGCTGGCCACACTCTTCCTGATGCAGGCCAGGATGCCATTGGCCTTCTTGGCCACCTGGGCACACTGCTGGCTCATGTTCAGCCTACTATCAACCAGCACCCCCAGGTCCCTTTCTGCCTGGCTGCACTCAGCCACTCTGCCCCCAGCCTGTAGCACTGCCTGGGGTTGTTGTGCCCAATGTGTAGAACCCAGCACTTAGATGTGTTCTCAAAGATGAAGTCCAACCTATCACCCAACACCTCCAGACTAACTAAACCATCGTTTCAAGTGCCATATCCAATCCTTTGTTTTGAACACCTCCAGGGATGGTGACTCCACCATCTCAGGCCAGGATGATGTTCCCCTGGAGGAGAAGCTTTTGGGTTGGACAAGTGAGTTCCTAACACACAGGTCTGCCTTTTTAAGAGGTAAGTTGAAGTGCAAGACACTGCAAGTGGAAGAGGAAAGGCTCAGTTAGCTCTGTGCCAGTTAGCAAATGTACCAGACACAATCCTAGACCAAGTCCTCCCTGCATGAGACGAGAGATTTCCTTTGGTGTTGTCTGTGGTGGACCAAGAACAGCTGGGTGAAGAACCAAATGGAAAAGACAAAGCAAGACAAGCCAGAGCAAAAAGCACAGAGGACATGAGCTTGCTTTGCCAGCACTGAAGGACATGCTTCAGAGGACGAAAGACTTTGCAGCTAATCCCTAAACCCTACTTAGACCTCCCCCAGAGGGCTTTGTTGGTTATTCTGAGCTTCCCCAGGCCAGGGGAAAGTGAAAGCTTTGAGTTGCCTTCGCTCACAACTCGTCGCCCCGCAGCAATGGGGTCCTGTGCCAATCAGGCAAGCCCTGGGAGCACATTGGAGGTGGCTGGGACAACGATTGCTGCACTCTGTAGCACTGTTCACTCTCAGGTCCATGGAGAAAACCACAGGGTAGGAAGGGACACAGCATGTTCTAGATGCACTGGCACCGGAGCCGGGCTCCTACACGTCACCAGGTATCACTCTGCAATAATCCTCCAAGCACAGATGTGGCACAAACCCAACACCAGCTGAAAAAGAACTTGGCCTCCAGTCCTGCAAGGATTTGTCAAGGCTTCTCCAGAGCTCTGAGAATCAGGTAATGTCCTACTGTGAATCTAGAAGCACAGAATGCATCGGGTAGGAAAGGAGCCTCGAGGGTCATCTGGGGTCAGCAGGGACATCCCCAACGAGAGCAGGTTGCTCAGGGCCACATCAAGTTTGACCTTGACTGTCTCCAGGGATGGAGCTTTTGCCACCTCTCTGGGCAACCTCTTCCAGGATTTCACCACCCTCACTGTGAGGAACTTCTTCCTAACATCCAACCTTGGTCTAGTTTCAAACCACTGTCCTTTTTCCTATCCCCCCAGGCCCTTCTAAACAGCCCCTTCCCAGCCTTCTTGTAGGTCCCCTTCAGATATCAAAGTGCTGCTCTGAGGTCTCCCCAAAGCCTTCTCCAGGCTGAACGGCCCCAACACTCCCAGCCTGTGCCCCTAGGGAAGGTGTTCCAGCCTCCTCTGGAGCTGATCAGAGGAATGGAGCACCTGTCCCATAGGAGATCTACAAGAAAACACTCAAGTTCTGAACAGAGCTGAGCAGCTCTGAATCCCCACATCTTCCCTGGGTGGGTGGGGACACAGAGCAGGCAGAGCTGGATCCAGAGCAGTCTGGAGCGAGAGGGAAACAAGGCTGTGGTGTGAGCATGCTGGGGACAGCAGTGGCAGCTTCAGAGGTGAGCTGGACGCGAGGGAGTGATTGATTCGTGACCGTCCATCACTCACCAGAGCCACGGTGACAGCACCGAGGTCGGCTGGGGTGGCCTTAGCCCCAGGTATGGACTGAGTGACAGCGCAGGCAGTGGCTCTTCCCCCAGCCAGGGCTTGTCGGGACGGAGAAGTTGCGCGGCTGGCGGTGATTGAACTGATTTCAGGCTGGAAGCTGACTGCGGCTGACGCTGATCGAACTGATTTGAGGCTCGGAATTGACCGACACCAATGGAGGGCTCGGGGATGACCCTGCCGGGGGCAGCTCCGCTCGCCCCGCCGCTGACAGCTGCGGAGCGCTCGCTCTCCCCGCGCGTTCCCCGACGGGAATGAGTTTGGAATTCCCTGGGAAGGAGCTTGGAATTCCCTGGGAAGGAGCTTGGATCGCAGCGAGCCCGGCTCGCCGCGCACTAATCCTGCCGCGGCGCGGGGGAAGCCCAGCGGTAACCATCGCACCCCCCGTCAAAGGAGCCTCCGAACCCCCTCTTCAAGCTCGGGTCGCGGCGGCAGGCCTGCGCTCGGAAGCGTGCGGACCCGCTGCCCTCCCTGCCCCTGCCCCTCCGGGGATCCGCATGCCGCCGCGCCACCTGTGTGCTCCCCATCGCCCCCGCCGCCATCCCTACCGAGGTACGACCCCCGGAGGCGCGGCGGGGCCGGCAAGGCTCTCACCTGCGCAGCAGCAGCCACAGCATGAAGATGAGCAACGCGAAACCCCCGAGGCGGCGCTGCCGCCACCCGCCGCACGGCCACATGGCGACCACCGGCCACGGTCCCACGGCCCCGGCCCCTGCCCGCCGGTATCGCCGCCGCGCCCCCCCCCGCCCCGCCCGCGCCTTGGGCCGCTCCGCCCGCCGCTCGCTCGCCATTGGCTGTAGATCTGGCTGCGCCCCGCCCACTAACCCCTCCAGCGGTTCCCATTGGCCAACGCTCACCCGCTCGCAGGGTGAGGCGGCGGGGCCGGGGGGACTCCCCTGGCTGCAGGGCGGCCCGGGGCGGGACCCTGAGCCCCCTAAGGGCCACAGCCGCATCTCCCGGGCACCCCCCGGGGCCGGGGAGCAGTGGGGAATCTCTTCTGGCCGCGGGCAGCCTGGGCAGGCGGCGAACTTCGGGGAGAGGCCTGAGCGCTTTAAACTACCCTACGAGAGAAATTGCCTGCGCAGGGCGTGCGGGGAGCAGCCTCAAGGGCCTGCTGCCATAGCACAGAGCCAAGCCCCGAGCGCACCTGCGCCTGCCGGTAACGCCCGGGGATGGCCCTGCCCTGCCCCGAGCTGCGGGAGAAGAGGGGCCGGCTCCTTTGAAGGGGTTAGCTGAGCCACTGGAACCAGCATCATAGAATCAAGCAGGTTGGAAAAGACCTCAGAGATCGTCAAGTCCAACCTGTCGCCCAGCACCTCCTGACTAACTAAACCATGGCCCAAGTGCCACATCCAGGCTCTTCCTAAACACCTCCAGACACAGGGACTCCACCACCTCCCTGGGCAGCACATCCCAAGGGCCAATTCCTCCTGCTGGGAAGAACTTTCTCCTCACCTCCAGCCTGAACCACCCCTGGCACAGCTTGAGACTGTGGCCTCTTGTTCTGGTGCTGGCTGCCTGGGAGAAGAGCCCAACCCCCACCTGGCTCCAACCTCCCTTCAGGTAGTTGGAGAGAGCAAGAAGGTCTCCCCTGAGCCTCCTCTTCTCCAGGCTAAGCAACCCCAGCTCCCTCAGCCTCTCCTCCCAGGGCTGTGCTCCAGACCCCTCCCCAGCCTCCTTGCCCTTCTCTGGACACCTTCCAGCATCTCAACATCTTTCCTAAACTGAGGAGCCCAGAACTGGACACAGGACTCAAGGGGTGGCCTCAGCAGTGCTGAGCACAGGGCACAAGGACTTCCCTGCTCCTGCTGGCCACACTCTGCCTGATGCAGGCCAGGATGCCCTTGGCCTTCTTGGCCACCTGGGCACACTGCTGGCTCATGTACTGGACACAGTAACCTCACAATGTAACCTCAACAGATGAGTTTTGCAACCCCACTACCTCCAAGAGCTCCTGAAACCCCACATAAGAGAACAATCACTGCCTCTGCCACTCAGTACTGAGTTGCCACCATTGCTTTATTGATTTAAAATCACTGTGCTTTAAAAAAGCAATTTAATACAGCACTGGTTTTACTCCTTCCCTGTACACAGCAGGGAGGAGTGATTGGAGGCAACAGAATCAAATGTTTCTGTGCAGAACCTCAGCTCCTGATGTTTGCTTCTGGACTGCAAAGGCTTCTTCGAGGTGAAGCACCAGTGTGTGGTGGGAAGGTGGAGAGCAAGCAGCAGTGGGTGCCTGAAGGGAGGTGTGCTGGGGAAAGGACTGCTCCTAGATCCCCAAGAGGCAGCCAGCTCCTTGCTCACAAAGCCACTGCGCTCTGCAGGTGATTAGAGCTGCACTTCTGGTGGCTACCTTGTCCCCAGAGGTGCAGTCAGCACACAGGAGAGCAGGTTTCTAAGCACAGCAGTGAGTTCCCTCCACCAAAAGATTTCACTGATAGAGAAGAGGACTAAGGCGATCGGCTGCACCTCTGCCTGGAGCTCCTGTTTCAGTCCTGACTCAGCAGGGATGACCAGCAGGCCTAGTGCTTCCCTTTCCAAGCAGCCCAGGAGCAAGATTTGGAGACAGAGGCTCCTATTCATGACTCTGATTTGTAGCTCCAGGCTGCACAATGCGAGCCCAGGAACAGCAGCTCTGCCAGGCACAGCGTGCAGCTGTGGCAGCCTGAGGTCGGCATCCAGCTGTGATCCCAGTCAATGTTAAGGCAGAAAGCCTCTGTCCACTGGGGTATCCCTGCCTCCCCTCCCAGGGAGAGGAGGGAAACAGAGCAGGCTGTAGCAGAGGAAGGAATTGAAGGTTGGAAACTAGCTCCTGGCTTCAGGCCTGTAGCAGGTTCCTGGCCACTATCATCCGCATCACCTCATTGGTACCTGCAGCAGAATGAGAGAGTGAAAGACAGGTAAGAGATGGTTCAATTCCAACCCTCATAAAGGCAAAAGGAATCCTACCCCTGATCAGCACAGAAAATCTCTTCCTACCAGCTGAGAGAGCAAAACACAGGCAAGAGATGTCCAATTCTACCCCTAATAAAAGCAAACAGGATCCTACCCCTGGTTAGCACAGCAAACCTCTTCCCACCACTTGAGAGAGCAAAAGACAGCCAAGAGATGGTCCAGTGCTAACCCTAATAAAGGCAAAGAGAATCCTACCCCTGGTTAGGACAGCAAACCTCTTCCCACCACTTGAAAGACAAAAGACAGGCAAGATGGTCCAGTGCTAATCCCAATAAAAGCAAACAGGATCCTACCCCTGATCAGCACAGCAAACCTCTTCCCACCACTTGAGAGAGCAAAAGACAGCCAAGAGATGGTTCAATTCTACCCTAATAAAAGCAAACAGAATCCTACCCCTGGTCAGCACAGAAAACCTCTTCCCAACAATTGAAGAGAAAAGACAGAAAGAGATGGTCCAGTTCTACCCCTAGTAAAAGCAAACAGGATCCTACCCTTGACCAGCACAGCAAACCTCTTCCCAACAGTTGAGAGAGCAAAAGACAGCCAAGAGCTGGTCCAATTCTACCCCTAGTAAAAGCAAACAGAATCCTACCCTTGATCAGCACAGCAAACCTCTTCCCACCACTTGAGAGAGCAAAAGACAGGCTAGAGATGGTCCAGTGCTAACCCTAATAAAGGCAAAGAGAATCCTACCCCTGGTTAGGACAGCAAACCTCTTCCCACCACTTCAGAGAGCAAAAGACAGGCAAGAGATGGTCCAATAAAAGCAAACAGGATCTACCCTCAGCACAGCAAATCCCAACAAAAGCAAAAAACAGGATCCTACCCTGGCAAACAGCACAGGTTAGCACAGAAAACCTCTTCCCAGCACTTGAAAGAGAAAAAGACAGCCAAGAGATGGTTCAATTCTACCCCTAATAAAGGCAAAAGGAATCCTACCCTTGATCAGCACAGAAAACCTCTTCCCACCACTTCAGAGAGCAAAAGACAGTCAAGAGATGGTTCAATTCTACCCCTAATAAAAGCAAACAGAATCCTACCCCTGGTTAGCACAGAAAGCCTCTTCCCAACAGTTGAGAGAGCAAAAGACAGCCAAGAGATGGTTCAATTATACCCCTAGTAAAAGCAAACAGAATCCCACCCCTGATCAGCACAGCAAACCTCTTCCCACCAGCTGAGGTAGCATTTCAGAGGTGTTGGGCCAAAATACAGCTGCCCAAGTGGCAGCACATTGCTCAGGAAAGGCTGCAGGGAGATAGATGCTGGTGCTTTTATTTGGCCATTGAGAAAGTGCAGGCAGCAGGAGTCAAGCAGAACTGGATACAGACCAACACCTGAGTGCTCTGCTTTGGTATTTAACACATGCACAACACAGAGGCAGAAAGGCTGCAGAGCCACTGGGTATGGAGAGGTGTCTCTCCCTTCTCAGGTACCTTGGTTGTAGGTAAGTGAAGGGATTTCAAAGGAGGGAAAACAAAAGGCTAGGAGGCTGAACTGAGACCAATAAAGGGCAGACACTGAGAGATGAAACTGGACAGAGGCACCACTAACATAGTATCATAGGATCAGTCAGGGTTGGAAGGGACCACAAGGATCAGCTAGTTCCAACCCCCCTGCCCTGGGAAGGGACACCTCCCACTAGATCAGGTTACCCAGAGCCACATCCAGCCTGGGCTTAAACACCTCCAGGGCTGGGGCCCCAACCACCTCCCTGCACAACCCATTCCAGGGCTTCACCACTCTCATGGGGAAGAACTTCCTCCTCCCCTCCAGCCTCAATCTCCCCACCTCCAGCTTCATTCCATTCCCCCTAGTCCTAGCACTGCCTGAGATCCTGAGCAGTCCCTCCCCAGCCTTCCTGTAGGCTCCCTTCAGATACTGGAAGGCCACAATGAGGTCACCTCAGAGCCTTCTCTTCTCCAACATGGCAGCTGGAGATCTGCCCCTGCTGCATGGCTCTTAAGATGCAGTCACTGCTGCCACACACTGAGAGCTCTGGGCCAGGGGATTCACACACAGCACCCAGGGACACCCTGTGCTCAGAGCAAAACAGGATTCTGACACCCAAGAGTCAGAGTTATGTTGGGAGGTGGTGGCCTCTGGAGGGCCTGCTCTCTCTCCTGGCCTCTGTGCCCAGTCACTGGCAGTGAGAGTGTCTTTTACCTTCCAGGATCTGGTGCACTCTGATGTCTCTCACAAACTGCTGCACAGCATAATCCTTCAGGTAGCCATAGCCCCCATGCATCTGTAGAGCCTGGTTGCAGATCTGAGGAGACAACATCAGTGGTGAAGGGACTTGCATGGTGTCAAGGACAAGTCAGTGACAGCAGCTGGGTAAGAACCTGGGAACCTGGGCTCTGGGGTTTTTTTTCCTGGGCATCCCAATCTCCATGCAGCAGTACAGGTTAGGAGTTGAGCTGCTGGAAAGCAGCTCCATGGAGAAGGACATTCTGGGCCTGGTGCACAGTAAGTTCTCCATGAGACAGCAATGTGCCCTGGTGGCCAAGAAGGCCAATGGTCTCCAGGGGGACATGAAGAAGGGTGTGACCAGCAGGTCGAGTGAGGTTCTCCTCCCTTCCACTCTGCCCTGGTGAGACCACATCTGGAGTATTGTGTCCAGTTCTGGGCTCTCCAGTTCAAGAGGGACAGGAATATGCTGGAGAGGGTCCAAGAGAGGCTATGAGGATGCTGAAGGGACTGGAACCTGTCTGATGAGGAAAGACTGAGAGACCTGGGGCTGTTTAGCCTGGAGAAGAGAAGGCTGAGAGGAGATCTTATTAATGTCTATAAATGCCTGAAGAGTGGGGGGCAACAAGGGGCCAGGCTCTTTTGTGACAGGACAAGGAGCAATGGACACAAACAGGAACCCAGGGAGCTCCACCTCAAAGGAGGAGAGACTTCTTTGCTGTGAGGGTGCTGGAGCCCTGGAGCAGGCTGCCCAGAGAGGCTGTGGAGTCTCCTTCTCGGGACAATTTCAAGCCCCATCTGGATGTGTCCCTGTGTGACCTGCCCTGGGTGATCCTGCTTTGGCAGTGGGGGTTGGACTGGCTGATCTCTGGAGGTCTCTTCCAACCTCTACCATTTCATCTCTTAGCAAAGCACGGGGTGAGAGCAGGGTGCCCTCAGTGCCCATCAGGCCTGCTCTCGGGGCTCTCACATTACCCAAGGGCTGTTTCACATTGCTGCTGCATTGATGTGAAGACAAGCAGGTGGAAGTACCCAGGAAACACTCTGCTCAAGCAAAGCCAAGTTTTGCTGCATTTCCATGGTGCTGCTGAGAGCAAAACCACACCATCAGATCACCATCTAGTGGTCAGACCGGCCGGGAACCTGCCCAGGGATCTGGTTTGTGCTGAAAGAGGACTTCATGTGCCCACCACCTGCCAGCTTGGGACATAAACACAGCAGCAGAAATGCAGAGTGCTGAGAAAACACAGCAGCTTCTTCCCCATGAGGGTGGTGAGAGCCTGGCACAGGTTGCCCAGGGAGGTGGTGGAAGCCTCATGCCTGGAGGTATCACAGTCTCATAAAGGTTGGAAGAGACCTCGAGGATCATCAAGTCCAAGCTGTCACAGGGGCTTTGATTCCAGAGGGTGATCAAACTCTTTCTTTGGCTGGGAGATGGATTGATGGAATATATCCTCTTGGAGTGCTGGTGGGCAGCAAGTGCTCCATGGGGCTGCAATGGGCCCTGGGGGCCAAGAGGGCAAATGGCAACCTGGAGCGCATCAGGAAGAGTGTGGCCAGCAGGGCTAGGGAGGTTCTCCTCCTCCTCTGCTCTGCCCTGGTGAGACCACACCTGGAATACTGTGTCCAGTTATGGACTTCTCAGCTCAAGAGAGACAGGGAGCTGCTGGAGAGAGAACAATAGAGGCTATGAGGATGATGAGGGGACTGGAGCATCTCTCTTGTGAAGAAAGAGTGAGAGCCCTGGGGCTGTTTAGTCTGGAGAAGGGAAGGCTGAGAGGGATCTGATCAATGTCCTGAGGGATGGATGTCAAGATGAAGGTGCCAGGCTCTTTCCAGTGGTGCCCAGGGAAGAAGGGCTGGAACCCAGGAAGTGAGGAAAAACTTCTCTGGTGTGAGGCTGCTGGAGCCCTGGAGCAGGCTGCCCAGAGAGGCTGTGGAGGCTCCTTCTCTGGAGCCTTTCAAGACCCAGCTGGATGTATCACAGTATCACCAAGGTTGGAAGAGACCTCAAAGATCACCAAGTCCAAGCTGTCACCACAGACCTCATGACTAAACCATGGCTCCAAGTGCCACATCCAATCCCCTCTGGAACACCTCCAGGGATGGGGACTCCACCACCTCCCTGGGCAGCACATCCCAATGATTTTCTCTGGGAAGAACTTTCTCCTCACCTCCAGCCTAAACCACCCCTGGTGCAGCTTGAGACTGTGTCCTCTTGTTCTGGTGCTGGTTGCTAGAGAGAAGAGCCCAACCCCCACCTGGCTACAACCACCTTTCAAGTAGTTGTAGAGGGCAATGAGGTCACCCCTGAGCCTCCTCTTCTCCAGACTAAACATCCCCAGCTCCCTCAGCCTCTCCTCACAGGGCTGTGCTCAAGGCCTCTCCCCAGCTTCCTTGCCCTTCTCTGGACACCTTCAAGTGTCTTGATGTTTGCAGCCAGGCTGTGAGCAACCTGCTGTAGTGTGAGGTGTCCCTGCCCATGGCAGGGGGGTTGGAACTGGCTGAGCCTTGAGGTCCCTTCCAAGCCTAACAATTCTATGATTCTAAGTGGCACTGATCTAGGAAGTGTCAAGGTGCTGTTCTCCTTTTCCTTTCTTTCCCTCCCCCTCTCTTGCTTTGCCTTTCCAGGGGCATTTTATGGTAACCTCTTTCTCAGTGGGCTAGGGAATTCCCCATCTGCTCCTAAGGAGTGATCAGCCTGTAACTTGCATATTATCCTTGGGAAACAAGAATGCTCTGCTCCCTCTCCTGTCCTGTCTCCTTGCATGGTCCCCTAGACAGCAGTGTAGAAAGCACTGAGGCCTGAGCTGTGGAGGGGCTGATCCTGCAGCCTCTGGGGAGTGCAGAATGGTACTGTAAAACAACCTGAGGTCCTGAAGTGAGGGTTCTGAGTATGGGATGCTACCAGGTCAAACCTCTTTCTGACATCCTGGGTAGCAAGAGAGGTGTCCAAGCTGAGTTTTGAGGAACCTGTGACCAGCAGGAGCAGGGGGAGGAGATTCTGCCCCTCAGTTCTGCTCTTCTGAGACCCAACCTGCAGTACTGCATCCAGGTCTGCTGCCCCCAGCACAAGGACACAGAACTGTTGGAGAGGGTCCAGAGGAAGCCACAAGGATGATCAGAGGGCTGGAAAACCTATCCTATGGGGACAGGCTGGGAGAGCTGGGGCTGTGCAGCCTGGAAAAGGGAAGGCTCCAGGGGGACCTCAGAGCAGCCTTCCAGTACCTGAAGGGCTCCAGGGGAGCTGGGGAGGGACTTTGGACAAGGATTGGGAGGGACAGGATGAGGAACAATAGCTTTGAGCTGGAAAAGGGGAGATTGAGACTGGAAATGAGGAGAAATTCTTGAGAGTGAGGCTGGGGAGACTCTGGCACAGGTTGCCCAGGGAGGTTGTGGATGTTCCCTGCCTGGAGGTGTTCCAGGCCAGGCTGGATGAGGCCTTGTGCAAGCTGGGCTGGTGGGAGGTGTCCCTGCCCATGGCAGGGGGTTGGAACTGGATGATCTTTAAGCTCCCTTCCAACCCAACCCATTCTATGACTCCATGAATCAAGGCATGGGCTTCACTTCAGAAGATGGAAGTGACATCCACGCCCGGAGCCACCACGCAGACCCTCCCCTCCACAGCAGCCTTTGATACCAGAGCTCTCCGTCCCCCATACTCTAGATCCAGTCCCTTCCAACCCAAACCCCTCTGTGAATCCAGGAATCTCTGAACCTACCCCAAAGCACTCATCAGTAGCAAAGAGCTTGGCCATGGAGCAGAGCACAGCTGCGTCCTCCCTGCCCTCCTGCAGCGCCCTCGCCGCCTGCCGCACCAGCAGCCGCGCCGCCACCAGCCGCGTCGCCATCTCCGCCAGCCTGAACTGCAGGTACTGCCAGCAGGCAGCACGGGGGGAAAGGTGAGGTCAGCATCCTTGGAAAGCCTGGAGCACAGCCCCACCACCCTGATCAGCCAGCAGCAGGAGCAGCAGAGCCCTGGAGAGGTTACCTGATTGTTAGCGAGGGGCTCTCCAAACTGTTTGCGCACGGTGAGGTGCTCCTGAGCCAGCAGAACGCAGGCGTGAGCGGCGCCCAGCGAGCAGGAAGCTGGTGGGAGAAGCCAAGGACACAGCACAGGAGGCGAATGCAGATGGGTGACAAGATGACCCTGCTCTCCTCCCCTGGCCCTGCCTTACCAATGTTGATCCTGCCTCCATTCAGTCCCTTCATGGCAATGTTGAAGCCCTGCCCTTCAGCTCCCAGCCGGTTGGCAACAGGAACAGCGCAGTCCTCAAAGATCACAGCCCGAGTTGGCTGGGAATTCCAGCCCACCTGGGGAGAAAGGGCAGCTGCCAGAGAGCCTGAGGAGCAGCACACCTCCAGCTCAGTGAGCACCTTCCAGAGAGCCTGAGGAGCAGCACACCTCCAGCTCAGTGAGCTCCTGCCAGAGAGCCTGAGGAGCAGCACACCTCCAGCTCAGTGAGCTCCTGCCAGAGAGCCTGAGGAGCAGCACACCTCCAGCTCAGTGAGCACCTTCCAGAGAGCCTGAGGAGCAGCACACCTCCAGCTCAGTGAGCACCTTCCAGAGAGCCTGAGGAGCAGCACACCTCCAGCTCAGTGAGCACCTTCCAGAGAGCCTGAGGAGCAGCACACCTCCAGCTCAGTGAGCTCCTGCCAGAGAGACTAAAGAGCAGCACACCTCCAGCTCAATGAGCACCTTCCAGAGAGCCTGAGGAGCAGCACACCTCCAGCTCAGTGAGCTCCTGCCAGAGAGCCTGAGGAGCAGCACACCTCCAGCCAGCTCAGAGTGCCTGAGGAGCAGCACACCTCCAGCTCAGTGAGCTCCTGCCAGAGAGCCTGAGGAGCAGTCCAGCCTGAGCTCCTTCCAGAGTGCCTGAGCAGCACACCTCCAGCTCAGTGAGCTCCTTCCAGAGAGCCTGAGGAGCAGCACACCTCCAGCTCAGTGAGCACCTTCCAGAGAGCCTGAGGAGCAGCACACCTCCAGCTCAGCTCAGAGAGCCTGAGGAGCAGCACACTTCCAGCTCAGTGAGCCTGAGAGCCTGAGGAGCAGCACACCTCCAGCTCAGTGAGCACCTTCCAGAGAGCCTGAGGAGCAGCACACCTCCAGCTCAGTGAGCACCTTCCAGAGAGCCTGAGGAGCAGCACACCTCCAGCTCAGTGAGCACCTTCCAGAGAGCCTGAGGAGCAGCACACCTCCAGCTCAATGAGCTCCTTCCAGAGAGCCTGAGGAGCAGCACACTGCCAGCCCCCAGCAGAGAACTGCCCAGCCGGCTCTCAGCCCCTCAGGCTCATTGCCAACTGCCTCAGAGCATCTGTGGTTAACATGGTTTGGCCTTAGTATGCTGAGCTGGAACCTGCAATGAATGTATCTGAGAAGAGGAATCCAGCAAGCCCTTCCTGAGGTGAAAACCCTTCAGTCACCAAAGAGATGGTTATTGATCACACTTCACCGAAGCTGGACTTGGCTTGGACATAACCCACCAGGCTGGGACTCTGGGGCCATCATGAAGGCACAGATGAGCCCATCTCTGCCCTGTACTTCCCTCAAGCATACACAGAGTGAAAACCAACCCTCATACCTTCTTCTCTTTCTTGCCAAAGCTGAGTCCTGGTGTCCCCTTCTCCAGCACCAGGCAGGAGATGCCCTTGGGGCCTGGGCCTCCCGTGCGACACATGACCACGTACACATCAGTGTCACCTCCTCCACTGATGAAGGCCTGCAGAAGGACATGAGAAGGCTTTGGTCTGCTAACCCTGAGCCTGCAGCAGCAGCTGGGGTACAAAGATGGAGGAGCAAAGACCCCACAGCCAGAAAATAATGAGGCACCCCACTGTACTAAGCTCTGGTGAATGCCCCGAGGTCCTGCCTTGGGAGAATGCAGAGATAAGGAGAGAGCAGGAAATGGACAGGGTGGGGAGACCCAGACCCCCTTGTGCAGGCAGTGCCAGGCAGCAGCTTTAAGATGAGCAAAGAGGTACCTTGGAGCCATTCAGGATGTAGGTGTCCCCTTTCCTCTCAGCTGAGGTCAGCAGGGAAGCTGCATCACTCCCACTTCCTGTAGGAAGGTAAAGAAGCAGCCAGTGAAGCAGCAGCTCCAGAGCCTGCAAACGCTCCCAGGGGTCACACCCCAGGCTCAAGCATCCCAGCAACCTTGATCTTCCTGTCCCCACATCCTGCTGATTGCCCAAATGAAGGAACTTTCCACCTCCAACTCTGTGCAATGCTCCTGCCCAGCTAAGCCATGCTAGAACTGAGGGGAAGGAGAAGGTTTCTTGGTGGAGGATGCTCACCTGGCTCAGTCAGGCAGTAAGAAGCAAACTTTTCCATGCTACAGAGCGATGGGCAGAACTTGTGCCTCTGTTCCTCATTGCCAAAGGTGTCTATCATCCAAACACACATGCTGGAGCAGGAGAGAAGGAGCAGCAGTGTGAACACAGCCCTGGGAGGGAGCTGGGTCATACAAGAACACCCCTGGCACAGCAGAATGAAGCTCCATGGGGTTCAGTCACAAACACTGAGGCTTGAAATCATTGAATCATTAAATGGTTTGGGTTGGAAGGGACCTCAAAGATCATCTTGTTCCAAGCCATGGGCAGGGACACCTTTCACTGGACCATGCTACTCAAGGCCTTGTCCAACCTGACCTTGAACACCTCCAGGCAGGAGGCATCCACAACCTCCCTGGGCAACCTGTTCCAGAGTCTCCCCAGCCTCACTCTCAACAATTTCTTCCTCATCTCCAATCTCAGTCTCCCCTCTCCCAGCTCAAAGTCATTGTTCCTCATCCTGGCACTCCCAGTCACAGAATCACAGAATCACAGAATCACCAAGGTTGGAAGAGACCTCAAAGATCATCAAGTCCAACCTGGCACCACAGACCTCATGTCCAAAGTCCCTCCCCAGCTCTCCTGGAGCCCCTTCAAGTACTGGAAGGCTGCTCTAAGGTCTCCCTGGAGCCTTCTCTTCTCCAGGCTGCACAGCCCCAACTCTCTCAGCCTGGCCCCATAGGAGAGGTTCTCAGCTCTCTGATCACCTTTGTGGCCTCCCCTCCACCCTCTCCAACAGTTCCACATCCTGCTTGTGCTGTGGGCACCAGAACTGGAGGCAGTGCTGCACCTCAGAACAGAACAAAGCTGGAAGGAAGAAGCTCCCCTTCCACTCAGCACAGAGGAGCAGCAGGTTCCTCCTTCCCAGCCTCAGCATTCCCCTCAGCACTAAGCCCTACTGTCATCAGAAACCCAGCCCTGCAAGAGGAGGCATCCTGGAGGATGGAGGCACTGCAGCCCTGCATGCAGAGCAAGGCCAGCACTGAACATGTCTGTGCAGGCAGCACTGGGCACAGCCATCAGCTGCTGCCTTTGGCTGCCCCAGCATGACCACAGCACAAAGGCCTTCCCAGCATGTTGCTATTTATAGCCACCTTACATGGCAGAACAGGGAACACAATCCAGAGCTTAATCCTGCCATGCATGCCACAAAGCTCAAGTTACTTCTTGGGGGCACTTTAGGTTTAGTAGCCTGTCTGCTTACTGCCATCAAGAGATGCTCCCAGGGATGTGTCTGCTCAGAGACCCAAATGTGACCAAGAACAGCAGCAGGAGAGCTGCCTCCAGATAAATTTAGAGCCCTCAGACCATCCCTGCTTCTCAGCCAGGCTGCCACATAGAATCACAGAAGTGTCAGGGTTGGAAGGGACCTCAAGGATCATCCAGCCCCAACCCCCTGCCATGGGCAGGGACACCTCACACCACAGCAGGTTGCTCACAGCCACCTCCAGCCTGGCTGCAAACACCTCCAGGCAGGAGGCTTCCACCACCTCCCTGGGCAGCCTGTGCCAGGCTCACACCACCCTCCTGGGGAACAACTTCTTCCTCACATCCAATCTCAATCCACCCATTTCTATTTTGTTTCCATTCCCCTCAATCCTATCACTCTCTCACACCCTCAAAAGTCCCTCTCCAGCGTTCTTGTAGCCCCCTTCAGATACTAGAAGGTCTCCTCAGAGCCTTCTCTTCTCCAGACTGAACAGCCCCAACTCCTTCAGTCTGTCCTCATAGGAGAGGAGCTCCAGCCCTCTGCTCATCCTCATGGCCCTTCTCTGGACATCTTCCAGCACCTCCAGATCCTTCCTGAGGATCCAGAAGCTCCAGAACTGGATGCAGTACTCCAGCTGTGGTCTCAGCAGAGTGGAGCAGAGGGGCAGAATCCCCTCCCTGGCCCTGCTGGCCACACTTCTCTTGCTGCAGCCCAGGCTCTGCTTGGCTTTCTGGGCTGCAAGCACTCACTGCTGGCTCATGTTGAGTTTCTCCTCCACCAGCACTCTCAAGTCCTTTTCTGGCTCTCAAGCCAGTCCCTGCCCAGCCTATAATGGTGCTTGGGATTGCCCTGACCCAGCTGCAGGGCCTTGCACTTGGTCTTGTTGAACCTCCTGAGGTTGCCATGGGCCCAGCCCTGCAGCCTGTCCAGGTCCCTCTGGCTGGACCCCTTCCCTCCAGCGTGCCTGCTGCACCACACAGCTTGGTGCTCCACACATCCAGTGCTCCAGAGCCACACTCACTTGTGGATGCTCATGTAAGCAGTGGTGCTGGTACAGCCTGTGGATAAAGCTTCAAAGATGATGGAGGTGTCGAGCCGTGACAATCCCGAGCCCCCAACGTCTGGTCTCACATAGATGCCACCGAAGCCCAGCTGGGCTGCCCTCCTCATGGTCTCCACAGGGAATATTTCCTAGGGGGACAAGGAACAGTCAGGATGAATTCAGTCCTGGTATTCAAACTCTCCTTTCTGGTATAGCTGGGCCACCAAGCCCAGTCCCAAACACCCTAGAGCTGAAGCTAACTGGGTGGGTTAAAGAGGTGACAGCTACCTAGACCAAGGTTCCTACCACCTTCAGGAGTAAACTCCAGGGTGTCAGAGCGAACAGCCTGGCTTGGGAAGCTGCAAGGGATTGCTGATGGCTCCCACCCAAAGCACAGCAGCAGAATCACAGAGTGTTAGGGGCTGGAAGGGACCTAGAAAGATCATCTAGTCCAACCCCCCTGCCAGAGCAGGATCACCTATACCATATCACACAGGGGAGCAGCTTCAAAGACAGTCTCCACAGATGCCATCACAGCACCAAGGAGCAGGAACCCCTCTGATGAGACCCAAGGCCCCTCACACCCTAAGGGCAGTGCCACCCTTCTGAGGCTGCCATACCTTTTGGTCCCACTCAGCCATGTGAGGAGCCATCTCCTTGGCAGCAAAATCAAAGGCAACCTTTTGGAACTCCTTCTGCTCCTCAGTCAGGCCAGTGGATGCTGGAAAAGCAGCAAGAGATCTTAATGCACGCCTGGCGTGGCCAAGCAAGAGCTGCCACATCTTCTGTACCCCAAAGAGCTGCTGAGAGGGGTTGGAAGTGACCTCTGGAGGTCATCGAGTCCAACCCCCATGCCAAGGCAGGGTCCCCAAGAGCAGGTCACACAGGAACACATCCAGGCAGGTTTGGAAGCCTCCAGAGATGGGACGTCCTTTAACTCACACGAGCAGCTCAGAGAGCACTTCTCTGTTCCCTGGGGCCATCGTGAACCGTGCTGCCCGGGGGTGGTGGGCTCTGGGAGGGGGCTCTCTTGAGACCAAACCAACCCAAGCTCCCAGCTGTCTCTGCTCAACGCTCAGGACCGGGCGAAGGTCAGCACAGCCCCTGGCAGCCGTCAGTATCATAGCATCATAGAATCAGTCAGGGTTGGAAGGGACCACAAGGATCAGCCAGTTCCAACCCCCTGCCGTGGGCAGGGACACCCCACACTAGATCAGGCTGGCCAGAGCCTCATCCAGCCTAGGCTTAAACACCTCCAGGGCTGGCGCCCCAACCACCTCCCGTAGCACAGTGCTGGAGACACAGGACACAGCGCTGGGGCGTCCGAGCGCTGCCATCTCTCTGGGACATACTCCGTGCCTCAGCCTCAGGCTTGCCGACCCCTGGCGCTCCGGCAGAGGTCTCGGGAAGGCGCTTCCCGTGCGGGTGGCAGCGCCGGGGCCTGCCGCCCTGCTTGGAGCAGGAGCAGGAGCAGGAGGGACAGCCCGCTGCTGCGCCCCGCGGTCACCGACTCGCCCGCAGCCTACCCCCGGCGCCGCCGCCTCCCCACCCCGGGCAGCGCTGGCGGCGGCTCCCCGCGGCCGGCCGGGCCGGCGGAGGGGCCGAGGCTCGCCGCCCCGTTCTCCCGGCGGCCGCGGAGCCTTACGGTCGATGCAGGAGGCGATGCCCCGCCGCGGCGGCGACAGCAGCAGCCGGGCCGCGACGCGGGGAGCCGCTCGCCAGGCCATGGCGGGGCCGGGCGGCAGCGGCGGGCGGCGGGCGGCAGGCAGCGGCAGGCAGCGGGGGGCAGGCGGCGGCGGCGGGGCAGGCTGGGAGCTGTAGTCCTGCCCGGCGCGGTGGCTGCGGGGAAGGCGGCGAGGGCTGAGCCTCGGCTTTGCATAACGGGCACCGCTTCCGAGCGGGCGGGACGGCGGCGCCGCGCTTCCTCCTGCCGCTGCCCGGCCCCGGCACAGGCGGCAGCAGCATCCCGCGGCACGGCCCCGCTCCCGCTCCCGCTCCGCTGCGGCCACAGCCGGTGAGGGGCAGCCGGGGCTGGATGGGAGGGAAGGAGGGAGGGAGGGGAGCTGCGCGGTACGGGAGCTGGAAAAGTTGATGCCAGCCGCCCCGGCCGGAGGAGGCCAGCTCCGAGGCAGAGAACTTGCGGAGGGCTGCTGGCTGAAGGGGGCAGGGGCAGGGCCGGCATCTCGCTGCCCTTCCCGAAGGGGCTCTGCACGCCCCAGCCCTGCCGGCAGCAAGCTGAGCCGGAGCCCGCGGTGCCAGGCTGGGCTGAGCTGGGCTGCGAGGCAAGAGGTGCCCTTCCTTCGAAGGCACGGCTGCCCTCGCACGGCAGAGAGAGGCCAGGCTTCGGCCAGGCACCGTCGGGACCTTTCCTTCCCCAGCAGCCGCAGGGCTGCGGAGCAGAGCAGCCGGTGGTGGTGTCCAGCAGCGCGGGTGTGGAGGGCCCTGCTGCCTCCAGCTCACCACGGGTGTGGTCCTCGGCCGGTGCCAGCGTTCGCACTGATAGAGGAAATGGCTGAGCTGAAGGCAGGACACCGATTTACTCTCCGCTTAGCTGTACAGCTTTCACTGCTCCTCTCTTTCGTCACCTCTCCTGAACGAGCAGCACTCCTCTCTTTTCTCCTCTCGTTCAGCAGGTGCTCCTCGGGGAGGAGAAGATAATTCAAAGAGAGCAGAGATGCCTTGGCCGAGCAGGAAGAGAGACAAAGGAGCAGCAGCAGGTCTGTGCTGGCATCCTGACTGATTTAGCCTCGCTCACGGGAGGATCCAAGCTGTAGTGAAAGTACAGACAGTCACCTTAACTGCCTGCCTCTCAAAGCCACATGTCTAACAGGCAGCATTTCCTCTGCCTAACAGCCTGGGCAGCCATGTGTGGCCCAGACAAGGCTGCCAGCTGTACCCCAGGGGCAGTGAGGTATTCTCAGCACGATGTGGTTAAGAACTACAACCCATGAAGAGCTTTCACATCCTGTCTGGTAGAGGTGGCCAGCCAAAGGACACCCAGGGTAGTGGCAGGAAGCTGATGTGAGACCATCTGTAAAGCAGCCCCAAAAGACCCCCTGCTCTGGCAGGGGGGTTGGACTAGATGATCTTTCCAGGTCCCTTCCAGCCCCTGAAATTCTGTGGTTCTGTGGACAAAAAGCCTTGCACTTGAGGCAGCATTAGATGGGGTTCAAGGTGTGAGATGAGTATCAAGTCCAGAGGAGGGTCACAAAGATGGTCCAAGGGCTGGAGCACCTCTGCTATGAGGATGGGCTGAGGGAGCTGGGAGTGTTCAGCCTGGAGAAGAGAAGGATCCTGGGAGACCTTACAGCAGCCTTCCAGTACCTGAGGGGATCCTATGGCAAGGCTTCAGAGGGACTTATCAGAAGGGTGTCCAGCAATAGGACAAGGGGGGATGGGTTGAAGCTGAGGGAGAGCAGGGTTAGGCTGGATCTTCAGTACAAGGGTGGTAAGACTCTGGAATGGGCTGACCAGGGAGGCTGTGGATGCCTCCTCCTTGAGGGTGTTCAAGGCCAGGCTGGATGGAACCTTGAGCAGCTGAGTCTAGCTGAGTGGTGCCCCCCATGGCAGGGGGGTTGGAGTAGATGATCTCTGAGGCCCATTCCAGCCTAAGCCATGCTATGTCTGTGCCACTCATCTGCTTAACTGACTGCAGCACATCACCACCTCCTCACCCTTTAATCACTTCATATTCACTCTTGGGGTTGGTTTTTTGCTGTCTTGAGTGGGGATCTAAACCCCTCCCTGAAGAGGAAGCACAGTGGAGGCTTCACCAAAGTCCTCCAGCTACTGCAGTGGTTTAAATCTCTTCCTTTGCTGATCAATCTTCCTCTTACTCACTGGGTTCCCCTCCATCCACTTTGGTGCCTGCAGTCAAACACCCATATGTGGAACCAGCCTGGCCAGCTGAGAAGTGTTTCAGCAGCAGTTCTTAGCAGGCTCAAAGTGTGGTCCAGTTGAGAAGTGTTTCAGCAGCAGTTCTTAGCAGGCTCAAAGTGTGGTCCAGCTGAGAAGTGTTTCAGCAGCAGTTCTTAGCAGGCTCAAAGTGTGGTCCAGCTGAGAAGTGTTTCAGCAGCAGTTCTTAGCAGGCTCAAAGTGTGGTCCAGCTGAGAAGTGTTTCAGCAGCAGTTCTTAGCAGGCTCAAAGTGTGGTCCAGCTGAGTGTGGTTGGGGGTGTTTTAATTGTTTCTTTTAAGATAAAAAAGAGCCTGATGCTAAAATGGCCAAAACTGAGGAGGAGGCTTCGGATAAGGAGGAAGAAGAGAAGTCCACAAAACCTCCAGCAACCTCCAAGTCAGGATGGAAGAACTGGAAGAAGGCAAAGGAGTCTGACTCTGGTGGGGAGGAAAGCAAGATAACATATTGCCACTGGCTGCTGAAGTCAGAACCAGAGAGCAGGCTGGAGAAAGGAGTGGATGTGAAAGTAAGCACCAAAACCTTCCTCACTCAAGGTACAGCAGCAGCTCCTCCAGGGCCCAGGGCATCAGTGCCTGGCTGCTGAGGTACAGGGTCAGACAGCTCAGACTGTGTGCAGTATTAACACACTTGTGCTTTTACTTCTCAAAACCCACCTTCTGAGTTGTAAACCTGCCCTGGTGGCCAGGAAGGCCAATGGCATCCTGGGGTGGATTAGAAGGGGTGTGGTGAGTAGGTATAAAGAGGTTCTCCTCCTCCCATTCTGCCCTGTTGAGGCTGCATCTGGAATATTGTGTCCAGTTCTGGGCCCCTCAGTTCAAGAAGGGCCTCAGGGATCTGCTTGAGAGAGTCCAGCACAGCCATCAAGCTGCTGCAGGGCAGTGGAACATCTCTCTGTGAGGACAGCTGAGGGAGCTGGGGCTTGGAGCAGAGGAGCCTGAGGGCTGCCCTCGTTGCTGGGGATGAAGATGTGCAGGGCAGTGTGGGGAGGATGGAGCCAGGCTCTGCCCAGGGATGTCCCAGGACAGGCCAAGGGGCACTGGGGGCAAGCTGGAGCAGGGGAGGTGCCAGGGGAACAGGAGGGAAAACTTTGTGAGGGTGCTGGAGCCCTGGAGCAGGCTGCCCAGAGAGGTTGTGGAGTCTCCTCTGGAGACTTTCCAGCCCCACCTGGATGTGTTCCTGTGTGAGCTGCCCTGGGTGACCCTGCTCTGGCAGGGGGGTTGGAATGGGTGCTCTCTGGAGGTCCCTTCCATCCTGTGAAGGAGAAGGCCATTATGTTGTTCTCTTCCAGGGGGACAGCCAGGGGGTTTGATACTTGAGTAAGAGGGGGAGTCAGGTGCTGAGGAGGCTCAGCTGTTGACAGCAGGGGCAGCATCTATCGCAGACTGTGCCTTTACACTGCTGCACTGCTCCTCCTTTGTGAAGGCTTTCCTCTAGTCCCTGTGGGAGCAAAAGGAAGGTGGTGTCAAATTTGTGCTAGAATCCAAGGAGCTTCTAGGAACAAATGCTGAGGCAAAATGCAGGCAATAAAGGCCAGGCCACCTCCTGAACTTCACCTGCATTTCCCTTCCATTTGGCAGTTCAGCATTGATGACTTGAAAGCCCAGCCCAATCAGACAACCTTTTGGGATGGAGTAAGGAACTATCAGGTAAGGAGCACGTGGCAGAGATGGGAGATGCTGAGCTAGCACTGGAGAAGGAGGTGCTGTCCCCACAGCTAACTCATTCCCTTTGCCTGGAGCATCTCCTTCTGCCTGGTTTTCCAGTTGCATTTGGATGGGAGTCAGAGCACCAGGCCAGGCTGGATGTGGCTCTGGGTAACCTGATCTAGTGGGAGGTGTCCCTTCCCAGGGCAGGGGGTTGGAACTGGATGATCCTTGAGGTCCCTTTCAAGCCTGACAATTCTGTGAGTCAGTGAGTTTAAATTCCTGCTTAATTGTGTCTAGGTCAAGTCAGGTTGAGGCTGGGTAATGTTCTGTCAAGTCACCCAGGTGTTCTTTAGCTGCCACCAGCCTGTATTTCCCTTGTCACCCTTCAGCAAGTCTGTACTTACCCAGGCACTGAGCCCTGTCACTCTACAGCTTTCCATTCCAGGCTCCCAATCCACACTGGCTTCCCTCCCATGTGTGATCTCCTCTGTTGCCTGGCTGCTGGCAGCTAAGTGAAGTCTTCTGCTGCCTCTGAAGGAGTGAGGTGAAGCTGTTGAATTCACACACACCTTAGCATCATAGAATCACAGAGCTGTCAGGGCTGGAAGGGAGCTCAAGGCTCAGCCAGTCCCAACCCCCCTGCCATGGGCAGGGACACCTCACACCACAGCAGGTTGCTCACAGCCACCTCCAGCCTGCCTGCAAACACCTCCAGCCAGGAGGCTGCCACCACCTCCCTGGGCAACCTGTGCCAGGCTCTCACCACCCTCCTGGGCAACAACTTCTTCCTCACAGCCAATCTCAGTCTCCCCACTGCTAGTTTTGCTCCATCCCCCAAGTCCTATCCCTCCCTCACACCCTCCAAAGTCCCTCCCCAGCTATCTTGCAGCCCCCTGCAGACACTGTAAGGCCACCAGAAGGTCTCCTGGGAGCCTTCTCCTCTCCAGCCTGCACAACCCCAACTCTCTCAGGCTGGCTCCAGAGCAGAGCAGCTCCAGCCCTCTGCTCCTCCTCATGGCCCTGCTCTGGACACCTTCCAGCACCTTCTAACCCAACAGGATCTTGCTCCTTACCCTTAGTTTGTGTCACTGCAGCAGGTAACATCTGTATGACAGCTGTAGGAAACCTTACCTGAGTAGCTCTAAGCACTTTGCTTGTTAGTTCTTGTTCCTAGCTGCTGGTGGTGAAACCCCAAGAGCTTGATACAAAGAGCTCAGAGTCTCCTTTTGACACCTGACAGGCAAGGAACTTCCTGAGAGCCATGAAGCTTGGGCAGCAGGCCTTCTTCTACCACAGCAACTGTAAAGAGCCTGGCATTGTTGGCATTGTCAAGGTGAGTGCCTTCATCTCCTCCTGTGTGTGATAATTGATACCTTACCAAATTGCTCCTGGGCCCTACTCCTGTCTCAGCACCAAAGGAGTGCAAGAGTTGCTCAGGCAGAGCAGCAAAGGAGCCTGGGCTCACTGGTGCCTATCACAGCAGGGCTGCCTCAGGTGCCACAGAGACTGACAGCACTGGGACAGGCTGCCCAGGGAGGGAGGTGGTGGAGTCCCCATCCCTGGAGGGCTTCAGGAATCATAGAATCAATAAGGTTGGAAGAGACCTCAGAGATCATCAAGTCCAACCTGGCACCCAACACCTCCTGACTACTAAACCATGGCTCCAAGTGCCACATCCAATCCCCTCTTGAACACCTCCAGGCATGGGGACTCCACCACCTCCCTGGGCAGCACATTCCAAGGGCTAACAGATCCCTCTGGGAAGAACTTTCTCCTCAACATCATAATTAACTTCATGAAATCCAGAGAGGTTGATTAGAATAGAATGAACCAGGTTGGAAGAGACCTTCAAGATCATCAAGTCCAACCTCTCACCCAACACCACCTAATCAACTAACCCATCTAACCAAGCACCCTATCAAGTCTCCTCTTGAACACCTCCAGGGATGGGGACTCCACCACCTCCCTGGGCAGCACACTCCAACAGCTAACAACTCTCTCTGGGAAGAACTCTCCTCACCTTCAGTCTAAACTTCTCCTGGCACACCTTGAGACTGTGTCCTCTTGTTCTGGTGCTGGCTGCCTGGGAGAAGAGACCAACCCCCACCTGGCTACTGTGGCCATGGCACTTGGGGCCATGCTTTAGTGGCCATGGTGGGGTTGGGCTGCTGGTTGGACTGGATGGTCTTAGAGGCCCTCTGCCTGGTCTGCAGTGCTGCCTGTGCTCCTTCACACTGCCTCCAAGAAGGTGATGCTGCTTCTCCAGCAGCCATGCTGCTCTGCAGTGCTTGGACCCAAGGCACATAAAGGAAGGGAATCAATCTCTCACCCTCAGAGTGGAGCTCAGGGAAAGCCAGGCTGGGGGTTTGCAGCAGGAGTGTTCCTTGTGTCCACTCCCAGCTTGCTGAAGGATGTTTCATGCCCTTGCCTGGCTGTGCTTTCCAGCTGATTGTCTCCCATTCCTCTCCCCTTCTGCTTCAGGTTGTAAAGGAGGCATACCCTGACCACACCCAGTTTGATGAGAAGGATCCTCACTATGATGCCACCAGCAGAAAAGAGAACCCCAAATGGTCCATGGTAAGGTAGTAAACCAAACACCACTGTTTCAAGCTCTGGCTGCAAGCCCAGTGAAGCTAGAAGCCTCCTGCCATCATATTCCACATCTTAAGCTTCTGGCCTGCCTGCCTGCCTACCCTTTTCTCTTTCAGGCAGGTGTTCAAACAAGGCTTGGATGTGGCACTTGGAGCCATGGTTTAGTTGTCAGGAGGTGGTAGGGATTAGGTGATAGGTTGGACTTTTGATCTCTGAGGTCTTTTCCAACCTGCTTGACTCTGTGATTCCAAGGGAAAAGCCAGGCCTGATTGTTCCCTCTGCCTTTTCCCCCCTGTTTCTTCCAGAAGCCCCCCAAAATGTGTCTCCCCTCACTTCCCACATCTTGCTTGGATGCAGAGCTGCCCTCCATGCAGGGCAGAACTGCAGGTTGGGAAAGGGAAGGAACACCTCTGAGTACCACTGATGGCTGTGCAGCCTTGTTTGCAGTTGTTCTGAGGCACAGCAAATTACAGGGGAGTGACTCTGCAGGGGCTGGCTGCATCCCACAGCTTAATCCTGCACTGTCAGTGCCAAGAGGAATGTGTGTTGCTAGTGCACAGGGCAGGGAGTCATGCAAACAAATCACCTGCCAGCATAGCTGGGAGTTCTTTTAGCCTGCAGCAAGCAAAAGCTTCCAAACCATTCTGGGGCAGAGCAAGTCAGCCACCAGCTGCAGTTCATAGGATCATGGACTTGGTAGGGTTGGAAGGGACCTCAAGAAGCCCTATGAGGAGAGGCTGAGGGAGCTGGGGTTGCTTAGCCTGGAGAAGAGGAGGCTCAGGGGAGACCTTCTTGCTCTCTCCAACTCCCTGAAGGGAGGTTGGAGCCAGGTGGGGGTTGGGCTCTTCTGCCAGACAAGCAGCACCAGAACAAGAGGCCACAGTCTCAAGCTGTGCCAGGGGAGGTTCAGGCTGGAGGTGAGGAAGAAATTCTTCCCAGCAAGAGAGATTGACCATTGGGATGTGCTGCCCAGGGAGGTGGTGGAGTCCCCAACCCTGGAGGTGTTCAGAAATGGATTGGATGGATTGGATGGATAGGATAGGATAGGGTAGGATAGGGTAGGATAAACCAGGTTGGAAAAGACCTTTGAGATCATCAAGTCCAACCTATCACCCAACACCATCTGATCAACTAAACCACAGCACCAAGCAGCCCATCCAGGCTCTTCCTACACACCTCCAGTGATGGTGACTCCACCATAGCACTTGGAGCCATGGTTTAGTTGGCAGGAGGTGCTGGGTGCCAGGTTGGACCTGATGATCTCTGAGGCCTTTCCCAAGCTCACTGATTCTGTGATCATCCAGTTCCAACCCCCCTGCCGTGGGCAGGGACACCTCCCACTAGATCAGGTGGCTGTATTCTCTATCCTCACACACACACACACCCCCAACCAGTCTTCTGGAGGCCATCTCCTTCTCCAGCCATGCTCCCTGGCTCCCCCTCCCGTCCCAGGTGGATGTGCAGTTCGTGCGGATGACGAAGCGTTTCCTGCCCCTCTCCGAGCTGAAGGCTCTCCACCTGGCGCACAAGGCAGAGGGAGGGCCCCTCAAGGACATGATGCTCTTCACCAGGCAGCGCCTCTCCATCCAGCCACTCACACAAGGTGAGAATCTCCTTCCCCTGCGCTGCTTAGGCCACACCTGGAGTCCTGTCTCCAGTTCTGGGCCCCTCAGGTCAAGAAGGAGATTGAGAGACTTGAAGGTGTCCAGAGAAGGGCAAGGAGGCTGGGGAGGGGTCTGGAGCACAGCCCTGTGAGGAGAGGCTGAGGGAGCTGGGGTTGCTTAGCCTGGAGAAGAGGAGGCTCAGGGGAGACCTTCTTGCTCTCTGCAACTCCCTGAAGGGAGGTTGGAGCCAGGTGTGGGTTGGGCTCTCCTCCCAGACAAGCATCACCAGAACAAGAGGACACAGTCTCTAGCTGTGCCAGGGGAGGTTTAGGCTGGAGGTGAGGAAGAAATGCTACAGAGAGAGAGAGATTGACCATTGGAATGTGCTGCCCAGGGAGGTCGTGGAGTCCCCATCACTGGAGGTGTTTAGGAAGAGACTTGATGGGGTGCTTGGTGCCATGGTTTAATTGATCAGATGGTATTGGGTGCTAGGTTGGACTTGATGATCTTGAAGGTCTCTTCCAACCTGGTTAATTCTATTCTATTCTATTCTACCCTACCCTACCCCCTGAGAGGCAGCCCTCACTCGCAGAGCTTGCCCCACCGGCAGCACTGCATCCCAGTTCTGGGCCCCCCAGCCCAAGAGGGACAGGGAACTGGTGGAGAGGTCCAGAGAAGGCCACAAAGATGATCAGAGGGATGGAAAACCTTCCCTGTGGGGACAGGCTGGGAGAGTTGGGGCTGTTCAGCCTGGAGAAGGCTCCAGGGAGATCTCAGAGCAGCCTTCCAGTAGCTGAAGGGGCTCCAGGAGAGCTGGGGAGGGACTTTTGACAAGGGCTGGGGGTGCCAGGATGAGGAACAATGGCTTTGAGCTGGGAGAGAGGAGACTGAGACTGGAGATGAGGAAGAAATTGTTGGAGTGAGGGTGGGGAGACTCTGGCACAGGTTGCTCAGGGAGGCTGTGGATGTCTCCTCCCTGGGTATGTCCAAGGCCAGGCTGGATGAGGCCTTGAGCAAGCTGTGCTGGTGGGAGGTGTCCCTGCCCATGGCAGGGGGTTGGAACTGGATGATCTTTAAGCTCCCTTCCAACCCAACCCATTCAATGATTCTATGAATCTCTGAGCTTGGAAGTTCCACTTAGAGCTTTTCCTTCCTTCCCTTCCCAATGCAGAGGAGTTTGATTTTATATTGAGCCTGGAAGAGGAAAAGCCCCAATGAGAAACTGAGAGCAGCACAGCTTCTCCCCAGCCTGCTGATGCCTCCTGCCTAGCCCAGCTGTAACCCTCACACCCCCTGGCTGAATCACAGCAACCAGAACCTGCCTGCACACACCCTGGAGCCCTTCTCCTGACACACTCTTAGTTCTGCTTCTTTTTAAATAAAGCCTTTTGGAATCACTTCCAGCCTTCAGTTCTTCACAGGGGGAAGACCTGCATTTGACCTCTTCCTGAAGAGCCAAACAGCTTCATTCTCCCTGAGGATGCTTACTGCAGGACCCAGGGGCTGCAGAGGGATGGTTTTGTGCAGAAAGGTGTCACTAAGCAAGGAAATGGAGATCTAGACACTGGCACAGGCTGCCCAGGAGACTGTGGATGTCCCCTCCCTGGAGGTGTTCAGGTTGGGTGAGGCCTTGAGCAACCTGGGCTGGTGGGAGGTGTCCATCCCCATGGCAGGGGGTGGAACTAGATGGCCTCTAAGGTCCCTTCCAACCTAAACATTCCATGAAGCCTGAGCAACCTGGGCTGGTGGGAGGTGTCCATCCCCATGGCAGAGGGGTGGAACTAGATGGCCTCTAAGGTCCCTTCCAACCTAAACACTCCCTGAAGCCTGAGCAACCTGGGCTGGTGGGAGGTGTCCATCCCCATGGCAGGGGGTGGAATTAGATGGTCTCTAAGGTCCCTTCCAACCTACAGCACTCCCTGAAGCCTGAGCAAGCTGGGCTGGTGGGAGGTGTCCATCCCCATGGCAGGGGGGTGGAACTAGATGGCCTCTAAGTCCCTTCCAACCTAAACACTCTGAAGCCTGAGCAAGCTGGGCTGGTGGGAGGTGTCCATCCCCATGGCAGGGGGGTGGAATTAGATGGCCTCTAAGTCCCTTCCAACCTAAACACTCTGAAGCCTGAGCAACCTGGGCTGGTGGGAGGTGTCCATCCCCATGGCAGGGGTCTGGAACTAGATGGCCTCTAAGTCCCTTCCAACCTAAACACTCTGAAGCCTGAGCAAGCTGGGCTGGTGGGAGGTGTCCATCCCCATGGCAGGGGGGTGGAATTAGATGGTCTCTAAGGTCCCTTCCAACCTACAGCACTCCCTGAAGCTGTCCATTCTCTGCACACACCCTGCACAGCAGATCACAGTTAACTTCCTGCAGGCACAACCCTTCCCATCTAGGGAAATGGGGGAAATACAGCTGAGTTTTAAGCTCTGTTGGGACCTCCACCTTCCAAGCAGTGCCAGAACTTATGAAGACCAAGGATCTCTCAAAGGAGAGCAAAAGACAAACCACAATGAGCACCTTTGGAGGGGCTGCACAGGATGGCACTGAACAAAAAGGGGAGGAGGGGAAAGAAAACCCCAACCAACCAACCCCAAAGCAACAACACAACCAGACCCAGGCCAGGCCAGGCAACAGAAACCATAGCAGACAAACTCATGCACAGCATTTGACAGCCAGGGCTGGCTCTTTTTAATTGAAGAGACAAACTCCCCCTCCACCACCCCCCAGACCTCCCCCCACCCACCCCACCCCCGGGTTTTAAAATACAGCCATTGAAAAGACAACGAATTAAGAAACATGTAAACACAGCAGAGGCTTAATTACAGGTTGCACTGCTTGGTTTAGGACTTGCACACTCCCCCTCCCCACCCCCTGCCCACCACCCCCTGGCTGACTCTGCCCGGGAGAGAGGATGAGATCCAAGTAGTGAAGAGAAAGCCTCCCAGCTGGGGGCCACAGCTGCTGGAGGGCTCTCTGCCCCTCCCCGTGCTCATGAAATGCTCTCCCCAAGTACCTTGTCCTGGAGTGACCTCAGGCTTCGGCTGCTCGCTGGTGACGGCCAGGGAGGGCCCTGCCGGCTGGCAGGGGGAGGGCTCCGGGGAGGGGGAGTGGAAACGGGGGCTTCCCTCCCACAGTCTGGTTGCACAAGGAGGGCACACAGGAGAGGAGAGGAGGGCACACGGGAGAGGAGGGTACAGAGGAGAGGAGGGCACACGGGAGAGGAGGGTACAAAGGAGAGGAGGGCACACAGGAGAGGAGGGGAGGGCACACAAGAGAGGAGGGGAGGGCACACAGGAGGGCACACAAGAGAGGAGAGCACACAGGAGAGGAGAGGAGGGCACACAGGAGAGGAGGGCACACAGGAGAGGAGAGCACACAGGAGGGCACACGAGAGGAGGGCACACGAGAGGAGGGCACACAGGAGAGGAGGGCACACAGGAAAGGAGGGCACACAGGAAAGGAGGGCACAAAGGAGAGGAGGGCACACGGGAGAGGAGGGCACACGGGAGAGGAGGGCACACAGGAGGGCACACAGGAGAGGAGGGCACACAGGAGGGCACACAGGAGAGGAGGGCACACAGGAGGGCACACAGGAGAGGAGAGCACAAAGGAGAGGAGAGCACAAAGGAGAGGAGAGCACAAAGGAGAGGAGAGCACATGGGAGAGGAGGGCACACAGGAGAGGAGGGCACACAGGAGAGGAGGGCACAAATGAGAGGAGGGCACACAGGAGAGGAGGGCACACAGGAGAGGAGAGCACACAGGAGAGGAGGGCACAAATGAGGTGACCTCATTGTGGCCTTCCAGGATCTGCAGGGGGCTCCAAGAAGGCTGGGGAGGGACTGCTGAGGATCTCAGGCAGTGCTAGGACTAGAGGGAATGGAATGAAGCTGGAGGTGGGGAGATTGAGGCTGGAGGGGAGGAGGAAGTTCTTCCCCATGAGAGTGGTGAAGCCCTGGAATGGGTTGTGCAGGGAGGTGGTTGAGGCCCCAGCCCTGGAGGTGTTTAAGCCCAGGCTGGCTGAGGCTGTGGCCAGGCTGATCTAGTGTGGGGTGTCCCTGCCCATGGCAGGGGGGTTGGGACTGGCTGATCCTTGTGGTCCCTTCCAACCCTGACTGATACTATGATACAGGGGAGAGCAAACCCAACCCCACCCCAGGCTCATGCACCTTTTGCAGCTAACCCCTCCAGGAGTTTAATGATCTCCTTACACTGCCTTGCCAGACAGTTTTGCTTACAGCCAGGACTGCTCCTGTTGGGCCACTAGAGCAAACACTCCTGGAATGCAAAGACATCTTCATCCATGGGGTTTCTTCAACACCACATGGCCTCCAGTCCAGGGGAGCAGCCTGTAGGTGGGATGGGAGGTGAGGGAAGGCTAGGGGAGGGTTTAGGGCTGCTGCTGTGCTCAGCTTAGCTATGTGTCACGGGGTGAGGCGACATCGTGCTGGATGCCTGCTGGCCCCAAAGGCTCCCAGAGGAGGATTGTGTGCTGCCACAGCACAGGTGGCTCCCCCTGGGCAGAGGGAGAGTTGAGTGAGTGTCAAAAGCAACATCCACATTCCTTTGCCACCTGAGCCCTGCAGCAGGCCACCACCCCTCGCCCTGGCCTAACAAGGTAGCTGTCCCAGGGCAAGCTTTGGCTTCAGCCTGAGGCAGACAGGGCTGCAGCCCATGGCACCGACTGCTCAGGCAAGGAGGAGCCACAGCTGCACTGTCAGAGAGCAGAAACACGGGGTGACACAAGCAGTCAGCAAGAGATGAGATCATTAGTGTCCTCTACAACAGAGACTGGCCAGCTCTACTAACAACCACAGCCTTACACATGGTGAGTAAAAGATAACTGACTTTGGCAAGCAGAAACACACATTTATCACTGAAATACAGTAGCTGTCTTACTACAGAAAAAGCTTCCCTTCCCCACCCAGGCCCCACTCCCTCCACCAGCACAAAGCAGAGGATACTTCCATTTCCCAGCTGCAAGACAAGGGTTCTACATTCAGCTGTAGGACAGAGGCAGAGGACATTCATTCCACAGTCCAAAGGAAGCTGGGCAAAAACCCCAGCGAGCCACAAACTCCCAGGGACCATCCAGAGCAATCCCACTTGGACAGAGCTCATATCCCAGCACTCAGTGCAGGCTTGGCTCTCCACCTGGCAGGGGGACTGACCACCTGCCTCCCTGAAGGACATCTACACAGGATGGATGTTCCCCAGACTGGGTCAGCCTGGTCTGCAAAAGCCACATCTACCTTTTCATGGAGGAGTGACTCCTGTCTGGCAATGCTCTCATCATTCTACTTAGCTGAAGACTAAAAGCAGCTTATTTTAGAAAGGAAAACAACCACCTGCTGGTCAGGTCCTCAGCTCAAGGCATACCCTCAGCTCTCAGTGGTGACCTCAGCTCAGGCCTCAGGAACGTGTCTCTGGCTGCAGAGTGCTCTGCCGTCCTTCCCGCTGCCTCTTGGCTTCATCTAGCAGCACACACAAGGCTTCTTAGACCAACTGCATCCCCACTCTGTCCCTGCTGACCCTCACCCCAGGGGCACAAGTGTCACACCCCCCACCACACAGGAGTTTCTTTGCTGCTGTCTGTCCCCACTCCAAAGCCTGCTCTGTCACAAGGGCGCAGACAGGAGCGGGGCAGCGTGTGCGGCGTAAGCCCGCTCCCAGAACAGCCTCCCTGTCGCTTCTCACCTCCCCAGACCCTCCTCCAGACACCTCCCTGCTGGTCTGCCCCTGCTCTGCAGCAGCAGCTGGCACCTGCAGGAGTGCTGCAGCCAGAGTCTGGACCTCAGGGGCGCTCAGGCAGCTGCCAGGACAAGACGAGGAAGGCACTGCTCTTGGTCAGGAGCCTTCCTGCCCCTGTTCCTTGCCCACCCAGCAGCGCTGGGACCTTCACTGCTCTGCCCTGCCTGTGCCACCTCCTCCTCCACTCACATGCAGCCACAGCAGGGCAGGCAGGAGCTGCACAGCCAAGGGCACAACCATGCCTGCTGCCCGCAGCACTCCACGGCTGCCCGGTGGTCCCGGGGCTGAGCCAACTCTGCTACCTAACTGCTTGTGACAAGGAATCCAACAGCAGCATGAGGAGGAAGGGCAGGCAGCCAGGGGCTAACACTGAGCCACTTCAAGCAGGCCACACCTCCGTCTGCCTGCCTGCTCTACCTTCCAGCCACCACTGTGCCGTTCTCAGAGAGGCAAGGAGAAAACCCTGAAGTCTCCATCCTAGAGAGCCCCCAAGCAGCCTCCCCAGCGCTGGCAAAGAAGCAGCAGATTTGGCCTTCACTTGCTCTCTCCCTCCCCAACGCCAGGCTGAAAGGCTCCCGGGGCAAGGAGGAGATCAGGCAGCTCCACAGCCTCCAGCCCCCAGCCCAGAGGCAGGCGGGTGGCTCGGGAAGCGCCGAGGAGCCTGCAGCTGGGCAGCTGGCCCCGGCCCTCCCGGCCCCTTCCCACCCTGCCAGTCCTCTGAAGAAAGGAATTAAGTCAAAAACGGATATTTATTGTCACCAAGTCTCTGAAGTGTGGGGGGTCTGTGTTTGTTTTTCTTCTCTTCTTTCCTCTTCTCTCTTCCTCCTCGCTGCTGTCCCCCACCGGCTCCCCAGCAGCCTTCCTCTGCGTGGCCCCTCACTGCCGGCCGTTGTTCTCTGGGGGCTGGCTGGGGGTCTTGGCCTCGGGGTGCGAGGACGTCCCCTCGAAGCGCTGCGCGGCGATGGCTGCTTGGTGGGACATGCTCTTCCTCACGATGTCTCCTTTCCTCCAGAGCACCACCTCCTGTAGCGACACGGCCGGGCGCGGGGGGGCGCTCGTCAGGGCTTGGGAGGCCTCCTCCCGGCCCCCCCCAGCCGCCGAGGCTGCGGCAGGCTGCCAGGGCAGGAACCTGCAGCCCGGGTCCACCTGCCGCCCGCTTCTGCTTGCAGCCCGCGTCCGCCTGCAGCCCGCTTCCGCCTGCAGCCCGCTTCCGCCTGCAGCCCGCGTCCGCCTGCAGCCCAGTTCCGCCTGCAGCCCGCTTCCTCCTGCAGCCCGCTTCCTCCTGCAGCCCGCGTCCGCCTGCCGCCCGCTTCCGCCTGCAGCCCGCGTCCGCCTGCAGCCCAGTTCCACCTGCAGCCCGCTTCCTCCTGCAGCCCGCTTCCGCCTGCAGCCCGCTTCCGCCTGCCGCCCGGGTCCGCCTGCCGCCCGCTTCCTCCTGCAGCCCGCGTCCGCCTGCAGCCCAGTTCCACCTGCCGCCTGCTTCCGCCTGCCGCCCGGGTCCGCCTGCCGCCCGCTTCCTCCTGCAGCCCACGTCCGCCTGCAGCCCAGTTCCACCTGCAGCCCGTGTCCACCTGCCGCCCGCGTCCGCCTGCCGCCCGCGTCCGCCTGCAGCCCACTTCCTCCTGCAGCCCAGTTCTGCCTGCAGCCCGCTTCCTCCTGCAGCCCACTTCCACCTGCCGCCCACTTCCACCTGCCACCCGCATCCACCTACAGCCCGCGTCCGCCTGCAGCCCAGTTCCGCCTGCCGCCCACTTCCACCTGCAGCCCGCTTCCGCCTGCAGCCCTGCACGTCAGGCCACTCGTGGTGGCCAGCAGAGGCCCTGCAGTGCAGCCTGCCTGCACACCGGGGTAGAGCCCAAATTCTGGGTAGATCCATGGGATCTGGGGCAGGTTTGGGCTCTTGCAAAAGTGGGATAGAATTAACCAGGTTGGAAAAGACCTCAAAGATCACCAAGTCCAACCTCTGATCAACTAAACCATGGCACCGAGTGCCTCATCCAGGCTCTTCCTAAACACCTCCAGGGATGGGGACTCCACCACCTCCCTGGGCAGCACATCCCAAAGGCCAGTCTCTCTTGCTGGGAAGAATTTCTTCCTAACATCCAGCCTGAACCTCCCCTGGCACAGCTTGAGACTGTGTCCTCTTCTTCTGGTGCTGCTTGCCTGGGGGAAGAGACCAACCCCCACCTGGCTCCAACCTCCCTTCAGGCAGTTGCAGAGAGCAAGAAGGTCTCCCCTGAGCCTCCTCTTCTCCAGGCTAAGCAACCCCAGCTCCCTCAGCCTCTCCTCACAGGGCTGTGCTCCAGACCTCTCCTCAGCTCTCTCCTCACTCTCTTTTCCCTTGCCTGGGCTGGGGCAGCTATTGGGAGCCCCTCATTCTGTCCAGGGGGAGGTTCTTGTGTTGCTTATCAATATATGTAAATATGGTGCATCTTGTAGGTATTCCTTGCATTTCATACTTCCAGGTTGTAGTTTTGCTTGTAAACAGAGCTTCATTTGCTTCCATTTCAGCTGGTCTGGCAATTTTTATGTGGGAGGGGGGAGTAATTTCAACCCACCACACAGAGGCAACCCTCTGGACCCTCCCACAGAGGCAGCTCTGCCCTCTTGCTGCTGGCTACCACCACTGGAACTGATACTGTGGTTGAAGCCCCCTCCCTGAAGACATCCAAGATCACTTGCCATGGCCCTGAGCAGTCTGATCTAGTTGGAGGTGTCCCTGCTGCCTGCCAGAGGGGTTTGGACAAGAAGACCTTTGAGGGTCCCTTCCCACCTGAAGCAATCTGTGGAGCACAGAAGCTCCACCCCTGGGCAGCAGAGCAAAAAGGAAGCCTCAGGCGGGCAGCTCCACACACAGCCTCAGCACCGCCTGCATCTGACCTGCATGGAGCAGACCACCTCTGCCCACTCTATAATCTGTTTCATCCTTAGAGCCAGTCAGAAACACGACTCTCCCCCCAGGGAGGCCCAGCTTCCCAGGAGATCCCAAGAAGAAGCAGCTGCCTCTCACCTGCTGTTTAAAGTAGCGTCTCTCTTCCTCATCGATCAGCACCAGGTTGAGGTAATAACGCACCGAGAACTTCTTATTGATGTCCCTCATCGTTGGAGTCAGCTCATAGCCAGCCAGAAAGAGTCTGATGGGAATGGACTCCCCTGCAAGGGACAGAGGAACATCAGCACAGGCACAAACCAGGAGAGCAGCAGTAACAATCTCACTGGGCCACACACATTGTGACTGTTTCCACGAGCGGAGTAGGAGGAAGACCTCAGCAGGCAGGGTCCAGACCCAGGGGGGCAAGAAGGCCAAGGGCATCCTGGCCTGCAGCAGCAATAGTGTGGCCAGCAGGAGCAGGGAAGTCATTCTGCCCTGTGCTCAGCACTGGTTAGGCCACACCTTGAGTCCTGGGTCCAGTTCTGGGCCCCTCAGTTCACGAAGGACATTGAGAGACTTGAAGGTGTCCAGAGAAGGGCAACAAAGATGGGGAGGGGTCTGGAGCACAGCCCTATGAGGAGAGGCTGAGGGAGCTGGGATTGTTTAGCCTGGAGAAGAGGAGGCTCAGGGGAGACCTTCTTGCTCTCTCCAACTCCCTGAAGGGAGGTTGAAGCCAGCTGGGGGTTGGTCTCTTCTGCCAGGCACCCAGCACCAGAAGAAGAGGACACAGTCTCAAGCTGTGCCAGGGGAGGTTCAGGCTGGAGGTGAGGAGAAAGTTCTTCCCAGCAAGAGGAATTGACCATTGGGATGTGATGCCCAGGGAGGTGGTGCAGTCCCCATCCCTGGAGATGTTCAAGAAAGGCTTGGATGTGACACTTGGAACTATGGTTTAGTTAGTCATGAGGTGTTGGGTGACAGGTTGGACTTGATGATCTCTGAGGCCTTTTCCAACCTTATTGATTCTATGATCCTGCTCTTGCTGACAGCTGTTCTATCTCCACTTACTCATAGATTCATAGAATGGTTTAGGCTAGGCAAAGACCTTGAAGATCATCCAGTTCCAACAGCTTTCTATCAGCCCAGGTTGCTCAAGGCCTCATATAGCCTGGCCTTGAACACCTCCCGGGAGGGGGCATCCACAACCACCCTGGGCAACCTGTTCCAGTGTCTCACCCATCACCTATCAGCACAGGACTCATTTGTGACCTGCATCAAGACAGCACTGCAGGGGAAGAAAAAAACCCAAGTAAGGTGACATTTTCTCTGGCAGGTGACTCTGCTGGGCAGCAGAGCTGCAAAACAAGTGGCACAGGGGATTGGCAGAGAGCTAGAACAACATCTTTCTGCTGCAAGTTGCAGCAATGCCAGCTGGTGGCCCATGCCAACTGGGAATTTAGATCTATTCCTGGTTCTGCCACTGCTTCATCAAAGGAATTAAATCACTGCAACTCCTTCTGCCTCAATCCCCCCTCAGCAGAGCAGAGAAGGGGACTGCAGTTCATCACTTAAGAGAAACTGCTCTGTGCTGCTCCTGAGCACACAGATCACAGGCACAGAATGGGAGGGCTTGGAAGGGACCTCTGAAGATCATCCAGTCCAACCCCCTCCCTGCCAGAGCAGGGTCACCTAGGGCAGGTCATACAGGAACATGCCCAGATGGGGCTTGAAAGCCCCAGAGAAGACTCCACAACCTCTCTGGGCAGCCTGCTCCAGGGCTTCAGCACCCTCACATCAAAGCTGCTTTTCCTCATGCTGAGGTGGAACTTCCTGGGTTCCAGTTTGTGTCCCTTGCCCTTTGTCCTATCACAGGACATCACTGAAAAGAGCCTGGCCCCTGCTTCCTAACACCCACCTCTCAGACACTTATAGTTAATAAGATCCCCTCTCAGCCTGCTTTCCTCCAGACTAAACACCCCCAGGTCTCTCAGCCCCTCTCTCACAGGAGAGATGCTCAAGAATCAGGCTGAAGATGCTGCAGGGCTCATATTCCCACCCCCAAAAGACATCAGAAGAGGAACTCTGAAGGGTTCCTCTGCCTCCTCACCTCTCACAGGTGCCCCATCCATGATCTCATATTTAGCTATTGTGTCATTCTCATGGTAGACGTTGGGCCCAGTCCCCGTTGTTTCTCTCTTGATGATGTCTATCTCCATGTGCTTGATCTTGATCCTCACCAGCAGGAAGTAGATCTTCCCAACAATCACATCTTTCAAGTGATACCTAGCAAGGAGAAGAAGCAAGCAGCACAATCAAACCCTGCCCAGCAGCCCACCACTCGAGACTTTTGTTTCTTCTCTTTTTCAGGCACTTGGCTTTCATCTGCAGCCTCAGCTGGAAATTTCAGGTGGCAACCACCTCCAGCAAGGCTGCTGGAAAACAGCACCTCCTCTGTCATCCTCTGGCCTTCTGGAAATCAACAGGGGCAGGCAGCAGGATCAAGATGAAACCAAAACTCCAAGCTGAGTTATCTGCAAGAAACCCCTGAGACAGCAAAGCCTCCAAACCCCCTTTTTTTTTTAGGTCAATTAAAACTAACCCAGATGTTAGACTGCAGGGAGAGGTTTGCTAGCATCAGCATTAAAAGCATTCCAAAAGAGTTCTTCCCACCTTCTGAACCTGAATTAAGGTCAGCCTTGAGCTGTGCTGTCTTGGAAAGAGCAAATGTTCTACTGTGAAGACCCCTGGCAATAGCTGAGGGCAGAGGGAATGTGCAGTTAGTGCAACAGCCTCCCACAGTAAGCCACAGCTGTTGCTTCCCACTCTTTGGGCCAGAGAGCACATCAAAGGGGCAAGGAGAGGAACTCCTAGATCCTCAACCAGGATCTGACCTGTCTGCCAGCCTTGCTGGAGCACAGCAAGCAGGAATCCCCTGGAGGGCCGCAGGCAGGCTCCCAAACCAAGCTGGCCCCTGTAGTGGATGACTCCCCACAGCCACTGGCTGCTCTTGAGGCACTTACTTGGACTTGTTGTACTCAAACTCGATGTGCAAGCAGTCCTCAATCCCCACCTCCATCTTAATGGAGGAGTTGAGCTCAGGGTAGGTGCTCAGGGTGTGCACGACGATGTCCATCTCCTTCACCACATCGTTCAGGCGGCGGCTGACTGTCGCTCGCAGGAAGTACCTGCAAGGAGAGGCCTCTCTCAGGGCTGCACAGGCACCAGCTGGCACTGAGCAGGAGGGACAAGGGGCTGAGAGGATGGCACTGGGCTGCCCAAGGCCTCTCACTGCTCCAGGCAACTCCTGGAGAGAGTGCAACACAGGACTATGAATGGATGATGAAGGGCCTGGAGCTCAGGAGGAAAGGCTGAGGGCCCAGGGGCTCTTTAGCCTCCAGAAGAGAGGGCTGGGAAGGAACCTTGTCCATGTCTACAGATCTCTGAAGGGTGGCTGTCAGGAGGATGGAGCCAGGCTCCTTTCAGTGATACCCAGTGATAGGGTGAGGGGTAATGGACATAAACTCAATCCCAGGAAGTTCCAACTCCACACAAGAGAAAACTTCTTGGGTGTGAGGCTGCTGGGGGCCTGGAGCAGGCTGCCCAGAGAGGCTGTGGAGCCTCCTTCTCTGGAGAGCTTCAAAAGCTGCCTGGACATGTTCCTGTGTGACCTGCCCTGGGTGATCCTGCTCTGCAGGGTAGGGGTTGGACTGGATGATCTCTGCAGGCCCCTTCCAACCCCTACCACCCTGTGGTTCTATGAGACTGGTAGCACAGCTGCAGGAGCAGCCAATCCCCCATGCTGGCAAAGTCAGAGGGGCATTTTCAAAGGGAAAAGCAGACTGAGACTTCCCTGAGCTCTCAAGCACTTGTGAGCCTGAGTTACCTCAGCACCATTTTGGGGCTCTGAGTAGCAGCCTGCACATGTTCAAACCACTGCCCTTCTGCAGGCCATTAGCTCAGCCTCACAGACACACCTCTTGCTGCAGCTCTCAGCACCCTCCACCCCCCACCCCCCTTCCCAGGCCAGTGACTGTACTTCAAGTCAGCTGCAGCACCTAGATGTGAAACAGAGCCTCCAACAGAGGAGCAAGAGCCAAGCTGGGCATCTCCTTGCATCCAGAGCACAATTACTGGTGTCAAGGCTGATTACAAAGCATCAAACACCTCCCTGCTGGAGACTAAAGCAAACAACTCCTTTTGGGTTATGAATTCCCACAGACATTAGAATACAGTAGAGTAGAGTAGAGTAGAGTAGAGTAGAGTAGAGTAGAGCAGAGGAATAGAATAGAATAGAATAGAATAGAGTAGAAATAGAAATAGAATAGAAATAGAATAGGATAGGAATAGAATAGAATAAGAAATAGAATAGAATAAGAAAAATAGAATAGAATAGATTAGAATAGAATAGAATAGAATAGAATAGAATAGAATAGAATAGAATAGGAATAAAATGAACCAGGTGGGAAAAGATCTTTGAGATCATCAAGTCCAACCTATTACCCAACACCATCTGATCAACTAAACCATGGCACCAAGTGCCACATCCCCACCTCCAGTGATGGGGACTCCACCACCTCCCTGGGCAGCACATCCCAATGGCCAATTCCTCTTGCTGGGCAGAACTTTCTCCTCACCTCCAGCCTAAACCTCCCCTGGCACAGCTTGAGACTGTGTCCTCTTGTTCTGGTGCTGCTTGCCTGGGAGAAGAGACCAAGCCCCACCTGGCTCCCTTTGGGGACTTGGAGAGAGCAAGAAGGTCTCCCCTGAGCCTCCTCTTCTCCAGGCTAAGCAACCCCAGCTCCCTCAGCCTCTCCTCACAGGGCTGTGCTCCAGACCCCTCCCCATCTTTGTTGCCCTTCTCTGGACACCTTCCAGAAAGTCAACATCTTTCCTAACCTGAGGAGCCCAGAACTGGACACACACAACCAAAGACCCAAAGGGTTTGACTGATGCAGCAGGGGCTGGTTTCTCTTGCCACTTTGACGGGGCAAAGCAAGCTCCACAAAGCCTGATGGCTGCTTGTGAAAGTAAGAACCTTCAAAGACAAGACTCTGACAGCTCAGCTCACCAAAATCCATTTGGACTTCCAAGAGAAGGGCAACAAAGCTGGGGGAAGGCTCTGGAGAAGAGGGCTGGGGAGAAGCAGCTGAGGGAGCTGGGGGTGTTCAGTGTGGAGGAGGCTGAGGGGAGACCTCATTGCTCTCCGCAGCTCCCGGCAAGGAGGTTGCAGTGAGCTGGGGGTTGGTCTCATCTGCCTAGTATCAGGGAATAGGAGGACAGGAAATGGCCTGAAATTGTGCCAGGGGAGGTTAGGTTGGAGATGAGGAACAATTTCTTTCCTGTGAGAGTGGTCAGAGACTGGCACAGGCTGCCCAGGGAGGTGGTGGAGTCCCCATGCCTGGAGGTGCTCAAGACACTCATGGCCATAGCACCTGAAGACAGGGTTTGGTGGCCATGGTAGGGTTGGGTTGGTGTTGTTCTGGATGATCTCAGAGGCCTTTTCCAACCCCAACAATCCCATAAGCATGCAAGGATGACCAGGAACACTGCAGTACCACCATGCTGGAGCTCAGCACTGGCACACTGCACTGCAGTACCACCATGCTGGAGCTCAGCACTGGCACACTGCACTGCAGTACTACCATGCTGGAGCACTGGCACACTGCACTGCAGTAACACAATGCTGGAGCTCAGCACTGGCACACTGCACTGCAGTACCACCAGGATGGAGCTCAGCACTGGCACACTGCACTGCAGTAACACCAGGATGGAGCTCAGCACTGGCACACTGCACTGCAGTACCACCAGGATGGAGCTCAGCACTGGCACACTGCACTGCAGTAACACCAGGATGGAGCTCAGCACTGGCACACTGCACTGCAGTACCACCATGCTGGAGCTCAGCACTGGCACACTGCACTGCAGTACCACCTGCTGAGCTCAGCACTGGCACACTGCACTGCAGTACCACCATGCTGGAGTCCAGCACTGGCACACTGCACTGCAGTACCACCATGCTGGAGCTCAGCACTGGCACACTGCACTGCAGTAACACCAGGATGGAGCTCAGCACTGGCACACTGCACTGCAGTACCACCAGGATGGAGCTCAGCACTGGCACACTGCACTGCAGTAACACCATGCTGGAGCTCAGCACTGGCACACTGCACTGCAGTACCACCATGCTGGAGCTCAGCACTGGCACACTGCACTGCAGTAACACCACGCTGGAGCTCAGCACTGGCACACTGCACTGCAGTACCAACCTGCTGGAGCCCAGCACTGGCACACTGCACTGCAGTAACACCGTGCTGGGGCTCAGCACTGGCACACTGCACTGCAGTAACACCAGGATGGAGCTCAGCACTGGCACACTGCACTGCAGTACCACCAGGATGGAGCTCAGCACTGGCACACTGCACTGCAGTACCACCACGCTGGGGCTCAGCACTGGCACACTGCACTGCAGTAACACCAGGATGGAGCTCAGCACTGGCACAGGATGGAGCTCAGCAGCACTGGCACACTGCACTGCAGTACCACCACGCTGGAGCACTGGCAAACTGCACTGCAGTACCACCCTGCTGGAGCTCAGCACTGGCACACTGCACTGCAGTACCACCATGCTGGGGCTCAGCACTGGCACACTGCACTGCAGTACCACCATGCTGGAGCACTGGCAAACTGCACTGCAGTACCACCAGGATGGAGCTCAGCACTGGCACACTGCACTGCAGTACCACCATGCTGGAGCTCAGCACTGGCACACTGCACTGCAGTGCCACCACGCTGAGCTCAGCACTGGCACACTGCACTGCAGTGCCACCACGCTGGAGTCCAGCACTGGCACACTGCACTGCAGTGCCACCACACTGGAGCACTGGCACACTGCACTGCAGTAACACCATGCTGGAGCTCAGCACTGGCACACTGCACTGCAGTACCACCACGCTGGAGCTCAGCACTGGCACACTGCACTGCAGTACCACCATGCTGGAGCACTGGCACACTGCACTGCAGTACCACCGTGCTGGGGCTCAGCACTGGCACACTGCACTGCAGTGCCACCACACTGGAGCACTGGCACACTGCAGAGAGCCCAGGGCTGGGTGAGCACGGGCAGGGGACTCACCTTAGCTTCACGTTCTGCCCCGTGTAGGACTCATAAGGTTTCTCCACGTGTGTGAACTCAAAGTCAAAGGTCTGTGACTGAGTGAACTCCCCAGGCCTGGCCAGGTCCTTCACCAGGGACACGAACTCGTGGTGGTTTCCTCGGTCATAGTAGAGTTCTAGGAAGACAGAAGCCCAGGGTAAGCAGTGATGCTCAGTCCCACAGGACACAGTGAGGAAAGGCAGGAGGATTCACAGCTATGAGCAACTCTCTTGTCCAGATCACTGCTTCCTTCACCACTGTTCTGAGAACCTACCAGGGGAGCCTGTGGCTGCAGCACACTGCACTTGGTCACTGCTCTCCATCGGAGCCAGGTGCAGGCCAGGTCTTTCCTGCCTGGAACAGGAATTACAACAAATCATGAGCTGGGCTTGCCTCAGAGTGGACATAGGTCACCCATCATCAATGTCAGTCATGGTCAGGCTGTCTGGGGAGAGGAGCCAGCAGCTCATGCAACCCCTTCTAATGCCTTTCTACACAACATTCCAGGCATGGACCTTTCTGTGATTGCCACTGCAAAGAGAGGAAAAGGCCTCAGTGCTCTCTGGAATAGAAAGTAGAGAGCACTAAAACAAGGGCTTAAGAAACTTCTTCCTGCTCATCCTTTGACAAGAAAGAGCTGCAGTGGTCTTGACTGGCACCAGGGAAAAAGTAGCAGTGGAGACCCTCAGTGTTTGCTAGAGCAGGACCAGAGAGGGACAACAAAGCTGGAGAAGGGTCTGGAGAACAGGGCTGGGGAGGAGCAGCTGAGGGAACTGAGGGTGTTTAGTGTGGAGAAGGGGAGGCTGAGTGGAGACCTCATTGCCCTCTACAGCTCCTGGAAAGGAGGCTGAAGCCAGGTGGAAGTTGGTCTCTTCCCCCTAGAATCACAAGACAGGAGAGGAAATGGCCTGAAATTGTGCCAGGGGAGGGTTAGGTTGGAGATGAGGAACAATTTCTTTGCTGCAAGAGTGGTCAGGGATTGGCACAGGCTGCCCAGGGAGGTGGTGGAGTCCCCATCCCTGGAGGTGTTCAAGAAACCTGTGGCCATGGCACATGGGGACAGGGTTTGGAGGCCATGGTGGGGTTGGGTTGAAGGTTGGACTCAGTGATCTTTGAGGCCTTTTCCAACCAAACCAGTTCAGTGATTCTAACTCTGCACAGCGTCAGTGCTCAGCGTGGGACTGCCCGGTGTGTCAGCTGAGTCAGCTGTTCCACCAGCTCCTCCCCAGCCACGTGAACACCATGAGGGAAGAGCATTCACCTCTGGAAGCACTCTTCAAGCCAGCTCAGGTAACCAACATGGTCATGTTGCTTCAGCTTTCCCCACAAGCTCCTTGCATCAGCAGGAAATGACTGCAGGTTTCCTCCCTCCACGGCACCAATCCTCTCTGTGCTCCCGGAGAGTTTTCTCCCCTCCCCAAGTCAAAGCAACAGAAGCTTGAAACTCCTCAATCTGCATTTAACAGCTCAGTGTTAGACACAACCATCCATGAAACCTGCCCTTCCCAGCCCTGTGTGACTACAGGACACCCACACAGCCCTGCTCAGAGGCACAGCCTTAGCCAGTCTGATCTGGGGAGATGAGGCAACAAACCCTGAAGTCATAAGGCAATCACCTCCACACCGGCTCGCTGTCAGCACTAAACCTCGCACAGGAGGCTTCTGAGAGGGTTTAGCAAGAGCTGGGAGGAAGGCCCAGTCCTCTGCTCCTTGAGATGCAAGATGAGGCTTCAGCTTTTAAGTGATGGCTGCTCCTCACCCCCCCCTCTGCTCACCTTATCTCTCTAATGGAAGCCCTGGCAGCAGAGCTCCCCTCGCTTACGCACCACGGCCCAGGGCCATCCAGCCCTTCAGGCTGGGCAGGCAGGTGACAGAAATAAACCCACTCTGCACCGAATCTGTGGCCACTGAGAGGAAAGTGCCAGGGAGAAGCCATGTGCCACAGGAAAAAAAAGAGCAATAGATCATCTTGCCACACCATGCAAGCAAGGGGAGGCAAATGTCACTGCGCTGGAGTTCTCTGCTGCCTGGGAAGGGCAGAGGTTGGAGCTCTGCAGCCTTTAGAGGAGGAGGGATTGATGGTTCCCACACTCTGGAGTGTCAGCTCTAAGCAGTGATTTCAGCTTTTCAGGTGAAGAAGGGAAGTTGCCCAGGACACAGCAACCACAGGCAGACTGCAGCCTGACCATTAATGGTTCTGTGCTCACTGGGAGCCCTGCAGGCTCACAGCCAGGACTCAGCTCCCCAGTCTGGAACAGCCACTGGGAGGGAAGTCTTTAGAGGAAGGGTGAGAGACACTGGCACAGGTTGCCCAGGGAGATTGTGGATGCCCTCTCCCTGGAGGTGTTCAAGAGGGGATTGGATTTGGCACTTGGAGCCATGGTTTAGTTGTCATGAAGTGTTGGGTGACAAGTTGGACTTGATGATCTTTGAGGTCTCTTCCAACCTTGGTGATTCTGTGATTCTGTGACTGGGAGTGCCAGGATGAGGAACAATGGCTTTGAGTTAGGAAAAGGGGAGATTGAGACTGGAGATAGGAAGAAATTGTTTAGAGTGAGGCTGGGGAGACACTGGCACAGGTTGCCCAGGGAGGCTGTGGCTGCCTCCTCTCTGGAGGTGTTCAAGGCCAGGCTGGATGAGGCCTTGAGCAACCTGGGCTGGTGGAAGATGGCCCTGACTGTGGTAGGGGGAATAGAACTGGATGATCTTTAAGGTCCTTTCCAACCCACAAATCTATGATGGGCAAAAGGAGAGGCTAATGTGTGGCCAGAGCAGCTCCCAACACACCCTGCTTGGGCAACACTGTGAATTCAAAGCAGTTGCTCTAAGCATGCATGGCACAAAAGTCTTCCAAGATGGGTCTGAGAAGCAGGTGAGGCAGCAGAGAGGAGACAGAATGGAGCAGGAAGCAAGGTTTGTGCTTAATTTCCTCTGACAAGCATAACCAAACAGCAGAAGGTCACAAGCTAGCTCCTGAAGAACAGCCTCACTTCTGCTCCATGGTGTCCAGGCTCTGCTGTCCTCCCCTTACGACCCAAAAGCAGAGCCACACACAAGTCAGGCCAGCAAAACCATTACACAGCAGCATGGGGGCCATGTGGGACAAACCTGGAGACCCCTTCCCTGCAGCACAAGGTTTGCAATGCAAGGGCTGGGGGCCCACAGCTCAGGCAGCGACTCTGAGGGTGAAACCTGAGCACGGAGGACTCCCAGACGTGAGGCATCTCACGTGCTGAGCTCAGCCACACCGCTGGGAACATCCTGATGGGGTTGGGTTTGTGGGAGCCAGGCATGTCCATGAAGCATGGACATCTCCTCTGAGGTGGAGGAGTGAGTGTGCAGCTACCCTCCCTCTAAGAAGCAGGAAACATTAAATCTCAATTGGCTGCATGCAGAGATGGACATGAGAAAACCTCTCTGCTCTCTACAGCTACCTGAAAGGAGGCTGGAGTGGGGTTGGTGTTGGTCTCTTCTCCCAGATAACTAATGACAGAAGAGGAAAAGGCCTCAAGCTGCACCAGGAGAGGTTTAAGTTGGGGATCATGAACAATTTCTTTGCTGCAAGAGTGGTCAGGCACTGGAAGAGGCTGCCCAGGGAGGTGGTGGAGTCCCCATCCCTGGAGGTGTTCAAGAAACCTGTGGCCATGGCACTTTGAGACATGGTTTAATGGCCATGGGGGTGTTGGGTTGGACTCAATCTCAGAGGTCTTTCCCAACCTTAATGGCTCTCTGATTCAGTGCTAAGTTCTACACAACTTGAACTCACCCAACTCAGAGGAGAATAAAAGGTGGAATCAGCCCAGCTGAGTCCCTAGGCCTCAAGAAAGCCAACTTTTGTGTTGGGAGACAGGGGCTGGGGAGGTGCAGCTGCTGATTTGAGAGGTAGGGGCAACCCCCACCATCCTCAGCAGAGCCACTGCTCCCCTAACTGCACTAGAGGATCTTTAATGTCCCTTCCAACCCCAACCACTCTATGAACCCACAGGCACGCCAGCAACACACAGAGCTGTGAACGGACAGCTTGGGAACCTCACCTGGGAGCTGGTGCTGCTGGAATATCCAGGCTCAGACCTGCAGGTGCAAGATGGGAACCCAGTTTCACCCCACCTGCCTCCGAGCCTGTGTGTTGCAGGGCTGAAATTGGTGGCCGAGAAGAAGCCAAGAAACAGGGCGAGAGAAAAGTGACCTGGAAAAGGGCTGGAGGTCCCTTCCTCCTGCCAGGGCTGGAGCCTGAAAGGGTTGCCCAGAGGGGCTGCCAGCTCGGACGCTACCGGGCGTTCTCCGTGCCGCTCGGGAGCGAGCGTAACCTACTTGGCAGCAGCAGCAGCAGCAGCGCTGCCTTCCGTGCCGCCGGGCGCGGCGATGCTGCCCGGTTCTCAGCGCCCTGCGTGCGAAGCCCCAGCGCTGCGAGGCCGAGAGGGATCCGCCAGCCCCCTCGCAACGCGCCCGAGGCGGGACGGGACGGGACGGGAGGCAGCCGGGCCGGGACGTCACGCACCGGCGCGCCACTCCCGAGCCCGGGCCACCCCCGGGACCGGCCACCCCGCAGCAGGCCGGCTCCCCGCGCCCCTCTCACCGATCTGCCCGATGAACTCCACTTTGATGCCCTGGTGCTCCAGCCGCCTGTGGGGGTTCTTGAGGGTGAGCACCACCCGCCCGGAGACGGTCTCTCCGTCGTAGAAGAGGAAATATTTCTCCTTCTTGCCTTCCTCCGTCTTGTGCTCCACACGCCGCCGGCTCTCGGCGTCGCTGAGCACCAGCTCCAGCTCCGGGGTCTGCCCGAACCCGAAGAAACTCATGGCACCGGGAGAGCAGGGCCCCCGCGGCCCCGCTGGCAGATCGGCGGATCCCGGCCTGCCCGCAGGCACCACGGACAGAGCTCGACGGCGACGGGCGGCGGATCAGCCTCGACCCGCTCGGAGACGGGGCTGCCGCGCGGGGCGGCGAACAGCACGGCGGTGACAGCGGCCCCGCGGCCGGCTCTCAGGGCAGGGCCAGGGCGGTAGGGAGAGAGTTGGGGGGCCGCAATGCGGCAGGGACGCCGGGGCCGGGGAGGCAGCGACGGCGGCGGCGGCGGCGGCGGCGGCGGCGGGTCCCTTGCGGCCCGGCTGCCGCTGGAGGGAGCCCGGAGCGGGCGCGGCCCCGCAGCCCTGCGAGCGCTGCCTCCCCGTCTCGCCGCGTCGAACGCTGCCGCCGTCCCGGGCCGCGGAGCCGCGCACCGCACATGCGCTGCTGGGCCGGACACCGGGGCCGCGGTCGCGCAGGCGCCGCCCGCCCCTGGCCCCGTCCCTCCCTCCGGCCTGCGCGCATGCGCGGCGCTGGGACCGGAAGAGAGGGCGGGAGCAGGGGTAGGTAGAGTCAATGGCGGCAGCCGCCCCGGCTGCTTCCGGGAGCGGGGCGGGCAGCGCGCGGTGATTGGCTGCGGGCGGCGGACGCGCGCGGTGATTGGCTGCGGGCGGCGGACGCGCGCGATTGGCCGGTTCAAAGTGCTCGGCGGAGGCAGGATGGCGGTGGATCGGTTGTTGTCCGCCCTGGACGGGTGGCGGATTCAGGATGTCAGCGCAGGTACGGGAGCCAGCGATGAGGGGCAGGGGCGAGGGGCGGAACCCCGCACCAGGGCGGTAACGACGGCTAGCGTCACGCTTGGGACTGTTCGCTACTGTCCCTGGGCTTGGGGTCCTGCTTCCTGGTCGGGTTGTTCCGTATGTGCTCGGAGGTGTTGTTTAGGAGACTCGGTCTCTTCCCCTCAGCTTGGGCGAGCAGCGTCTGGGATCTGGATTTTACCGCAGTGGATCCCCTGGATTCCCTGATAGTGGAGAGGATCGCGGGAGATGGCCTGGATGCTTTCACCTGCCTTTACCAGGCCCTGGAACCCTTTATAGCCCCAGGTAGCAACCGCATAGAGGTAAGGTCAGCACACGGAGTCGAGAACTGCTTAACATAGGCCCTGATCTCCCCTGTTGTTTGTGCCCTTCCTGCTCTGGCACAAAGCATTTCAGGTTCTTGTCATGTGCTGCGATGCTTCTGAGGAAGGCTTTTCCCTAAGGATAATGCATCTGTTTATGACTGAACACAATGAGTATGGTACTCACAGAGTTATGGCAGAGTCTTGCTTGGAAGAGACCTTCCAGGTCATCGAGTCTGGCCATTAACCCAGCACTAAACCCTGTCCCTCAGCACCACATCTGTATGGCTTTGAAACCTGCCCAGGGATGTGGTCTCTACCACTGCCTTGGACAACTTGTTTTGTCCCTTGGGGAGAACAAATCGTTCTTCATCTCCAACCTAAACCTCCCTGGGGCAGCTTGAGGCTGTTTTTTTCTTGTCCTGTCCCCTCTTACGTGGGAGAAGAGACCAAGCCTCATGTGGCTCCAACCTCCTTTCAGAGAGCTGTGGAGAGCCAGAAGGTTCTCATTTAAGCCTTCTCCAGGTTAAATAACCTTAGTTTCCTCAGCTGTTCCTCACCAGCCCTGTTCTCCAGCCCCTTCACCAGCTTGGTTGCCTTCTCTGGCTGCTCCCCAGCCCCTCAGTGCCAAGTCTTAAAACACATTGGTGGGTGGTCGCAGTAGCCACGATTAAGAAAGGCACAGAAGCTGCTTGTAGAGAGCTGTGTTCTCACAGGATTTCTTGCTCTTGCTGTCTTTTCCTTCAGAATGCCTGGACTGTGTTTGCTAAGCACAGCTTCAGCCCTAAAAGCTTCGTGGCTGTGCTGTACCACTTTGCCCATGCCGGCCAGCAACGAGCAGCTCACGCGGGGCAGAGGCTCCAGGCGCTGCACGCAGCTGGGTTGTACTTCTTGCTGCTGGAGATCCCAGGTGAGCAAAGGGCTGTGCCTCCCCACTGCTGGATCAAACACTCCTCTGGCAGAAACAGCCTTCCTTCATTCCTAAGAATTCCAGGGGGAGCCAGTGATGGTGTTTGAACTGTCCACTTGATGTCCCTGCAGCCCCTGGGGACCAGGCTCGGGCGGGCTGTTGAGCGGTGAACAGCTGCTGCGCTCTGAGAGCAGCTTGGTTCTCCTGTCAGAAAGTGGCTTGATGGCCTCAGCCAGGGTCTGTGCTGCAGTTTGTCTTCTCAGGAGCTCTGACAAGGTCGCCAGAGGAGAAAGGAAGGCACACAGAGCTCAAACTCTCTGCTTTGACAGTAATTCTCAGTGAAGGCAGAGCTGTTTCCTGCTCTGTCACTAGACAGCATTTCACTGTGCACTGCTTTTAGAATCATGGAATTATTTCAGCTGGTAAAGCCCTCTAAGGCCATTGAGTCCATCCATCAACCCAACACCACCATGGCCCTTAAAACCATGTCCCCAAGTGCCATGTCCATAATGTTTCTTGAACACCTCCAGGGATGGTGACTCCACCACCTCCCTGGGCAGCCTCTGCCAATCCCTGACCACTCTTGCAGTGTAGAAATTGTTCCTGATTTCCAACCTAACCCTCCCCTGGCACAACTTCAGGCCACTTCCTCTCCATCACCTGATAGTAGGGAGAAGAGACCAATCCCCTCCTCACTCCAACCTCCTTGTAGGGAGCTGTAGAGAACAGTGAGGTCTCCCCTCAGCCTCCTTTTCTCCAGGCTGAACACCCTCAGCTGCTCCTTGCCAGCCCTGTTCTCCAGACCCTTCCCCAGCTTTGTTGCCCTTCTCTGAACCTGCTCCAGCCTTCAGTGTCCTTCTTGGAGTGAGGAGCCCAAAACTGTTCCCCACTGTTGAAGGTGTGGCCTCAGCAGTGCTGAGCAGAGGGACACCATCACTTCCCTGCTCAGGCTGAGCTGTGAAAACTGAAGCACTGTTGCAAATAACAAACTGCTGGAGTTCTCTCAGGGTCATGCACAGCAATATCCTTTGACATGCAGAGTTCTACTTCTGCTGCTGTGGGTTGTGTGGCACATCACCAGCTGGAAGGAGTCAAACTGGTGCTGCTACTGGGGAGTGCCATTGCTGATGCAGTTGGGCTTGGTTCAAGCAATTCTTTCTTGTCTTGCCCTGAGCTTTCCTAGGCTCTCAGGACAGGGCCTTTGTCCTGGCTGTCTCCTTGACTGGAGCAATGGCCAGATGATTTAATGAGTGTCTCTTGTCTGGGAGGTGTCTGATGTTGTCTTTTCTGGGCAGGCAGCATAGTTAACCAGCTCTTCCATCAAGTGATGTTTGATAAGTGCCTTTACACCCTGACAAAATGCTGGCCTCGAGACTCGGACGTGATGAGGAAGAGGAAGAAGAACCAAGCTCAGAGCACTGTGGGGAGGAACACAAAGAGAGGAAGAGCCTGCAGGAATGACCATGTAAGATGTTTGTGTGTGCTCTCTGTGCAGAGAAACCTCTATTCATACAGGCTGGTTCACTTCTAGGTCAGTGTTACACTTCTCTTCCTCTCCCCCCTCAACTGTTCTCCACCTTTCATTCATCTGTGCTCTTGATCCTTTACCTATTACTAGGAATTTCAAAGGTGTGATGATTCAACATTAGGAGCAGGTTCCTGGCTGCTGACTAATCTAAAAACTGCAGCTTATTTCCCTCTGCCTTACTGTTAGAGAGCTCAGTAGCAAAGTGGGGGGGAAAACTAATTCATATCATCTGCTTCGAGTCAGTGTGTGACCTGCTTGCAAATGGTGTTTGTGTTTCCCTGGCAGCTGACTGATGGGGAGTTAAGAGCTGAATGCTGTGGTGAGCTGCACTCAGCTGCTCCTGACATTTGCATGTTGTTATTCCCAGGCACCTGTGGATTACACATCAGAAATCCTGAGAGAGCATCAGTGCTGCAGGGTCATGGCAAGCAAGGGAAGGAGGTCGTAGGCGTGATGGGAATTGGTTGAGAGGACTCTCCAAGTGTCAGATGAGAAGGCAGATCATTGTCTGCTGCTCTGATGGACTTTCTCAGAGAATCATAGGATGGGAGGGGTTGGAAGAGGCCTCTAGAGATCAAGTTCAACCCCCCCTGCCAAAGCAGGATCACCTAGGGCAGGTCACACAGGGACACATCCAGATGGGTCTTGAAAGTCTCCAGAGAAGGAGACTCCACAGCCTCTCTGGACAGCCTGCTCCAGGGCTCCAGCCCACTCACAGTGAAGAAGTTTCTCCTCCTGTTGAGGTAGAGCTCCCTGGGTTCCTGTTTGTGTCCATTGCTCCTTGTCCTGTCAGAGGATATCACCAAAAAGAGCCTGGCCCCTTGTTGCCCCCCACCCTTCAGGCATTTATAGACATTAATAAGATCTCCTCTCAGCCTTCTCTTCTCCAGGCTAAACAGCCCAGGTCTCTCAGCCTTTCCTCATCAGACAGGTTCCAGTCCCTTCAGCATCCTCATAGTCTCTTTTGGACCCTCTCCAGCATATTCCTGTCCCTCTTGAACTGGGGAGCCCAGAACTGGACACAATACTCCAGATGTGGTCTCACCAGGGCAGAGGAGGAGAGGGGAGAACCTCATTTGACCTCTTTGGGCAGCCTGCTGCAGGGCTCCAGCGCCCTGACAGCAAAGAAGTTTCTCCTCATGTTGAGGTGGAACCTCCTGGGTTCAATCTTCAAGTTTCATCTTTGTCTGGTTTGGTTTTTCCCCCTCCCGTTAAGTGCATTAACTGATCTGAAAGGGAAGCTTTAGATGTCTGGATGTGAAATCCTCCAGGCCCTAGCCTGGCAACTGTGTGAAATGTGCAAAAGAGGTTAGCCAGGGCTGTGAGACAGGGCCATGCTGTTTCTGTTTTCTGGCAATGCAGAGGGAAGAGGTCTTGGAAGAGGAGGAGGAAGAGGACTGTGAAAATGTTTACTTCTCAGCGGATGATCTCCTGCAAGTTCGCAACTCGACCTTCTTCCTTCTGAAAAGCTTCTTGAGGCTTCTGCCCAAGTTCTCCCTGAAAGAAAATCCTCAGTCTATCCAGAACTGCCTGAAGGTAAGGCATTCATAGACTCATTGAATGGCTTGGGATGGGAAAGGACCTTAAAGATCATCCAGTTCCAACTCTTTGGCCACCAGCCCAGCTTGCTCAAGGCCTCACCCAGCCTGGCCTTAACAGCTCCAGGGAGAGGGAATCCACAGCCTCCCAGGGCAACCTGTGCCAGTGCCTCAACACCCTCACTGTAAGGAATTTCTTCCTCATCTCCAGTTTCCATCTCCTCTGTTCTAGCTTCAATGCATTGTCCCTCATCCTGTCACTCCAAGCCCTTGCAAAAAGTCCCTCCTCAGCTTTCTTGTCAGCCTTTTCAAGGTACTGGAAGGCTGCTCTAAGGTCTTCCTGGAGCCTCCTCTTCTCCAGGCTGAACAGCCCCAACTCTCTCAACCTGTCCCCATAGGAGAGCTTCCTCAGCTGCTCTAAGGTCTTCCTGGAGCCTTCTCTTTTCCAGGCTGAACAGCCCCAACTCTCTCAACCTGTCTCCATAGGTGAGCTTCCTCAGCCCTTTGATCATCTTCATGGCCTCCTCTGGACCTGCTCCAGCAGTTCTGTGTCCTCCTTATGATTAACCCTCATTGCCCCAGGGGGAAGATGCTTGCTGAGCCTCTGGGTTTTGTGGTTTGTTTCTGTTGTGCTTCAGGGGGGGACACATTGTGGTTTGAAAGTTTGCAGAGGGGCCTGGCCAGGCTGGACAGATGGGCAGAGGCCAAGGGCAGGAGATTGAACACATCCAAGTGCCAGGTTCTGCACATTGGCCACAGCAACCCCAGGCAGTGCTACAGGCTGGGGGCAGAGTGGCTGAGAGCAGCCAGGCAGAGAGGGACCTGGGGGTGCTGGTTGATGGTAGGCTGAACATGAGCCTGCAGTGTGCCCAGGCAGCCAAAAGGGCCAATGGCATCCTGGCCTGCATCAGGAAGAGTGTGGCCAGCAGGAGCATTCTGCCCCTGTACACTGCACTGGTTAGGCCACCCCTTGAGTCCTGTGTCCAGTTCTGGGCTCCTCACTTTGGGAAGGAGGTTGAGTTGCTGGAAGGTGTCCAGAGAAGGGCAACAAAGTTGGTGAGGGGCTTGGAACACAGCCCTGTGAGGAGAGGCTGAGGGAGCTGGGGTTGCTTAGCCTGGAGGAGAGGAGATTCAGGGTGACCTTATCACTCTCTACAACTACCTGAAGGGAGGCTGTAGCCAGGCAGAGGTTGGTCTCTTCTCCCAGGCAGCCAGCACCAGAACAAGAGGACACAGTCTCAGGCTGTGCCAGGGGAGGTTCAGGTTGGATGTTGGGAAGAAGTTCTACACAGAGAGTGATTGCCCATTGGAATGGGCTGCCTGGGGAGGTGATGGGGTCACCATCATTGGAGGTGTTCAGGAGGAGACTTGCTGGGGTGCTTGGTGCCATGGGTTAGTTGTTTAGGTGGTGTTGGATTGGTTGATGGGCTGGACGTGATGATCTTGAAGGTCTCTTCCAACCTGGTTTGGTTTATCCTTAAGTTCTCTGTGCCCAAGCAGCCCTCACACCTTGCCCTCACGTGGATTAGCTAATCTTTGCCTTTCTGTTGTTTCCCTTTGCAGATCTTTGTGGAAATGGCAAGCTTTGAGCCAGCTGTGCAGGAGTTCAAGGTTTCAGCAGCAATGTAAGCAGAGCGTTGTTGATGCTTGTGTGGTGATTTGGAGCCCGCTGCTTGTGTTGCTATTATCCTGTTTGTGTGGGGATGAAAGCAGTGATTTCTTTCACTAAAGATAATTAGAACCTGTTCCACCCAGCTCACAGTAAACAACACTTAGTGAATATTGAATCTTTTCCAGTCAGTGGGCACGTTGGGTTGTGATAGTTGTTGTAAAGGTTCCTCTGATGAGAGATGAAGACATCCCTTTGCCTCCTTTTGCTTAGGGATGTGAATGAAGCCAAGTCCATTCCTGAGCTGGCCTATTATGGACTGAGATTGCTGTGTTCCCCTCTGCATGGTTCAGAAGATAAGGTAAAAGTGGGACCAAGCCTTTTCAAAGCAGAGGCAAGCTGTCTTTTGTCCACCCCAGTCCTTATTTCCCTTGCCTGCTACGATGATGCATTCCAAGGTCATTGAATTCTCTGCTCTAGTGACTCCTCTGGCAGATGAAGCAGAACCAGAGGACAGGACAGCTGCAGTGATACTAGATCTGAGCACCTTACAAAAGAGGGGATTCTAGGCTTGCTGTGCTTGCCTGGAGTTTTCTTCTTCCCTGCTAGATGGAGCTCCAGCACTGCTTGGCAGCCTGCTGTGGTGCTGGGGTGTGCAGCAGTGGAGCATGCCGGGGAAGTGCTCTGTGCAGATGATGGGAAGCAGGGCTGATTCTCATTCAGAGAGCACTCTGCCCTCATGGGACATCCAGCTCGACCAGAAATGTGCCTCTTGCTTTAAATTTACTTTGTTCAAGCCCCCTCTGTCATCTCCCACTTCCCTGTGTGCTGCTCCTGTGCAGGGGGTTTGGAGTGTTGGGTGTGACCCTGCTGCTGTGTTAGTCTGGAAACCACTCAGGGCATTAGCAGCTGTCTAGTCAGGAAAGCCTGGAGCTCAGTGCATGCCAATCTGACACCCACCTGAGTGCTTGCCCAGCTTTAACAGCCTTAGACCTGTGTGTTTCAGCCTCCCTGGTTTCTTAGCACAGCACAGGCTCCTCAAACTGGTGACATGAGTGGTGTCAGGAAGGTGTAGCAGCTCTGCTTCTGAGCCCTGCCTCATCTCCCCTGCTTCTGTCTGCTCAGTGAGGCATAGAATCATAGAGTTGTTTTGGTTGGAAAATCCCTTTAAGATCATCCAGTCCAACCATCAACCCAAGCTCGTGTTTTAGAAGCAAAATAAATCTGAGCTGAGGGGAGTGAGAAGGTGCTGAATGTCCAAGGGCAAAGATTAGAAGGCTGGGGGGACATGTGCAGGGCAAGCTGTGGGATTGTAGAATTGTTTGGGTTGGAAAAGACCCCCCCAGGATCATCCAGTCCAACATCAACCCAACCCCACCATAGCCTCTAAACCATGTGCCCAAGGGCCATGGCCACAGCTTTCTGGAACACCTCCAGGGATGAGGACTCCACCACCTCCCTGGGCAGCCTGTGCCAGTCCCTGACCACTCTTGCAGCAAAGAAATTGTTCCTCATCTCCAACCTAACCCTCCCCTGGCACAGCTTAAGGCCATGTCCTCTCCTGTCTTGTGATTCTAGGGGGAAGAGGCCAACCTCCACCTGGCTCCAACCTCCTTGCAGGGAGCTGCAGAGAGCAATGAGGTCTCGACTCAGCCTCCTCTTCTCCACACTAAACACCCTCAGTTCCTCAGTTGCTCCTCCCCAGCCCTGTTCTCCAGACCCTTCCCCAGCTGCTTTGCCCTTCTCTGGACATGAGCTGACCCTGCAAATAACCTTTCCTCCCCAGATCCTGCGCCAGGTCTTCCGGCACCTCCTCAACGTCGCCCTCATGCAGGAGCGTGGGGTGGGTTCCCGCTGCACACCCCTTGCCATCACATCCCCTGTGATATCTGCCAGGAACCAGGCTATAAAGTTCATCAGGTGAAGCACAGAGCTCTGGCACTGCCCTTCCTGGGAATGCCTGCTCTTTCTTCTGGCACACCTTCTGGCTTTTGCTCTGGAGCTGATAAAGGGAGGAGACGAAGTGGCACTGACTTTGAAGCTGTTTGTGCAAATGAGGTTTAATTACAGGGTCTGTAATGGGAATTTACTGTACTTGCTGGGGGAGGGGAGGGGGAGGAAAAAAAGGGTTCTGTTTGACAGCAAAGCAGGATCTAACTTCTTGGTGTCAGGCTTTTAGGTTTTGTAGTTGCCTACAGAGTGATGTAAAAGCGGGAAAAGGTTAGCGTGGAGCTTGCTGCTTGCTGCTTTGCTTAAACAGAGGCAAAAGAGATCCTTATTGTATGCCCTGCCTGGGGAATCCATGTTGCTTGAAAGCAATCTTTGTGCAGAGACTCCCCAGACAGCAGCCAGTGTGTAGATTGAGAATGAAGGAGCTTTTCCTGTTGCCCTTCTGCTTGCAGAAAGGGATTGGAAGAAACAATCTCCCTGCCCTGCCAAGCCAGGTTTGTGTGGCGAGGAAGTAGGTCTGCTCCCTGCCTGTATCCTCTTGGGCTAGTGCTTGTGATTGCAGAACTCCTGAAGCTCCTTCCCAAAGGAATGGCCTTGATTTGTTGGGGTTGTTGTTTTCCCCTCCTCTGTTCCCAACACAGCCTCCTTAAAGTCTGTTTGTTTTGCTTGCGTGCAGTTGTGTGGTGGATGAGCTGAAGGAAGCTGTGTTCCCCGTGCTCCGAATCTTCCTGCAGTACATCTGCACCAAGGTATGCTGAGCTCTTGGGGGCACCTTGAGCAAGCTCCTGTGTGGGTACATGTGCAGTGCCTGGAGCAGTTAGGAAAGCCATTGGCACAATATTTTGTGAGGAGTGAAAAGGGTTTGCCTGCCTTCTTCATCCTTGGCAAGTTTCTTGACAGCCTGATTGTGTTCTGATCTCTGTCAGAGAAGGCTGTGGGTGAACGCTTCCTCGTTCACAGCTGATTGTGCCCTGCTTGTGACCTCTCCTAAATCTGCTGGTTGCTCTTACCACTGCTTTGGTAGAGGGGAAATGGGAATTCTGAGAGCTCTTTGCCTACCTGACTTAAGACTGCCATGTGGAAATATTGCCTCTGGATTTAATCCAAGCTGCAGCTTTGCCTTGGGGGATCTCTTGTGAGAACAAGAGTGAAGTGGTGACCAAGGAAGCTGTGATTGCTCTCCCAGTCACAGCATATCTTTGGTTGGAAGAGACCTAATCATAGAGTCAAGGTTGGAAAAGATCTCAAAGATCCAACCTGTCACCCGAGACCTCATGACTACTAAACCATGGCTCCAAGTGCCACATCCAATCCCCTCCTGAATACTTCCAGGGATGGGGACTCCACCACCACCTAGATCATGTGGGTCAACCTTTGACTCAGCACTGCAAGGCCACCACTAAGCCATCTCCCTGAGCACTGGCTCCACATGCCACTGAAATACCTCCAGGGATGGGGACTCCACCACTGCCCTGAGCAGCCTGTTCCAAGGTTTCAGAACCCCTTCAGAGAAGAAAATGTCTGATCTCCAGCCTGAAGCTCCCCTAAGCAGCTTGTGTCCCTTGCTGCTTACATCATTCAGGTTGGAAAAGAGCCTTGAGATCCTCAGGTCTTAGAAGCATAGGATCAATAAGGTTGAAAAGACCTCAGAGATCATCAAGGCCAACCAATCACCCAACACCTCCTGACTAACTAAACCATGGCTCCAAGTGCCACATCCAATCCCCTCCTGAACACCTCCAGGGACAGGGACTCCACCACCTCCCTGGGCAGCCAATGGCCAATTCCTCTTTCTGGGAAGAACTTTCTCCTCACCTCCTTTCCTCATTCTGCCCTGTACTCAGCACTGCTGAGGCCACCCCTTGTGTCCTGTGTCCAGTTCTGGGCCCCTCAGTTTAAGAAGGAGATTGAGAGACTTGAAGGTGTCCAGAGAAGGGCAAGGAGGCTGGGGAGGGGTCTGGAGCACAGCCCTGTGAGGAGAGGCTGAGGGAGCTGGGGTTGCTTAGCCTGGAGCAGAGGAGGCTCAGGGGAGACCACCTTGCTCTCTTCCAACTCCCTGAAGGGAGGTTGTAGCCAGCTGGGGGTTGGTCTCTTCTCCCAGCACCAGAACAAGAGGACACAGTCTCAAGCTGTGCCAGGGGAGGTTTAGTCTGGAGGTGAGGAGAAAGTTCTTCCCAGCAAGAGGAATTGGCCATTGGAATGTGCTGCCCAGGGAGGTGGTGGAGTCCCCATCCCTGGAGGTGTTCCAGAGGGGATTGGATGTGGCACTTGGAGCCATGGTTTAGTTGTCAGGAGGTGCTGGGTGCTAGGTTGGACTTGATGATCTCGGAGGTCTTTTCCAACCTTATTGATTCTCTGTCTTGTGCCTTAGGTCCAAGTCTTTGTTCAGTGGGATCCTATCACCTCATTCAATAATAAAAAGGGTTCTCTTAAGCCCTGAAAAGCCTTTCTGGGTGTAGAGCAGAGGATGGGAATCTTGCAGCCTGCCCCTGTGCTTGTTTTGCAGGTCCCAGACAAGGCTGACTACCGCACCTACGCCGCACAGGCCCTGGTGACTTTGCTGACCAAATTCCCTTCTGCTGAGTTTGCTGACTTCATCTCCTGGCTACATAAATACTCAAGGCACACTAAAGTAAGTGCATCTCCTGGGCCTTCCAAGCCTCAGAGACAGCAGTGTGGGGAAGAGGAAGGGTTCAGCTGTGCTATTGGTTAGCGTTGTTCCTGCTGGTACCTGAAAATGGGTAGCAGGAGCAGGCCCTGCCTGTGCCTTTGCTTGCCTTAATAGACCCAATAAGGCTGGAAAAGATCAGCAAGTCCAACCTGTCACCCAACACCTCATGGCTAATTAAACCATGGCTTCAAGTGTCACATCCAATCCCTTTTTGAGCACTCCAGGGACTCCACCACCTCCCTGGGCAGCACATCCCAATGGCCAATTCCTCTTGCTGGGAAGAACTTTCTCCTCACCTCCAGCCTAAACCTCCCCTGGCACAGCTTGAGACTGTGTCCTCTTGTTCTGGTGCTGGCTGCCTGGGAGAAGAGACCAACCCCCACCTGTCTACAACCTCCCTTCAGGGAGTTGCAGAGAGCAAGAAGGTCTCCCTGAAGCCTCTTCTCCAGGCTAAGCAACCCCAGCTCCCTCAGCCTCTCCTCACAGGGCTGTGCTCCAGACCCCTTCCCAGCCTCCTTGCCCTCCTCTGGACACCTTCAAGTCTCTCAATGTCCTTCTTGAGCTGAGGAGCCCAGAACTGGACACAGGACTCAAGCTATGGCCTAAGCAGTGCTGAGCACAGGGCAGGATGACTTCCCTGCTCCTGCTGGCCACACTACTCCTGATGCAGGCCAGATCACAGAATCACCTGGTTTGGAAGGGACCTCTTAAAGTTATCTAGTCCTGCAGGTCAGCAAGGACATCCTCAACTAGATCAGGTTACCCAGAGCCTTGTCAAGCCTCCCCTTGAATATCTCCAGGGAAGGAGCCTCAACCCCCTCCCTGGGCAGCCTCTCCCAGTGCTCAACCACCCTCATTGCAAAGAACTTCTAACAGAGCTCCTTGTGTGCTTTTTCTTCCAACAGGTTGCCTACAGGGTGTTTGCTCTTGATGTGGTGTTGGCTTTGTTGGAGGTGCCTGAAAGGACTGTGGACAGCTCTTTGTCCCTGGAGCAGCAGAAGCTTCTGAAGCATCAGTTTTTGGTGGAGGCCATGGTGTTTGGGCGCTGTTCAGACAGAGCCCCTGTGGTCCGTAGCAAGGCTTTAAGCAGCTTTGCCCACTGCCTGGAAATGAAAGGCTCTCCAGCCTTGGAGAGCATACAGCTCCTCTTGCAAAGCTGTGAGTGTTGTGGGCAAATTGAAGAGGGGAAAGTATTTCTGGAACCTTCTGGGCAGTGAGTGCTGGCAGACAGGAGAGGGGGGTTGGCAGGAACCTGAGGGTCTCTCCCTGTATGCTGTATCCTGAGGAGAATCCTGAAATGGTTTAGGTTGGAAGGGACCTTCTAGGTCATGTGGTCCAACCATTGACTCCCAGCACTGGCTCCACATGCCAGTGAAATACCTCCAGGGATGGGGACTCCACCAGCACCTAGATCATGTGGTTCAACCATTGACTCAGCACTGCAAGGCCACCACTAAGCCATCTCCCTGAGCACTGGCTCCACATGCCAGTGAAATACCTCCAGGGATGGGGACTCCACCACCCTAGATCATGTGCTCCAACCTTTGACTCAGCACTGCAAGGCCACCACTAAGCCATCTCCCTGAGCACTGGCTCCACATGCAGCCTGTTCCAAGGTTTCAGAACCCCTTCAGAGAAGAAAATGTCTAATATCCAGCCTGAAGCTCCCCTAAGCAGCTTGTGTCCCTTGCTGCTTACAGTCATTGAGGTTGGAAAATAGCCTTGAGATCATCAGGTCATAGAAGCATAGAATCATTAAGGTTGGAAAAGACCTCAGAGATCATCAAAGTCCAACCAATCACCTCATGACTAATTAAACCATGGCTCCAAGTGCCACATCCAATCCCTTTTTGAACACCTCCAGGGACAGGGACTCCACCACCTCCCTGGGCAGCACCTTCCAATGGCCAATTCCTTTTGCTGGGAAGAACTTTCTCCTTCCCTCCAGCCTCAACCTCCCCTGGCACAGCTTGAGAGCCTCCATCCATAAGGTTTTGTTCTGGTGCTGGTCCTCTTGTTCTGGTGCTGGTTTCTGAGAATCTATCCCTGTGTGCTGTACTGTGATGAGAATCCTAAAATGGTTTAGGTTGGAAGGGAGCTTAAAGATCATCCAGTTCCAACCCCCTGCCATGGGCAGGGACACCTCCCACCAGCACAGCTTGCTCAAGGCCTCATCTAGCCTGGCCTTGAACACCTCCAGGGAGGGGACAGCCACAGCCTCCCTGGGCAACTTGTTCCAGTGTCTCCCCAGCCTCACTGCAAAGTTCTTCCTCATCTCCAGTCTCAATCTCCCCTCTCCCAGCTTAAGAAGGAAGTCTTGTTACTCATGAAGCCTTATTTTTGGAAGGGGTTTATTCTGGTCTGGAAGCTCTAAATAAAGATCACTCTGTGAGATACCTTTGAAGGCCATTTACAGCTGACTGAAATTGCTCATTGAAGAGAAAGGAAGGGGTGGGGGGGGGAGAAAGGAGGGGGAAAAAGGTGGATTCTTGCCTGGGAGTTGATTAAATCTTGAGTTGCCTTTAGCTTCTGCTAAGTTGTTGTGTTGGTGATTGGCATGCAGAGCTCCCTCAGGTGTGCTGAGGGCCAGATGGCCCAGTTCAGGAGCCTGCACATGGCTGGCTTGCCTGAAAATAGAAAGACCAAATCAGGCATGCCAAAATAGCCAGGATTAAAATACTTCATTTTAATATCTCTTTCTTTAATGTCTTCTTTTTTTTTGGCAGCCTCTGACCACACAGCCCTGGATGCAAACACCAACACTGCCAGCGCGCTAGTCGGTGCAGGAGGCACGGAGCTCTTCCCTTCCAGTAAGTCTCAGGCTGCTCTTGCTTTGCCCCTCCCTCTCAAACCTGGGGCAGGCAGGAGGCTCTCTGTTTACCAGTGAACCAAATGAACATTTGCCTCTCTTGGGTTTTTTCATCCCTGTTTTTGTTTCCACTCTCCTTTGGGCCCCATCCTCTTTAACATCTGCATTGATGATCTGGATGAGGGCATTGAGTCCATCAGCAGTGAATGTGCAGATGACAGCAAGCTGGGGGCAGGAGTTGATCTGCTGGAGGGTAGAGAGGCTCTGCAGAGGGACCTGGACAGGCTGGGCAGATGGGCAGAGGCCAAGGGCAGGAGATTGAACACATCCAAGTGCCAGGGGCTGCACATTGGTCACAGCAACCCCAGGCAGTGCTACAGGCTGGGGTCAGAGTGGCTGAGAGCAGCCAGGCAGAGAGGGACCTGGGGGTACTGGTCGATGGTAGGCTGAACAGGAGCCTGCAGTGTGCCCAGGCAGCCAGGAGGGCCAAGGGCATCCTGGCCTGCATCAGGCAGAGTGTGGCCAGCAGGAGCAGGGAGGTCATTCTGCCCCTGTACACTGCTCTGGTTAGGCCACACCTTGAGTCCTGTGTCCAGTTCTGGGCTCCTCAGTTTAGGAAGGAGGTTGAGCTGCTGGAAGGTGTCCAGAGAAGGGCAACAAAGTTGGTGAGGGGCTTGGAACACAGCCCTGTGAGGAGAGGCTGAGGGAGCTGGGGTTGCTTAGCCTGGAGAAGAGGAAGCTCAGGGGATACCACCTTGCTCTCTCCAACTCCCTGAAGGGAGGCTGTAGCCAGGTGGGGGTTGGTCTCTTCTCCCAGGCACCCAGCACCAGAACAAGAGGACACAGTCTCAGGCTGTGCCAGGGGAGGTTCAGGCTGGAGGTCAGGAGGAAGTTCTACACAGAGAGAGTGATTGCCCATAGGGATGTGCTGCCCAGGGAGGTGGTGGAGTCCCCATCCCTGGAGGTGTTCAGGAGGAGACTTGCTGGGGTGCTTGGTGCCATGGGTTAGTTGATTAGGTGGTGTTGGGTGAGAGGTTGGACTTGGTGATCTTGAAGGTCTCTTCCAACCTGGTTTATTCTATTCTATTCTTTCCTCCTCAGCTGTGTCCAACCATCCCCTGAAGACTCTGCCTGCCTTCAGAACCATGGAGCTGAGTGACAGTGCTGATACCACCAGGCACAATGGTATGGCCAGATGACAGGAAGCTTTTCAGAGTACTTTTCCAAGCCTTAAGTGAAATCATAGAATCATAAGGGGTTGGAAGGGACCTCATGGCTCAGCCAGTTCCAACCTCCCCCATGCCATGGGCAGGGACACTTCACACCACAGCAGGTTGCTCACAGCCACCTCCAGCCTGGCTGCAAACAACTGGAACTAGATGATCCTTGTGGTCCCTTCCAACCCTGACTGGTACTATGATACCTCCAGGGATGAGGCTTCCACCACCTCCCTGGGCAGCCTGTGCCAGGCTCTCACCACCCTCCTGGGGCATAATTTCTTCCTCACAGCCAATCTGAATCTCCCCACTTCCAGTTTTGCTCCATCCCCACCAGTCCTATCACTCCCTGACACCCTACAAACTCCCTCCCCAGCTTTCTTGGAGCCCTCTGCAGGTCCTGGAAGGCCACAAGAAGGTCTCCTTACAACTTTCTCTTCTCCAGCCTGCACAACCCCAACTCCCTCAGTCTGTCCTCATAGCAGAGCAGCTCCAGCCCTCTGCTCCTCCTTGTGGCCCTTCTCTGGGCACCTCCAGGTCCTTCTTGTAATAGAGGCTTTCTACACTGTGCTCAGTGTCCATTCCTCAAGAAAAGCAGAGGGTAGAGCTGCTAAAAAAGTGCCACAGCACTTAGGAGTGATGGAGGGGGTGGAAGTGCCAGGCACAAAGAAAAACCTTTTCCTCTTAGAGTCTGATAAATGACATTTAATCTTGAAACAGCCATGTACATTTGTATTCATGTGGTGGCAACACTTGTTGAGGAGCAGGTAACTCATTCCTTCCATGGAAAAAAAGGATGGCAATTGTTGTGGGATATCACACTTGTGACTCCATGAATTTCAGGGTGATTAAATCCCTTGCTCTGGTGCACAGACAGCTAATGGAGTTTTGCTACATAAAACACAGCACTAGTACCTGCCTCTGTGGTGTGGGGAGGGAGTCCCTGCCCCCCTGCAGGCTGTAACTGGCGCGGGGAGGGAGTCCCCTGCCCCCCTGCAGGCTGTAACTGGTGCGGGGAGGGGGTCCCCTGCCCCCCTGCAGGCTGTAACTGGTGCGGGGAGGGGGTCCCCTGCCCCCCTGCAGGCTGTAACTGGTGCGGGGAGGGAGTCCCCTGCCCCCCTGCAGGCTGTAACTGGTGCGGGGAGGGAGTCCCCTGCCCCCCTGCAGGCTGTAACTGGCGCGGGGAGGGGGTCCCCTGCCCCCCTGCAGGCTGTAACTGGCGCGGGGAGGGGGTCCCCTGCCCCCCTGCAAGCTGTAACTGGTGCGGGAGGAGTCCCCTGCCCCCTGCAGGCTGTAACTGGTGCGGGAGGGGGTCCCCTGCCCCCTGCAGGCTGTAACTGGTGCGGGGGGGGTCCCCTGCCCCCTGCAGGCTGTAACTGGTGCGGGGAGGGGGTCCCCTGCCCCCTGCAGGCTGTAACTGGTGCGGGAGGGGGTCCCTGCCCCCTGCAGGCTGTAACTGGTGCGGGGAGGGAGTCCCCTGCCCCCTGCAGGCTGTAACTGGCGCGGGGAGGGGGTCCCCTGCCCCCCTGCAGGCTGTAACTGGCGCGGGGAGGGGGTCCCCTGCCCCCCTGCAGGCTGTAACTGGCGCGGGGAGGGGGTCCCCTGCCCCCTGCAGGCTGTAACTGGCGCGGGGAGGGGGTCCCCTGCCCCCCTGCAGGCTGTAACTGGTGCGGGGAGGGAGTCCCCTGCCCCCCTGCAGGCTGTAACTGGCGCGGGGAGGGGGTCCCCTGCCCCCCTGCAGGCTGTAACTGGTGCGGGGAGGGGGTCCCCTGCCCCCCTGCAGGCTGTAACTGGTGCGGGGAGGGGGTCCCCTGCCCCCCTGCAGGCTGTAACTGGTGCGGGGAGGGGGTCCCCTGCCCCCCTGCAGGCTGTAACTGGTGCGGGGAGGGAGTCCCCTGCCCCCCTGCAGGCTGTAACTGGTGCGGGGAGGGAGTCCCCTGCCCCCCTGCAGGCTGTAACTGGTGCGGGGAGGGAGTCCCTGCCCCCCTGCAGGCTGTAACTGGTGCGGGGAGGGAGTCCCCTGCCCCCCTGCAGGCCGTAACTGGTGTGGGGAGGGAGTCCCTGCCCCCCTGCAGGCCGTAACTGGTGCGGGGAGGGAGTCCCCTGCCCCCCTGCAGGCCGTAACTGGTGCGGGGAGGGAGTCCCCTGCCCCCCTGCAGGCCGTAACTGGTGCGGGGAGGGAGTCCCCTGCCCCCCTGCAGGCTGGCGTGGGGAAGGGTTCCCTGCCCCCCTGTAGGCCGTGGCTGGCGTGGGGAAGGGTTCCTTGCCCCCTGCAGGCTGCCCCTGTGGCCTGGGGAAGGATTGAGTTCCCTCCAGCATCAGGGCTTGGCTGGAGTTGAAAGCCAGGTGTGAGGCTAAACGGAGCCCTGGGGAATGGCAGGCAGAGAACTCGTTGCCAGCATGGGATCAGCACCTACATTGGCTTTGGTGGCCATGCTGCCCCTTCTCTGAGTCTCTCCCTTTCTTTTGCATGTCAAAGCTTCTCTTCCCAGCCTGTAGGCCTCTGCCAGCATCGTTGCTCTCAGCTCTTGCTGTTCACCCCTCTTGAACTGCTGACGGTTCCATTCACTGCTTGCTTCCCATCCTGCAGTTGTGCCTTTGTTCCCTGGCTCACGCTGCTCTTCACTTGGGATCTCTCTCCCTATCTCCAGGAGCCAGGCTCCAATCTCCTCCATTGAAAGCTTGCTTTTAAAACATTTCCCTGATAAATTTCCCTTAATCTGCTCTCTCAGATAGAGAAGTCCTCCAGGCCACTTGAGGTATTGTGTGCTCCCTGTTTAGTTGCAGGCTGCTTGTGGCAGAGGATGCCTGGGTTTGTATCTGATCCCCAGCTGAGCACACACTTGGCACTGGGCAAAATAAATGAAGGGGAGGGAGGAGGGTTGGATGGAGAAGGTCTGTCTGGAGCTCAGGAGGATAGCCTGAATGCAGGGCTCCCAGGGTGCATTAGCAAAGCTGTCTGGCACAGGCTGCTGCTTGGCTTAAGCCTCTGCTCGTTTTGCACTTCTCTGGAGGCTGAGCAGCTCGTGGCTTAGAAGCAAAATGAATCTGAGCTGAGGGGAGTGAGAAGGTGCTGAATGTCCAAGGGCAAAGAGTAGAAGGCTGGGGGGACATGTGCAGGGCAAGCTGTGGGATTGTAGAATTGTTTGGGTTGGAAAAGCCCTCCAAGATCATCCAGTCCAACATCAACCCAACCCCACCATGGCCTCTAAACCCTGTCCCACTGTGCCATGGCCACAGGGTTCTGGAACACCTCCAGGCATGGGGACTTCACCACCTCCCTGGGCAGCCTGTGCCAGTCCCTGACCACTCTAGCAGCAAAGAAATTGTTCCTCAGCTCCAACCCAACCCTCCCCAGGAAGAATTTCAAATCATTTCCTTCTCCTCACCTGAGACAGGGAGAAGAAACTGACCTCCACCTGCCTCCAGCTTCCATTCAGGGAGCTGTAGAGAGCAATGACCACCCCCAGGCATGGGGACTCCACCACCCCCCTGGGCAGCCTGTTCCAATCCCTGACCACTCTCACAGGAAAGAAATTGTTCCTCATCTTCACACCTCATTGCTCCCTACAACTACCTGAAGGGAGGCTGGAGCCAGTGGGGGTTGGTCTCTTCTCCCAAGCAAGCAGCACCAGAACAAGAGGACACAGTCCTAAGCTGTGCCAGGGGAAGTTTAGGCCGGAGGTGAGGAGAAAGTTCTTCATGGAGAGAGTTGTTAGCCATTGGGATGTGCTGCCCAGGGAGGTGGTGGAGTCCCCATTCCTGGAGGTGTTCAAGAGGGGATTGGATGTGGCACTTGGTGCCATGGTCTACTCATGAGGTCTGTGGTGCCAGGTTGGGCTTGATGATCTTTGAGGTCTCTTCCAACCTTGGTGATTCTGTGAGCTCCAACCTAAACCTCCCTTAGCTTACCCCCAGTGCCCCTTGGCCTGTCCTTGGACATCCCTGAGCAGAGCCTGGCTCCATCCTCCTCACACTGCCCTGCACATCTGCACATTGGCCACAGCAACCCCAGGCAGTGCTACAGGCTGGGGGCAGAGTGGCTGAGAGCAGCCAGGCAGAGAGGGACCTGGGGGTGCTGGTTGATGGTAGGCTGAACATGAGCCTGCAGTGTGCCCAGGCAGCCAAGAGGGCCAATGGCATCCTGGCCTGCAGCAGGCAGAGTGTGGCCAGCAGGAGCAGGGAGGTCATTCTGCCCCTGGACACTGCACTGGTTAGGCCACCCCTTGAGTCCTGTGTCCAGTTCTGGGCTCCTCAGTGTAGGAAGGAGGTTGACTTGCTGGAAGGTGTCCAGAGAAGAGCAACAAAGTTGGTGAGGGGCTTGGAACACAGCCCTGTGAGGAGAGGCTGAGGGAGCTGGGGTTGCTTAGCCTGGAGAAGAGGAGGCTCAGGGGAGACCTTCTTGCTCTCTCCAACTCCCTGAAGGGAGGCTGTAGCCAGGTGGGGGTTGGTCTCTTCTCCCAGGCAGCCAGCACCAGAACAAGAGGACACAGTCTCAGGCTGCGCCAGGGGAGGTTTAGGTTGGATGTCAGGTGGAAGTTCTGTACAGAGAGAGTGATTGCCCATTGGAATGTGCTGCCCAGGGAGGTGGTGGAGTCCCCATCCCTGGAGGTGTTCAGGAGGAGACTTGCTGGGGTGCTTGGTGCCATGGGTTAGTTGTTTAGGTGGGTTGGATTGGTTGATGGGTTGGACTTGATGATCTTGAAGGTCTCTTCCAACCTGGTTTATTATTATTATTATTATTATTATTCTCCCCAGCAATGAGGGCAGCCCTCAGGCTCCTCTGCTCCAAGCCCCAGCTGCCTCAGCCTGGCCTCCCAGGGAGATGTTCCACTGCCTGCAGCAGCTCTGTGGCTCTGCACTGGACTCTTTCAAGCAGATCCCTGAGGTCATTTTCGAACGGAGGCATCTGGCTGTGCTCTGCCCTCAAGATGCTTTTCCCCCAGGTGGCTGTGCTGCAGGTTTTTGTTTAGGGAGCTGTGCAGGCTCCCTCTGATGAGCTTTCAAACCAGGCAGGGAGCCTCCCATCATCTCTGCAGACAAATGCAGCAGCAGCTACAGATGGCTTTTGCTTTCTCCTGCGTGGATCAAAATGATTTGGTGTCTCACTTGCCTTTGTTGATCTATTGTCAGATGAAAGAACTTGGAAAAATGGGTTGGGTTTGGCTTGTTGTTTTTCTTCCCTGGCTTATATCTCCTCCTGAATTGTTTTGGATGGGGTGTTGGGGTTTTTTATTTCATGCTGTGTTTTATTCACACTCTGAAAGGCTCAGGCAGCAGGTTGTTGCTCAGAGCTGTTTTCCTTCTTGGGTGTTGGTGCTGCTAAGTGGTGGTGAGGCTAATTCCTTTTCCTCATGGTTCTGGATAGGGAAAGAACTCGTGGCCATGCTGAGAGTGAGAGCTGGGGATGAGAAACCCAATGTGAGGAGATCTGCTCTGCAGGTAGGATGTTTGCTGCATGCTTCCCTCTTTGGAGGTTCATAGAATGGCTTGGAAGGGACCTTAAAGCTCACCCAGTTCCAACCCCCTGCCTTGTGGGCAGGGTGTGGTAGCTTCATTTGCTGCTGAGTTGGGCTGGCTGAAAAGTTAATGGTGGGAGAAATTTCAGCCCACCACAGCAGGGACACCTCCCACCAGCCCAGGTTGCTCAGGGCCTCATGCAGCCTGGCCTTGAACACCTCCAGGCAGGGGACATCCACAGCCTCCCTGGGCAGCCTGTTCCAGTGTCTCCCCACCCTCAATGTAAAGAATGTCTTCCTAATTTCCAGTCTCAGTCTGCCCTCTCCCAGCTCAAGGCCAGTTCCCCTCATCCTGTCACTCCAAGCCTTTGTCAAAAGGTGGCACTTGGTGCCATGCTTTAGTCATGAGCTCTGTGGTGACAGGCTGGGCTTGATGATGATCTTTGAGGTCTCTTCCAGCCTTGGTGAGTCTGTGAAAAATCCCCCCTCCCAGCTTTCTTGCAGGCTCCTTTCAGGTGCAGACCCACACTGAACTCAGGGTTTCTCTGGTGATGTCATAGTATCAGGCAGGGTTGGAAGGGACCACAAGGATCATCTAGTTCCAACCCCCCTGCCATGGGCAGGGACACCCCACACTACATCAGCCTGGCCACAGCCTCAGCCAGCCTGGCTGCAAACACCTCCAGGGCTGGGGCCTCAACCACCTCCCTGCACAACCCAGTCCAGGGCTTCACCACTCTCATGGGGAAGAACTTCCTCCTCAAGCAGACAACATCTCTTTGCTCACCTCCAGGGAGGGAGCATCCACAACCTCCCTGAGCAACCTGTTCCAGTGTCTCCCCACCCTTACTGGAAACAATTTCTCCCTCATGTCCACTCTCAATCTCCTCTCTTCCAGCTTCAATCCATTGCTCCTCATCCTATCACCACCAGCCCTTCTCCAGAGTCCCCTCCCCACCTTTCCTGTAGCCCCCTTCAGTTACTCAGATCACAAACACCGAGGGCCCCAGTCCTGCAGGGAGCTGCGCTGCAGCTTTGCTCCCAGGTAGCTTCCTGCTCTGCCTGCAGTGTGCCTCCAGGGGAAATAATGCAAGCATGATGATGGAAAATTTTTCTAGCACTCTTTGCTGGCATTCTCTTCTTCTGTCATTTGGAGGAGAGGCTCTTTTCAAATGTCAATAGGCATTTCAATTAAGTGACTTCCTTATAAACTGAAGCATATTAGCTGCTCAGTTTGCTTTGACCTTGTTAACAAAGAGAGTAGGATCTCTCCAGCCTTCTGGAGGTGTGCTTGGCTTTGCTGCTTGCTGGGGTGTGTTGTTTTTTGTTTAACTGAAGCCATTAGCTTTTAAAGAGACACAGCTGCAGGGGAAATTTCACCCTCTTAACAGCCAGCCCTCTTCACCCCCAGCTCTTCCTCCTCAGCTCGCACGTTGAGTTTGAGCTTCCCAGTTAAGGCTGTAATGATGGAATTGTTTTGCTTGGAGAAGACCTCCAAGATCATCCAGTCCAACCATCAGCCCAACAACTCCATGGCCATTAAACCATGTCCCACAGTGCCATGGCCACAGGTTTCTGGAACACCTCCAGGGATGGGGACTTCACCACCTCCCTGGGCAGCCTGTTCCAATCCCTGACCACTCTTCCAGCAAAGAAATTCATAGTATCATAGTATCAGTCAGGATTGGAAGGGACCACAAGGATCAGCTAGTTCCAACCTCCCTGCCATGGGCAGGGACGCCCCACACTAGATCAGGCTGGACAGAGCCTCATCCAGCCTGGACTTAAACACCCCCAGGGACGGGGCCTTGACCACCTCCCTGGACAACCCATTCCAGGGTTTCACCACTCTCATGGTGAAGAACCTCCTCCTCACATCTAGCCTGAATCTCCCCACCTCCAGCTTCATTCCATTCCCCCTAGTCCTATCACTACCTGAGATCCTGAGAAGTCCCTCCCCAGCCTTCCTGTAGGCCCCCTTCAGATATTGGAAGGCCACAATTAGGTCACCTGGGAGCCTTCTCTTCTCTTCTGCAGACTGAACAGCCCCAACTCCTTCAGTTTCTCACCTCCAATCTAAACCTCCCCTGGCACAATTTCAGGCCTGTTCCTCTCCTTCTATCATCTAGGGAGGAGAGACCAACCCCCAGCTCACTGCAACCTCCTTGCAGGGAGCTGCAGAGAGCAATGAGGTCTCCCCTCAGCCTCTTCTTCAGACTAAACCCCCCCCAGCTCCCTCAGCTGCTCCTCATGAGAGGTGTTCTCCAAATCACAGTCTCACAGTATAACTTAGGTTGGAAAGGACCTCGAGGATCATCGAGTCCAACCTATCAACACAGACCTCATGACCAGACCATGGCACCAAGTGCCACATCCAATCCCCTCTGGAACACCTCCAGGGTCGATGACTTCACCACCTCCCTGGGCAGCACATCCCAATGACGAACGACTCGCTCGGTGAAGAACTTCCTCCTCACCTTGAGTCTAAACCTCCCCTGGTGCAGCTTGAGACTGTGTCCTCTTGTTCTGGTGCTGGCTGCCTGGGAGAAGAGGCCAACCCCTTCCCAGCTACAACCACCTTTCAGGTAGTTGTAGAGGGCAATGAGGTCTCCCCTGAGCCTCCTCTTCTCCAGGCTAAACAATCCCAGCTCCCTCAGCCTCTCCTCACAGGGCTGTGCTCAAGGCCTCTCCCCAGCCTTGTTGCCCTTCTCTGGACACCTTCAAGTGTTTTGATGTCCTTCTTAAACTGAGGAGCCCAGAACTGGACCCAGGACTCAAGGTGCAGCCTAACCAATGCAGAGTACAGGGGCACAATGACTTCACTGCTCCTGCTGGCCACACTATTCCTAATGCAGGCCAGGATGCTATTGGCCCTCTTGGCCACCTGGGCACACTGCTGGCTCATATTCAGACGGCTGTCCATCAGCACCCCCAGGTCCCTCTCTGTTTGGGAGCTTTCAGCCACTCTGCCCCCAGCCTGTAGCTCTGCATGGGGTTGCCAAATCCCTAGTGCAAGGTACACCTCATTTTCAATGGGGAAATTGTGCCATTCACCCTATCCAAATGCTGTTACAAGATCAGACCAACTGCAGAGATGTTTCCTGTGCCATTCTGCATCCCTTGGCTGTGCCCAGTGCTCATAAATTGTTAATGTGACGTTTTGCTCTCAGCAAGAGAAATTAATCTCTAGTTAAAGGTGTGTGGGGGGGGTAGATTGTATTCCTGATTTGCTACCTACTGCCCATGTCCCCATCAGGATTGTGCTGCTGTTTCACTTGCAGGTCTTCCTGAGCATCCTGAAGCACAAAGTGATCCCCTGCACTGCAGAAGATTTGTCTGCTCTTCAGGATCACTGCCGGGACCCTGCTGTCTCGGTCAGGAAGCAGGCCTTGCAGTCTCTGACAGAGCTCCTCCTGGTGAGCAAAAGCAGCTTCATAGAATCATGGAATGGTTTGGGTTGGAAGAGACCTTGAAAGTCATCTAGTTCTATCCCCCCTGCCGTGGGCAGGGACACCTCCCACCAGCCCAGCTTGCTGAAAGCTTTATCCAGTCTAGCCTGGAACACCTTCAGGCAGGGGGCATCCACAACCTCCCTGGGCAACCTGTTCCAGTGTCTCACCACCTTCACTCTATAGAACTTCCTTATCTCCAGGCTCAGTTTCTCCTCTTCCAGCTCAAAGCCATTGCTCCTTGTCTCTCCCCAGCTCTCCTGGAGGCCCTTCAGGTACTGGAAGGCTGCTTTAAGGTCTCCCTGGAGCTTTCTTTTCTCCAGGCTGAATAGCTCCAACTCTCTGCTTGGTTGCATGGTTTAGTTGGTTGGGTGGTGTTGGATGATAGGTTGGAGATGATGATCTTGAAGGTCTCTTCCAACTTGTCCTATTCTGTCCTATTCTGTCCTATTCTGTCCTATTCTGTCCTATTCTGTCCTATTCTGTCCTATTCTGTCCTATTCTGTCCTATTCTGTCCTATTCTGTCCTATTCTGTCCTATTCTGTCCTATTCTGTCCTATTCTGTCCTATTCTGTCCTATTCTGTCCTATTCTGTCCTATTCTGTCCTATTCTGTCCTATTCTGTCCTATTCTGTCCTATTCTGTCCTATTCTGTCCTATTCTGTCCTATTCTGTCCTATTCTGTCCTATTCTGTCCTATTCTGTCCTATTCTGTCCTATTCTGTCCTATTCTGTCCTATTCTGTCCTATTCTGTCCTATTCTGTCCTATTCTGTCCTATTCTGTCCTATTCTGTCCTATTCTGTCCTATTCTGTCCTATTCTGTCCTATTCTGTCCTATTCTGTCCTATTCTGTCCTATTCTGTCCTATTCTGTCCTATTCTGTCCTATTCTGTCCTATTCTGTCCTATTCTGTCCTATTCTGTCCTATTCTGTCCTATTCTGTCCTATTCTGTCCTATTCTGTCCTATTCTGTCCTATTCTGTCCTATTCTGTCCTCTCCCCATAGGGGAGGTTCCCCACCCCTCTCTTTGTGTCCTCCCCCTTAGGAGGTCCGTGCCTTAATATGCCACACTCTGGCTGCACTCCGACAGCTCCCTGTCCTCAGTGGAACTGGGTGGAGGGGTCTCAGCAGAGCAGAGGGGCAGAATCCCCTCCCTGTCCTGCTGCCCTCCCTGCTTTGGATGCAGCCCAGCACACAGCTGCCTGCTGGGCTGTGATCTTGAGCTTGCATCTCGGGGTCTTCTGCAGGCCTGGGATGAGCGAGCAGCGAGTTGGAAGAGGGAGGAAACAGAGAGATCAGAGATCAGCCCCACGTCAGCTGCTCAGTCAGGGAGTTGCATTTCATGGCTGCATTTAAATTTGGGTTGTCTTTTTTGGTTGGTGGTGTGGGGTTTGGTTGGTTTTTGGGTTTTTTTTTGTTGTTGTTGTTGTTCTTGATTACCTTTTGACTTGGAAGCCATGACTCATCCTTCTCCAGACTTGTGATTTCGGCTTCCAACAGTTGGAAATGTTTCTCTTCCTGACTGTTGATTTCTGTGTCATGGAAGAAAATGTTTCTGTGGCTGGCCTCCTTGAGCTCAAAAAAAGAAGCACCAAAGAAGAGCTCAAACCCTCTGAATCACTTCAAGACGTGATGTGGAGATGATGGCCCTGCAATATTGTCCTTCTATTTATTCACCAAGGGCTAGGAACTGAGCCTTGGAACATGGAGATGATGGCCCTGCAATATTGTCCATTTTTCCTCCCCCTATTTGTTCACTAAGAGTTAGGAACTGAGGCTTGGGACATGGAGATGATAGCCCTGCAATATTGTCCTTCTATTTATTCACCAAGGGTTAGGAGCTGAGCCTTGGAACATGGTGGAGGTGATTGCCCTGCAGTATTGTCCATTTTTCCTCCCCCTATTTATTCACTAAGAGTTAGGAACTGAGGCTTGGAGCATGGTGGAGATGATAGCCCTGCAATATTGTCCTTTTTTCCCCCCTATTTATTCCCAGTGGGTTAGGAACTAAGGCTTGGAGCATGGTGGAGGTGATAGCCCTGCAATATTGTCCTTCTATTTATTCACCAAGGGTTAGGAACTGAGGCTTGGAGCATGGTGGAGAAGATAGCCCTGCAATATTGTCCATTTTCCCCCCTATTTATTCATTAAGGGTTAGGAACTGAGGCTTGGAGCATGGAGATGATAGCCCTGCAGTATTGTCCTTTTTATTCTATTTATTCCCAAAGGGTTAGGAACTGAGGCTTGGAGCATGGTGGAGAAGATAGCCCTGAAATATCTTCCTTCTTATTCTATTTATTCCCAAAGGGTTAGGAACTGAGGCTTGGAACATGGTGGAGGTGATAACCCTGCAATATTGTCCTTTTTCCCCCCCTATTTATTCCCAGTGGGTTAGGAACTGAGCCTTGGAGCATGGTGGGGATGACAGCCCTGCAATATTTTCCCTCTATTTATTAACCAAGGGTTAGGAACTGAGCCTTGGAACATTGCAGGGCTATCACCTCCACCATATTGTCCTTTTCCCCCCCTGTTTATTCACAAAGGGTTAGGAACTGAGCCTTGGAACATGAAGATGATAGCCCTGCAATATTGTCCTTCTATTTATTCCCAAAGGGTTAGGAACTGAGCCTTGGAGCATGGTGGAGATGATAGCCCTGCAATATTGTCCCTTTTTGCCTCTATTTATTCACAGAGGGTTAGGAACTGAGCCTTGGGGCATGGTGGAGATGGTAGCCCTGCAATATTGTCCCTTTTTGCCTCTATTTATTCACAGAGGGTTAGGAACTGAGCCTTGGGGCAATATTGTCCGTTTTTCCCCCCTATTTATTCATTAAGGGCTAGGAACTGAGCCTTGGGGCATGGTGGAGATGGTAACCCTCCAATATTGTCCCTTTTTTGCCTCTATTTATTGTCCTTTTTGGCCAATATTGTCCCTTTTTGCCTCTATTTATTCAGCCTTGGGGCAGTTTTTCCCCCTATTTAAGGATAGCCCTCCAATATTGTCCCTTTTTTGCCTCTATTTATTCACAGAGGGTTAGGAACTGAGCCTTGGGGCATGGTGGAGATGATAGCCCTCCAATATTGTCCTTTTTTGCCTCTCTTTATTCACAGAAGGTTAGGAGCTGAGCCTTGGGGCATGGTGGAAATGATAGCCCTGCAATATTGTCCATTTTTCCCCCCTATTTATTCACAGAGGGTTAGGAACTGAGCCTTGGGGCATGGTGGAGATGATAGCCCTCCAATATTGTCCTTTTTTGCCTCCTATTTATTCCCAGTGGGTTAGGAACTGAGCCTTGGAGCATGAGGTTTATATGAAGCAAAGCTCTCTCTCTTTTGGCTGTTAAATCATCTGCTCCACAGCTTTATTGCAGTGCTGTTCTCTGTCTGTAGAGTTTCAACCCAATGTATGAGCAGGGCTTTAGCAGGAGCAGCAGGTACCTTGGTCACATCTGATCCAATCCCCTCCTGGTGTCAAGGAGATGCAAGTTCTCTTGTTCCATTCTGCTGCCACCTTGCAGTGCTGGTTGGGCAGCTTGCTGGGCTTTGTTAAAATGTGTTTTCAAGCTTAGCAGCTGAACCTGGATGTTTCTGTAGCTGAAGAGAGGGAAATCTGCCACTCTGGCCTGCTCTGGTGAGACCTCACCTGCAGTACTGTGCCCTGCTTGGGGGTCCTCACTGCAAGAAGGATGTGGAGCAGCTGTAGGAGGTCTTGGAGAGGCCACAAGGATGATCAGAGGGCTGGAGTATCCCTGCTCTGAAGACAGGCTGGGAGAATTGAGGCTGTTCAGCCTGGAGAAGGCTCTGGGGAGAGCTTAGAGCAGCATTTCAGTATCTGAAGGGGACCTGCAGGAAGCTGGGGAGGGGCTGTTCAGAAGAGCCTGTGGGGATAGGGTGAGGAGCAAAGGTTTGAAACTGGAGCAGGGGGGGATTTAGGTTGGGCATCAGGAGGAAGCTCTGCACAGTGAGGGTGGGGAAATCCTGGCACAGGTTGCCCAAAGGGGTGGTGGAAGCTCCATCCCTGGAGATGTTCAAGGTTGAACTTAATGGGGCCCTGAGCAGCCTGCTCTGGCTGGAGATATCTCTGCCCAGAGCAGGGGGTTTGGAGAGGATGACCCTCAAGGGTCCCTTGCAACCCAATGCATTGTGTGATTCTGTGTCTGCAGGCCTTTGCTGGTCTCCCTCTATGCATCTGGGGTCCTCCAATGACTTACAGAGGTTGCTAACCCCAGGTGTGCTTCCCTCAGGCTCAGCACTACAACGTGGCAGTGCAGAAGGCCTGGCTGAATGGAGTGGTGCCTGTTGTGATGGACCCTGAAACCTCTGTCCAAGAAAAGGCCTTGGATTGCCTTGATCAGCTCCTGTTGCAACACATAAAAAGCTATAATAGATTCAGGAGTGAGGACAAGGAGCAGACTCTAGCATGGGATCTCCTTACCCTCTTGGCTTCAGAAGAGCAGGAGCTGAAGTAAGTGCCTGCAGCCCTCCCCATCCCTTTGTCTGCCTGCCTGCAGCCCTCCCCCTCCCTTTCCTTTGTCTGCCTGCCTGCAGCCCTCCCCCTCCCTTTCCTGTCTGCCTGCCTGCAGCCCTCCCCTCCCTTTCCTTTGTCTGCCTGCCTGCAGCCCTCCCCTCCCTTTCCTTTGTCTGCCTGCCTGCAGCCCTCCCCTCCCTTTCCTTTGTCTGCCTGCCTGCAGCCCTCCCCTCCCTTTCCTTTGTCTGCCTGCCTGCAGCCCTCCCCTCCCTTTCCTTTGTCTGCCTGCCTGCAGCCCTCCCCTCCCTTTCCTTTGTCTGCCTGCCTGCAGCCCTCCCTCCCTTTCCTTTGTCTGCCTGCCTGCAGCCCCCCCCCCTCCCTTTCCTTTGTCTGCCTGCCTGCAGCCCTCCCCCCTCCCCTGCCCTCCCCTTTCCTTTGTCTGCCTGCCTGCAGCCCTCCCCTCCCTTTCCTTTGCCTGCCTGCCTGCAGCCCTCCCCTCCCTTTCCTTTGTCTGCCTGCCTGCAGCCCTCCCCCTCCCTTTCCTGCCTGCCTGCCTGCAGCCCTCCCCTCCCTTTCCTTTGTCTGCCTGCCTGCAGCCCTCCCCTCCCTTCCCCCCTTTGTCTGCCTGCCTGCAGCCTCCCCTCCCCTTGCCTGCCTGCCTTCCTTTGTCTGCCTGCCTGCAGCCCTCCCCCCTGCCCTTCCTTTGTCTGCCTGCCTGCAGCCCTCCCCTCCCCTTTCCTTTGTCTGCCTGCCTGCAGCCCTCCCCTCCCCTTTCCTTTGTCTGCCTGCCTGCAGCCCTCCCCTCCCTCCCTTTCCTTTGTCTGCCTGCCTGCAGCCCTCCCCTCCTGCCTGCAGCCCTCCTTTGCCTGCCTGCAGCCCTCCCCTCCCCCCCTTGCCTGCCTGCCTGCAGCCTGCCTGCAGCCCTCCCTCCCCTCCCCTTGCCTGCCTGCAGCCCTCCCCTCCCTCCTCCCTTCCCTTGCCTGCCTGCAGCCCTCCCCTCCCCTCCCCTTGCCTGCCTGCAGCCCTCCCCTCCCCTCCCCTTGCCTGCCTGCAGCCCTCCCCTCCCCTCCCCTTGCCTGCCTGCAGCCCTCCCCCCTCCCCTCCCCTTGCCTGCCTGCAGCCCTCCCCTCCCCTCCTGTTGCCTGCCCAGCCCTCCAGCCCTCCTGCCTGCCTGCAGCCCTCCTCCCCCTGCCTGCCTGCAGCCCTCCCCTTGCCTGCCTGCAGCCCTGCCTGCCCTCCCTCCTCCCCCTTGCCTGCCTGCAGCCCTCCCTCCCCTCCCCTTTGCCCCTCCCCCCCCCTTGCCTGCCTGCAGCCCTCCCCTCCCCTCCCCTTGCCTGCCTGCAGCCCTCCCCTCCCCTCCCCTTGCCTGCCTGCAGCCCTCCCTGCAGCCCCCTCCCCCTTGCCTGCCTGCAGCCCTCCCCTCCCCTCCCCTTGCTGCCTGCCTGCAGCCCTCCCCCCCCCCTTGCCTGCCTGCCTGCAGCCCCCCTCCCCCCCTTGCCCTGCCTGCAGCCCTCTCCTCCCCCTGCCTGCCTGCCTGCAGCCCTCCTCCCCCCTTGCCTGCCTGCCTGCAGCCCTGCCCCTCCCCTCCCCCTTGCCTGCCTGCCTGCAGCCCTGCCCCTGCAGCCCCCTCCCCTTGCCTGCCTGCCTGCAGCCCTTTCCCTTTGCCTGCCTGCCTGCCCCTCCCCTCCTCCCCTTGCCTGCCTGCCTGCAGCCCTGCCTGCCCCCTCCCCTCCCCCTTTTGCCTGCCTGCAGCCCTCCCCCTCCTCCTCCTTGCCTGCCTGCCTGCAGCCCTCCCCTCCCCTCCCCTCCCTTGCCTGCCTGCCTGCAGCCCTCCCCTCTCCTCCCTTTCCTTTGCCTGCCTGCCTGCAGCCCTCCCCTCTCCCCTCCCCTGCCTGCCTGCAGCCCTCCCCCTCCTCCCCTTGCCTGCCTGCCTGCAGCCCTCCCCCTCCTCCCTTTCCTTTGCCCCTGCCCCTCCCCCCCTCCCCTTGCCTGCCTGCCTGCAGCCCTCCCCCCTCCCCCCTCCCCTTGCCTGCCTGCCTGCAGCCCTCCCCTCTCCTCCCCTCCCCTTGCCTGCCTGCCTGCAGCCCTCCCCTCCCTTGTCTTCCTTCCTTGGGGCTCTGCTGGCTCTCCTGTAGCAGCCCTTTGTCCTCTGCATTCCATGCTTTTGTCACCTTTGCCATGTTAGTATGCAGGGACAAAACCCTTCCCTTTCTGTTACTTTGGAGTCCTGTTCGAATATGCAAGTTATGATTTACAGAAGGAAATTGCCTCTTGACTGGAGGAGTAAGATAAGGCTGAGAGTTGATACTTGGAGTGCTCTCATTCTCCCTGTGGCCACAGGCCATTAGCTCTCAGAGCTTACACCCTGGTGCAATGCATGTGCTGCCCATTGTGCAAGGGCAGCAGGCTACACCTGCTGGCTTGGGGGGTTTTCAGCTCTTTCAATTCCCTGCTTGAAACCATCACTCTAAATGCACATCACTGCTGGGGGTGGGAGCCCTCCTGCTGTGAGGGGCTTCTGTTGCTCTGCCAGCTCCTGGGACAGAAGAGCTCTTGAGCATGGACCAGCTGGCAGCGCTGGGTCCAGTCTTCTTCAGTGTTTTCTGGATGAGGGTGCAGCAAACAGTTTGGCTGAGCTGAAACTGGGAGAAGTGGCTGATGCACTGGGAGGCTGTGCTGCCAGTCAGCCAGACCCTGGACAGGCTGGGTTGGTGATGAAGAGGAAGCCTGGGGGTTCCAACAAGAGTCCTGCACCTGGGGAGGAGCAGCACCATGCACCAGTGCAGGTTAAAGGCTGGCCTGCTGGAAAGCAGCTCCATGGAGAAGGACCTTGGAGTTGTGGTGGACAGTAAGTTCTCCATGGGACAGCAATGTGTCCTTGGGGCCAAGAAGACCAATGGTCTCCTGGGGTGCATTGAATATGGCCAGCAGGTCAAGGGAGGTTGTTCTCCCCCTCTACTCTGCCCTGCTGAGCCCTCATCTGGAGTATTGTGTCCAGTTCTGGGCTCCCCAGTTCAAGAGGGAGAGGAAATTGCTGAGGAGAGTCCAAAAGAGGCTATGAGGATGAGGAAGGGACTGGAACCTCTGTGTGATGAGAGCCCTGGGGCTGTCTAGCCTGGAGAAGAGAAGGCTGAGAGGAGATCTTATGAATGCCTGTAAATAGCTGAAGGGTGGGGGGTAACAAGGGGCCAGGCTTCTCTCAGTGGTGTCCTGTGATAGGACAAGGAGCAATGGACACAAACTGGGGCACAGGAAGTTCCACCTCAACATGAAGAGAGACACAAGTCTGAGGGAGCTGGAACCCTGGAGTCAAGCTGCCCAGAGAAGTTGTGGAGTCTCCTCCTCTGGAGACTTTCAAGACCCATCTGGATGTGTTCCTGGGTGACCCTGCTCTGGCAGGGTGAATTGGGCTTGATCTCTGGAGGTCTCTTCCAACCTCTGCCATGCTGTGGTGAGAAGAGTGCAGTTTTCCTTGGGTGTGAGGTAGAATAGAATAGACTAAACCAGGTTGGAAGAGACCTTCAAGATCATTGTGTCCAACCTATCATCCAACACCACCCAACCAACTAACCCATGGCACCAAGCACCCCAGCAAGTCTCCTCCTGAACACCTCCAGTGATGGTGACTCCACCACCTCCCCAGGCAGCCCATCCCAGTGGGCAATCACTCTCTCTGTGTAAAACTTCCTCCTGACCTCCAGCCTGAACCTCCCCTGGTGCAGCCTGAGACTGTGTCCTCTTGTTCTGGTGCTGGGTGCCTGGGAGAAGAGACCAACCTCTGCCTGGCTCCAACCTCCCTTCAGGTAGTTGTAGGCAGCAATAAGGTCACCCCTGAGCCTCCTCTTCTCCAGGCTAAGCAACCCCAGCTCCCTCAGCCTCTCCTCACAGGGCTGTGCTCCAGACCCCTCCCCAGCTTTGTTGCCCTTCTCTGGACACCTTCCAGCAACTCAACCTCCTTCTTAAACTGAGGGGCCCAGAACTGGACACAGGACTTTCACTTGCAGCTCCCTGCCTGAGCTGCAGCATTCCTGTGCTGGAACAGGTTGCTGATGGAGGTGGCAGAGTCATCATCTCTGGAGGTGTTCAGCAAATGTGGCACTCTGGGACATGGCCTGCTGGTCATGGAGGTGTTGGGAGGAAGCTTGGGCACGTTCTTAGGGGGGGCCTCTTCCAACTTGAATGGCTCCCTGGCTCTTGCCAGGCATGCTTGGCATGCTGTTCCCGAGGTGTTGAGATCAGCAGGAGTATTTCAGTCAACTGGAGGTGTGCTAATGGCAGGAGTCAGAGAAGATATCTAAAGAAAGGAGAGCATCACCTTTGATTAATTCTGCTCCACAATATGTTCCTTGTCTTGTGACAAATAGAATTATCCTGCCTTTTGCAGGATGCTGTGGGAAGGAGCAGAAGCAAGGAGATGACACACAGGATGACAAGGACACAACATTGATTAAAGACAGCTGTATGTTTATTAGTCAACAGGGCATAATTGCTCAGGAATAGAAAATGAGCTCCTGGTTGTGCTGCCTCACCACTCTGGGAAGCTGTCAGTGTTCTAATTTGGGCTATTTTATAACAGTTTGCAGCTTCATGATACCTTCTTTGTGACCTCAGAGTACCTTGCAGCTTGGTTGAACCTCACAACTCTCTCAGGATTAAATGGGGGTGGGGGGGGGGGGGCAAAAAATGAGCAAGTCCTGGTGCCTTCAAGTTGCTGTTGCCCTCTGTCACCAGGGTGTTCAGTGGCAGCTGCTGGAGAGGCTTTGCTGCAGTGATGTTTGCTTGATGTGTCACAGAAGCAGTCAGGTTGGAGAAGAGCCTCAGGGTCACCAAGTCCAACCATTAACCCTGCTCTACAAGGTTCATCCCCAAGCCCCACATCCAAACCACCCTGAAACACCTCCAGGCTTGGTGACTCCACCACCTCCCTGGGCAGCACATCCCAGTCCCTGACCACTCTTGCTGGGGAAAATTGTTTTCCTACTCTCCAGTCTAAACCTACTCACTCCCAGCTTGAGGCCATTCCCTCTTGTTCTATCACTCATTACCTGTGAGAAAAGACCAGCACCAACCTCTCCACAATGTCCTGTCAGGAGGTTGTACAGAGCCATGAGGTCTCCCCTCAGCCTCCTCTTTATCACACTAACCAGCCCCAGCTCCTTCAGTTGGATCTTCATCAGCCATGGCAGCAGTTGGACCTTCTGCCTTAACCTGACACACAGCACTAAACCATGGCCTGGTATAGGAATGGAATGAAGCTGGAGGTGGGGAGATTGAGGCTGGAGGTGAGGAGGAAGTTCTTCCCCAGGAGAGTGGTGAAGCCCTGGACTGGGTTGTGCAGGGAGGTGGTTGAGGCCCCAGCCCTGGAGGTGTTTGCAGCCAGGCTGGGTGAGGCTGTGGCCAGGCTGATCTAGTGTGGGGTGTCCCTGCCCATGGCAGGGGGGTTGGAACTAGATGATCCTTGTGGTCCCTTCCAGCCCTGACTGATACTATGATTCTATGATAGTGCTCTGGAGAGGAGAAAGCTCCAGGGAGACCTTAGAGCTGCATTTTCAGGAGGAGACTTGACAGGGTGCTTGGTTACATGGGTTAGTTGATTGGGTGGTGTTGGGTGATAGGTTGGACGTGATGATCTTGAAGGTCTCTTCCAACCTGGTTCCAACCTGGTTCTGTTCTATTCTATTCTATTTCAACATCTGAAGGAGACCTGCAGGAAGGCTGGGGAGGGGCTGTTTCCAAGAGCTTGCAGTGATATAGGACAAGAAGCAATGGCTTAAAACCGCAGCAGGGCAGATTTAGGTTGGGCATCAGGAGGAAATTCCTCACAAGAGAGTGGTTGTCCCCAACTGGAGCAGGTTGCCCAGAGAGGTGATTGAGGTCCCATCCCTGGAGACGTTCAAGGTCAAACTTGCTGTGGCCCTGAGCAACCTGATCTAGCTGGAGGTGTCCCTGCTGAGTGCAGGGGGGTTGGAGAAGATGACCTGTGAGGGTCCCTTCCAACCCAATGCAATCTGTGTCAGGATTATGAACTGAAAGAGTGAAAGTGCTGCTGGTAAAAGCCATCTTAGAAATGTTCTGAGCAGAATAGAATTAACCAGGTTGGAAAAGACCTCAGAGATCATCAAATCCAACCTATCACCCAGCACCATCTGATCAACTAAACCATGGCTCCAAGTGCCTCATCCAGTCTCTTCCTAAACATCTCCAGGGATGGGGACCACCACCTCTCTGGGCAGCACATCCCAATGGCCAATCTCTCTGGGAAGAGCATATTCCTAACATCCAGCCTAAACCTCCCCTGGCACAGCTTGAGACTGTGTTCTCTTGTTCTGGTGCTGGGTGCCTGGGAGAAGAGCCCAACTCCCACCTGGCTCCAACCTCCCTGCAGGGAGCTGTCAAGAGCAAGAAGGTCTCCCCTGAGCCTCCTCTTCTCCAGGCTAAGCAACCCCAGCTCCCTCAGCCTCTCCTCCCAGGGCTGTGCTCCAGACCCCTCCCCAGCCTCCTTGCCCTTCTCTGCACACCTTCAAGTCTCTCAATCTCCTTCTTGACCTGAGGGGCCCAGACCTGGACACAGGACTCAAGGTGTGGCCTCAGCAGTGCTGAGCACAGGGCACAAGGACTTCCCTGCTCCTGCTGGCCACACTCTGCCTGATGCAGGCCAGGATGCTACTGGCCTTGGGTAGTGACAGTGCCAAGCAATAGCAGCTCTGTGGAGTTGCCCAGTGTGCCCTGGCCAGGCATGTTGGATTTCACTGCCAGCATCAGGACCCAAGTGTTTTGCTTACTGCTCCTTGAGCTTCCTTTTCCTTCCTCCTCGTAGCCGCTTCCTGAACAAAGCTTTCCAGCTGTGGTCTGGTCAGAAGAAGTTCACCTCCACTTTCATCAGCAATGTCATGTCTCATGTGGCAACAGAGCATGCTGCAGCAGCCTGGATGCTGCTAGCCAAGGTGGCAGGTTCCTCACCCAAGCTGGATTATTCAAGGTCATTGAGTGCTGGGATGACATCAGCAGGTACGTGTGTGCTCGGAGCTCCCTTCTGCAGGGAGGAGGTGGGGGGGAAGAGAAGGAGCAAAGCAAGTGAGCACTTTCAGTCCTTCCCCAGGCAGATTGCTGTGCAGCTGCTTGGAGCAGGGCTCTTGATTCAGGCAGGCAGCTCTGCAGCTAGGAGGCAAGCCCACAGATTTTTTTTGTGCAGCAACCAACTCTTGCCTTAAGCTCTTTGAGCTTTCATTTGCTTGGACAGCTCTGCCTTAATAATGCATGCCCCAGCTGCAAGGAGTTTTGCCTCCTGTAATTGGGTGGTGTTCCTCTGTGTTAATGTTAGTTTGTCTGCTCTGCTCTTTTCCAGGCAGCAGAGCACCAGCACTGACACTACAGGACACATACTGTCTGTCATTGGTCATGTTGCAAAGCACCTTCCTAAAAGCACCTCTGAGAGGCTGATTGGTGAGTGGCCCTGAGAAACTGTAGAGGGGAAGGCAGGGTTCAGGCCTCCCTTCTCTATAGAATCATGGAATGGGTTGGGTTGGAAGGGTCCTTAAAGCTCATCCAGTTCCAACCCCCTTGCCATGGGCAGGGACACCTCCCACCAACCCAGGCTGCTCAAGGCCTCATCCAGCCTGGCCTTGAACACCTCCAGGGAGGAGGCAGCCACAACCTCCCTGGGCAACCTGGGAGACAGTATCACAGTGTAGCCAAGGTTGGAAGAGACCTTGAGGATCGAGTCCAACCTGTCACCACAGACCTCATGACTAAACCATGGCTCCAAGTGCCACATCCAATCCCCTCTTGAACACCTCCAGGGATGGGGACTCCACCATCTCCCTGGGCAGCACATCCCAATGACAAATGACTCTCTCGGTGAAGAACTTTCTCCTCACCCCCAGCCTAAACCTCTCCTGGCACAGCTTGAGACTGTGTCCTCTTGTTCTGGTGCTGCTTGCCTGGGAGAAGAGACCAACCCCCACCTGGCTCCAACCTCCCTTCAGGGAGCTGCAGAGAGCAAGAAGGTCTCCCCTGAGCCTCCTCTTCTCCAGGTTAAGCAACCCCAGCTCCCTCAGCCTCTCCTCACAGGGCTGTGCTCCAGACCCCTCCCCAGCCTCCTTGCCCTTCTCTGGACACCTTCAAGTCTCTCAATCTCCTTCTTGACCTGAGGAGCCCAGAACTGGACACAGGACTCAAGGTGTACCTAACCAATGTACAGGGCGCAATGACTTCCCTGCTCCTGCTGGCCACACTCTGCCTGATGCAGGCCAGGATGCCCTTGGCCTTCTTGGCCACACTGCAGGCTCCTGTTCAGCTGCTGTCAATCAGCACCCCCAGGTCCCTCTCTGCCTGGCTGCTCTCAGCCACTCTGACCCCAGCCTGTAGCTCTGCATGGGGTTGCCGTGGCCAAAATTCAGCCCCTGGCACTTGGACTTGTTCAATGCCATCCTGTTGGCCTCTGCCCATCTGTTTAGTTGGTCAAGGTCCCTCTGCAGAGCCCTTCCGCCCTCTAACTGACCAACATCTGCTCCCAGCTTGGTCTCATCTGCAAACTTGCTGATGACTGACTCAATCCCGTTGAAGATCACCCAGTTCCACCCCCCTGCCATGGGCAGGGACACCTCCCACCAGCCCAGGCTGCTCAAGGCCTCATCCAGCCTAGCCTTGAGCACCTCCAGGTAAGGGGCATCCACAGCCTCCTTGAGCAACCTGGGAGATGTTGAAGGTCATCTAATTCCAACCCTCTGCCATGGGCAGGGACACCTCTCTCTAAACCAGGCCCAACCTGGCTTTGAACAGTTGCAGAGATCTCCAGCTCTCTTCAGCCTTGGCAAATTCGGGTCAAACCTTCTTGGCACAAGCTGGGCTTCCCTGAGGGCACCCAAACTCTGCTCCAGCAGTAGGTTGCAAGACAAACAACCCCCTCATAGTGATTTGTTCTCTGCAAGCAGTTGACCAGCTCTGAAAATTCCTCTTGGCTTTGTGTGCTCTCATTTTCAGGTAGCTTCAAGTGGTGGCTGAAGGAGTCTGGGTGTCCCTTGGAGGTGATCAGCCCAGCTGTAGAGACTCTGCAGAAGCTCTGCCATGCATATGCAGATGTGCCTGAGGAGGCACAGGTAGGACTTCAAATGTGGCTTTTAAAGCAGCTTCTTTCACCCTTAGGGAGGACTGTGTCTTGTAGGCAGCTTCTCTCTCTCCAGCCTGTAGGTTGCTTCACTCTCTAAACAAAGAGTCACAGAATGCTCTGGGTTGGAAGGGACCTCCAAAGGTCATCTAGCCCAGCCCCCTCTGCAGTCAGCAGGGCCATCATAGTATCATTCAGGGTGGGAAGGGACCACAAGGATCATCTAGTTCCAGCCCCCCTGCCATGAGCAGGGACACCCCACATTAGATCAGCCTGGCCACAGCCTCAGCCAGCCTGGCTGCAAACACCTCCAGGCTGGGGCCCCAACCACCTCCCTGCACAACCCAGTCCAGGGCTTCACCACTCTCCTGGGGAAGAACTTCCTCCTCCCCTCCAGCCTCAATCTCCCCACCTCCAGCTTCATCCCATTCCCCCTAGTCCTAGCACTCCCTGAGATCCTGAGCAGTCCCTCCCCAGCCTTCTTGGAGCCCCCTGCAGATCCTGGAAGGCCACAATGAGGTCACCTGGGAGCCTTCTCTTCTCCAGACTGAACAGCCCCAACTCCTTCAGTCTGTCCTCATAGGAGAGCAGCTCCAGCCCTCTGCTCATCCTCCTGGCCCTGCTCTGGACATCTTCCAGCCCCTCCACATCCCTCTTGTCATAGGGGCTCCAGAACTGGAGGCAGTACTGCAGGTGGGGTCTCCCCAGAGCTGAGCAGAGGGGGAGAATCACCTCCCTTGCCCTGCTGGCCACACTTCTCCTGCTGCAGCCCAGGCTCTGCTTGGCTTTCTGGGCTGCAAGTGCAGACTGAGAGCTCCTGGGGAGCTTTTTGTCCACCAGCACCCCCAAGGCTCTCTCCTCAGGGCTGCTTTCCAGCCAGTCCCTGCCCAGCCTGCATTTGTGCCTGGGATTGCCTGCACCCAGCTGCAGGACCCTGCCCTTGGTCTTGTTGAACCTCCTGAGGTTGGCTTGTGCCCAGCTCTCCAGCCTGTCCAGCTCCCTCTGGATGGATCCCTTCCCTCCAGCTGTCTGCTGCACCACACAGCTTGGTGTCATCAGCAACCCTACTGAGGCTGCACTCAGTGCCACTGTCCATGGCACCCACAGAGATGTTGAACAAGCCTGGTCCCAGGACTGATCCCTGAGGGACTCTGCTTGTCCCTGGCCTCCCCTGGGCCATGGAGCCATGGACAGCCACTCTTTGGGTGCAGCCATCAAGCCAGTTCCTTATCCATCTAGTGGTCACCCATCACACCCATGTGTCACCAGTTTGGAGCCCAGGATGTGGTGGGGACAGTGTCGAAGGCTGTGCTCAGGTCCAGGTAAATGACAGCAGTTGCTCATCCCTCAGCTATTGTCCAGCCTCACCTTGAATATCTCCAGGGCTGGGGCCCCAAGAAGACAAAGGTTTGACTTGAGTCACCTTGTGCCTCAGCAGCCAGGGTGGATTGATGTTTTCTGGGTGTCCTAATTAATCAGGTAGGATCATCAGAGTGTGTTGGCTTAGTGCCAGATGTAGATGTGCCTGTTCTAGGATTCCTAATCATTAGATGGAACTTCTTATTTTCAAGTCTGTGCCCATTGCCTCTCACTGAGCACCACTGAACAAAGCCTGGCCCCATCCTCCTGATACCCATCCCTGAACTATTGATCAGCCTCCCTCAGGCTGCTCTTCTCCAGACTAAAGAGCCCCAATTCTCTCAGCCTTTCCTCCTCACAGAGCTGTTTCACTCCCCTCAGCATCCCTGCAGCCCTTTGCTGTCCCCTCTCCAGCAAGTCCCTGTCCTCCTTGACCTGGGGAGCTTAGAACTGGATGCAGCATTCCAGATGTGACCTCACCAGGGCAGAGCAGGAGGAGAGGAGAACCTCCCTTGACCTGCTGCTGATGGTTCTGCTGGAAAGCTGTGTCAGTCTAACAGGCAGCCATAGTGCTGTAGATGGTAGCAAAAGAGAAATGATGCTTTCTGGTGCTGGGCCCCATGCTCTTTATCTTCATTGATGATCTGGAGGAGGGCATTGAGTCCATCTGCAGTCAGTTTGCAGATGACACCAAGCCGGGGGCAGGAGCTGAGCTGTTAGAGGATAGGAGAGCTCTGCAGAGGGACCTTGCCAGGCTGGACAGATGGGCAGAGGCCAAGGGCATGAGACTGAACACATCCAAGTGCCAGGTTCTGCACATTGGCCACAGCAACCCCAGGCAAAGCTACAGGCTGGGGGCAGAGTGGCTGAGAGCTGCCAGGCAGAGAGGGACCTGGGGGGAGTGGTGGAGAGCAGCTGAACAGGAGCCAGCAGTGTGCCCAGGAGGCCAAGAAGGCCAAGGGCATCCTGGCCTGCCTCAAGAATAGTGTGGCCAGCAGGAGCAGGGAAGTCCTTGTGCCCTGTGCTCAGCACTGCTGAGGCCACCCCTTGAGTCCTGTGTCCAGTTCTGGGCTCAGCTCAAGAAGGAGATTGAGAGACTTGAAGGTGTGCAGAGAAGGGCAAGGAGGCTGGGGAGGGGTCTGGAGCACAGCCCTGTGAGGAGAGGCTGAGGGAGCTGGGGTTGCTTAGCCTGGAGAAGAGGAGGCTCAGGGGAGACCTTCTTGCTTTCTCCAACTCCCTGAAGGGAGGTTGGAGCCAGGTGGGGGTTGGGCTCTTCTCCCAGGCACCCAGCACCAGAACAGGAGGACACAGTCTCAAGCTGTGCCAGGGGAGGTTCAGGCTGGATGTTAGGAAGAAATTCTTCCCAGGAAGAGGAATTGGCCATTGGGATGTGCTGCCCAGGGAGGTGGTGGAGTCCCCATCCCTGGAGGTGTTTAGGGAGAGACTGGATGGGCTGCTTGGTGCCATGGTTTAGTTGATCAGATGGTGTTGGGTGAGAGGTTGGACTTGATGATCTCCAAGGTCTCTTCCAACCTGCTTAATTCTATTCTCTCCTGATCTGGTAGAGAATCAGCTTTTTGGTTTCCTCTCCACCCTTTGGAATCTCTTTTCAGCAGGGTGGAAGTTGCCTTTTCCACCCAGCACTCAAAAATCCACACAGGGGCAGCCTCAAATGTGTTGGACAGCCATGAAACAGTCCCCTGCCTGCATTCCTCTTGCTGGAGCCTGTGATTTCTGTGATGGCTCATTAAGAAGCCAGCTTCTCCAAGGTGTTTTGACACTTGCTTGCATGCTTTGATGTGCAGGAAGAGTTTTCAAGCTCTGAGGCACTGTCTGATTGATTTCAATGGGCCCCAGATTATTAGGAGGACTTGGAGACTTGGCAGCCACGTGTGGAGAGGTTTTTAAAGCTACATCTTGTGTAATTAAGAAAGTGCTGACTTAATTTGGCTTAATTATGGAACAGGAGCTGCTCAACCAAGTGTGTGGAGATTTGGTAGCCACCTGTGCAAGCTACATTTCCAGCATAGTCCTCAAAGAGGATGGAGCAGAGCAGCTGCAAGAGGATCTCTTGGTAAGTGGTGGTTCCCCTGCACTGCCTGGTGGAGGGGGACTGGAAGTTGGTGTTTCTCCAAGGTCACACCACCAGCTGGTGAGCACACCTTGTTGCCAGCTCCTGGTGGAAGCTGCTATAGATGGGAGCATAAAACAGTTCTCCAGAACCACAGAGTTGGTTGGAAGAGACCTCTAAGGTCATCCAGTCCAGCAATCAACCCAACAGCACCATGGCCATCAAACCCTGTCCCCAGTGCAATGGCCTCAGGCTTCTTCTGGAGAAGAGGAGGCTCAGGGGTGACCTTGCTGTCTACAACTCCCTGAAGGGAGGCTGTAGCCAGGAGGGGGTTGGGCTCTTCTCTCAAGCAAGCAGCACCAGAACAAGAGCACACAGTCTCAAGCTGTGCCAGGGGAGGTTTAGGCTGGAGGAGAGGAGAAAGTTCTTCCCAGAGAGAGTTGTTAGCCATGGGAATGTGCTGCCCAGGGAGGTGGTGGAGTCCCCATCCCTGGAGGTGTTCCAGAGGGGATTGGATGTGGCACTTGGTGCCATGGTTTAGTTATGAGCTCTGTGGTGACAGGCTGGAGTTGATGATCTTTGAGGTCTCTTCCAACCTTGGTGACTTTGTGATTGTTGAACATCTCCAGGCATGGAGTTAAACTGTCTGCTGCTTTTCCCCATGGCACTGCTGGGAGGACTTCTGTGTGTGGTAGAATCATAGGATTGTTTTGGTTGGAAGAGACCTCTGAGGTCAAGGAGTCCAACCATCACCCTAACCCCACCATGGCCACTAAACCCTGTCCCCACGTGCCATGGCCACAGGTTTCTTGAACACCTCCAGGCATGGGGACTCCACCACCTCCCTGGGCAGCCTGTGCCAGTCCCTGACCACTGCTGCAGCAAAGAAATTGTTCCTCATCCACAACCTAAGCCTCCTCTGGCACAATTTCAGGCTATTTCCTCCCCTTCTATCACTTGATCCTAGGAGAAGAGCCCAACCCCCACCTCACTGCAGCCTCCTTGCAGGGAGCTGCAGAGAGCAACGAGGTCTCCCCTCAGCCTCCTCTTCCCCAGACTGAACACCCCCAGCTCCCTCAGCTGCTCTTCACCATTCCTGTTCTCCAGATCCTTCCCAAGCTTTGTTTTCATTCTCTGGACCTGCTCCAGCCCCTTAATATCCTTCTTTAGACTGAGGGGCCCAAACATGAACCCAGGATTTGAGGTGAGGCCTCATCAGTGCCCAGTACAGGGGCACCATCACGTTGCCTCACTCCTGCTGGCCACACAGTTGCTGGTCCAGGCAAGGATGCTGCTGTTCCCCATCAGCAGTGGCTTCCAGGATCTGATCCCCTCTGTATTTCTAACAAAATGGCTTTTTTTTTTCTCCCCTTCCTTTGCTTTTCTAACACTTCTTAGAGGAGCTGGTTGGGAAATGATCCTGTGAACCTCATGGAGTGCTTTGAGGTCTATTTCAATGCTGTTAGTTGCTGGGGGCAGGTTCTAGCCTGTTAAACACACACATGCTCCCCTCTTCCCCTCCCCCCCCCCCTCCATTTCTCTTTCAAAGCTTCACCTTCTGTTCTTTAGCCACTGCCACCTTGAAAGGACTGAAGGCATTTCAGGTTGCTTTTGGAGGAGCACCACACCAGCTCCTGCTGACTTAATTTGCAGCTCAGCCATTGCCTTTTGACTGCAGTGTTGCTCTTTCCCTGTAGGTGAGACACCTCTTCATCTTGGGTGAAGCTGCACAGCTGTGTCCAGCCAAAGTGGAGAAAAGAATCTTCCTTTTGATTCAGTCCATCCTGGCTGCTGGCAGTGAGGACCAAGGTGAGGCTCCCCCCTTGCTGCCTTCAGTTTTGCACTTGCAGACAAGACTCTTCAGCAGGGCAGCATGGTTTCATTCCTCACCTGCTCTTTCCTAGCTTCTAGCTCTGCAGATGGGGAGGAAATTCCAGCTTCTCAGCCCCTGTCTCAGTTCAGAGGATCAGCCATGCCTCCAGTGATCAGAGCTCATGCCTTCATGACTCTGGGTAAGTGTCATGCTGCAGCAGAAGCCTGCCCTAGAGGATCCAGCTCTCAGCCCTTCTGGTGGAGGATCTGCTGGGAAGCTGTCCTAGATTCATAGAGTGGTTTGGGTTGGAAGGGACCTTTTAAGATCAGCCAGTTCCAACCTCCCTGCCATGGGCAGGGACACCTCCCACCAGCCCAGGATGCTGAAGGCCTCATCCAGCCTGGCCTTCAACACCTCCAGGGAGGGGAGGTGGGGAGATTCAGGCTGGAGGTGAGGAGGAAGTTCTTCCCTATGAGAGTGGTGAAGCCCTGGACTGGGTTGTGCAGGGAGGTGGTTGAGGCCCCAACCCTGGAGGTGTTTAAGGCCAGGCTGGCTGAGGCTCTGGCCAGGCTGCTCTAGTGTGGGGTGTCCCTGCCCATGGCAGGGGGGTTGGAACTGGCTGATCCTTGTGGTCCCTTCCAACCCTGACTGATACTATGATACATCCACAGCCTCCCTGGGCAACCTGTGCCAGTGTCTCCCCAACCTCACTGGAAAGAATTTCTTCCTCCTAGCAGTGGCAGTTGCAGCAGCCCCAGTGCTCAGTGTCTGCACTGCCTCAGCTCACAGCTTTCAGCTGTGCAAATGTCCATGGCAACAACTTGCACACACCGCAGCCGCTGCCATCTATGTGGTTGCTGTGCTAATGGTGATCAATGATTGGCAATGCCCTTCAGAACTGCACTGCCCTTGTACTTGGGGCTGGTCACAGTCTGGTTGGAGGATCATAGAATCATAGAATTCTTTTGCTTGGAAAAGACCTCTGAGGTCAGGGAGTCCAACCATGAACCCAACACCACCATGGCCACAGGTCTCTTGAGCACCTCCAGGCATGGGGACTCCACCACCTCCCTGGGCAGCCTGTGCCAACCCCTGACCACTCTGGCAGCAATGAAATTGTTCCTCATCCCCAACCTAACCTTCCCTTGGCACAATTTCAGGCCATTTCTTCTCCATCTATCACCTTACAGGTGCTCCCCAGAGGATGAAGAAAACTTTCTGCTCTTGGTGCAGTTCAGAGCAGATTGAGTGCAGACAGTAACTTGTTCCCAGCATGAGCTTAAGAGCTCCTCTGTGCCAGCAGCCTGGACAGATCTCCATCTCCAGTGTTAGGCAGAGCACTGAGTGGAAGTTCTGCTCTGGTGGTGCCTCTGTGGTGGTAGGAGCAGGTCTCTTGCAGCCAGGCAGCATCATCCTTTCCTGAACTGCTTTGGGGAGCTGAATGCTGCTGTAGGGAGCTTAGCAATAGCACTGGAGCCAGGGATGTTAGCAGGGAGGCTGTTTTATATAGAGCTGGGTTAGTGATGCTCCTCGAGGTGGGTGTCTCCCTGCCATGCCTATGACAGCTGGGGCTGTTCTTTTTAGCTGCCTTGAATAATACCCTGTGCACAGAAATAGCTCTCTGTGAGGGAGGGAACCTGACATAGAGACCCACACTATAGGTCTGAGAGGAGTTTGGAAGAGCTCCTTGAAGAATCATCTCTTTGAGGGGTGGTGCAGATTGCTCACCAGGTTTCAGCATTTGTTTCTTGTTTATAGAAGAGAACAGAATGAAGCAGGTGGGAAAAGACCTTTTGAGATCCTCCAGTCCAACCTCTCACCCAGCACCATCTAATCAACTAAACCATGGCACCAAGTCCCTCATCCAGGCTCTTTCTAAACACCTCCAGGGATGGGGACTCCACCACCTCCCTGGGCAGCCCATGAGATGCAGGTCAAGAGAGATCTGTCCCCTCCCAGTCCCTTGTGATCTTAAACATCAGAAGGAGAAGGTTATGCTGCACCTCTGGTGACTTTCATGTCAACTAAACCATGGCACCAAGTGCCTCATCCAGTGATGGTGACAGCACCACCTCCCTGGGCAGACATTCCAATGGCCAATCTCTGTCCCTAGGAAGAACTTCCTAACATCCAGCCTGAACCTCCCCTGGGCACACCTTGAGACTATGCCCCCTTGCTGTGGTGCTGGGTGCCTGGGAGAGGAGACCAACCCCCACCTGGCTCCAACCTCCCTTCAGGGAGTTGCAGAGAGCAAGAAGGTCTCCCCTGAGCCTCCTCTTCTCCAGGCTAAGCAATCATAGAATCATAGAATCAATAAGGCTGGAAAAGACCTCAAAGATCACCAAGTCCAACCTGTCACCACAGACCTCATGACTAAACCATGGCACCAAGTGCCACATCCAATCCCCTCTTGAACACCTCCAGGGATGGGGACTCCACCACCTCCCTGGGCAGCACATCCCAATGGCTAACAACTCTCTCTGGGAAGAACTTTCTCCTCACCTCCAGCCTAAACTTCCCCTGGCACAGCTTGAGACTGTGTCCTCTTGTTATGATGCTGGTTGCCTGGGAGAGGAGACCAACCCCCAGCTGGCTCCAACCTCCCTTCAGGGAGTTGCAGAGAGCAAGAAGGTCTCCCCTGAGCCTCCTCTTCTCCAGGCTAAGCAACCCCAGCTCCCTCAGCCTCTCCTCACAGGGCTGTGCTCCAGACCCCTCCCCAGCCTCCTTGCCCTTCTCTGGACACCTTCAAGTCTCTCAATCTCCTTCTTGAACCTCTAGCTGGCTACAACCTCCCTTCAGGGGAGCTTGTGTGTCGCCCCCCTTGTCTCCCCCCACCTTGTGTCCGCGCTTCCTTCCCCAGCCCCTGCCGGACTCCGGGGAGGCGGTGAGCCGGGCTGTGGCGCTCAGGGAGGGGCAGTCCCTTCCCAGCCCTGACAGCCCGGGCCGGTGCTCCGCAGGGAAGCTGTGTCTGCAGCACGAGGAGCTGGCCAAGAAGTGCATTGCGGCCCTGGCTCGGGAGCTGGAGGTGTCGCAGGAGGTGGCGGTGCGCAACAACGTCGTCATCGTCATGTGCGACCTGTGCGTGCGCTACACCTCGCTGGGCGACCGCTACGTCCCCAACATCTCCCTCTGCCTCAAGGACCCCCAGCCCTTCATCCGCAAGCAGACTCTCATCCTCCTCACCAACCTGCTGCAGGTAAGGCAGGCCTCAGGCCTGGCAGCCTGAGCGGCCAGGGCGATCCTGCGTCTCACCCTGGGGGGAGGGGGTTGGAGGGGACCTCTGCAGATCCGCAGGCTCAGAGTGGGTTGGGTCGGAAGGCAACTTAAAGGTCATCCAGTGCCAGCCCCCTGCAGGGACACCTCCCACCAGCCTCATCCAGGCTGGTCTTGAGCACCTCCAGGGAGGAGGCAGCCACAGCCTCCCTGGGCAACCTGTGCCAGAGTCTCCCCAGCCTCACACTAAAGAATTTCTTCCTCATCTCCAGTCTCAGTCTCCTCTCTCCCAGCTCAAAGCCGCTGCCCCTCCTCCTGGCACTACAAGCCCTTGTCAAAAGTTCCCTCCTGGCTTTCTTCTAGTCCCCCTGCAGGTACTAGTTCATCTAGTCCAAAAGCAGGTTCTGTTGGAGCAGGCTGCACACAACAACATCCAGGCAGGTTTTTGAATGACTCCAGAGATGGAGACTCTCACAGAATCACCAAGGGTGGAAGAGACCTCAGAGATCACGAAGTCCAACCTGGCACCACAGAGCTCATGATTAAACCATGGCACCAAGTGCCACATCCAATCCCCTCTTGAACACCTCCAGGCACGGGGACTCCACCACCTCCCTGGGCAGCACATCCCAGTGGCAAATCTCTCTTGCTGGGAAGAACTTTCTCCTCACCTCCAGCCTAAACTTCCCCTGGCACAGCTTGAGACTGTGTCCTCTTGTTCTGGTGCTGCTTGCCTGGGAGAAGAGACCAACCCCCACCTGGCTCCAACCTCCCTTCAGGGAGTTGCAGAGAGCAAGAAGGTCTCCCCTGAGCCTCCTCTTCTCCAGGCTAAGCAACCCCAGCTCCCTCAGCCTCTCCTCACAGGGCTGTGCTCCAGACCCCTCCCCAGCCTCCTTGCCCTTCTCTGCACACCTTCAAGTCTCTCAATCTCCTTCTTGAGCCAAGGAGCCCAGAACTGGACACAGGACTCAAGGACTCAGCAGTGCTGAGCACAGGGCACAAGGACTTCCCTGCTCCTGCTGGCCACACTCTGCCTGCTGCAGGCCAGGATGCCCTTGGCCTTCTTGCCCCCCTGGATACACTACTGGCTCCTGTTCAGGCAGCTGTCAATCAGCACCCCCAGGGTCTCTTTCTCTTTGGCAGCTCTCCAGCCACTCTGACCCCAGCCTGTAGACTCCACCACCTCTCTCTTTTTCCTGTCTGCCCTTTGTTTCTTTGATTTCCCTTCAACTTCACTCCTGGGTGAATGAAGATAATGAGCATCACAGCACTGTGTTTCTCCTGCTGTCTCTGCTTATTGTTGTGAAGATGGAAATCATAGTATCTTAGTATCAGTCAGGGTTGGAAGGGACCACAAGGATCAGCCAGTTCCAACCCCCCTGCCATGGGCAGGGACACCCCACACTACATCAGCCTGGCCACAGCCTCAGCCAGCCTGGCCTTAAACACCTCCAGGGCTGGGGCCCCAACCACCTCCCTGCACAACCCAGTCCAGGGCTTCACCACTCTCCTGGGGAAGAACTTCCTCCTCCCCTCCAGCCTCAATCTCCCCACCTCCAGCTTCCATTCCATTCCCCCTAGTCCTATCACTGCCTGAGATCCTCAGCAGTCCCTCCCCAGCCTTCTTGTAGCCCCCTTCAGATCCTGGAAGGCCACAATGAGGTCACCTGGGAGCCTTCTCTTCTCCAGACTGAACAGCCCCAACTCCTTCAGTCTGTCCTCACAGCAGAGCAGCTCCAGCCCTCTGCTCATCCTCCTGGCCCTTCTCTGGACACCTTCCAGCACCTCCACATCCCTCTTGTAACACAATTGTCTGGGTTGGAAAAGCCCTCACAGCTCATCCAGACCAAGCATCAACCCAGCAGCCCTATGGCCAGTAAACTCTGTCCCACAGTGCCATGGCCACAGGTTTCTTGAGCACCTCCAGGGCTGATGACTCTGCCATCAACCTGGGCAACCTGCCCAAGATGTTTACCCTCCTGCTGTTCACATGGAGCTAACCAAGGCAGATATGGGAGTGCCTTTGGCTCTGGGAAGGGTGTGGAAGAGCCCATGTGCCTCAAGATGGGAGAACAGGCTTTTTTCTTCATGTCTCTACTGTTTTTTGAGGGGGAGTTTCTTATTCATAGCTGTGGTAAACCTAACTGCTTGCTGCTGTGCCATTCATGGTGTTTAAAGCATCCTCCAAAGCTCTGGCTGCTGAGGGTTTGGTTTGTGTATCTCCAGCTGCAGCTGTGCAGCTTGCTCAGTCTTTGCCTGAGGTACAGTGTGAAGGACTGCCTTGGCTCCTGCTGCTGGCTCTGGGGGCTGCAGGGCTGCCTTGGCTCCTGCTGTTGGCTCTGGGGGCTGCAGGGCTGCCTCTGGCCCTGGCCCTGGCTCTGGGGGCTGCAGGGCTGCCTCTGGCCCTGGCTCTGGGGGCTGCAGGGCTGCCTCGGCTCCTGCTGCTGGCTCTGGGGGCTGCAGGGCTGCCTCGGCTCCTGCTGCTGGCTCTGGGGGCTGCAGGGCTGCCTCGGCTCCTGCTGCTGGCTCTGGGGCACTGCAGGGCTGCCTCGGCTCCTGCTGCTGGCTCTGGGGCGCTGCAGGGCTGCCTCGGCTCCTGCTGCTGGCTCTGGGGCACTGCAGGGCTGCCTCGGCTCCTGCTGCTGGCTCTGGGGGCTGCAGGGCTGCCTCGGCTCCTGCTGCTGGCTCTGGGGGCTGCAGGGCTGCCTCTGGCCCTGGCTCTGGGGGCTGCAGGGCTGCCTCGGCTCCTGCTGCTGGCTCTGGGGACTGCAGGGCTGCCTCGGCTCCTGCTGCTGGCTCTGGGGCGCTGCAGGGCTGCCTCGGCTCCTGCTGCTGGCTCTGGGGCACTGCAGGGCTGCCTCGGCTCCTGCTGCTGGCTCTGGGGCGCTGCAGGGCTGCCTCGGCTCCTGCTGCTGGCTCTGGGGCACTGCAGGGCTGCCTCGGCTCCTGCTGCTGGCTCTGGGGGCTGCAGGGCTGCCTCGGCTCCTGCTGCTGGCTCTGGGGGCTGCAGGGCTGCCTCTGGCCCCGGCCCTGGCTCTGGGGCACTGCAGGGCTGCCTCGGCTCCTGCTGCTGGCTCTGGGGCACTGCAGGGCTGCCTCGGCTCCTGCTGCTGGCTCTGGGGCGCTGCAGGGCTGCCTCGGCTCCTGCTGCTGGCTCTGGGGCGCTGCAGGGCTGCCTCGGCTCCTGCTGCTGGCTCTGGGGCACTGCAGGGCTGCCTCGGCTCCTGCTGCTGGCTCTGGGGGCTGCAGGGCTGCCTCGGCTCCTGCTGCTGGCTCTGGGGGCTGCAGGGCTGCCTCTGGCCCCGGCCCTGGCTCTGGGGCACTGCAGGGCTGCCTCGGCTCCTGCTGCTGGCTCTGGGGCACTGCAGGGCTGCCTCGGCTCCTGCTGCTGGCTCTGGGCGCTGCAGGGCTGCCTCGGCTCCTGCTGCTGGCTCTGGGGCACTGCAGGGCTGCCTCGGCTCCTGCTGCTGGCTCTGGGGCGCTGCAGGGCTGCCTCGGCTCCTGCTGCTGGCTCTGGGGCACTGCAGGGCTGCCTCGGCTCCTGCTGCTGGCTCTGGGGCTGCAGGGCTGCCTCGGCTCCTGCTGCTGGCTCTGGGGGCTGCAGGGCTGCCTCTGGCCCCGGCCCTGGCTCTGGGGCACTGCAGGGCTGCCTCGGCTCCTGCTGCTGGCTCTGGGGCACTGCAGGGCCCTGGCTCCTGCCTGGCTCTGGGCGCTGCAGGGCTGCCTCGGCTCCTGCTGCTGGCTCTGGGGCACTGCAGGGCTGCCTCGGCTGCTGCTGGCTGGGGCGCTGCAGGGCTGCCTGGCCCTGGCTGGCTCTGGGGCTGCAGGGCTGCCTCGGCTCCTGCTGCTGGCTCTGGGGCGCTGCAGGGCTGCCTCGGCTCCTGCTGCTGGCTCTGGGGCACTGCAGGGCTGCCTCGGCTCCTGCTGCTGGCTCTGGGGGCTGCAGGGCTGCCTCTGGCCCTGGCTCTGGGGCACTGCAGGGCTGCCTTGGTTCCTGCTGCTGGCTCTGGGGCACTGCAGGGCTGCCTTGGCTCCTGCTGCTGGCTCTGGGGGCTGCAGGGCTGCCTTGGCTCCTGCTGCTGGCTCTGGGGGCTGCAGGGCTGCCTTGGCTCCTGCTGCTGGCTCTGGGGGCTGCAGGGCTGCCTTGGCTCCTGCTGCTGGCTCTGGGGGCTGCAGGGCTGCCTTGGCTCCTGCTGCTGGCTCTGGGGGCTGCAGGGCTGCCTCTGGCCCTGGCCCTGGCTCTGGGGGGCTGCCTCTGGCCCTGGCCCTGGCCCTGGGGGGCTGCCTCTGGCCCTGGCCCTGGCCCTGGGGGGCTGCCTCTGGCCCTGGCCCTGGCCCTGGGGGGCTGCCTCTGGCCCTGGCCCTGGCTCTGGGGGGCTGCCTCTGGCCCTGGCCCTGGGGGGCTGCCTCTGGCTCTGGCCCTGGCCCTGGGGGCTGCAGGGCTGCCTGGGCTCCTGGTCCTGGCTCTGGGGGCTGCAGGGCTGCCTCTGGTCCAGGTGTCAGCCCAGGGGGCCACTGGGCTGCCTCTGGGGGCTGTGGGGCTCCCACACTGGGTTTTGCCTGCTTCAGGTTGACTATTTCCCAGCCCAGGCTGAATGCTTTCTGCCTCTTCTTCCAGGAGGAGTTTGTGAAATGGAAAGACTCTCTCTTCTTCCGTTTTGTCAGTGTCTTGGTGGACCCAGACCCAGATATTGCCAGGTAAGATACCCACCTCTGACACAGCCAAGGGGTTGAAGAGCAGAAGTACTCAAACCTGTCTCAGTCTTGCACCTTCAGGCTGCAGAGGAAATAAAGGCAGTGACACAGCAGATTGCACCCAGGTCAAAGCAATCCCAGGTATCAGTCCAGGCTGGGGGATGGTAAGACTGAGAGCAGCCCTGCAGAAAAGGGCTTGCAGTTACTGGTGGATGAGAAGCTGGACATGAGCCAGCAGTGGGCACTTGCAGCCCAGAGGGCAGAATCCCCTCCATCAGGTCCATGCTCCTCCTGCATTGAGGGCTCCAGAGCTGGATGCAGTGCTCTAGGTGAGGTCACCCCAGAGCAGAGGGGCAGGATCCTCTCTCCAGCTCTGGCCATGCTGCTTTGGATGCAGCCCAGGCTACCCTTGGCCTTCTGTGCTGCCAGTGCCCATTGCTGGCTCCTGTCCAGCTTCTCCCCCCCAGCACCCCCAAGTCCTTCTCTGCAGGGCTGCTCTCAATCTCCTCATCCCCCAGCCTGACCTGATCATCCAGCATGCTGCTGGATGCAGGGGGAGGCTTGGACCCCCTTGCTGTGTGTTCTTCCCTGAAGCTTGGTGTTTCCAAAGCCCCCACCCTGGCATTGCTTCCTAGGCACAGTCACCCTCTCTTCTCTTCAGTGAGTTTCCAAACAGCTACAAATGTCTTTCCAGTAGATGGTGACATTGCAGCATCATGCTCCTAGGGCTTTAGCTAAGGAGCAGGGTGCTCTTTCTCTGGGAGCCTTTTTGCTCTGCATCTGCATTCAGTGCCTGCTTCCAGAGGAGAGAACACATTCCCCAGGTCTGGGATTGACTTCCACCTCTTGCAGGGCTTTGATTAACTTCTTTCCTTTTTTTGCAAAGCACTCCTGAGTGTCTTGGCCAGAGTGGAACTGAAGTTATTCAAATAATGAAAGTCTGGGGGTGGGGGGAGGGGGGGGCTGAGTTGGAGTTCCAATTGATTTCTCTCACTGGTTAATGGCAAAAGCTTGAAGCAGTGGTGTGGCTGCTGAAAGCTTCCAGCCCCCTTCTGGAGGGCAAAAAGGCTTCATGTCACAGTCTCACAGTGTCACCAAGGTTGGAAATGACCTTGAGGATCATTGAGTCCAACCTGTCACCACAGACCTCATGACTAAACCATGGCTCCAAGTGCCACATCCAATCCCCTCTTGAACATCTCCAGGGATGGGGACTCCACCACCTCCCTGGGCAGCACATCCAATGGCTAACAACTCTCTCTGGGAAGAACTTTCTCCTCATCTGCAGCCTGAACTTCCCCTGGCACAGCTTGAGACTGTGTCCTCTTGTTCTGGATCTGGGTGCCTGGCAGAAGAGACCAACCCCCTCCTGGCTCCAACCTCCTTTCAGGGAGTTGTAGAGGGCAATGAGGTCACCCCTGAGCCTCCTCTTCTGCAGACTAAGCAACCCCAGCTCCCTCAGCCTCTCCTCCCAGGGCTGTGCTCCAGATCCCTCCCCAGCCTCCTTGCCCTTCAAGTGTTTTGATGTCTTTCCTAAACTGAGGAGCCCAGAACTGGACACAGGACTCAAGGTGTGGCCTAACCAATGCAGAGCACAGGGCACAAGGACTTCCCTGCTCCTGCTGGCCACACTCTTCCTAATGCAGGCCAGGATGCCCTTGGCCCTCTCGGCCCCTTGGGCACACTGCTGGCTCATATTCAGGCAGCTGTCAATCAGCACCCCCAGGTCCCTCTCTGGGAGCTCTCAGCCACTCTGCCCCCAGCCTATAGCTCTGCATGGGGTTGCCGTAGCCAAAGTGCAGCACTCGGCACTTGGACTTGTCAAGAAGCTGAGATTCCTGCTGGAGCCCAGGTGGAACTAGGCAGGAATTAAATGTGGTCTTGAGGGAGAGGTAGCAGAGGACAGCCCATCCCATTTGGCATCTCCCAGGGAGCAGTGCTGGGCCCTGTGCTCTTTAACATCTTCATTGATGATCTGGATGAGGGCATTGAGTCAGTCACCAGCAAGTTTGCAGATGACAGCAAGCTGTGAGCAAATGTTGGTCAGTTAGAGGGTAGAAAGGCTCTGCAGAGGGACCTTGACTGACTGCACAGATGGGCAGAGGCCAACAGGATGGCATTGAACAAGTCCAAGTGCCAGGGGCTGCACTTTGGCCGCAGCAACCCCAGGCAGTGCTCCAGGCTGGGGGCAGAGTGGCTGAGAGCTCCCAAACAGAGAGGGACCTGGGGGTGCTGATTGACAGCTGCCTGAACAGGAGCCAGCAGTGTGCCCAGGGGGCCAAGAAGGCCAAGGGCATCCTGGCCTGCATCATGCAGAGTGTGGCCAGCAGGAGCAGGGAAGTCCTTGTGCCCTGTGCTCAGCACTGCTGAGGCCACACCTTGAGTCCTGTGTCCAGCTCTGGGCTCCTCAGGTCAAGAAGGACATTGAGAGACTTGAAGGTGTGCAGAGAAGGGCAAGGAGGCTGGGGAGGGGTCTGGAGCACAGCCCTGTGAGGAGAGGCTGAGGGAGCTGGGATTGCTTAGCCTGGAGAAGAGGAGGCTCAGGGGAGACCTCATTACCCTCTACAGCTACCTGAAAGGAGGTTGTAGCCAGGTGGGGATTGGTCTCTTCTCCCAGGCACCCAGCACTAGAACAAGAGGACATAGTCTCAAGCTGTGCCAGGGGAGGTTTAGACTGGAGGTGAGGAGAAAGTTCTTCACAGAGAGAGTCATTAGTCATTGGGATGTGCTGCCCAGGGAGGTGGTGGAGTCCCCATCCCTGGAGGTGTTCCAGAGGGGATTGGATGTGGCACTTGGTGCCATGGTCTAGTCATGAGGTCTGTGTTGATAGGTTGGACTCGATGATCCTTGAGGTCTCTTCCAACCTTGGTGATACTGTGAGACTGTGATCCCATTGCTTTACAACTCCTGACCTTGCACCATGCCTCAGGGGTGGCTTTTGGAAGCTAGCAGCTGATGAGCTCTTCCTTTCCCTCCTTTCCAGGTTTGCAGAGTTCTGCTTGGTGCACCTCTTGCTGAAGAGGAATCCAGTCATGTTCTCCCAGCACTTCATTGAGTGCATCTTCCATTTCAACAGCTATGAGAAGCATGAGAAGTACAACAGGTTCCCCCAGAGTGCAAGGTTTGTGTCTCCTCAGTGCCCCCTGAGGGGCTGCCTGGCCATGCAGCAAAGTGCTGGTGGTGCAGTGGGGGGAGAATCAGGGTTCAATTGTCTGCTGCCTTCCCCATGACACTGCTGGGAGGGCTTCTGGGTGTGACAGGGTCATAGAATTGTCTTGCTTGGAAAAGACCTCTGAGGTCAAGGAGTCCAACCATCAACCTAACACCACCATGGTGGAGCTGCCGTCCCTGGAGGTGTTTAGGAGGAGACTGAATGGGGTGCTTGGTGCCATGGTTTAGTTGATTAGATGGTGTTGGGTGGTGGGTTGGACTTGATGTTCTTGAAGGTCTCTTCCAACCTGGTTTATTCTATTCTAAACCATGTCCTGTAGTGCCCTGGCCACAGGTCTCTTGAACACCCCCAGGCATGGGGACTCCACCACCTCCCTGGGCAGCCTGTTTCAATTCCTAGCCATTCTTCCAGCAAAGAAATTGTTCCTCATCTCCAACCCAGCCCTCCCCTGGCACAATTTCAGGCCATTTCCTTTCCTTCTATCACCTGAGACTAGGGAGTAGAGACCAACCCAATCCCTGGGACTCCACTACTTCCCTGGGCAGCCTGTTTCAATCTCTGACCACTCTTCCAGCAAAGAAATTGCTCCTCATCTCCAACCTAAGCCTCCCCTGGGAGAGGAGAGGTTCATGATCTCTGGGCTCTTGCTGTATCTTAACAGGTTTCTGGGTGTTGAAAGTGACATTCAACTCTTCCTTGCTGGTTTGGGCAGTCTTAGTCTCTCTGTGAGCTGTCATGATGTGACTTGGCCCTCTGTGACATGTCTTGCTCTGCCACAGGGCCAAGAATCTCTTCTCTCTGAAGGGAAAAGATAACAGAGAGAAAAGGATGAGCATCTACAGGTTCCTGCTGGAGCACTTCACAGATGAGCAGAGGTTCAACATTACAACAAATATCAGCCACAACATCCTAGGTAAGGCTCTGCCTCTCAAAATCTGGCAAGCAAAGTGCTGGTGTCTGTGGATCTTATTGCCATCTACAACTACCTGAAGGGAGGTTGTAGCCAGGTGGGGGTCATAGAATCAACCAGGTTGGAAAAGACCTCAGAGATCATCAAGTCCAACCTATCACCCAACACCTCCTGACAACTAAACCATGGCTCCAAGTGCCACACCCAAGCCTTTCTTGAACATCTCCAGGGATGGGGACTCCACCACCTCCCTGGGCAGCACGTTCCCATGGCCAATCACTCTCTCTATGAAGGATTTCTTCCTAACATCCAGTCTAAACCTCCCCTGGCACAGCTTGAGACTCTTATCTCTTATCCTCTTATTCTGGTGCTGCTTGCCTGGGAGAAGAGACCAACCTCCTCCTGGCTACAACTTCCCTTCAGGGAGTTGGAGAGAGCAAGAAGGTCTCCTCTGAGCCTCCTCTTCTCCAGGCTAAGCAACCCCAGCTCCCTCAGCCTCTCCTCACAGGGCTGTGCTCCAGACCCCTCCCCAGCCTCCTTGCCCTTCTCTGCACACCTTCAAGTCTCTCAATGTCCTTCTCAATGTAGGTCTCTTCTCCCAAGCAAGCAGCACCAGAACAAGAGGACACAGTCTCAAGCTGTGCCAGGGGAGGTTTAGGCTGGAGGTTAGGAAGAAGTTCTTCCCAGCAAGAGAGATTGGCCACTGGAATGTGCTGCCCAAGGAGGTGGTGGAGTCACCATCACTGGAAGAGCTTAAAACCTGCCAGGATGAGGCACTTGGTGCCATGGTTTAGTTGATCAGATGGTGTTGGGGGATAGGTTGGACTTGATGATCTCAAAGGTCTTTTCCAACCTGGTTAATTTTGTATTCTGTACACTGGTGGAAAGAGGAAAGAAAAGAAATGAGAATGAAGCAAAAATCTTTCTGAAGTAGAGAGATTTGCTTTGATTCTGATGGGACATGCTTCTGTATTCATAGGCAGAACTGGCTGTGCAGCAATCATCTGGCATTTTGCAGCCCTCATACCAGTTGAATGCAGAAATGAGGACACATACATCACAGAATGGTAGGGGCTGGGAGGGACCTCTAGAGATAAGAGTCCAACCCCTGCCAAAGCAGAGTCACCCAGGGCAGATCACACAGGAATGCATCCAGATGGGTCTTGAAACTCTCTAGAGAAGGAGACTCCACAACCTCTCTGGGCAGCCTGCTCCAGGGCTCCAGCACCCTCACACCAAAGAAGTTTCTCCTCATGTTGAAGTGGAATTTCCAGGCCTCCACCTGGTCTCTGTGCCATCAGGCTCTCAACCCAGCTCTGCTGTCTTCTTGCCTTTCCTGGCACTGCCCATCCCAGTGAAATACTTCCTCCCTGTGTTTTTGCAGCATGTTTTGTGGATATGGTCCTTCCACTGGACTTGGAAGCCAGTGAGCTGCTTTCAGACACATTTGGAGTCCTCAGCTGCAAAGAAATCAAGCTGTCAACCATGAGATCAAAGCCTGATGATGATTTGCAGCCTGATGAAGATGAGTTGGCCATGGCCAATGCTGTCATGCAGGTGGCACAGAAAAAGATCATCTCACAGGTGAGTGGCACTTGACTGTGGTGTGGGCAGGGGGCTTGCCATACTGGAAGGCTCTGTGACTTGTGCAAGCCAGCCAGCAGGAGTGGCCAGCATTAGTGAGGCCACCCAAATCTAAGACAGACATTGAGGGGCTGGAGTGGGTACAGAGAAAGGCAGTGAAGGTGGTGAGGGGTTGGTGAGGAGAGGCTGAAGGAGCCTGAAGAAGAAGCTGAGAGGAGCACTCATTGCTCTCTACAGCTGCCTGAAAGGAGGCTGCAGTGAAAGCAGTGTTGGACTCCTCTCCTAAGTAACTGCCAGGACAAGAGTTGGCCTCAAGCTGCACCAGGGGAGGCTCAGGTTGGACATGAGGAACTATTTCTTTGCTGCAAGAGTGGTCAGACTCTGGAACAGGCTGCCCAGGGAGGTGATGGAGTCACTGCCCCTGCAGGTGTTTGAGGAGCAAGCAAACATGGCAGTTGACTCATGGTCATGGAGGTGTTGGGCAGAAGGTTGGACTTGATGATCTTGGGGTTGTTTTGCAACCATAACGATCCTATGAAGACGCTCCAGGGAGCATACACAGGAATGCCAGTGACCTGCTGTGCCCAGAGGCTGTTACTGAGAGTCTGTAGGGCCAGCCTGATCCAAGGGCACCTGTGGAAGCTCTGGGTGTTTTCCAAACACAACCTTCTGGCTAGATTGGTGAAGAACAATCTTAGCCAAGGGATCCCTTGGCGCGCTCAGGGTTGCATTTCCTCTGCGGGCTGTGAAGCTACGCCAGGCTCCATTTGTTCTGCAGCTTTCATGCTTGTGAAGCATTTGAGTGGAACAATGGGGTTTTGGGGGCATCTTTTGGCCCTTTGCCTTGGGTGGAAGTAGGCAGGCAATTAGTGATGGCTCTTAGACGTCTCCACTGACGTTAAAAGCCCAGCTCTGGGCGCGGCTTAAGAGCAGTTTAATTGCGGTGATTCCCCTTCCGTGCTGCGGGAGCGCTGCTCGCTTTAGGCCATTCAGCCGACCCCGGAGCGGCTTCTCCTCCTAACTGCTCATGCCTCCTTCAAACAAAGGTTCAAAAGAAGAACTTCGTGGAGAATGTCATCCCAATAATCACATCCCTGAAGACTTTGATGGAGCAGAAGAGGATCCCGGCTCTTAGGGACCTTATGAACTACCTCCGGGTAAGGGGAGGCGTTTCCTTCTCGGGACTTTATTCCCCCCCCACCTTTCCTCTCCCCAGTTAATGTGTTAGATGTGCAAGCAGCCATGGAACAAGCAGCCTCCTGAGAAGGAAACTGAGGAGGCATATGATGTTGTGCCACTGCCACTGTGCTAAATAATGTAGGAGGTGGAGGGGATTTGAGATAAGGATCTCACAGTGTGTTAGGTGTGAACCTCCTCAGTGGGAAGTGGGCAGAAGGCTTGGATGCTGGAAAGCTCTTTTTTTTTCCCCTCTCCCTCCATGTTCTGAAGCTCCAATTGGAATCCAAACTCTTAGTCTGTTAAAAACACCTCTGCTCTACCAACTGGTATTTCCTTTTGCACTTGAGCAGCTGTGAGCCGAACGGAGATGTTGAGGCAGTAGACGGGGAGAGGTTTCCCAGAGCGTTTCACCCTTCCTTATTGCTGCAGGAAATGATGCAAGACTACAGAAATGAAATCAAAGACTTCTTTGCTGTGGACAAGCAGCTGGCAGCCGAGCTGGAGTATGACATGAAGAGGTATGAAGAGCAGCTGGCCAGCGAGGAGGAGTCGCAGCAGGAGCAGGTCGCGGCGGCGCAGGCAGAGGTTGGTGGTGGTGGCGCTGCCGTTAACTCCATCCACATCCTGGCTCTGCTGAAGCCGGTGTGCACATCACAGCCATCCCCTCTGTGTGTGTTACAGCACTGGGAGCAGAGTGCTTGTGTAATGTTCTCATTGCTCTTGGTGTTGGCTGGCAGAAGCTTGGCTTGTCAGAGTCATGGAGTGCGCTCAGAACGACGACAAACCCCACGTGCTAAGAGGAGCAGCAAACAATTGATGGGAGGAGAGCTGAATTGAGAGGGAAAGCAAAGTTGAAGTCACCACAGGCTGTGCTCGCATGTTGTGTTGCTCTCTGTTCCCAGAGTGGTGAAAATGAGCCCCTTTTGCTTGGCTTGTTTGTTTTGGCTGATTTATAGGGCTACACAGAGTGGAAGCTTGCATCTGTCCTAGTCAGGCAGATCCTCTTTGGGAGGCAGTGTAAAGAAATGAGCTGTGTGCTTGGGGCAATTGTCCTGTGCTATTTTAGATGCCTACCTTAAGATGAGATGACTTCTACCCTGGAAGTACCTTTCCCTCTCTGCTGACTTTTTGAAAGAGCACCTATATATAGACCTCTAAACTAGGACATATGTACCCCATCAAGGCTCCTTGGTAACGCTTTGTCCAGCAAATCCTTTCTCCCTGGCACCCCCTTTACATCCATCACACAAAGGGCACTTCTCCAGCACACAGCACCTTGTACCCATTGTTAGTCACACCATCCATTCTCCTGTTTTCTGTAGCAACCTCCATCTTTGGAGACAGCTGTACCTTCTGGTGGCTGGAATGACAATGCTCAGGCTCTTGTACGTGGGAGGCAGTCCCTGCCAGCTGCATTAAGGCTTTCCTCTGTGCCACTGGAGTCTGCTGCACCTAAAGCTCTGAAACAGCCATTGCTCAGACACAGGTATGGGTTTCTTTGTGGTACCAGTTGGGATCTTCTGCAGGGCTGTTGCTCTGCTTATCCCCTCACAGAATGGTAGGAGTTGGAAGGGACCTTTGGAGTATAGTTTCATAGTTTCATTCAGGGTTGGAAGGGACCACAAGGATCATCTAGTTCCAACCCCCCTGCCATGGGCAGGGACACCCCACACTAGATCAGCCTGGCCACAGCCTCAGCCAGCCTGCTCTTAAACACCCCCAGGGACGGGGCCTCGACCACCTCCCTGGACAACCCATTCCACCCATTCCAACGCCCCTGCCAAGGTAGGTTCACCTAGAGAAGATCACACAGGAGCACATTCAGATGGGTTTGGAATCATAGAATCAACAAGGTTGGAAAAGACCTCAAAGACCATCAAGTCTAACCTGTCACCCAAGACTCATGATTACTAGACCATGGCACCAAGTGGCATGTCCAGCACTGTCTCCAGAGATGGAGACTCCACCAATCTCCTGTGCAGCCTGCTCCAGGGCTCCATCAGCCTTCAATACAGAAGATCCACCTCACCTTTATATAAACATGTTCAAGTTTGTTCCTGTTACCTTTTGTCCTGTCACTGGGCCCCACTATCCCATTCTCCTGACACCCACCTTTGAAGTATTGGTTATAGGTTGGACTCGAGGTCCTTTCCAACCTAAGTGATACTGTGATACTGTGATTGATCAGCATTGATCAGATCCCCCTCAGGCTGCTCTTTTCCACACTAAACAGCCCCAACTCTCTCAGCCTTTCCTCCTCACAGAGGTGTTTCAGTGCCCTCAGCATCTTTGTAGCCCTTTTCTGTCCCCTCTCCAGCAAGTCCCTGCCCTCCTTGAACTGCAGAGCCCAGAACTGGACACAGTGTTCCAGATGTGGCCTCACCAGGGCAGAGTAGAAGGGGAGAAGAACCTCCCTTGAGCTGCTGGCTTCACTCTTATTGATGGAAGCCCTTACTTATTGACATGAAAGTCACCAGCGTTGCAGCATAGCCTTCTCCTTCTGATGCTTAAGATCACAAGGGATTGGGAGGGAGCAGATCTCTCTTGACCTACACCACTGAGGTGGTGGAGTCACCATCCCTGGAGGTGTTTAGGAAGAGCCTGGATGAGGCACTTGGTGCCATGGTTTAGTTGATCAGATGGTGTTGGGTGATTGGTTGGACTCGATCTCAAGGGTCTTTTCCAGCCTGGTTAATTCTGTTCTGTTCTATTCTATTCTTCTGGGCTTGCAGGAGGAAATCACCTGATTGTTTCTGTCCCCTTCTTTGCCTTGCAGGCCAGCATCCTTGAGCACCCTTGCCATCCTGAACTCTGCCAGGAAAGCCATGGAAGCCCAAGGCAGGCAGCGCAGCAAGAGCATCGGAGGATGTTTGTTGGCTGCATCCCTTCCATCCAGCACGGCTGGCAGCAAGCAAGGTACGAGCTTGCCTTGAGCCAGTTGACACAGCCTGATTGTTAGACCCTTGAGGTTTCTAAGTGGATACACTCCTGTCTTTAATCATTTCCTTGTCATCTCTAGCATCCTTTCAAAGCCAGAGGTCTTCTGGAGGAAATGATTTGGTGGCAGGCCGAGCGATCAGCACACCGGAACGTGAGTGTCCCCCAGAGCAGCCCTGTCTGCCCACGCTGGGCTGAGCACTGGTGCCCTCAGCAGAGCCATGCACTGCTGCCCCTCTGAAGAGCAGAGGAAGATCAGTCATGGATTATTGATCATTGATCCAGTCATGGATTATTGATCTCTCTAAATGGTTGTGGTAGAACCATGGAACTAAGAGGAGATCTGATCAATGTCTGTAAATATCTGGGGGGTGGGTGTCAAGGAGAAGGTGCCAGGCTCTTTTTGGTGGTGCCCAGTGATAGGACAAGGAACAATGGATATAAGCTGCCACACAGGAAGTTCCACCTCAGCATGAGGAGATGCTTCTTCACTGTGAGGGTGCTGGAACCCTGGAGCAGGCTGCCCAGAGAGGTTGTGGAGTCTCCTCTGGAGACTTTCAAAACCCATCTGGATGTGGTTTTGTGTGACCTGTCCTGGGTGATCCTGCTCTGGCAGGGGGATTGAATCTGATCTTTACAGATCCCTTCTAACCTCCACCACTCTGATTCTATGGGTGCTTTCTGACAGCCCTGCAGCACTCTGCAGTGTCCCTTTCTGAGGTGCAAGAGGCAAATGTAGTCAAACACAAGTGGAGCTGAGTTCAGCAGTAGATACCTGTCCTTTATGCCAGTTTGTTGCTGAAATCCTTTAGGGCATCTCTGTTGTAATGTGAATTGTGAGTGTGATGAGCACAGATTCAGATTGCATTGGGTTGAAAGGGACCTTCAAAGGTCATCTTGTCCAACCCCCTGAAGGCAGCAGGGACATCTCCAACTAGATCTTGGTGCTGAGGGCCACATCAAGTCTGATCTTCAATGTTTCCAGGGACTCAACCACATCTCTGGGCAACCTGTGCCAGGATTTCACCACTCTCCTCGTGCAGAACTTCCTTCTGATGTCCAACCTGAATCTGCCTTGCTCTAGTTTCAAATCATTGCCCTTTGTCCTGTCACTGCTAGCCCTCCAAACAGTCCCTCCCCAGCCTTCCTGTAGGTCCCTTCAGATCCTGAAATGCAGCCCTAAGGTGTCCCTCACACGCTCCAGAGGAAGCTCCAGCTAGCTAAGCTGGGAGGACAGTGTCTGAGGGGGCAGCTGTCCTGAGGCAGGGGTGAGATGTTTGGGGAGGGGTGGGTGTTGCAGAACCAGGGCTGGCTGCCTGCCTGTGCTGTGGGGCTGTCTGTGCAAACAGGCAGAGATAAGGCAGTCAGCTCTGCAGCACTCTGCAAATACCTGACAGCGGCGGGCAGGCAGCAGCGGTGTGCAGCCACTGGAAAATCTGACCCTGCTCTTCTCTCTGCTCTGCTGTTCAGCCACATTTGTCTGCTCACTGCTTCTCTTTGCTGCCTGAGCAACAAGCAGTGCTGAAGGGTCTGGAGAACAAAGCTTATGAGGAGCAGCTGAGGGAGTTGGGGGTGCTTAGCGTGAAGAGGAGGCTGAGGGGAGACCTCATTGCTCTCTACAGCTCCCTGAAAGGAGGTTGGAGTGAGGTGGGGGTCAGCCTCTTCTCCCTAGTATCATAGGATCAGTCAGGGCTGGAAGGGACCACAAGGATCATCTAGTTCCAACCCCCCTGCCATGGGCAGGGACACCCCACACTACATCAGCCTGGCCACAGCCTCAGCCAGCCTGGCTGCAAACACCTCCAGGGCTGGGGCCTCAACCACCTCCCTGCACAACCCAGTCCAGGGCTTCACCACTCTCATGGGGAAGAACTTCCTCCTCCCCTCCAGCCTCAATCTCCCCACCTCCAGCTTAATCCCATTCCCCCTAGTCCTAGCACTGCCTCAGATCCTCAGCAGTCCCTCCCCAGCCTTCTTGGAGCCCCCTTCAGATCCTGGAAGGCCACAATGAGGTCACCTGGGAGCCTTCTCTTCTGCAGACTGAACAGCCCCAACTCCTTCAGTCTGTCCTCACAGCAGAGCAGCTCCAGCCCTCTGCTCATCCTCCTGGCCCTGCTCTGGACACCTTCCAGCACCTCCAGATCCCTCTTGTCCTAGGGGCTCCAGAACTGGAGGCAGTACTGCAGGTGGGGTCTCCCCAGAGCTGAGCAGAGGGGGAGAATCACCTCCCTTGCCCTGCTGGCCACACTTCTCCTGCTGCAGCCCAGGCTCTGCTTGGCTTTCTGGGCTGCAAGTGCAGACTGAGAGCTCCTGCTGAGCTTCTCCTCCCCCAGCACCCCCAAGGCTCTCTCCTGAGGGCTGCTTTGCAGCCAGTCCCTGCCCAGCCTTCTTGGAGCCCCCTTCAGATCCTGGAAGGCCACAATGAGGTCACCTCAGAGCCTTCTCTTCTCCAGACTGAACAGCCCCAACTCATAGTTTCATAGTTTCATTCAGGGTTGGAAGGGACCACAAGATCATCAGTCCAACCCCTGCCATGGGCAGGAAACCCCACACTAGATCAGGCTGGACAGAGCCTCATCCAGCCTGGTCTTAAACACCCCAGGATCCTGGACCACCTCCCTGGACAACCCATTCCAGGTCTCACCACTCTCATGGTGAAGAACCTCCTCCTCACATCTAGCCTGAATCTCCCCACCTCCAGCTTCATTCCATTCCCCCTAGTCCTATCACTACCTGAGCCCCAACCCCTTCAGATCCTGGAAGGTGAGGTCACCTCTTCTGCAGACTGAACAGCCCCAACTCCTTCAGTCTGTCCTCACAGCAGAGCAGCTCCAGCCCTCTGCTCATCCTAGTATCAGATGATAGGCCTGAAATTGTGCCAGGGGAGGTTCAGGTTGGAGATGAGGAACAATTTCTTTGCTGGAAGAGTGGTCAGGGATTGGCCCAGAGGCTGCCCAGGGAGGTGGTGGAGTGCCCATGCCTGGAGGTGTTCAAGATACCTGTGGCCAGGGCACTATGGGACGTGGTTTAGTGGCCATGGAGGTGTTGGGCTGAGGGTTGGAGCTGATGATCTTAAAGGTCTTTTCCAACCAAAACAATGCTGGGGCTGTGTGATGTCTGTGCCAAAAAGGAAAGGGGAGGGTCGTGTTTGCCGAGGGCAGGAATCTCGAGGCACCACATCTCCGTCTGGAAGCCTGCACGGCTGTTTCCCTTAAGCACCATATGGTGGGAAAGGAGGAAGAGGAACGTTAATCTGCAGTGCTACTAGTGCTGAATTGCTTCTCTTGGAGGCAGCATGTGTCCTTCAGCAGGGAGACAAACTGTACAGAGCAGCTCCATCACTGGAGTGAGCGTGTGTTGAGCCATCTGCCTGGCGGTGCTGGGCCTTGCAGGCTGACAGGCAATCAACATAAAGCCTCCTGATTCCTCTGCTCCAGCATTCCAGAGCTAGCACAGATGCAGTGCTTTGTACACCACTTTGTACTTGAGGAGTTAAGAGCAGCTGTCTCCCCTCTTCATCTTGACTCTTCTGGCTGTCACTCCCTTCCCTGCTGTCTTTTGGGTCTCCTCCTCAGCTGCTGCTGCTTCCCTTGAGGAGGGCTGGGTGGGTCTGGTGCTTTGCCATGCACTAGTCACAAAGCCTGGACACCTACAGGGCAGTCCTAAGAGATGGCAGGAGCCACCTGAGGAATTGGATTTCCATTACAAGCTTCAGTGATTGCTTTCCTGCACAGAGAAGCAGCTACAGAGCAGACTCAGTGTGTGGAGAGAAGTCCTTTCAGCAGAGTTTCCAACTCCTGCCCTATAAAGCTCTTTCTACCTTAATTCCTTCTGAAAGCTTCTGGGAAACATCAGCATAAAACAGAGCTCTGAATAAAGTAAAATCTGAATATTGTGACATCTTTCCTGAGATAAATGACAGGGAAGAGACAGCTGACAACTCTGGCCTATTCAGGCAAGCTAAATCTTATCTGGCTCCCTTGACAAGTGATTCCTCTTGTCTGGCTGCAGGCAGCTCCTCCTGGAAGGGCTGCTCAGGTCCTCTGTCAGTCTGCAGGGGCCCCCACTTCTGGCTGGGCAAAGCAACTGGGCTGAGACTAACCTCTTGTTGGGAGAGATGGCAAAGCTTCAGTGGGAGCTGAGGCTTTCCCACCTAGGCAGCACAAGGAGCTGCCTGACTGAGCTCACACACAGAGCAGGTGGTAAATCTGGAGCAGGAAGCTGATGGGCACAGCAGGGTCAGCAGAGTGGTGAGGCTGGGTGGGACACACTGAGGATCTCCCTGATGGGGACAGGCTGAAAGAGTTGGGTCTGCTCAACCTGGAGAGGGGAAGGCTCTGAGGGAACTTAGAGCAGCCATCCAATACCTGAAGGGGGCTGCAGGAGAGCTGGGGAGGGACTTTTGACAAGGGAGTGACAGGAGGAGGGACAATGGCTTTGGGCTGGGAGAGAGGAGATTGAGAGTGGAGATGAAGAAGGAATTCTTTCCAGTGAGGATGGGGAGAGACTGGAACAGCTTGCCTAGGGAAGATGTGGATGTTCCCTCCCTGGAGGTGCTCAAAGGCAGGCTGGATGAGGCCTTGAGCAAGCTGGGCTGGTAGGAGGTGTCCCTGCCCATGGCAGGGTGGGGGTTGGAACTTGATGGTATTTCAGGTCCCTGCCAACCCAACCCATTCTGTGCATCTGGGAGTTGCTGTGCTGCAAAGCAGAGCTCTGTGTGTGCTTGCAATTAACTGGATGCTCTTCCTCTGTGACACTGAAGTGCTCTCAGACAGCATGCCTTGCCCTCTGGCCATGTCACAAGCTGACTGCTGATGTGTGCTTGTCCTTTCAGAGACCATCCACGACTTGACTTTCGGGGCTGGGGTCAGTTACATCAGCTTGACGCACACACCGGGTTCAGCTCCTCCAGGCGAGTTATTTCTGGGGCTCTAATTTGGGAGGGGAGGGAGGGGGGGAGGGAAGGGGAAAAAACCAACCCAAATGAGCAAGTCTTTAGCATTTTTTTTTTTGAAATATGAAAATATCTGCATTGTTTGCAGGGGAGGAGGAGGCTGAGGCTGAGCAGAGAGATGTTATCTGTTTGACGTCACCAGAGAAACCGTGAGTTCAGTGTGGGTCTGGAGCTGCCATCCCAGCAGCTGGAAGGAGCCTGCAAGAAAGCTGGGGAGGGACTTTGGAGAAAGGCTGGGAGTGACAGGATGAAGGGAACTGGCTTTGAGCTGGGGGAGGGCAGCTTGAGACTGGAAATTAGGAAGAAATTCTTTACATTGAGGTGGGGAGACGCTGGAACAGGCTGCCCGGAGGGGCTGTGGCTGTCCCCTGCCTGGAGGTGTTCAAGGCCAGGCTGGATGAGGCCTTGAGCAACTTGGGCTGGTGGGAGGTGTCCCTGCCCATGGCAGGGGTTGGAACTGAATGATCTTTAAGGTCCCTTCCAACCTAAACCACTCTGGAATTCAATGCTTCTATGATACTTCCACTACCTGAAGGGCATTGCAGGAGAGCTGGGGAGGGACTTTTGACAAGGGCTTGGAGTGACAATGGGGGACAATGGAGTGATGAGGGACAATGGCTTTCAGCTGGAAGATTAGGAAGAGATTCTTTAGAGTGAGAGAGTGAGGGTAGGGAGACTCTGGCACAGGTTGCCCAGGGAGGCTATGGGTGTCCCCTCCCTGGAGGTGGTCAAGGCCAGGCTGGATGAGGCCTTGAGCAACTGGGGCTGGTGGGAGGTGTCCCTGCCCATGGCAGGGTGGTTGGAACCAGATGATCTTTAAGGTCCCTTCCAGCCCAAACCATTCTATGAAAAAGTGGTGAAGTGCTTCAAGTGGCCAAGAAGGCCAAGGACATCCTGGCCTGCAGCAGGAAGATTGTGGCCAGCAGGAGCAGGGAAGTCCTTGTGCCCTGTGCTCAGCACTGCTGAGGCCACCCCTTGAGTCCTGGGTCCAGTTCTGGGCTCCTAGGCTTAAGAAGGAGATTGAGAGACTTGAAGGTGTCCAGAGAAGGGCAAGGAGGCTGGGGAGGGGTCTGGAGCACAGCCCTGTGAGGAGAGGCTGAGGGAGCTGGGGTTGCTTAGCCTGGAGAGGAGGAGGCTCAGGGGAGACCTTCTTGCTCTCTTTGACTCCCTGCAGGGAGGTTGTAGCCAGGTGGAGATTGGTCTCTTCTCCCAGGCAAGCAGCACCAGAACAAGAGAACACAGTCTCAAGCTGTGCCAGGGGAGGTTCAGGCTGGAGGTGAGGAGAAAGTTCTTCACTGAGAGAGTTGTTAGCCATTGGGATGTGCTGCCCAGGGAAGTGGTGGAGTCCCCATCCCTAGAGGTGTTCAAGAGGGGATTGGATGTGGCACTTGGTGCCATGGTTCAGTCATGAGGTCTGTGGTGCCAGTTTGGACTTGATGATCTCTGAGGTCTCTTCCAACCTTGGTGATTCTGTGTGAAATGGTTCTGCTTCTTCCTTCCAGCCTGCCCCAGCTCCGGGAGTGGAAGGTGGAATCCCCAGCGAGGAAAAGCAGCAACCTCCGTGGCCCTTTGAGACGGTCCCAGCGCAGAGCTCCGCTGAAACCAGAGCACTGATCCTCCCTTGGGACCTTTGTACAGAACCCTCATGCTGCCTGGACTCTTTTCCTCTGGGAAGCACTGCAGGCACACATCCTGCCCTCCTCCTCTCTTCACAGTTAATCTTCAGCTGAGAGTGTCTGGACTCTGGGCACCCAAAGCCTGGGTTAGCACGTGTGTGTATTATAAGCTGCTGCTGGCCAAGCTCTCTGGAGTATAAAGCTGCAGTATAAAGGGAACCTTGCACTTCACTCCCAGGATGTATAATTTGTCCATTTGGGAGAAGTAAAGAGCAGAATGCTGCCATGAGCTTAGCACTAAATGCAACTTAGCTTGGCAGGGAAGTGAGTGCTTTGAGCTTATTCACTCCAGCCCTCATTGTCCCTCTTGGTTATACTCTGGAGCTGCTTTCATTGCAACAGAGGCAAAGCAGCTTGGCACTGCCCCACCTCTAAATCTGCTAATTGCACACTACATCACCTCTTATTTGTTGTGCAGGCCCCTGTGTGTGTGAGCAGCCTTCAGGTGCTCTTGTGGAGGGGGGGATTTCCATCCTTCAGCTGTGTTATTTCCAGCTATTAACATTTTATCAAAATAAATGGTTACAGAATTAATTCCACCCACAGCTCCTTCCCCCCCTCCCTTCTTTTTCCCCTCCTTCTTCAGCTGACAGAGAAATTATTTTATTATATGTTTTTTTTTTTCCCCTCTGTGGATTTCTGCAGCCTCTGAAGTTTTTTTTCCTCCTGCTAGGTGGCTGCTACCTCGGGCACTAAGTCCATCTGATGGTGGGACACCATCTCAGCTCTTGCCTGGCTGCAAGGAGGATGGGATCCACCCCCCAAACCTAAGGTTGGGAAGTCACACCCCACAGCTTTGTGCTCTGCAGGGAGTCACAGAATGGTTTGGGTTGGCAAAGCCCTCCCAAGGTCATCCACTGCAGCCTTCAACCCAGCGCCACCCAGGCCCTTAAACCATGTCCCCAAGTGCCACAGCCACACCTTCCATGGGTTAGGAACTGGCTGGAGGCTGAGCCCAGAGAGTGGTGGTGAATGGTGCCACAGCCAGCTGGCAGCCAGGCACCAGTGGTGTGCCCCAGGGAGCAGTGCTGGGCCCTGTGCTCTTTAACATCTTCATTGATGATCTGGATGAGGGCATTGAGTCCATCAGCAGTAAATCTGCAGATGACAGCAAGCTGGGGGCAGGAGTTGATCTGCTGGAGGGTAGAGAGGCTCTGCAGAGGGACCTGGACAGGCTGGACAGATGGGCAGAGGCCAAGGGCAGGAGATTGAACACATCCAAGTGCCAGGTTCTGCACATTGGTCACAGCAACCCCAGGCAGTGCTACAGGCTGGGGGCAGAGTGGCTGAGAGCAGCCAGGCAGAGAGGGACCTGGGGGTGCTGGTTGATGGTAGGCTGAACAGGAGCCTGCAGTGTGCCCAGGCAGCCAGGAGGGCCAATGGCATCCTGGCCTGCATCCTGCAGAGTGTGGCCAGCAGGAGCAGGGAGGACATTCTGCCCCTGTACACTGCAGTGGTTAGGCCACACCTTGAGTCCTGTGTCCAGTTCTGGGCTCCTCAGTTTAGGAAGGAGGTGCTGGAAGGTGTCCAGAGAAGGGCAACAAAGTTGGGGAGGGGTTTGGAACACAGCCCTGTGAGGAGAGGCTGAGGGAGCTGGGGTTGCTTAGCCTGGAGAGGAGGAGATTCAGGGGTGACCTTATTGCTCTCTACAACTCCCTGAATGGAGGTTGTAGACAGGCAGAGGTTGGTCTCTTCTCCCAGGCAGCCAGCACCAGAACAAGAGGACACAGTCTCAGGCTGTGCCAGGGGAGGTTCAGGTTGGATGTTAGGAAGAAGTTCTCTACAGAGAGAGAGATTGGCCATTGGGATGTGCTGCCCGGGGAGGTGGTGGAGTCCCCATCCCTGGAGGTGTTCAGGAGGAGACTTGCTGGGGGTGCTTGGTGCCATGGGTTAGTTGTTTAGGTGGTGTTGGATTGGTTGAAGGGTTGGATGCGATGATCTTGAAGGTCTCTTCCAACCTGGTTTATTCTATATTCCTGGAACACCTAATGGGCTCTCTAAGGGGTGGAAGGTGACCAGGCCTGGGTCTCTCTGCTGCCCTGTGAACCTCACTGAAGTTTCCCCATTGTTAGCTTCTATTACAGAGCTCTTGTCCTAGATTTCATTGAAACTGGGATCTGGTGGGGGTTGTTTCATGCTGGTTTGTCCTGCTCAGGCCTGAGTAGGTTTTTCTTTCCCTGCACAAGTGGGAACAGAGGCTGAGTGTGCTTTTGCCACAGCCCTGCCAGAGGCACTTGCCTCCTGCCCTGGAATCTCCCAAGCTGCCCTCACTTTCCCTCTTCTCTTTGGAGAAAGCTTCAAGTGAGGTTAAGCTTTGCTCTCCCAAGTCAAAGCCTGGAGGACAGGGGCTGTATGCAATGGCTTTGGCTTCAACCAGGGCTGATTGTGGCCACATCCATTTACTTTGTACCTCCTCTTCTGCCTCAAAGTCATAGTTTTGCTTGGAAAAAGTCTGAGTCCAGCCTTCAACCCAACCCCACCCTGGCCATTAAACCATGTCCCCAAGTGCCATGGCCACACATTTCTTGAACACCTCCAGCAATGAGGGCTCCACCACCTCCCTGGGCAGCCTGTTGCAAATGCCTGAGCCATTCTGATGAAGACCAGAGGAACCAGGCTTGGCTTAACCACTTGGAATGGCACACTGGAATAGTTTATTGCCTAGCTTGTGCCTTTCTGGTCTTCCTTCTGTCCTGCAGCAGCACTGAGCTGAGCCCTGTGAACATTAATCTGTCTCATCCAGAGAAGAACTAGGGCTAGATTGATGTCCAAGACTGAACTGATTAACAGCCCCATGGCCTGAGTGCTCTGCCCCAGAAGGCTTTCCCTTACCTCACTGAAGGGAGAAGAGAAGCCCCCAAGGTGAGGGCTGCTGGAAAAACCCCAACCCCAACAAAAAGCCCTGCAAGAATGCTTTGCAGCTTGGTATTTATGGCAAACATTCTTGGCAGAAGTTAAAACATCAGACATTAGTCCAAACCTGCATGTTATTCACAATGGTACAATGAAGTCATCAAGCAGATCTCATGAGCTGTGGCAGGGAGGGGTCCCCTCCTCTTCTTAGGGCTGCCTCAAAAGGAAGTGGATGCTGGTTTGTCACAGGGAGGCTGCCTTTGGCTCAGGGTGAGACTGTAGATTGTGATCCCATAGCTACCCTGCTTCAAACCCCTTCCTTTCTCTCCCTTCTTGCAGGTCCCCCCCTAAGCAGCACAGCACAGCACAGGAGTAGTGGCTAGAAAGAAGGGGAGAGGATTATTAGCTCCCTCCTGCCCTGCTGAGCAGAGGCAGCGTGCAGCTAGTGGGCAGCCCCGGGTGGCTTGCTTGGGCTGGGGGGAGCATGTTTTAAGCAGGTAACCAGCATGTAGCAGTGGTGATGGCCAAGTTACACAGAGAGGATGGGGTTAGTGCTGCCCCATCCTTGGTTTTCACTTTGGCTAGCAAAAGGAGGAGGAGAGGTAACACTTTGCTTAGGCAAAACAAAGGCAGCGCTGGCAGGTCCAGCGAGGCCCCGAGGAAAGGAAGCAGATTAATGCAGGACACTGGAGAGAGGAGGGGGGAGGGGGGGAAAAAAACCACCACTGACAGTCCAAAGCATCAAGTATCCAAAATACTGTATACAGGAAAAGTTAAAGACAACTCCATTCATATTGGAAATACAAGAACACTAACTTCTGCTACAGTAGAAAAATCCCCCCACCCCGCTTCTTGAACCACAGCCCCCTCCCCGTGCTGCAGCCACAGCTTGCAGGCTCAGGTCACCCAATGCTGTTCAACACTGCCCCCTTGGCTGCTCCTGGGCACCAAGGCTTTCCCATCACAAGCCCAGCAGGGTAAAGCCTTGGGAGAAACCTCTGGAGGCCATCAAGTCCAACCCCTGCTAAAGCAGGGTCACCTAGGCCAGGCTGCACAGGAGCACAGCGGCCAGGTGGGTTTGGAATCTCTGCAGAGGAGGAGACTCCACCAACCCCTCTGGGCACAGATTAAAGCCAAGAGGTTGGTGGTTTGGGTTTTGCTTTGAGTTTCCTTTTGCCAGCTGGAGGAAAAAGGTTGCAACTGACGCTACCAAAGTGCTTTTTGCTCTTCCCCAGCTCCAGGAGCAGTTGCCTTGACTCTGCACTTCAAACCTGTGAAGGCTGCCAGAGCTGTCCCCACCCTCTTAGTGCTGTAGGGAGCTTGCAGAGGGGCTAGCACACATCAAAGTCACTCTGTGTCAACCTTGTTGGAACTGAACCCCAAAAAGCTTAAAAAGCCATCCCTGGCTCTTCCTTGCACCAACAGAATACAAAGTAGTGGTCTCTGGGCAAGGAAAAGGACAATTTTGTTCTACCTATATATAAAACAGTTGATAGCTCCTGCCATAAAGGTACAAAAACTATCCCTGAGTGACTCTGCTCTGTGGCTGGTAAGACCTCTTGTGACAAGGAGATTGCTGAGGAGGCAAAGAGAGGCTGTTCCACCTTGCAATTCCTTGATGACACTTGGCCACGACACCGCTCTGCTCTGACAGCGCCGTTGGGGAGCAACCCTTGGAGCTCCTCCCTGGAGCTGGAGGGGGAGGGGGTGGGGACACACACACACACACAAAAAAAAAAGGAGTAAAAAAATAGCTACCTTACTTCAAACCCTGCTGGCATCACCTATTTACACTTTAAATAGAAAGGTTACCTTTGTGGGTTTGTTTTCTTCCACCTGAAGTAATCAAAATAGAGCTTTGCAAGGAAAAGTTAGGGGGGAGAGGGAGGGAGGGTGGGGGGAGGAGAGGTTTTACAAAATGAATGGAGAAGGGAGAAAAGGAAAAAGCTTGAAGCTATCTCAGGACCTTTGCTGGCAGCCCAAGAAAGCTATTTGGCTTGGGGTTTTCCTGAAGAGGATGTCTCGGCACTAAGGTCTCTGCCTCCCCTCTCCGAGCCTCTTGCAAAGCCTGAGCGCCGCTCGGTGCAGGTTAGAGTGGCGGGGTTGCCTGCGGGCAAGCAAGCAAGCAGAGGCCAGGAGCCACCCTTCTGGCCTGCTGCTGCTGCCCAGGGGTCAGGTTAGAGGGAGCAGCAGCCAGGTTTCAAGGAGCTTACAAAAAGGGGGGGGGGAGCTGAGAAGGTTTAGTTGTGTTCACCCCTTCTGGGAGGCCACCCAGCTAACCCTTTCTCCGCTCAAGAGCGGAGTCCGAAGAGCAAGACAGTCACAAATGAGTGAAAAGATCACCAGCCAGGCCTGGGCAGCAAGCTGCTGAGAGGAAGACTCAGTATTCAGTATCACTAAGGTTGGAAGAGACCTCAAAGATCATCGAGTCCAACCTGTCACCTCATGACTAGAGTAGGGAGGACACTACTGCCCGCTTCAGGCTTGAAATCACGACCTGCCCATTAAGGGTTTGATGCGCTACCAACTGAGCCACATCCTGACTCCCTCCCTCCCTTCCTCCCTCTCCCCCTCCCTTCCTCCCTCCCCCCTTGCACAGATCAGTCTCATTCTTTGCAGTCCACCTCTTGCTCTGTCAGCACCTTTGGGTTTTCCCTCTACTTGAGGAACATCTCCCGCTCCTGGCTGCTACACCTTCTACCTAACGCTGTCCCCCCGCTTGCTTTGCACCTGGTGGCTGTGTCCCTGCAGCACAAAGTAGAAGGCAAATCCACAAACTTCCCCAGCCCAGCCTCTTGGGAAAGGATTAAAATGCTGCTTTAGTCCAAGGAGAGAGGTTTAGGTGATCCTGGTGGTGCCTCCAGAGGCGGGGGAGACGCGAGTTGGGCAGTGAGGAGTTACTTGAAACTTTGGCAAAGAAAAACAGAGAGAGATACAGACAGCTGTGGAGTTCTGGCGTGGCCCAGACTCTTCCAAGCGCACTTAATTCATCCTTTGCTCTTGCTTTGAGTTCCTGGAGGAGGTATTTTCACACTTGGCTGTTGCTGGTTTGCAGTATTCTGTTGGGAGCCTTAGATGACGAACGAAGACTTGTGTCGGAAGTCACCCTGCAACGGAAGCGGTGATGGCTTCAGAGGGCTTGGGGGTGGAAGGGACCCTCAAGATCGTCCAGTTCCAAGATCATCCACTTCCAAGCCCTCTGCCATGGGCAAGGACACCTCCCACCAGCCCAGGATGATCAAGACCTCATCTAACCCGGCCTGGAACACCTCCAGGGAGGGGACATCCACAGCCTCCCTGGGCAACCTGTTCCAGTATCTCACAGGCACCTCTGGGGTTGATCAGCCTGGAGAAGAGGAGGCTCAGGGGAGACCTTCTTGCTCTCTCCAACTCCCTGAAGGGAGGTTGGAGCCAGGTGGGGGTTGGGCTCTTCTGCCAGGCACCCAGCACCAAAACAAGAGGACACAGTCTGAAGCTGTGCCAGGGGAGGTTCAGGCTGGATGTTAGGAAGAAATTCTTCCCAGAGAGAGAGAGATTGCCCATTGGGATGTGCTGCCCAGGGAGGTGGTGGAGTCCCCATCAGTGGAGGTGTTTAGGAGGAGACTTGATGGGGTGCTTGGTGCCATGGTTTGGTTGATTAGGTGGTGTTGGATGATAGGTTGGACTTGATGATCTTGAAGGTCTCTTCCAACCTGGTCTGGTCTGGTCTGGTCTGGTCTATCCTATCCTATCCTACCCTATCCCATCCCATCCCATCTGCATGACTTCCAGCACTCCCTCCTAGCTGGTAAGGAGTGGGAGCCACCACTCAGACTGGTCAGGTGCTCCTTCTGCCTCTGTCCTTACTTTACCAAGGCATGGCAGAAGACTTTCTCATTCCCTCTTCAGTATCTCTGCTAAGAGGCAGAGGCTTTTTTTACTCCTCCTGATCTTCAGCTTAGTGATCCTACTCAAATCCCAAAATGCAAATTCTCTTGTAAAAGCATCATGGCCTCCCCTCTTAATCCAATGAAACTCATCCTCAGGGGGGTCAAGCCATCAGCTAACAGCCAGAGCAGGGCTGTGTTTGATAGCTCTTGGCATCAGTCACTTAAGGCAACTTAAACCCTCCATCATTTCTAAAGGAAATGACTCAGCTTTCACCCTTCTGTTAGCTTCTCTCTTCTCCAGCCTTCTGAGTGATGCCCACTCTGAGATGGAAGCCTGCAGGCCCTAAAAAAGCTGGAAGTCCTCTGCCCACCCTCCTCCTCTCCTCAGCAGGGAGATGCTCAATGCAAATCGTTTGTTACCTCATCATCTGTCCGGATGTAGTTAACACCATCAGGCTTTCCTGGAGTCTTGTAGCTGAAAGAGAGGAAAAGATTTCATTCCTGGGACAAAGGAGACTGCAGGGGAGGGGAGGGGGAGGTCATTCTGCCCCTGTACTCAGCATCTGGAGTCCTGTGTCCAGTTCTGGGCCTCTCAATTTAAGAAGGGCATTGAGAGACTTGAAGGTGTCCAGAGAAGGGCAAGGAGGCTGGGGAGGGGTCTGGAGCACAGCCCTGTGAGGAGAGGCTGAGGGAGCTGGGGTTGCTTAGCCTGCAGAAGAGGAGGCTCAGGGGAGACCTCATTGCTCTCTGCAACTCCCTGAAGGGAGGTTGGAGCCAGGTGGGGGTTGGGCTCTTCTCCCAGACAAGCAGCAGCAGAACAAGAGGACACAGTCTCAAGCTGTGCCAGGGGAGGGTCAGGCTGGAGGTGAGGAGAAAGTTCTTTCCAGCAAGAGGAATTGGCCATTGGGGTGTGCTGCCCAGGAAGGTGGTGGAGTCCCCAGCCCTGGAGGTGTTCAATAAAGGCCTGGATGTGGCACTTGGAGCCATGGATTAGTTAGTTATGAGGTGTTGGGTGACAGGTTGGACTTCATGATCTCAAAGGTCTCTTCCAACCTTATTGCTTCTACGATTCAAAGATGACAGTGAGGAGGAACAATTGAAGAGAGAGCAGATTGAAGAGCAAAATGATAGAGCTGGGCTGGTTCCAGCATCCAGCCTGCCTGGGGACTTCTCCTAAACTCCATTTCAGCAGAAGGTAGAAAGATTGCTGGATGCACCCTGCTTGAGTGCAGCCTCAGCAGGTTTGCTGATGACACCAAGCTGTGTGGTGCAGCAGACAGCTGGAGGGAAGGGATCCATCCAGAGGGAGCTGGACAGGCTGGAGAGCTGGGCACAAGCCAACCTCAGGAGGTTCAACAAGACCAAGGGCAGGGTCCTGCAGCTGGGTGGAGGCAATCCCAGGCACAAATCCAGGCTGGGCAGGGACTGGCTGCAAAGCAGCCCTGAGGAGAGAGACTTGGGGGTGCTGGGGGAGGAGAAGCTCAGCAGGAGCTCTCAGTGTGCACTTGCAGCCCAGAAAGCCAAGCAGAGCCTGGGCTGCAGCAGGAGAAGTGTGGCCAGCAGGGCAAGGGAGGTGATTCTCCCCCTCTGCTCAGCTCTGGGGAGACCCCACCTGCAGTACTGCCTCCAGTTCTGGAGCCCCTATGGCAAGAGGGATCTGGAGGGGCTGGAAGGTGTCCAGAGCAGGGCCAGGAGGAGGAGCAGAGGGCTGGAGCTGCTCTGCTGTGAGGACAGACTGAAGGAGTTGGGGCTGTTCAGTCTGGAGAAGAGAAGGCTCCCAGGTGACCTCATTGTGGCCTTCCAGGATCTGAAGGGGGCCTACAGGAAGGCTGGGGAGGGACTGCTGAGGATCTGAGGCAGTGCTAGGACTAGGGGGAATGGAATGAAGCTGGAGGTGGGGAGATTGAGGCTGGAGGGGAGGAGGAAGTTCTTCCCCATGAGAGTGGTGAAGCCCTGGACTGGGTTGTGCAGGGAGGTGGTTGGGGCCCCAGCCCTGGAGGTGTTTGCAGCCAGGCTGGCTGAGGCTGTGGCCAGGCTGATGTAGTGTGGGGTGTCCCTGCCCATGGCAGGGGGGTTGGGACTGGCTGAGCCTTGTGGTCCCTTCCAGCCCTGACTGATACCATGATACTATGCTTCCACAAGCCCTGCAAAGAGGTGGTTATTTTCCCCCCTGGGCTCTCCTGCCCTGCTCCCTGGGAGCCTCCTGCATTGTTTGCTGTGGCAATTGGAAAGTTCATCTGAAACCTTTGCTGTGCTCCACGGGAGCACCACCCCCTTTGTTTGCAGCCCCACTGGGATGCACAATTTATGTGCTGCTGTCAAGTCCAGCATGTGCCAACCCTCAGCTGCATCTCAATAGGGTATTTGGAGCTTTTGCTGTGAATCCAAAGATTAAACCCCTCCCCACACCCCACCCCCAATAAAAACCCCACCACAGAAGAGGGCTCCTGAAAAACATTTGCCATGGAACAAATCTCTCTGGTGAGCAGCTTGGGCTTCCATATATTATCTCTCCTCCCTGTTGTGTGAGGACATCAGGGCCTGTTTCTGATGCTAATGCTGCTGGGTTGAGTGTTTTGCTGGGTTTGATGTTTTGCTGTGCATCCTGCACTGGCTGGCTGGGATCCCAAAGTTAGGCTCCCACAGCTCGTGAGAGTTCCTGCAGAGAGCCAATTCCTCTGCATACATTTTCAGTGCATGTCCTGATGCTTTCCACTAATAGTGCAGGGAGCTCTCTTCAGTGCAGAGCTCAGCTGCAGGCTTTTACCTGGGCTGGTCCCCACTTGCCAGGCAAATATGAGGAGAGTCCAGAGTTTGGACTTGATGTTGTAGGTTGGACTTGATGCTCTCACCCCTGTGCTCAGCACTGCTTAGGCCACACCTGGAGTCCTGTGCCAGCTCTGGGCTCCTCAGCTCAAGAAGGACATTGAGAGACTTGAAGGTGTGCAGAGAAGGGCAAGGAGGCTGGGGAGGGGTCTGGAGCACAGCCCTGGGAGGAGAGGCTGAGGGAGCTGGGGTTGCTTAGCCTGGAGAAGAGGAGGCTCAGAGGAGACCTTCTTGCTCTCACCAACTCCCTGAAGGGAGGTTGTAGCCAGCTGGGGGTTGGTCTCTTCTCCCAGACAAGCAGCACCAGAACAAGAGGACACAGTCTCAAGCTGTGCCAAGGGAAGTTTAGTCTCAAGGAGAAAGTTCTTCCCAGCAAGAGGAATTGGCCCTTGGGATGTGCTGCCCAGGGAGGTGGTGGAGTCCCCGTCCCTGGAGGTGTTCAAGAGGGGATTGGATGTGGCACTTGGAGCCATGGTTTAGTTAGTCATTAACTGCTGGGTGATAGGTTGGACTTGATGATCTCTGAGGTCTTTTCCAACCTGGTTGCTTCTATGACATGTTGATGGGTAGAGGGATGTGATGCCATTCCCAAGGACCTGGCCAAGCTGGAGAGGTGGGCCCAGGTAAAGCTCAAAAGGTTCAACAAGACCAACTATAGGGTCCTGCATCTGAGTCAGAACACTCTTCATCATTAATCCAGCCTGGGGAATGAGGATAGGAAGCAGCCTTGGGGGAAAGGGCTTGGGGGTTCTGGTGGGAAAGAAGCTGGACAGGAGCCAGCAATGGACACTGGCAGCCTGGGCTGCACCCAAAGCAGCAGAGCCAGAAATGGAGAGAGGGGATCCTGCCCCTCTGCTCTGCTCTGGGGAGACCTCACCTGGAGCACTGCATCTAGCTCTGGAGCCCTCAATAGAGGAAGGACAGGGATCTGATGGAGCAAGTCCAGAGGAGGGCCACACAAATGATCAGGGGCCTGGAGCACCTCTGCTTGGAGGACAGGGTGAAGAAGCTGCAGTTGTGCAGCCTGGAGAAGAGAAGGCTCCAGGCAGCCCTTAGAGCAGCCTTCCAGTATCTGAAGGGGGCTACAGGAGAGCTGGGGAGGGAGTCTGGACAGTGGCTGGGAGTGACAGGATGAGGGACAATGGTTTGAAACAAGAGAAGAGATTTAGATTGGATGAGAGGAACAAGTTCTGCACCATGAGGGTGATGGAACAGTGGAACAGGCTGCCCAGGGAGGTGGCTGAGACTTCATCCCTGGAGATATTCAAGGTCAGGCTCAACAAGGCTCTGAGCAGCCTGATCTAGTGGAGGATGTCCCTGCTGATTGCAGGGGGGTTGGACTGGATGACCTCTGGAGGTCCCTTCCAAGCTAAACCACTCTAGGACTCTACATTAGAGCACAGCTTCCACTCCTCTGACTGGTCTGGGTAGCAACCACCACAATCTCCCTTAAGCAAATCAACCTTGGCCATGGTGCAGGGTTTAGAGTGGGGAATTGGATACTTCAGGTACTGGGTTTGCCTGCAGCCTTTGGTAGGGAGCTAGGAAGGAATGTCCAAGCCAGGCACTTGTAGCCACCAACCTGCTCAGGAGCTTGTGTAAGAACACTTTGAACCCCAGCTTACCTTTCCCCACTCTCTTTGCTGTTTGCAAAGTAACCCCTCCTGTAGGCACAGCAGATCCCAAGGGTGATGAGCACCAAAACTGCTAGGACCACCAGGACTCCACCAATTATCCCACCAATATTGAGGTCATCTGGCAAAGAGACAACACATCATCCCACGTTTCTCTAAGGCAGTAGCAATAAATGGCCCTGAAATTGTGCCAGGGCAGGTTTAGGTTGGAGAGGAGGAGCAATTTCTTTGCAGCAAGAGTGCTCAGGGGTTGGAAGAGGCTGCCCAGGGAGGGGGTGGATTCCCCATGCCTGGAGGTGTGTGGCCATGGCACTTTGGGGCATGGGTTAGTGGCCATGGGGGTGTTGGGTCAAGAGCTGAATGTGATTATCTTAGAGGCCTTTTCCAGCTGAAATGATTCTCTGATAATCTTAAAGGTCTGGAGGATCTTAGAGGGCTTGGAGTGACAAGTGGTGAAACAGGTTGCCCAGGGAGGTTCCCTGGTCTGCTTGGATGAGGTCTTGAGCAACCTCAGCTAGTGTGAGGTGTCCCTGCCCGTGGCAGGGGGGTTGGACCTGGATGATCTCTCAGGGCCCTTCCAACCCAAACCATTCTGTGATTCTGTTGATCAGGATTGGGAAACAAAGGCCTGCAGAGCTACTCACAGACTTCCATCTCCTGCTCCTCACACTTGGCAAAGCCAGCATCGTTGGTGGCTATGCAGGAGTACCGACCTGTGTCCCCCTTGTGCACGGCATGGAACACCTGGGGAGGGGAAAAGGGAGGGTGTGAGAGACAGGAGGCACTGTGGGAGCCTATCACCATGCATAACCAACTCTACCAAGCTTCACAGTGGGCTGTGAGACATCTTCCTTCCCTCCTTCTAAAAAGAGAAGTGGTATGAGCAGTGATCGAACCCAACCAGCTAGGATCTTCCATCTGGAACCTTCCCTTTCCCAAACTCACTCTGATCCTACCACCCCTAACCTTCTTCACATCACACCTTCCTTGAAGGCCATGCAATGACTTTTGTCCTTCTAAAGCAAGTTTAAAAGCAACCTTTTCAACACAACTCTTGTTTATGTCTGCAAGGGCAGTACCAGAGTGCCTGTGGTGGATCTTCATCTGGAATCTTCCCTTTCCCAACTCACCCAGGTCCTACCACCCCTAACGTTCTTCACATCACACCTTCCTTGAAGGCCATGCAATGACTTTTGTCCTTCTAAAGCAACCTTTTCAACACAACTCTTGTTTATGTCTGCAAGGGCAGTAGCAGAGTGCCTGTGGTGTATCTTCCATCTGCCATCTTCCCTTTCCCAACTCACCCAGGTCCTACCACCCCTAACCTTCTTCACACTACACCTTCCTTGAAGGCCATGCAATGACTTTTGTCCCTCTAAAGCAACCTTTTACAACAAAACAGGTCTTGATTGTGTCTGCAAGGGCAGTAGCAGAGTGCCTGTGGTGGATCTTCCATCTGGAATCTTCCCTCTCCCAACTCACCCAGGTCCTACCACCCCTAACCTTCTTCACACTACACCCTCCTTGAAGGCCATGCAATGAGTTTGGTCCCTCTAAAGCAACCTTAAAAGCAACCTTTTCAACACAACTCTTGTTTATGTCTGCAAGGGCAGTAGCAGAGTGCCTGTGGTGGATCTTCCACCTGGCATCTTCCCTCTCCCAACTCACCCAGGTCCTACCCACCCCTAACCTTCTTCACACTACACCCTCCTTGAAGGCCATGCAATGAGTTTCATCCCTCTAAAGCAACCTTAAAAGCAACCTTTTCACCAAAACAGGTCTTGATTATGTCTGCAAAGGGCATTACCAGAGTGCCTGTGGTGGGGTTCAAGGTGTAGGAGGAGTTGTGGTGTTTGGAGCTGGACTTGGTGTCGGGTGACAGAGGCTCGCTGTTGCGGTACCAGCTGTAAGTGGACTTGGGGTACCCTTCATTCTCGTGGCAGTGGAGAGAGGCTGTCTTGCCAACAGGCACAGCCTTAGGCACAGTGCATCTAGGAGTCATTGGCTTCACTGTGGGGAAGAGACAAACCATGTAAGTGGCCCTGCTGAGTGGAACTAAACCATTCCTGATGTGCTTTCTGAGGTGGCAAAACTCTCCCCCTCCCCCTCCTCCTCCCCCCATCTCCAGCTGCTTTTAAACCATTTCCAAGAGTGTCACTGTTTCACAGAACCATAGAACTGTTTGGGTTGGAAAAGACCCCCCCCCAAGATCATCCACTCCAACCAGCAACCCAACCCCACTGTGGTCATTAAACCATGACCCAAAGTGCCATGGCCACAGGCTGCATGAGCACCTCCAGGGCTGGGGACTCCACCACCTCCCTGGGCAGCCTGTTCCAAGGCCTGAGCACTCTTGCAGCACAGAAGTTGCTCCTAATCTCCAGCCTGACCCTCCCCTGGCACAATTTCAGGCCATTTCCTCTCCTCCTATCACTTGAGACTAGGGAGAGGAGACCAACCCCCAGCTGGCTGCAACCTTCTGCATAGAGCAATGTGGTCTCCCTCAGCCTCCTCTTCTCCACACTAAACACCTCCAGCTCCCTCAGCTGCTCCTCTCCAGGCCCTTCACTCGTTTCTGGCCAGCTGTGGGGAGCCCCTCAGCCTCTCCTGTTAGCCAGCAGTGCTTGCAGAGCTGTGTGGCTTTACAGTCTCACAGTATCACCAAGGCTGGAAGAGACCCCAAAGGTCATCGAGTCCAACCTGTCACCACAGACCTCATGACTAAACCATGGCACCAAGTGCCACATCCAATCCCCTCTTGAACACCTCCAGGCATGGGGACTCCACCACCTCCCTGGGCAGCACATCCCAATGGCCAACAACTCTCTCTGGGAAGAACTTTCTCCTCACCTCCAGCCTAAACCTCCCCTGGCACAGCTTGAGACTGTGTCCTCTTGTTCTGGTGCTGGTTGCTAGAGAGAAGAGACCAACCCCCACCTGGCTACAACCTCCCTTCAGGCAGTTGGAGAGAGCAAGAAGGTCTCCCCTGAGCCTCCTCTTCTGCAGGCTAAGCAACCCCAGCTCCCTCAGCCTCTCCTCACAGGGCTTATACTTGAGTCCTCTCCCCAGCTTTGTTGCCCTTCTCTGGACACCATCAAGTCTCTCAATGTCCTTCCTAAACTGAGGGGCCCAGAACTGGACACAGGACTCAAGGGGTGGCCTCAGCAGTGCTGAGCACAGGGCACAAGGACTTCCCTGCTCCTGCTGGCCACACTCTTCCTGCTGCAGCCCAGGATGCCCTTGGCCTTCTTGGCCAGCTGGGCACGCTGCTGGCTCCTGTTCAGACAGCTGTCCCCCAGCACCCCAGGTGCAGCAGTACCTTGGACTGTCAGCTGGATGTTGATCTCGTCGATGGTTTTGGTGTCGGCAGGCGCGGCCACCTCGCAGCGGTACGTGGCCGTGTCCATCCTGGTGGTGTTCTTAATCACCAGGGAGGTCCTGCTGAGGATTTCTGCACGAGTTGCAAAGTCTCCTGATAGGGGAGAGAGGGAGAGAGAGAGAAAAAACCATCAGGGTAGTCACACAGAGTCATTTGAGGCATCTGAATTAAGCAGTTGATCTTGGATGGAGGCCAAAGGGGGCTGCAGGAGAGCTGGGGGAGGGACTCTTGACAAGGGCTGGGAGCGATAAAGTCAGACTCTGAGCTGGGAGAGGGGAGACTGAGGCTGGAGATGAGGACAGATAGTGTGGGGAGACACTGGCACAGGTTGCCCAGGGTGTCCCCTCCCTGGAGGTGTTCAGGGCAGGCTGGATGAGGCCATGAGCAACCTTGAGCGTCCCTGCCCATCCAGGAACTGGCTGAGCTTTAAGGTCCCTTCCAACCCAAACCATTCCATGAACCCATGATCAACAAAGCAGCAAGGCAGCAGGAGGGTCCTGCCTCTGACAGACTTGTTTGTCTGTATTGTTTCTGAGGCTGTTTGGGGAGTCTGAGGACAGGAAATCTCCCTACCCTGCATTTTATTGTCAAAGAACACATAAGAGGTTTCCCCATCTTGGATCTTCTTCCACTCAATCCTGGGGTCTGGTGTTACAGTGGATTTAATGATGCAGGACAGCTCCACACCTGGCAGGAGAAATGAAGGAGGTCCAGGTCAGTAGGAAGCAGGTGTACTTTTGCTCTGCTTTGAGCTGCCTTGCCCAGGGTTCTATCAGGAGATGCTGCCCACAAAGCCAGACCTTCCCTTTCATCTGTCTCAAAACCAGAAACACTGCTGGGTTCCAGGAGCTATGGGGGGAGGATGGATGTGGGCCAGCAAAAATAATGGCCCAGCAGCTATCAGCCATGGAGAGGAATGAACACACTGTTCTCTCCAGGCTCTCACTTATGACAAACAAGACCTCCTGACAAGGGTGAGGCCACAGCACTGTCTTGCTGCTAACCACAGCCTACAACGTGAGGCAGGGATGCAGGATCTCCCTGGGTGGTGGCTGGTAATGGACTGAGGACTGGGCTGCCTGGGGCTAAATGCAGCAAACCCTCTCCCCTTTGAAGTATGAAGTATGACAACCCCATCTCCTCCTCAGAAGAGGGCTGGGAGGTGGCCTTCCCAGTACCCCTGGCCTCTGCAGCGGGGCCAAGAGAAAGCAGCAGCGTCCCGGCTCCCTTGTCAGGGTATGAACTGCCAGGCCTCTGCCTCTCCTCCTTTTGGGATCCAGTTCAAAAAAACACTTAGGCAGACACTCTGCAATGCCAGGGGCTTGCAGGGGCCTTCAATAAACCATTTCCACCCAAGTGCTGTGCTGAGCAGGGAGACACACAGCCACGTTCCTGAGTGTTCTTCCAGGCTGTGGGCTCTGCCTCTCCCGAGGAACCACATCCCATGCACAACAAGCAGGGCTTCTCCCAGCTAGGGCACAACAAGCCTGGCTTTTCCCCAGTTAGGGCACTGTAAACACAGTTTGCCCCACTCTGGGCACAACAAGCATGATTTTTTTCCCCTGTTAGGGCACTATAAACATCATTTTTCCAGCTCTGGGCACCAGAAGCATCATTTTTCTCCCAGCTAGGGCACCATAAACATGATTCTTTTCCCACTTTGGGCACCATAAACATGATTTTCCCCACTTTGGGCACAACAAGCATGACTTTTCCCCCACTTAAGGCACTATAAACATCATTTTCCCAGCTCTGGGCACAAGAAGCATCATTTTTCTCCCAGTCAGGGCACAATAAACATGAGTTTTTTCCCAGCTAGGGCACCATAAACATGATGTTTTCCCAGTTAGGGCACAACAAGCATCATTTTTCTCCCAGCTAGGGCACCATAAGCATGATTCTTTTCCCACTTTGGGCACCATAAACATGATTCTCCTCACTTTGGGCACCATAAACATGATGTTTTCCCAGTTTAGGGCACAACAAGCATCATTTTTCTCCCAGCTTAGGGCACCATAAGCATGATTCTTTTCCCACTTTGGGCACAATAAACATGATTTTCCCCAGCTAAGGCACAACAAGCATCATTTTTTCCCAGTTAGGGCCCCATAAACATGAGTTTTCCCACTCTGGGCACAACAACCATGATTTTTCCCCCTCTTTGGGTATCATAAACATGATTTTTTCCCCAGTTAGGGCACCATGAGCATCATTTCCCCCCCACTTTGGGCACCATAAGCATCATTTCCCCCCACTTTGGGCACCACAACCATCATTTCCCCCCACTTTGGGCACCACAAGCATCATTCCCCCCCACTTTGGGCACCATAACCATCACTCCCCCCCCACTTTGGGCACCATAACCATCATTCCCCCCCACTTTGGGCACCATAACCATCATTTCCCCCCACTTTGGGCACCATAACCATCATTTTTTCCCCACTTTGGGCACCATAACCATCATTTTTCCCCCACTTTGGGCACCACAAGCATCATTTCCCCCCCACTTTGGGCATAAGCAGCCTGATTTTTTCCTAGCTAGGCCACTATAAACATAATTTCTCCCCACTTTGGGCACCATAAGCATCATTTTGTCTCCATTTAGGGCACAATAACCATGATTTTCCCCCACTTTGGGCACAAGAAACCTGGTTGCTTGGTGGTTGTTTTTCCCCAGGCAGAGGGCAGTGCAGGCAGCAAGCCCTCCCAGCACTCACTCTGGAATTCCTGCACCACGGGTTTGGTGTTGCTGGATGTCAGCTCCACAGCCAAGAGTCTGCAGCCTGCACACACAAAAAAACACAACAAACAGAAGGTAAAAATGAAATAGCAGAGCTCATAAGTCAGCAAGCTAGGAACACGCTGCCTGCTGAGAGACCTTCGCAGCCAGCCATGAGGAATTGACTTCCCCAGATGAAAAGCTGTTCCCAAGGCACCCAGTCCAGCAGCCCTGAGTTTTTCAGGAGCTCTGCTGGAAATAGAGGAAAATAGAGTGGTTAGGAGGGGCAATTGTAAGAGGGAGGTTAACACAATAGCTGAGGGGAGAGCAACTGATGTTTACCAGGGCCTGAGCACAGCCTTCGACACTGTCCCCACCACATCCTGGTCTCCAGGCTGGTGACACATGGGTGTGATGGGTGACCACTAGATGGATAAGGAACTGGCTTGATGGCTGCACCCAAAGAGTGGCTGTCCATGGCTCCATGTCCCAGTGGAGGCCTGTGACAAGCAGAGTCCCTCAGGGATCAGTCCTGGGACCAGGCTTGTTCAACATCTCTGTGGGTGCCATGGACAGTGGCACTGAGTGCAGCCTCAGCAGGGTTGCTGATGACACCAAGCTGTGTGGTGCAGCAGACAGCTGGAGGGAAGGGATCCATCCAGAGGGAGCTGGACAGGCTGGAGAGCTGGGCAGAACCCAACCTCAGGAGGTTCAACAAGACCAAGGGCAGGGTCCTGCAGCTGGGTGCAGGCAATCCCAGGCACAAATCCAGGCTGGGCAGGGACTGGCTGCAAAGCAGCCCTGAGGAGAGAGCCTTGGGGGTGCTGGGGGAGGAGAAGCTCAGCAGGAGCTCTCAGTCTGCACTTGCAGCCCAGAAAGCCAAGCAGAGCCTGGGCTGCAGCAGGAGAAGTGTGGCCAGCAGGGCAAGGGAGGTGATTCTCCCCCTCTGCTCAGCTCTGGGGAGACTCCACCTGGAGTCCTGCCTCCAGTTCTGGAGCCCCTAGGACAAGAGGGATCTGGAGGTGCTGGAAGGTGTCCAGAGCAGGGCCAGGAGGATGAGCAGAGGGCTGGAGCTGCTCTGCTGTGAGGACAGACTGAAGGAGTTGGGGCTGTTCAGTCTGGAGAAGAGAAGGCTCCCAGGTGACCTCATTGTGGCCTTCCAGGATCTGAAGGGGGCTCCCATAAGGCTGGGGAGGGACTGCTCAGGATCTGAGGCAGTGCTAGGACTAGGGGGAATGGAATGAAGCTGGAGGTGGGGAGATTGAGGCTGGAGGGGAGGAGGAAGTTCTTCCCCATGAGAGTGGTGAAGCCCTGGAATGGGTTGTGCAGGGAGGTGGTTGAGGCCCCAGCCCTGGAGGTGTTTGCAGCCAGGCTGGCTGAGGCTGTGGCCAGGCTGATCTAGTGTGGGGTGTCCCTGCCCATGGCAGGGGGGTTGGAACTGGCTGATCCTTGTGGTCCCTTCCAACCCTGACTGATTCTATGATACAATGACACAAAGCCCAGTGCCAGCATGAGCTGCTTGTGTGTGCCTTGTGCTCATGGTAAAGGAACAGCTCTGGTGAGACCTCACCTGCAGGGCTTTGCTCAGCTCTGGGGCCCCAACACAAGAGGTCTGGATGTGCTTGAGAGGGGCCAGAGAAAGCCACCAAGATGATCAGAAGACAGGCTGAGAGACTTGGGGATGTTCAGCCTGGAGAAGAGAAGGCTCTGGGGAGACCTTGGAGCCTGAAGGCTGGGGAGGGACTGATTAGAAGAGCTTGGGGTGATAGGGTGAGGAGCAATGGTTTGAAACTGGAGCAGAGGAGATTGAGGTTGGACATCAGGAGGAAGTTCTGCACAGTGAGGGTGGTGAAACACTGGAACAGGTGGTCCAGAGAGGTGGTTGAGGTCCTGTCCCAGGAGACATTCAAGACTCAGTGTGGCCCTGGGCAGCCTGATCTGGTTGCAGGTGTCCCTGCTGACTGCAGTGGGGTTGGACAAGATGACTTTTGAGGTTCCCTTCCAACCTGATGCAAGCTGTCAGTCTCTGAACTCTTACTCTGGCAGTGCAGGAGTGGATGTGTTTTTCTGTACATTAATTTGATGGCCAGGAGAAGACAGGGAGCAGAGCAGCCTCTGGAGGTCTGGCCCCTTCCCAGAGGATGAAATGTGCCAGGCCTCCAGCACATGCTGACTACAGCCTCAGGAATTCTAAGACTCAGCATGGTCATGTGAAATGTGAGGCAGTGAATCTGGAGAGGGCTGTGACTCAGGAGGAGCCTGGAGTTCAGCTCTCTGGGTAGAGTCCCAGCCAGACTGACACTGGCACAGAACCAGTGGCAGGAGTTAGAAGGGACCTCTGGAGATCAGCAAGTCCAACCCCCCTGCCAAGGCAGGGTCACCTAGAGAAGGTCACACAGGAACACATCCAGGTGGCTTTGGAATGTCTCCAGAGATGGAGACTTGGAGAGAAAAGCTCAGCCATGCAGTGCTGCAAAGCATCCTCACATGACAAGCTCTGCCCCTTCACTGTCCTCCTTGCTCTGAGCACCAAAATGCTGTTTTCTTCAAGCAGGGCAGATTCAGGTTGGGTATCAGGAACAAGCTCTTCACTATGAGGCTGCTGGAACACTGCAACAGGCTGCCCAGGGAGGAGGTTGAGGCTCCATCCCTGCAGATACTCAAGGTGAGGCTCAACAAGGCCTTGGGCAGCCTGATCTAGCTGGAGGTGTCCCTGCTGCCTGCAGGGGGGTCAGGCTGGATGAGCTCTGCAGGTCCCTTCCAGCCTGGACCATTCTGTGATCCTCTCTGTCACATATTAGTTTGGTTTGAAATAAACCTCTGTCTTTTCTGCTGTGCAAACAGAAGACTGCTGAAATCCAGGGGGGGAGGCTCACTGATTCCCTTGGGCAGCCCATAGTATCATAATATCAGTCAGGGTTGGAAGGGACCACAAGGATCAGCCAGTCCCAACCCCCCTGCCATGGGCAGGGACACCCCACACTACATCAGCCTGGCCACAGCCTCAGCCAGCCTGGCTGCAAACACCTCCAGGGCTGGGGCCCCAACCACCTCCCTGCACAACCCATTCCAGGGCTTCACCACTCTCATGGGGAAGAACTTCCTCCTCCCCTCCAGCCTCAATCTCCCCACCTCCAGCTTCATTCCATTCCCCCTAGTCCTAGCACTGCCTCAGATCCTGAGCAGTCCCTCCCCAGCCTTCTTGGAGCCCCCTTCAGATCCTGGAAGGCCACAATGAGGTCACCTGGGAGCCTTCTCTTCTCCAGACTGAACAGCCCCAACTCCTTCAGTCTGTCCTCACAGCAGAGCAGCTCCAGCCCTCTGCTCATCCTCCTGGCCCTGCTCTGGACACCTTCCAGCCCCTCCAGATCCCTCTTGCCATAGGCTCCAGAACTGGAGGCAGGACTCCAGGTGGGGTCTCCCCAGAGCTGAGCAGAGGGGGAGAATCACCTCCCTTGCCCTGCTGGCCACACTTCTCCTGCTGCAGCCCAGGCTCTGCTTGGCTTTCTGGGCTGCAAGTGCAGACTGAGAGCTCCTGCTGAGCTTCTCCTCCCCCAGCACCCCCAAGGCTCTCTCCTCAGGGCTGCTTTCCAGCCAGTCCCTGCCCAGCCTGCATTTGTGCCTGGGATTGCCTCCAGCCAGCTGCAGGACCCTGCCCTTGGTCTTGTTGAACCTCCTGAGGTTGGCTTGTGCCCAGCTCTCCAGCCTGTCCAGCTCCCTCTGGATGGATCCCTTCCCTCCAGCTGTCTGCTGCCCACACAGCTTGGTGTCATCAGCAACCCTGCTGAGGCTGCACTCAGTGCCACTGTCCATGGCACCCACAGGGATGTTGAACAAGCCTGGTCCCAGGACTGATCCCTGAGGGACTCTGCTTGTCACAGGCCTCCACTGGGAGGCCATCAAACAGCAAGTCAAAGATGATGGAAAACCAGTGCCTCAGAGGCTTGAGCAGAGATGGATCTGAAGGTTCAGACTGCCTTACTCAGAGTAAATAAGAGTCATAACAAGCCTGAATGACCTGAAATTGTGCCAGGGGAGGGTTAGGTTGGAGATGAGGAACAATTTCTTTGCTGCAAGAGTGGTCAGCCTCTGGAACAGGCTGCCCAGGGAGGTGGTGGAGTCCCTATCCCTGGAGGTGTTCCAGAAAGCTGTGGCCATGGCACTTGGGGACATGGTTTAGTGGTGGTGCTGAGCTGATGGTTGGACTTGATGACCTTAGAGGGCTTTTCCAACTGAAACAATTCTATGACTTGAAAGCAGAAAAGGCAGCTTGAAGGGAGCTGTGGGAGAAGGAAAGGCTCTCCAGCATCATGACAGGCAGCTGGCAATCCCTGTGTGCTGCCCTTCAGGGTGGGTGGGAAGCTTCTGGACAGAGAGGATCTGCCACGGCAGGGGCAAAATGCCTCTGGTGGAACAGATCAGACTGCAGGGCAGCAGCCTGAGAGCTGCCCAAGAGCTGCAAAGCTTCTCCCACTGACAGCAGCAGGGCCTGGAACACCTACAGTCCTTTCAGCACTTAGGCAATGTTCCCTGCCAACTCTTAGCCCTCATTGTTTGCTGAATGCTGAGGCCCTCCTCGGCGCCTCAGCTCCCAGCACTTCTGCCCCAAAGAGAGCAGGAGGGCTGGAGGGGAGAGCTGGAGCCTGGCAGGGCTTAGCAGCTGCCTTTTGTGTGCAAAACAATTGATACTCACAATAAGAAAGAAGCCAGCAGCTGATGCAAGCTAAGAGGTGGCCCAAGCCACAACTGCTTAGCAGGACCTTTCCACCCCTCCCCTTCTGCACTGGAGAAAGCCTTTGGGAGAAACCCAACACTGAGCTGGCCTAGAATGGAGCTGGCTGGGGGAGGTCCTGAGCTGCACTGAGTAATGGGGCAGTGCAGTGAGCTCACCCTGCTCCTGCTTTCCTTCAGAGAGCCAGGAGGATGCCACTGCCAGAGCTGGGTCTCAGCAGGTTGAGGCAGGTGCTTCAGGCTTGCTCTGTTTCAGTCAGGAGGTGGTGTAAGCAACCACACAGAATGGGAGGGGGTGGAAGGCACCTCTGGAGATCATTGAGTCCAAGAAAGGATCACCCAGAGCAGGTTGCACAGGAAAGCATCCAGGTGGGTTTTGAAAGTGCCCAGAGAAGGTGAGTCCTCTCTGGGCAGCCTGCTCCAGGGCTCCAGCACCCTCACAGCAAGGAAGATCCTCCTTAAGTTCAAGGGAAACCTCCTGGGTCCCAGTCTGTACCCTCTGCCCCTGGACCTGTCACTGGGCACCACTGAAAGAAGCCCAGCCCCATCCTTTTGCCCTACTCCTTTAGCTCTTGCTCAGCACTGAGAAGGCCCTTCTCAGGCTGCTCTTCTCCAGGCTGAACAGCCCCAGGGTCTCCCAGACTCCCCTCCTCAAAGAGATGCTCCAGGTCCCATAAAGAACTTGTTTGAGCCAGCTATGAAACAGGCCTGGTGCCTCCAGACCTAAGGAATTATGCCCTGAGACACTGACAGGTTCCTCTTCCTCTGTCCATCCTCTTTGATCCTCTCAGCTCATCTGCCTGGGGTTGTGACCCTTGCTGAGCAGAGATTTCACTGATCCTAGCACAACCCCATGGCATTAGAAGGAGCCACTCAGCAGAGACAAGGAACAGTCTTGGGGAAGTCCTTTGGAAGCCTCTGGGCATCTTTTCAGCACCAGTGTTGGGCACTTTGTATTCACAGATCCATGGAATGGGTTGGGTTGGAAGGGACATTAAAGCTCATCCAGTGCCAACCCCCTGCCATGGGCAGGGACACCTCCCACCAGCCCAGGTGGTTCAGGGCTTCATCCAGCCTGGCCTTGAACACCTCCAGGGAAGGGACATCCACAGCCTCCCTGGGCAGCCTCTGCCAGAGTCTCCCCAGGCTCACTGGAAAGATTTCATCCTCATCTCCAGTCTCAGTCTCCCCTCTCCCAGCTCAAAGTCTCATTTTGTCACTCCAAGCCCTTGTCAAAAGTCCCTCCCCAGCTCTCTTGAAGCCCCCTTTAGGTACTCCAAGGCTGCTCTAAGGTCTCCTTGGAGCCTTCTCTTCTCCAGGCTGAACAGCCCCAACTCTCTCATACCTTTCTGTCCCCAGAGGAAAGGTTCTCCAGCTCTCTGATCATCTTTGGGGCCTCCTCTGGACACACTCCAGCAGTACAACACAGACTTCATACAGAGAAGGCATACAACTGCTTGTGCTGTGAGGTCCCTGCTCCTGGAACCAAGAAGGGCTTCTCTTGAGAGCCCAGCTCTGACCACTCAGCTAACTATGGGGACCCTGATTGGCCTTCTGTTTGGGGCAGGTGGCTCTGATCATGAGTTCTCATGAAGGGAGAAGTTGTAGGAGCTGCCTTCTTCAGAGAGCACTCTCCTCAAGCTGGGACCTGCCTTACAGACCCTTCTACATAGGAGAGCTTTCCTCTGAGACCTGAACTAGCAGATGGTTCTAGGGAGCTGCACAGCACCTGGAGGGCCACAGAAGGCAGCTGGAAGAGCATCTACCTGGTCTGTTCTATCCTGGAAATCATGGAATCAATAAGGTTGGAAAAGACCTCAAAGAACAAGTCCAATCTATCACCCAGCAATTCATGACTAACTAAACCATGGCTCCAAGTGCCACATCCAAGCCTTTCTTGAACACCTCCAGGCACAGGGACTCCACCACCTCCCTGGGCAGCACATTCCAATGGCCAATTCCTCTTGCTGGGAAGAACTTTCTCCTCACCTCCAGCCTAAACTTCCCCTGGCACAGCTTGAGACTGTGTCCTCTTGTTCTGGTGCTGCTTGCCTGGCAGAAGAGACCAACCCCCACCTGGCTACAACCTTCCTTCAGGTAGCTACAGAGAGCAAGAAGGTCTCCCCTGAGCCTCCTCCTCTCCAGGCTAAGCAACCCCAGCTCCCTCAGCCTCTCCTCACAGGGCTGTGCTCCAGACCCCTCCCCAGCCTCCTTACCCTTCTCTGGACACCTTCAAGTCTCTCAATCTCCTTCTTGAGCTGAGGAGCCCAGAACTGGACACAGGACTCAAGGGGTGGCCTGAGCAGTGCTGAGCACAGGGCAGAATGACTTCCCTGCTCCTGCTGGCCTTTTGGAACAGCTAGGGGAAGATGGGGAGGGCAAGGGCTCCTTGTTCCTTACATGAGCAGTTTGCTGGAGCAGGCTGGGGGGTGTGTTGTATTTTGTTGTGCTTACAGAAGGTCTTTCTTTAGAAAAATGGTGTCCCTCAAGTAGCCAGCATGGTGACATGGCTCTTCTGAAGTACATCTACTGCAGGGTCAATTCAGCTGGGGGAGGAGGCAGTAATCCCCCAGTGTGGTGTTGCTCTGAAGGAGTTAGGACTCCAGAAGCACTCACCCCAGGGCAGTGGGGCTCCATCTCACCCCAGCCCCCTCTCATTTCTCACCAGCTGCTCACAGCAGGCCCTTCCCCAGCCACTGAACACAAGAGATTTAGCTCTGTCCCTCAGGCACACAGCAGAATGTCAATAAAATCTGAGACAGAAGCTGAGCCCTTGGAGGCTGTGTGAGAGGGTCTGACTTTCCTCCATCTATTGAGTGTGGGCAGAGATCAATGTGGCTGCTCGACTCACTGCTGTGCCAGATTTATTCTGTCTGTGGCAGCAGGATGCTGCAAGTAGCATGCTCTAAATTACAAGAAGGCAAAAGGTCTGGAAGGGAGCAAACCAAAGCAAGAACCTCAGATGGAGGCTGTAGAGCAGCAGTTCACCCTGTGAACATTACTTTGGAGTTTCCCTTGTTGAGCAGCCTGCCTGGGGCTGGGGGAATCATAGAATAGAACCAAAGAATCAGAGAATCAACAAGGTTTAAGAGGGGAAGTGATAATTGATACCTTACCAAATTGCTCCTGGGCCCTACTCCTGTCTCAGCACCAAAGGAGTGCAAGAGTTGCTCAGGCAGAGCAGCAAAGGAGCCTGGGCTCACTGGTGCCTCTCACAGCAGGGCTGGCTCAGGTGCCACAGAGGCTGACAGCACTGGGACAGGCTGCCCAGGGAGGGAGGTGGTGGAGTCCCCATCCCTGGAGGGCTTCAGGAATCACAGAATCATAGAATCAATAAGGTTGGAAGAGACTTCAAAGATCATCAAGTCCAGCCCAACACCTCCTGACTACTAAACCATGGCTCCAAGTGCCACATCCAATCCCCTCTTGAACACCCCCAGGGATGGGGACTCCACCACCTCCCTGGGCAGCACATCCCAATGGCTAACAACTCTCTCTGGGAAGAACTTTCTCCTCACCTTGAGTCTAAACTTCCCCTGGCACAGCCTGAGACTGTGTCCTCTTGTTCTGATGCTGGGTGCCTGGGAGAAGAGCCCAACCCCCACCTGGCTCCAACCTCCCTTCAGGGAGTTGAGAGCAAGAAGGTCTCCCCTGAGCCTCCTCTTCTCCAGGCCAAATCAGCCTCCTGCCCCTGCTGTTAGCACTCTCCTGTTCCAGGAGCCAGGGCATGCCTCCTCTGAGACATTTCTCTGCTCTTGGCAAGTGTTGGTTCTCTGGTGACCACACTTATGGGTGGCTTTGCTTTGCCTCTTAAATCATCATTAGTGGCAACCACACCACCTCCTAAAATGAGTCTTCCAAAGATGTTCCTTTAGGCTGCTTCCAGCCCAGTACAAACAGGCGGCAAAAGGCTTTGTGTGATGAAGTAAAATCCCACTTCAAAGGCCTCAGCACCCAGGAGCTGGAGAGCTGCCTGGCACAGACATGGATTCCTTCCCAGAGCAGCACCCATTGCAGCATGTTCTTAGGGGTTGGAAGGGAGCTCTGGAGATCATAGTGTCAGTCAGGGTTGGAAGGGACCACAAGGATCATCTAGCTCCAGATCACTGAGTTCAACCCCCCTGCCAAGAAAGGGTCACCTGGAGAAGGCCACACAGGAACAGGATGAGGCCTTGAGCAACCTGGGCTGGTGGTGTCCCTGCCCATGGCAGGGGTTTGGAACTGGATGATCTTGAAGGTCCCTTCCAACCTAAACCATTCTGTGAATCTATGAACACATCCAGGTGGGGTTTGAATGTCTGCAGAGACAGAGACTCCACCAGCTCTCTGGGCAGCCTGCTCCAGGGCTCCAGCACCCTTCAGTTAGAGAAGTTCCTCCTCTTCCTCTTCACACAGAACAACTTCTGCTCAAGTTTGTGTCTGTTATCCATTTGTGCTGCCACTGGGCACCACTGCAGCAAGCCTGGTCCCATCATCTGAGGAGAGAGGAGAGGGAGGGAGAGAGGAGAGGAGGAGGAGAGGAGAGGAGAGGAGAGGGAGGAGGAGAGGAGAGGGAGAGGGAGGGAGGAGAGGAGAGGGAGGAGAGGAGAGGAGAGGAGAGGAGAGGAGAGGAGAGGAGAGGAGAGAGGAGAGGAGAGGAGAGGAGAGGAGAGGAGAGGAGAGGAGAGGAGAGGAGAGGAGAGAGAGGAGAGGAGAGGGAGGAGAGGAGAGGAGAGAGGAGAGGGAGAGGAGAGGAGAGGAGAGGAGAGGAGAGGAGAGGAGAGGAGAGCTTCAAGATCATCAAGTCCAACCTATCATCCAACACCACCCGACCAACTAACCCATGGCACCAAGCACCCCATCAAGTCTCCTCCTGAACACCTCCAGGGATGGTGACTCCACCACCTCCCCAGGCAGCCCATTCCAATGGCCAATCTCTCTCTCTGTAAAAACTCCTCCTCACCTCCAGCCTAAACCTCCCCTGGCACAGCCTGAGACTGTGTCCTCTTGTTCTGGTACTGGCTGCCTGGGAGAAGAGACTAACCCCCACCTGGCTCCAACCGCCCTTCAGGTAGCTGTAGACAGCAATAAGGTCACCATCCTGACACCCACCCTTGAAGTATTGATCAGCACTGATGAGCATCCCCTCCTCTACAAAGCCCCAGAGCCCCAGTTTCCAGCCTTTCCTCACCAGAGCGATGTCACCATGCCATGTCCCCCGTGCCACAACGGAGGCACCTGCCAGCTCCCTCTGTGCTGCAGGCTCAGCCAGACACATGGCTGGATCCCAAATGCCATCAGTTCTCCAAAATAGAATCCAGGACAAGGCAGTGAAGTCTCTAGCATGCTTCTTATGGCACTTCTTTTAGCTCGAGAGCTCCAGCCCATGCTTGTCACCGTGACTCATGGTAGCTGAATCACTTTCAAATGCTACACTCAAACTGGAGCTTCAGAGAGAAATTTGCAGCTTTACAGACAGCTCTGCTGTGTTAAACCTCCTCTGTGTGCTGGGTTTAAAGCCAAGCCTGACCTTCCATCTCCTTCCTTCCCAGGCTCTCTTTAAAACCTCTAAGCAGCAATTTGAAGAGGAGGTGAAGCCTTCCTGCCTGGATGCGTTCCTGGGCGACCTGCTTGGCCGCGGGGGTTGGGCTGCAGGATCCCTTCCAACCCCCTACCATTCTGTCATTCTGTGCGGCCTCTGCACCACCCTGGGGTTGTAAGGGCAAGGTAAAAAGGCTCAGCGGGAACCGGGGCCGGTTGAGCCGGTGCCAGCACTGCGCTGCAGCGCGTCGGGCGCTGCCGCTCCGGCGCTTCCCCGCTCCGGCGATCGTAATCAATGCACTGTCAGGCACAAGCAGTACAGAAACATGCAGCTGTATTTAAACACCTGCCCACCAAAGCAACCAAAATATGCCTTGCTTGAGGTGTCCATCAGCACTAAGCCTTGCCTTGATTTGCAATTCAAAAGGAAGAGGGGGGGGAAAGGCATCCGAGCCACGTGGGGCTGCTGCTGGAATCCGCACGCCTCGTTCGGCGCCTCGGCCCTCTGGGTGCAGAGAGGGAGCTGCTGCTGGGTGTTAGAAACACATCAGCTGAACTCTCTGCATGCCAGCACGGTGCTGGCTGCCCGTTTGGAGAGGCTCCCTAGAGCATCCCTCCTCAGGACCCCGAGCGGCAGCTAAAGGACTCGGTGACAAGGACAGCGCAGCCGAGACGCTCACAGCGGCAGGCAGCAGAGGAGCTGCGTTTGAAGGGCAGCTTGGCTGACCCCCAGCACTGTCCCGGCCTCAGAAGTGTTGTGTAGGCAGCAGGGAGGAAGCTGACTGCTAAATGTGTGAGAAGTCTCCAGAGGAAGCCACTCAATGCTGGGGACTGGGTCAGGCAAGGAAAAGGGAGGCCAGGTTTCTGCCCTTGGCTTATTCAGAGGAAATCACCATAAGCCCTCACTCCCAGGAGCATCTGACCATCTGCACCTCCAAACACCCAGCCTGTTGGCTCCCTGTGCTTCAGCCTCTCTACCCTCCCTCCTCTCTACCCCCAGTGCATCCCACTGCAGTTCCACAATGCAGCTGGTGCCAGTGTAGAGAAGGTGGTGGAGGATGGCAGCATGGCACAGGAGTGAGATGCCAGAAAATGCCTAAGCCACTGCTAAGTCTTTTCTGGGGTTGTCCTGTCCAACTGTCTTTTGCTTGGAGTTCTGGGGGTAGTTTGGGGGACTGAAGTGTACCTGTGTTATCTAGAGACTGAATTTATGAAGGGTGCATAAAGAGAATCATGGAATTGTTTTGGTTGGAAAAGACCTCTAAGACCATCCAGGCCAACCATCAACCCAACACCACCACGGCCTTTAAACCATGTCCCAAAGAGCCATGGCCACAGGTTTCTTGGGATGGGGACTCATAGAATCATTAAGGCTGAAAAGGACCTCTAAGATCAAGTCCAACCTTCTACCCAACACCACTAAACCATGTCCCACAGTGCCATGGCCACACATTCCTTGAACACCTCCCAGGATGGGGACTCCACCACCTCCCTGGGCAGCCTGTTCCAGAGTCTGACCACTCTTGCAGCAAAGAAATTGTTTCTCATCTTCAACCTAAACCTTCCCTGGTACAGTTTCAGGCTATTTCCTCTTGTTCTACCACCTGGTACTAAGGAGAAAAGACCAACCCCCACCTCAGTCCAACCTCCTTTCAGGAAGTTGTAGAGAGCAAAACTCCTTTCAGGGAGTTGTAGAGAGCAAAACTTCCAACCCTTGCCCCCAAGTCCAAGGGGCTGGCTGCATGTTTGCTCTGGCATCCAAGCTGCAGGTGAATAGCTCCTTTGGGCTGACAGAAGGCAGCAGGCAGGAGGACCACACTGGTCAAGGAACCAGAGGGAGTTGGGTGCTTTGCTTTCATTCCAGTTTTCATAGAATCAATGAGGTTGGAAAAGACCTCAGAGATCAGCAAGCCCAACCTCTCACCCAACACCTCCTGATGAATAGAATAGAATAGAACAGAACAGAACAGAACAGAATAGAATAGAATAGAATAGAATAGAATAGAATAGAATAGAATAGACCAGACCAGGTTGGAAAGACCTCAGAGATCATCAAGTCCAACCTATCACCCAACACCACCTAATCAACTAAACCATGGCACCAAGTGACTCATCCAGGCTCTTCCTAAACACCTCCAGGGATGGGGACTCCACCACCTCCCTGGGCAGCACATCCCAAGGGCCAATTCATCTTGCTGGGAAGAACTTTCTCCTCACCTCCAGCCTGAACCTCCCCTGGCACAGCTTGAGACTGTGTCCTCTTGTTCTGGTGCTGGGTGCCTGGGAGAAGAGACCAACCCCCACATGGCTACAACCTCCCTTCAGGGAGTTGCAGAGAGCAAGAAGGTCTCCCCTGAGCCTCCTCTTCTCCAGGCTAAGCAACCCCAGCTCCCTCAGCCTCTCCTCCCAGGGCTGTGCTCCAGACCCCTCCCCAGCCTCCTTACCCTTCTCTGGACACCTTCAAGTCTCTCAATGTCCTTCTTATATTAAGGACCCCAGAGCTGGACCCAGGACTCAAGGTGTGGCCTCAGCAGTGCTGAGCACAGGGCACAATGACTTCCCTGCTCCTGCTGGCCACACTGTTCCTGATGCAGGCCATGCCCCCTCCCCAGAGACCAGCAAGCCAAGGCTGACTCAGGGGTGGGCTGCCCTCCTGGAGAACAATGTAGATGTGCAGCCAGAGATTAGTGAACAAAAGCTGAGGAGTGCCTCTGCTCAAATTAAGTAACAGATGGGCCTGGTCTGCGTGGGAGCTGATAAGGGTTATAAAAAGGCCACCACCAGACTGTGGCCAGCCCACCCTGGAAAAAAAACCACCACCACTCAGTCATAAATCCTCTGGGCTGTTATAGCTGCTTGTGCTCATGAGGCTTTATTTTTACCAGCTCTCCTAAACCAGCAGGACTTATTTTAGCTGCATGGCTTGCACTGCTCAGTGAGCAGGGTGCCAGCTCTCTGGTAGCCACCTACAAAGAGAGGAGAGGTGCCCGCCTGGGCAGGGGACATGAGGCAGAATTAACCTAGGGAAGGCAAACCCGACATTGCAGAGCAGTGTTTGGCAGCCCACAGGGTTCTGGCTTTGGCTTCTCCCTCAGGTAGCTGGCTGATGGCAGTGGTTTCTTCTGCCAGGCTGGCAGTAAGGGTGTTTGTGGTGCTCTCTGCAGGACCAGGACCCCACAGGACCAAGCTGTGTGGAGGAGCATTGAATGTTTGTTCAGAGAAGGGCAACCAAGTTGGGGAAGGGTCTGGAGAACAGGGCTGGGGAGGAGCAGCTGGAGAACAGGGCTGGGGAGGAGCAGCTGAGGGAACTGGAGGTGTTTAGCCTGGAGAAGTGGAGGCTGAGGGGAGAGCTCATTGCTCTCTGCAGCTCCCTGCAAGGAGGGTGCAGGGAGGTGGGGGTTGGTCTCCTCTCCCTAGCATCAGGTGATAGGAGGAGAGGAAATGGCCTCAAGTTGTGCTAGGAGAGTCTTAGTTTGGAGCTGAGGAACAATTTCTTTGCTGCTAGAGTGGTCAGACTCTGGCACAGGCTGCCCAGGGAGGTGGTGGAGTCCCCATCCCCAGAGGGGTTCAGGAACCCTGTGCCCATGGCAGCTGGGGACAGGGTTTAGTGGCCACGGTTAGGTCAGTGGTTGCTCTCAAGGACCTTGGAGGTCTTTTCCAACCAAACCAATCCTCAGATTCTATTTGTGGTCATGTGAAGATGTAAGAATTTGCTCTTCCTTTCACTCTCCTCCTGCTCCCCAGCAGAGAAGGCAAGGAGAAGCCTGTCTGTCAGCAGAGCACGTACAGCTCTGGAACCAGATCTTAACCTGTTTAAATCTCCTGATTTAAACTGGCACCTTAAAGACCTTCTCTGTGTTTGCTGCAGAGAAGGCCCATTAGCATCCAGGCCATGCACACAGTCTTTTTATGCCTTCTGGGGTTTTTTCTCCCCCCCCCCCCTCCTTTTTCCTCTCCATTTTGGACAGGAGGATTTACTGTTCCACCTCCTCGTCAGCCAGCAAAGCCCTTGGTCGACACAGAGCCTGCACAGCCCCACTCAGCAGTGGAAGAAGTGGCTATCAAGGAGACATGGAGCCCTCTCAAGCCAAAAGCCTCTCTGAAGAGCAGCCTCCTGCAGACAAATGTTCCTCCTCTTTCCCATGCAGGGAGTTGCCTGGTGAAAGCCACACAGTGCTCTCTGATGGGCTCCCAGAGCTTGGTTTCATCACCTTGGGCTGCAGCTGCAGACACACTGCCCCCAAACACCCCTCTGACATGGGCTCTGCAGGTAAGAATTTCACAACCCTTGGCTGCTGTTTTGCTTGTGGCATTTCAAGGTGTTTAGAGATGAGACGTTAAGGCTCTGCCCATCTGCACCTTCCCAAAGCCAAGGCAGGATCAGATCTGCACTGCCACCCACTTAGGCCTGTGAGAGGAGGAGGAGGCATCCTGAGCCATGCTGCAGAGCCCTCTGAACAGGAAGAGTTCAAGATTACTCATGGTCTTAGCATAAGCCTGAGCTCTTGGCTGGACATGTTGAGCTTGGACCTAGTCCACTAGCAGGCTCTCATGCTCTGCTCTCCCTAAGGGAGCACAGAGAGAGCCAGAGCTGAGCTGATGGCTGGCAACCTGGAGAGACAGCTCCCAGGTTGAAGAGCTTGGCACCCTTAGCCCATCTTAGTGAGATGCATGAAAAGCCTTCTGCTCTGCTCTGCTGAGACCTCACCTGCAGTCCACCTATGGCACCCCCAACACAAAAGGCACCTGGACCTGCTGGAGTGGGTGCAGATGAGGCCACAAAGATGATCAGAGGGCTGGAGAACCTCTGCTGTGGGGACAGGCTGAGAGAGTTGGGGCTGTTCAGCATGGAGAAGACTCCTGGGAGACCTTAAAGTATCACTTCAGCATCTGAAGGGGATCTACAGGAGAGCTGGGGAGGGACTCTTTTCAAGGGCTTGTAGTGATAGGCTGAGGGGCAGTGGTTTGAAGTTGGAGCAGGGGAGATTTAGGTTGGACATCAGGAGGAAGCTCTGCACAGTGAGGATGGTGAAATCCTGGCACAGGTTGTCCAGGGATGTGGTTGAGGTCCTGCCCCTGGAAACATTCAAGATCAGACTTGCTGGGGCCCTGAGTAACCTGATCCAGCTGGAGATGTCCCTGCTGACTGCAGGGGGGTTGGAGAAGATGACCTTTGAGGATCCCTTCCAACCCAATGCAATCTGTGGATCTGTCAGACACAGCCCAGGAGCCAGCTCTGCAGAGCTATCTACATGCTGCTGCCTTCCAGGGGAAGATGAGCAGATAATGCTTTGCAGATGTGGCTGTTCATGCCTTGCCCAGCCCCTTCATCTCTGCATGATCTACTCCTAGCTCTCCTGTTTGGCCAGGCTCAGCCCCTGGCTCCTGGCTCCTCTCCTGGGAAGGACTGACTGTACGTGCAGGATGGGGAGGAAGCAATACTTGGGTGGATGACTAATACCTAATACTGGAGAGAGATTAGGGGCTCGAGAGCTTCCAGCCTGTCAGACTGCATCTCCTTCTCTAAGATATTTCAGCTCCAAGAAAACATGGCAAGAGTGAGAATTTGCCCCTCAGAATCTGGGATGAAGAGGAGTGGGGGGAGGGAACAGCAAGGGAAGAGGAAAGCTGTGCATGGAAGAGGCTGTTCTGACCAGCCCCTGCACTCCTGAATTGCTTCTCCCTTCCCACAACAAAAAGAAATGTGAGGCTGAGCTGAAAGTCTCATTTTTGCCTTGGGTAAGCATCAGGGAACAGGGCCTGAAGGCCCTGCACTGCATTAGATCCCACTGACCAGGGGATTAAGTCCTGCCCAGATCATTTATTTTGCCTTGCTACTTGCCTCTGAGGTCAAGGCCCTTGCACAGATGCTTTGGGCTTGCACTGAGAGCTGGAGTCTCCAGAAGGGAAAAACAGGGGCAGGTGGCTGTGCTGTGTGGCTCTGAGGGGAGACCATGAGGCAGGAGAGCTTCTACTGCCATCTGCACCAAGTCTTTGGCAGAAGCCAGAAGTAAGGCAAGAAGGAAACAGTCAGAGATCCCTTGGCTAGGGGTGCAGCCTGTCCTGAGTGCTGGGCTTGCCATTTGCATGAACAGATGGACAGGGGAATGCCAGCCCAAGAAAATCACTGCCCTCACAGACACTGGGACAGGAGGGGGATCTCAGGTGGTCAGCTGAAACCCCAAGGAATGCAGCTGCTGAGGCTCTCCCAGGCAGTGTTTCCCCATGATCATTTTCATCTGTTAAAGGGCTGCAGAGAAGCCTCATGCCCTCTGAAGTCAGCGTATCCTCCAGTTCAGTCAGGATGCACAGCTCCAGCTCACTGGGGGGACAAAACCAGAACTGAGGCATGGGAAGTCACAGGAAGGGTATAGAACACACTCAGCTGGCAGGAGAGAGACCACTCTGTGACCTCTCTGCCTTCCACCAGCAAAAGGAAAGGCCAGGAACAGAAATGGTGAGCACTGCAGTGAAGTGGGAATACTTGCAGAGGGCAGGCTTGACACCAACCCTTCCTGCCTATTCCCACTTGCCTTCTTCCATTGTTCCCCCCAAGAACTGCCACACAGGCACATCCCACATTGCTTCTCACTTCAGCAAGTCCCTTTCCTCCCCAAAGTGGCAGATGCTGATACCAAATTAGTGCCAAGTAGGAGGGAAGCAGAAGATAACTGCGATAAGAGCTGGGGGCAATGGTCTTCCTCCTGCCCTCTCCCTTCCTCTTGGCAGGGCTCTCGTTGCAGCAGACAGATGCTAAGGGAAGTCTCCAGGGCAGAGCCAGGTTGGTGAGACATGGCAGGCATCTCTGGCCAGGATCAGGGAGGCAGACTGAGCAGCAGTGGGAAAAGGGGGCAAGTTCCTTTATTTTTGTCTTGTGTGGGAATTTGACTCAAGGATTGCTGAGAAGCTCATAAGCCACAGTGACATTTTCCAGGCTGAGTGCCAGCCAAGGCACAGACTTGATCTCAGCAGGTATTTGACTTCTACAGGAGCTAGGATGCTTGGTACCTGCCTGACCCTGGTTTCTGATGAGGACACACATATCAAAAGCTGCCTGAACTGCAAAGACAGGAAATAAGAGGATATGCTATCAGCACCAGGCTTTGCAGTGCTCCTTAGAGTCTGGCTGGGTCCCAACCATCAATACAGAGACTCACAGGGCTTTAGCCTATAATCCTCTATTCCTCTGTCTGTGACTCTAATCTCTTGATCCTCCCTTCTCCTCCAGCCTCTAGCTTGACCAACAAAACACAGAGCCAAAGGTCTGCTTATCAGAGAACAGCCATGTCATCTTCCTGTGGAACATGGCAGCTGGGAAGAGAGGAGAGGTCAGCAGTGGAGAACCTCCCCTGTGGGGACAGAGTGGGAGAGCTGGGGGTGCTCAGCCTGGAGAAGAGAAGGCTCCAGGGAGACCTCAGAGAAGCCTTCCAGTACCTGAAAGGCTCCAGGAGAGTTGGATGTGTTCCTGTGTGACCTGGCCTAGGTGAATCTGCTTTGGCAGTGGGGCCAGACTGGATGATCTGGAGAAGGGTCTGCAGAGACCTCAGAGCAGCCTTCCAGTACCTGAAGGGAGCTACAGGAAAGCTGGGGAGGAAGTTTTTGCAAGGGTTTGTCCTGAGAGGACAAGGGGGAATGGCTTTGAGCTGGGAGAGGGAGACTGAGACTGGAGATTTCTCCCAAACAACCAGCACCAGAACAAGAGGACACAGTCTCAAGCTGTGCCAGGGGAAGTTTAGGCTGGAGGTGAGGAGAAAGTTCTTCCCAGAGAGAGTTGTTAGCCATTGGAATGTGCTGCCCAGGGAGGTGGTGGAGTCCCCATCCCTGGAGGTGTTCCAGAGGGGATTGGATGTGGCACTTGGTGCCATGGTTTAGTCATGGGGTCTGTGGTGCCAGGTTGGACTTGATGATCTTTGAGGTCTCTTCCACCTTGGTGATACTGTGAAATTGTTTAGAGTGAGGCTGGGGAGACTCTGGCACAGGCTGCCCAGGGAGGCTGTGGATGTTTCTTCTCTGGAGGTGTTGAAGGCCAGGCAGGATGAGGTCTTGAGCAGCCTGGGCTGGTGGGAGGTGTCCTTGCCCATGGCAGGGGAGTTAGAACTGGATGATCTTGGTCCCTACCAAGCCAACCCATTCTGTGGTTTCAGGAATCAGAGCTAAGAGCAGGCTGGGGGAGGGAAGAGGAGAGGGCCTGAGCAAGGAGGCAGAGAAATCATTTCTGACAGGACTGGAAGCAGCTTGCCTTTTAAGAACCACATTTTTTTCCCCCAGTTGTACAGTATCATCTTTGTCCTTTCTTTTGTGTGTGTGTGCTTAATTCCAGCCTGGGGTGCAGAGCACAATTGCCTGGCTAATGTGTGGTACAACACATGTACAAATGAAGGCTGCAGGCACCAGGGGGAGCTTCCCATCTGCCCCTGAGCCTGCCACCCAGAGCCAGGGGAGCCACTGCTGTCACTCCAGGCTGGGGAGCTGAAGCCACCCCCTTGCAAGGCAGCTTTGAAGCTCTGCAGTGACTCTGGCAGAACAAAGCATGAGGATCTACAAGGGAGAAAAAGGCTTTCAGCAGGAAGCTGTGGGAGCCATGTGCAGGCTGGGAGATGTGAGCTGAGGGAAGGATGTTCCAGGGGCAGCCCTGACTCACACAGCCAGGTCTGAGGCTTACCTGGTTGGCATCAGGCTGAGCACAGGCTGCAGACCCACAGAGGCTGCAAGGGAGATTATTTTCTTAGGTAGGGAATTAAAGGGAGCCCAAATGAAGTCACAGCCAGATAAAAGTGGAAAGGCTGACGCAGAGCATCTTAGGGAGATGCTGGCATAAAGGAGCAGGGGAAGGGGGGGACAGGAGTTCACAGACTGCATCAGGTTGGAAGGGACACTCAAAAGTCAGCAGGGGCATCTCCAACTAGATCAGGCCATGTCAAGTCTGATCTTGAATGTCTCCAGCGATGGAGCCTCAACCACATCCCTGGGCAACCTGTTCCAGGATTTCACCACCCTCACTGTGAGGAGCTTCCTCCTGATGTCCAACTAAATCTGCCCTGCTCCAGTTTCAAACCATGGCCCCTTGGCCTGTCACTCCAAGCCCTTTCTGAGCAGCCCCTTCCCAGCCCTCCTGTAGGTCCCCTTCAGATACTGCAATGTAGCTATAAGGTCTCCATGGAGCCTTCTCTTCTCCAGGCTGAACGGCCCCAACTCTCTCAGCCTGTCCCCATACCAGAGGCTCTCCAACCCTCTGACCATCTTTGTGACCTCCTCTGGACCCACTCCAGCAGGTCCATGCCCCCCAGCTGGACACAGCACTGCAGGTGAGGTCTCACCATGCCATGTCAGAGCAAAGCCATTGTGCCTAGCCCCAACCTGGCTTCCTGGGCAAGGCAAGCTTGTTTGGTAGGGCAGAAATGAGCCTTGGCACGGAGGGGTTAAAAGATGACTTGTCCTGGGGGATTTGAATGAGATGAGTATCTGGGAACTAACTTCTCCCAGCCCCTGACTTGTTTTTCTCCTCAAACATCTCCTGCTGCTATTTTTAGCAGAGAATTTTCTCAGCTGAATGCTCCCAGTTGAGTCCTGGTCAGAGGCCCTTTTCCCAGAGTGACACAGGCCCAGCAGCATGTCCTGGTCCCCAGTTCAGCTTAGCTCTGTCTCACTGCTGGCTTTGGGCTGTACATGTCACACTGCCATGCTTCTCCTCAGGCATGGAGGGGGCAGCCCTCCTACCATATTAAATGCTCTCACAGCCCCTAAGAGCCAGGGGAGGCTGCAAGAGGGAGCTGAAGAAGGGGAATGGACTGGTCTTGAGGGGTGCCTGTGGGGTTTTAGGAGTATGAATGGTAAAAGAGGTGGGCAGGAGATAGAGAGAAATGATTAAGCTGACATTAATAACAAGGTTTGCTTCTCAGCACTGAGATCTGCTTGGATCCATTCCAGTTCCTCCAAGGGAAACCGTGGAAGCCTTCATTGTTCCTGAGAGTTGCAACTAAAATCAGACTGAATAAAGCTTGAGGAAATACCTCTGAGAGGACAACCCTGCCTTGGCTGCTGGGACTGAATGAGGAAACTCCCTTCCTCTCCTCTGCATTTCTTGGGGCCCTCATTCCTCCAAATGGGGTCACCTGTCCATCAGTCTATCATTCCCCTCCCCTGGCTCCTCACTGCTCAGCCTCCAGCCATGTGTCACTGGAGCCCTGGGGTGGTGCACAGGGAATGAGGAGAGGAGAGGAGAGGAGAGGAGAGGAGAGGAGAGGAGAGGAGAGGAGGAGAGGAGAGGAGAGGAGGGAGAGGAGAGAGGAGAGGAGAGGAGAGGAGAGGAGGAGAGGAGAGGAGAGGAGAGGAGAGGAGAGGAGAGGAGAGGAGAGGAGAGGAGAGGAGAGGAGAGGGAGAGGAGAGGAGAGGAGAGGAGAGAGAAGAGAAGAGAAGAGAAGAGAAGAGAAGAGAAGAGAAGAGAAGAGAAGAGAAGAGAAGAGAAGAGAAGAGAAGAGAAGAGAAGAGAAGAGAAGAGAAGAGAAGAGAAGAGAAGAGAAGAGAAGAGAAGAGAAGAGGAATAGAATGAACCAGGTTGGAGAAGACCTTTGAGATCAGAAGCAAGGCTCTCCTCACTTCTTCCAGCTACAGCTTGCTTCAGTGCCTGCCTGGAGAGATGGGCATGGCAATCAACAGGCCAGATCAGGGCACATGGATGGACAAATTGAGTAAAGCAGGAATGAAGCCCTGGCTCCTCTGTGCTGCTGTGCAGTTGCAGCTGGGGGATCCAGGAGGATGAAGCTCTGGATGCAGTGAATGGAGCACAGACAAGGCTGGTTCCAGCAGAGAAGGTCCCTCTAACAATGGCCCCTTCTTGGGCAGTGGATCTGTTGCCTGTGTGCCTTGGAGTCATGTCAGTGAAGCAAACAGATTGGGAACATATTTGCACTCCCCACAGCAGTACAGAAGCCAACCCAGACACAGAGGAGCAAGCTGGGCTCCTTTCTGCTCCTCTCCTCAGTGCCAAGTTTCCAGCTCTGCTCAAAACCTGTGGCCAAGCCCTGCTTTGGCAGGGCTGAAGGGAGGGGACAGGAGGGTCAGGGAATACTCTGCCTTCAGCTCCTGCTTGCAGCAGTTGGCAGCTGGCTGGAGGAGAGAGGAGCCAGGCTGAACTCGACTGCACACCTCTGAAGGTCCCCCCAGGAGATCAGCTCTGGCACCATGTGGCCGTGCTCCTCCAAATGGGGCCTGGAGCAGCACTCACCTGGGCAACCCACAGATGCTGCAGAGGGACTTGTCCCAGCGGCAGGAGCTGCCTTCCAAAAGCTTCCCCAAGCCCAGCAGGAATCCCAGGAGCCCAGGATTCCTCTCTTGACCTCCATGCACACGATCCAACACACGGGCACTTAACCTTTGAGGCTCCTCTGGAACGCCAGCGCTCCACGGCTCAGTCTGCTTCCCCTAACATCTGCCCCTGCACCAGATGCTGCCAGAGCCTCTCTCTCTCTCTCCTGGCTCTGCTCCCAGCTGAAGGACAGACAATAGGCATTTGAATCCAGGCTCCACTTCCCCTCCCCAACACCCTGGGGGAGATGGCACATCAGAGCCAAGGCAGCGCTGACAGCACAGCTTGCCAGCCGGCGACAAGTCTCTCCAGATCCTGCCCTGCCTTTTCTCTCCTTCCCAGGGTAGCTGAACCACTGGCTGCAGTTGTTACTGGGGCACACAGGCCAGCTCTGCTGGGCAAGCCCTGGCAGCATCCAGCTAGCCAGGATGAGGAACCATAGAATCACAGAATAGCTTCAGTTGGAAGGGACCTTAAAGCTCTTCCAGTTCCAACATCCCTGCCATGGGCAGGGACACCTCCCACCAGCACAGGATGCTCAAGGCCTCATCCAACCTAGGGAGGAGGCATCCACAGCCTCCCTGGGCAACCTTTTCCTGAGTCTCACTACCCCTGCACTGAAGAACTTCTTCCTCAGCTCCACTCTAACCCTGCTCTGCCTCAGCTTCAAACCATTCCCCCCTGGCCTGTCTCCAGACACCCCCAGGAAAAGTCTCTCTGCAGCCTTCCTGCAGGATCCCTTCAGGTACTGGCAGGCAGCTCTGAGGTGCCTCCAGAGTCTACTCTTCTCCAGGCTGAACACTCCCAGCTCCCTCAGCCTGTCCTCATAGCAGAGCTGCTCCAGCCCTTGGCTCATCTTTGTGACCCTCCTCTGGACCTGCTCCAACAGTTCTGACAGGGACATCAGAACTGGATGCAGTGCTGCAGGTGGGGGTCTCACAGGGGCAGAGCAGAGAGGAGGCATTCTTTCAGCACACTGCTGCTGCAGCAGCCAGCCTGAGCCCTCAGCCACTGCTGCCAACATTCTGCCACCCTGGACTCTCAACCCCACCACACAGACCACTTGTTCATGGGCCTCTCCCAGAGCTCTCCACCTTGCCAGCTCACCTGGGAACACCACAGCCACCTCTCAATAGCCTCTAGCTGCAGTGAGCTGATCCAGGCAGTGCCCAGAGGAGCTGTCCCACCTGAAGGAGGTTCACCAAGGGTTCAGCAAGAGCTGGCTTGGGTTCTCCTGCAGAACCATTGTCCCATCTCTCTAGAAATAGCTCTGCCTCTCACATCCTGGAGCCACTCAGCCTGCTTGGCACCGTTTCTCCTGCTTCAGAGACAACAACAGGGAGTGAGAAAAACCTGTCTAGACACCATTTACCTTCCATGGACTCCCATTGCCACATCAAAGCACCACTTCAAACAAGCCTACAAACTGGCCAGGTAATAACCCCCAGCTCTCCTGAGCCTGCTGCAGCCTGCAGCAGTCAGACCCATCCCATTGTGCTTCAGATCTCATCTGTAACCCAGCCCCTTCTGGCAGCAGGGGGGGATGAGAAATCTCTTCACAGGCACCTGGGCAGGTGACCTGGCCTCAGACTGCTCAAGTGGGGGCTCTCTCCTTTCTGCTCAGCATCCAGGTACAAGCAGAAGCCTTTGGTGAGGCACTGGCACAGGTTGCCCAGGGAGGTTGTGGATGCCTCATCCCTGGAGGAGTTCAAGGCCAGCCTGGATGAGGCCTTGAGCAACTTGGGCTGGTGGGAGGTGTCCCTGCCCATGGCAGGGGGATTGGAACTGGATGAGCTTTAAAGTCCCTTCCAGCCCAACCCATTCTGTGACTCTATGAATCAGCAAATCTCCAGCTCCTTCCCAAAGCAGCTTGTCCCACTTGTCCCACCTGCTCTGATGCTGCAGCCCTCACCTCTCCAAAACCATCTCTGGGAATGCTGGGCAAGATTCACTACAACCCAGAGTCCAAAGAATGGAATGAAGCTGGAGGTGGGGAGATTGAGGCTGGAGGGGAGGAGGAAGTTCTTCCCCATGAGAGTGGTGAAGCCCTGGAAGAGGTTGTCCAGGGAGGTGGTTGAGGCCCCAGCCCTGGAGGTGTTTAAGGCCAGGCTGGCTGAGGCTGTGGCCAGGCTGATCTAGTGTGGGGTGTCCCTGCCCATGGCAGGGAGGTTGGAACTAGATGATCCTTGTGGTCCCTTCCAGCCCTGCCTGATGCTATGATACTATGATCTTCCCTGTGGCACCCAAGGCAATGGAGGTCACCAAGAGCTACAGCAGCTTGTGCAGCAAGTGACTATCAGAGAATAGAATCACAGAATTGTCAGGGTTGGAAAGGACCTCAAGGACCATCCAGTTCCACCCCCCCTGCCATGGGCAGGGACACCTCACACCACAGCAGGTTGCTCACAGCCACATCCAGCCTGGCTGCAAACACCTCCAGCCAGGAGGCTTCCACCACTGCCCTGAGCAACCTGTGCCAGGCTCTCACCACCCTCCTGGGGAACAACTTCTTCCTAACATTCAATCTCAATCTCCCCACTTCTACTTCTGTTCCATCCTCCCCAGTCCTATCACTCCCTGGCACCCTCAAAAGTCCCTCCCCAGCTTTCTTGGAGCCCCCTGCAGATCCTGGAAGGCCACAAGCCACAGCAGCTCAGGCAAATGCTCAAGGTACCTTCAACCCAAGGGAGCTGGAGAGGGGTTTTTTAGTGACCTGAGCACGAGTTCCTTGAAGCCAGAGCCCTGGGGAAGCACCTGGCACCAGCACCCAGCACTGACCCTCCGCAGCCACCCCCAGAGCAGCATCCAGCTCATTATTTTAATAAGGGTCCTTTGAAATACCTTCTGTGTGAGGAGACAGCTAAGAAAATCCAGTCTGGCTTTGTTCTGTCTGGGGCAGGAGCAGCCTTTATTTAGCAAACTGCTGCTAACAGCTCTGTCTCATTAGTCAGTGTTTAGGGAACCAGGCTGCAATTGTTCTGAAGCCTGGCGTGGCAGAAAGAGCCTTGATAATGAGGTCTGCAGGAGACGATTCCTCCTGACAGGCCCACAATGACCTAGAAATCCTACTTAATTCCCTCTCAGGGAAAAGTGCTGAGTAACAGCGAGGTGCAGAGGCTCTGGGGGGGCTGAGCTGAGAGGGAGGACGCAGTCTCTGCTCACACTCCGGGCTGCGATGCCAGAGCCGGAGGGTGGAGGAGCCAAGCGGCGCTGTGCAGCGGCTCCCCAGCCCAGGCTGAGGGGAGGCTTGCCAGGCACAGAGGTGTGCTCTGGGGGGGGTTGAGCCTCCTCTCTCAAAGAGCTGCCACCACACAGAGCATGCCGAGGGCTGGGAGCAAGAGTCTGTGTTTAACAGAGCGGTAGAGACACTCCGGAGCGGGTTGGCCACAGCAACCCCAGGCAGTGCTACAGGCTGGGGGCAGAGTGGCTGAGAGCAGCCAGGCAGAGAGGGACCTGGGGGTGCTGGTTGATGGTAGGCTGAACATGAGCCTGCAGTGTGCCCAGGTGGCCAAGAAGGCCAATGGCATCCTGGCCTGCATCAGGAAGAGTGTGGCCAGCAGGAGCAGGGAGGTCATTCTGCCTGTGCTCAGCATTGGTTAGGGCAAACCTTGAGTCCTGTGTCCAGTTCTGGGCTCCCCAGTTTAGGAATGAGGTTGAGTTGCTGGAAGGTGTGCAGAGAAAGGCAAGGAGGCTGGGGAGGGGTCTGGAGCACAGCCCTGGGAGGAGAGGCTGAGGGAGCTGGGGTTGCTTAGCCTGGAGAAGAGGAGGCTCAGGGGAGACCTTCTTGCCCTCTACAACTCCCTGAAGGGAGGTTGTAGCCAGGTGGGGGTTGGTCTCTTCTCCCAGGCAAGCAGCAGCAGAAGAAGGCCACAAGCCACAGCAGCTCAGGGAAATGCTCAAGGTACTTTCAACCCAAGAGAGCTGGAGAGGTTTCTTGGTGACCTGAGCACAAGTTCCTTGAAGCCAGTGCCTTGAGGAAGCACCTGGCACCAGCATCCAGCACTGACCCTTTCATTTTTTTCCATCCCCCCAGTCCTATCACTCCCTGAGCCTCTCAAAAGTCCCTCCCCAGCTTTCTTGTAGTCTCTGGGTCCTGCAGGTGCTGCCTCCTCTCAGGTGGAGGTGAGCTGAGTGCCAGGCAGCGAGGTGGCGGGGAGCTTCGGAGACATTCTGCCCCAACCACTCTTCCTCATGCCCTTGAAGGAAGGAAAATGCAGGAGGCTGTGCCCACACAAACACAGCTTTCAAGTGGTTTGTTTTCAACCAGCAGTGTGGGCACCACGGTTAGGAACCCCCCACCCCCACCCCCGGGGCTGGATGGCCCAGAGCCAGCCAGGCCAGCAGAGGAGGTAGAGGGATTGCTGGAATGTGGGCTGTGAATCCAGCTGACCTTGAGGACCACCCCCAGTAAAGACCCTTACAGGCATGTGCTTGCCACCTGTTTCAGCCAGCAGCCCAGGGACTAAGGCAGGAATCCTGGAACTGAATGGAGGCTCTGTGAAAGAGTGGCCTGAGGACTCCCAGCCACGTGAAGCTGTCGCCAACCTGCGCTCCCGCATCCCTGCAGAGGAATGCATCCCTGCCCACCACGTGCCAGGCTGCTCTCCCCCCTCACCCCAGGACTGCACAGGCATTCCTGTTCAAAGCACAGCTCAAACCCACAAAGGACCTGCTGGGATGAGAAGAAGAGGTGGGGGGAAAAAAAAGAGAGAGCTCAAACTCACAAAGCAATGTGGAAATGAAACCAGCAGCCCAAACAGTGTCTAGAGACAACTGCAGCCAAGTCCCTCGAATGTCAGCACCAGAAGGAGGGCTCTGAAACGGAGAACCCAGCTCAGTCTGCACCAGCTCTGCTGGCACAGACAGAGGAGCTGCCTCAGAGACATGAGGAAAAGACATATGCTGAGAAAGGAAGGACCAGCTTTATTTTACCAGCCTGTGTTCCCACCAGAGATGTGCTTTCAAGGCTGCCTGGCAAAGCAGGAATGAAATCCAAAGGTGCCTCTGCATCTTCCTTGCTGTCATCCCTTTATCAGTTATCTCCAGCCTGCTCTGAGCCAGGAGATGAAAGGATCCTAACACCACTTATCTTCCCACTTAAGAACATGCTTAACAGCTTGCTGCTAAAGAGGAGGCCACTGGAGCCCGGGGAAGCAGCTGTAAATGCTGCAAATGGGTTCCCTCACATTTCTTTTGAAGGAGCTCCTGCTTCTCAATGAGGGACACAGAAAGGAGGGAGGGAGGAGAGGGGGGAAGCCTTTGTAGTGAAGAAACACTTTGCCTCGCCTCCAGAACGTGGAGCTGAGTGACAGATGTGAGATGTCTGTCTCAGGAGTGACCCAGGATGAGCCAGGAATTGAAAAGCTCTTGGGAAACATCTAAGCAGCCAGAATGAAGCTCCAGAATGTGCTCTCCTGGAGGCTGCTCAGCGTTACAGCCAGGGAGGTTTGGAATCCCCTCACATGCTGCAGGCAACCCAGCTCCAGCTCTGAGAGTTGAGGCCAGGTCACTGCCTCATCCCCTGAGCCTCTGTCACAGCCCCTGCTGCCTCATCTCTGAGCCTGACCTTCATCCCCTGAGCCTCTCCCACAGCCCCTGCTGCCTCATCTCTGAGCCTGACCCTCATTTCCTTCTGAGCCTCTCCACAGCCCCTGCTGCCTCATCTCTGAGCCTGACCCTCATCCCCTGAGCCTCTGCCACAGCCCCTGCTGCCTCATCTCTGAGCCTGACCCTCATTTCCTTCTGAGCCTCTGCCACAGCCCCTGCTGCCTCATCTCTGAGCCTGACCCTCATTTCCTACTGAGCCTCTCCACAGCCCCTGCTGCCTCATCTCTGAGCCTGACCCTCATCTCCTGAGACTCTGCCACAGCCCCTGCTGCCTCATCTCTGAGCCTGACCCTCATCTCCTGAGACTCTCCTGCAGAGCCTGCTGCTTCACCTGAGCCTGACCCTCATCCCCTGAGCCTCTCCCACAGCCCCTGCTGCCTCATCTCTGAGCCTGACCCTCATCCCCTGAGCCTCTGCCACAGCCCCTGCTGCCTCATCTCTGAGCCTGACCCTCATCTCCTGAGACTCTCCTGCAGAGCCTGCTGCCTCATCTCTGAGCCTGACCCTCATCCCCTGAGCCTCTGCCACAGCCCCTGCTGCCTCATCTCTGAGCCTGACCCTCATTTCCTTCTGAGCCTCTCCACAGCCCCTGCTGCCTCATCTCTGAGCCTGACCCTCATCTCCTGAGCCTCTGCCACAGCCCCTGCTGCCTCATCTCTGAGCCTGACCCTCATCTCCTGAGACTCTCCTGCAGAGACTGCTGCCTCATCTGAGCCTGACCTTCATCCCCTGAGCCTCTGCCACAGCCCCTGCTGCCTCATCTCTGAGCCTGACTCTCATCTCCTGAGACTCTCCTGCAGAGCCTGCTGCTTCACCTGAGCCTGACCTTCATCCCCTGAGCCTCTGCCACAGCCCCTGCTGCCTCATCTCTGAGCCTGACTCTCATCTCCTGAGACTCTCCTGCAGAGCCTGCTGCTTCACCTGAGCCTGACCCTCATCCCCTGAGCCTCTCCCGCAGCCCCTGCTGCCTCATCTCTGAGCCTGACCCTCGTCTCCCCTCTTTGTAGAGCAACTTGTTATCACAGTGAACCTGGGGCCAGCTTGCCTTTGTCATTTAATAGCTGAGTCAAACTGTCAAAACAGCCAAACAGGATCTGTTCCAAATATTTGCAGCAAGAGGAGGACCATGGAGCCTGCAGCAGAGCACCAGGAGCCTCCCCAGGCCAGGAGAACAGCCTCTATTGTTGCCCACCAGTGAGCTGCTGGTGCGTGACCAGCAAGCCTCAGCACAACATCAGGGACAGAGCCCCCGAGTCCTCCCATGCTCACAGAGCACCACAAATGACAGGAATCTGGAGTCCCCTCTGCCTGCTGGCAGAGCCCCAGCCAGCCAGCCCTGCAGATTTATCAGCCCTGATCAGCTGTTGACTTGGAGAACTCAAGGCATGGTCGGCAACTGGGAGAGGGAAGGCACCGGAGCGCCTCAGAAGCTGCTGCCAGCCCCCAGGCAGACTTCAAAGGGCTTCTCTGGCCCTGTTGTGTGGGAGAGCACGCAGGGCCCGTGGGTGACGACAGCTGTGTGTTGGCCAGGCCCACCAGAGGATTTTTGATGGAGGAAGAGAGAAGCTAGTACCTGGTTTAACCTCCCCTCCAGCAGGCACGAGGCAGCTGCGGCCGGCAGAGCTCCGCACCGCCCTGTGATTTATGGGATGTGAGGGCCTGGCCAAAACGAAGGGAAAACACCAGACACTGAGGGATGCTCCCACCTCAAACAGCCAGTTCTGCTTCAGGGACAGCCCATGAGACTCAGCAGGCACTTCCAAGGCCTTTCATCTGCAGATCAGCAGTTCAAAGATGACTCCATCAGCACTGACCAGCTGAGAGCCATTTGCTCATGCAGAAGAACTGAGACAAGGCACCAGCTCCTCGCTCCCTGACAGATCAGATCTGCCCCATCCAAGTCCTTTAATAGGAGGCTGGTGGATCACTGGAACAGGTTGCCCAGGGAGGTGGTTGTGGCCCCTTCCCTGGAGATATTCAAGGTGAGGCTCAAGGAGGCCCTGGGCAGCCTGATCTAGTTGGGGATGTCCCTGATGACTGCAGAGAGGTCAGACTGGGACAGTCGTTGGAGGTCCCTTCCAGCCCAGACCCTTCTATGACTCTGTGTGCACTACAGCCTCAGCAAGGAGAGTGGAATGGAGTGGAATGGAGTGGAGTGGAGTGGAGTGGAATGGAATGGAATGGAATGGAATGGAATAGAATAGAATAGAATAGAATAGAATAGAATAGAATAGAATAGAATAGAATAGAATAGAATAGAATAGACCAGGTTGGAAGAGACCTTCAAGATCATCCACTCCAACCTATCACCCAGCACCATCTGATCAACTAAACCATGGCACCAAGCACCCCATCCAGGCTCTTCCTAAACACCTCCAGGGATGGGGACTCCACCACCTCCCTGGGCAGCACATTCCAATGGTCAATCTCTCCTTCTGGGAAGAATTTCTTCCTAACATCCAGCCTAAACCTCCCCTGGCACAGCTTGAGACTGTGTCCTCTTGTTCTGGTGCTGGTTGCTAGAGAGAAGAGACCAACCCCCACCTGGCTACAACCTCCCTTCAGGCAGTTGGAGAGAGCAAGAAGGTCTCCCTTGAGCCTCCTCTTCTCCAGGCTAAGCAACCCCAGCTCCCTCAGCCTCTCCTCCCAGGGCTGTGCTCCAGACCCCTCCCCAGCTTTGTTGCCCTTCTCTGGACACCTTCCAGCAACTCAACCTCCTTCCTAAATTGAGGGGCCCAGAACTGGACACAGGACTCAAGGTGTGGCCTAACCAGTACTGGTTTGTTTGTGTTTTGTTGTATTTTGGTTTGTTGTGGTTTGGTTTTGCTGTTTCTTCTTTCTGTTTTGGTTTGTTTGTGTTTTGGTTTGGTTATGGGTTTTGTGTTTTGGTTGTGTTTTGCTTTGGTTGTGTATTGGTTGTGCTTTGGTTGTGCTTTGCTTTGGTTGTGTTTTGGTTATGTTTTGATTGTGCTTTGGTTGTGTTTTGGTTGTTCTTGTGGTTTGTTGTGTTTGGTTGTGCTTTGGTTGTGTTTTGGTTGTGTGTTGGTTATGTTTTGGTTTTACATTGGTTGTGCTTTGGTTTTGTTTTGGTTGTGTTTTGGTTGTGCTTTGTGTTTTGGTTGTGTTGTGCTTTGCTTTGGTTGTGTTGTGGTTGTGCTTTGGTTGTGTTTTGCTTTGGTTGTGTTTTGGTTGTGCTTTGGTTGTGCTTTGGTTGTGTTGTGCTTTGGTGGGTGGTGCTCTGTGTTTTGGTTGTGTTGGGTTGTGGTTGTGTTTTGGCTGTGTTTTGGTTGTGTTTTGGTTGTGTTTTGCTTTGGTTGTGTTTTGGTTGTGCTTTGGCTGTGCTTTGGTGTGTTTTGGTTATGCACTGGTTGTGCTCTGGTTGTGCTTTGGTGGTGCTCTGTGTTTTAGTTGTGCTTTGGTTGTGCTTTGGTCGTGCTTTGCTTTGGTTGTGTGTTGGTTGTGTGTTGGTTGTGTGCTGGTTTTGCTTTGGTTGTGCTTTGGTTGTGTTTAGTTTGTGTCTTGTTTTGGCTGTGTTTTGGTTGTGTTGTGCTTTGCTTTGGTTGTGTTTTGGCTGTGCTTTGGTGGTGCTCTGGGTTTTGGTTGTGTTTTGCTTGTGCTGGGCTGTAGTTGTGCTTTGGTTGTGTCTGCATTTTGGTCGTGGTTTGCCTTGCTTTGATTTGGTTGCAATGTTTAGATTCCCACCCTGGAAGTCAGGCCTGGTCCAGAGGTGCAAGTCACTGCTGTCCACAGAGCTGGGACTTCCCTTCCTCAGGGCTGCAGAGGGCCTGGAGGATGTTCAGCAGGCTCTAAAAATAGCCAACTCCAAACCCCGCGGTGGGGTCTGAGGAAATGTTTCTCTTTGGGCTTTTGCAGGGATCAATGCAGAAGGGGGAGGGGGGGGAAGGCAAGATTAAAGCAAGGATTTAAGTGTGCATTAAAAATAGCTGTTGATAAGATCCTTTGAGGGGATAAAAGCTGTTTTACAGAAGCAGCAGGAACTGCAGGACTTTGCAACACCTTCCCTGCTGGCAAGCGTGGAAGCTCCCGGAAATCATTCAGGAGAGTGTTAGCAGCCAGAGCCCTCAGGAGGAAGTCCATTAGCAGGCAGCAATCTCCTTAATGGACCCTCGAGGTCCAGGGTAGAAGCTGCCCTGCCCATGGACACACTGGGTTCCTTCCACAGCTGCGACTGGGGGGCTGCTCACCCAGCCATTCTCATCAGGAGGGGCTGGAGCCTGCCCAGGGAAGGGTCTGGAGAGCAGGGCTGGGGAGGAGCAGCTGAGGGAACTCAGCCTCCTCCACACTAAACACCCCCAGTTCCCTCAGCTGCTCCTCCCCAGCCCTGTTCTACAGACCCTTATCATAGTATCACAGTATCAGTCAGGGTTGGAAGGGACCACAAGGATCAGCCAGTTCCAACCCCCCTGCCATGGGCAGGGACACCACACACTAGATCAGCCTGGCCACAGCCTCAGCCAGCCTGGCTGCAAACACCTCCAGGGCTGGGGCCTCAACCACCTCCCTGCACAACCCAGTCCAGGGCTTCACCACTCTCATGGGGAAGAACTTCCTCCTCCCCTCCAGCCTCAATCTCCCCACCTCCAGCTTCAGTCCATTCCCCCTAGTCCTAGCACTGCCTGAGCTCCTGAGCAGTCCCTCCCCAGCCTTCTTGGAGCCCCCTGCAGATCCTGGAAGGCCACAATGAGGTCACCTGGGAGCCTTCTCTTCTCCAGACTGAACAGCCCCAACTCCTTCAGTCTGTCCTCACAGCAGAGCAGCTCCAGCCCTCTGCTCATCCTCCTGGCCCTGCTCTGGACACCTTCCAGCCCCTCCAGATCCCTCTTGTCCTAGGGGCTCCAGAACTGGAGGCAGTACTGCAGGTGGGGTCTCCCCAGAGCTGAGCAGAGGGGGAGAATCACCTCCCTTGCCCTGCTGGCCATACTTCCGCTGCAGCCCAGGCTCTGCTTGGCTTTTCGGGCTGCAAGTTTTGTTGCTCTCCTCCAGCCCCTCCATGACCTTCTTGGAGTGAGGTGTCCAAAACTAAACCCAAGCTCCCAGGTGTTTTGTCTGGAGAAGAGGGGGCTGAGGGAAAACTTCACTGCTTTCTACAGCTCCCTGAAAGGAGGTTGGAGCCAACTGGGAATTGGTCTCTTCTCCCTAGAATCAGGTGATAGATGAAAAGGAAATGGCCTGAAATTGTGCCAGGGGAGGGTTGGGTTGGAGATGAGGAACAATTTCTTTGCTGCAAGAGTGGTCAGGGACTGGAACAGGCTGCCCAGGGAGGTGGTGGAGTCCCCATCCCTGGAGGTGGTCAAGAGGGGATTGGATGTGGCACTTGGTGCCATGGTTTAGTCATGAGGTCTGCGGTGGCAGGTTGGACTTGATGATCTTTGAGGTCTCTTCCAGCCTTGGTGATACTGTGAGACTGTGAGATGTGTGGCCATGGCACTTGGGCACATGGTTTAATATCCATGGTGGTTTTGGGTTGATGCCCCTGCCATGGGCAAGGACACTTCTCAACTAGACTTGGCTGCTCAAGGTCTCATCCAGCCTGGCTTGAAACACGACCAGGGAGAGGCATCAACAACCTCCCTGGGCAGCCTCTTCTAGAGTCTCACCACCTTCATACTGAAGAACTTCTTCCTCAGCTCCATTCTAACCCTGCTCTCCCTCAGCTTCAAACCATTCCCCCTTGTCCTGTCTCTACACACACACAGAATCCCCTTCCAGCCTTCCTGTAGGATTCCTTCAGGTGCTGGAAGGCAGCTCTAAGGTGCCCCTGGAGTCTTCTCCAGGCTGAACAACCCCAGCTCCCTCAGCTAAACCCTTGCAATGCTGCTGAGCATCATCAACTGCTTCCTCCTAGCCACATGCCCCAGCTCCAGCACCCTGCAGGGTTAAAGCTCAGTGCCTTCAGAGGAGCCAGCTGTGCCCAGCTCAACTAAGAGGACTCCTCAACCCCCCCCTGGGCTTACATTTGTGGCTTAATAATCAGGTACATCGATGGGAGGAGGTTAAGAGCCTGTTCCTGGCTTTAACTCTCAAATCCCTGGGATTTATGACTTCAAAATCAACCACAAAAAGAGGTAAACCTTGAGCATTATCTGAACACAATTTAATTTCACCTCCTTCATCTACTGCTGGGCTGAATCCTTCATTTCCCCTTGCTAACTGCCTCTGTGCTGAGCCCCGTGCTCCAGCCCACCAGGAGCACTCCCCAGCCCAATCCATCCTGTTTATTTATCCTGACAACTGATTCTTGCATGACAGAACAATCCCCATTAACTTCTTGGAGCCTATCTCAGGTACCTGTGGGCTGTCAGGTCCCAGCATGCCCAGGGCTGCTTTCTCTCTTTAATTAGCTCATGCCAGCCCAGCGTGGACTGGACTCCCTTTGACAGCACTCAGCAGCTTGCAGGTTGAGTCCCTGGGAATCCTCCCCCAGCTGTGCTCCCAGGAGCCAGGGGGAACTGCAGAGATGATTCTGATTTTCACTTTTTACTCTCTTTTTTTTTTTGCCAGCTCTCATAAATTTTCCTTCTGCATCTGCTGCTCTTTCTTTTCCTCCCTGCCACTGGGCTGGTTTGGAGCAGGCACCAAAAGCAATTTCCTTCCATACCCAAGGCAGCAGAGAAGGAGCTTTGACAAGACACTTAAAAGAACTGCAGGGGAACTCTCTCTCTCTCTCTCTCTCTCTCTCCAGACCTCTCTTCTTGCATATGAGTAGGTTTGAAAGGGAATTTGAAGGCCAGGCTTAGGATGCTGCTCTAATAAGCACTGGGCACCAGCTCAGTGCTGCAGCTGTCCTGGTTTTGCACTTCCAAGCTGCGTGCTGGACAGCTGAGCTGGGGGCACAAGGAGCCACACAAAGCTCCCTTACAAGTGCAGCAGGGGGTGCTGGGGAAGGGGTGCTGACAGCCCCTCAGCTGGCCATTGCTGTGCAGGAAACATCACAGAGCCACACAGAATTGTGAGGGTTGGAGAAGGCCTCCAAGACTGAGCGAGTGCAGGGGGCAAGGAGGCTGTGAGGGGCCTGGAGAATGAATCTGATGACTGCAGGAGGAGCTGGGGATGGTTAGGCTGGAGAAGAGGAGGCTGAGGGGAGACCTCATGGCTGTCTACAGCTACCTGGTTGTGGAGAGGCTGCTGCTGGTCTCTTCTCACAGGGAATTAGTGGCAGAACAAGAGGGAATGACCTCAAGCTGCCACTGGGCAGGTTTAGACTGGACAGTAGGAAGCAATTTTCCCCAGCAAGAACGGACAGGGACTGGGATGTGCTGCCCAGGGAGGTGGTGGAGTCCCCAAGCCTGGATATGTTGAAAGGTCCTTTGGATGTGATGCTTGGGGATATAGTTTAGAGGTGAACTTTGCAGTTCTGAGGTTCTGGGCTGGGCTTGGTGGTCCTGAGGATCTTTTCCCACCTCAATATTTCTGTGATCAAGTCCAACCACTGACCTAAAACTACCATGGCCTTTAAACCATGTCCCAAGGTGCCATGATCATTAACACACACACACACACCCCTCCCTCACTGCTCATCCCCAGGGGAAGCCTGCATGGCCTCTGCTTGTCTGAAGTGGGAAGGTTTGTGAGTGAGGAGTTGGTCATCCTTCAGACCAGTGCTCTGGGGAGGTCCCCAGAGTGCTTTGCTCTCCTGTCCCCCACCGCTGCACATTTTTGCTGGTGAGCCTCTCCCTGTGAGGAGAAGCTGAGGGAGCTGGGGTTGCTTAGCCTGGAGAAGAGGAGGCTCAGGGGAGACCTTCTTGCTCTCTCCAACTGCCTGAAGGGAGGTTGGAGCCAGGTGGGGGTTGGTCTCTTCTCCCAGGCAAGCAGCACCAGAACAAGAGGACACAGTCTCAAGCTGTGCCAGGGGGAGGTTTAGACTAGATGTTAGGAAGAAGTTCTTCATAGAAAGAGAGATTGGCCACTGGAATGTGCTGCCCAGGGAGGTGGTGGAGTCCCCATCCCTGGAGGTATTCAAGAGGGGCTTGGATGTGGCACTTGGAGCCATGGTTGAGTTGTCAGGAGGTGTTGGGTGCCAGGTTGGACTTGATGATCTCTGAGGTCTTTTCCAACCTGCTTGATTCTATGCTTCTAAGAAGAATTCCACTCTCCAAACAATCCCTCTGGACTCAATACTGAGGGTGTTAGCACTCTGAAGGGCCCTGAGCAAACAGAGACCTGAGCTTTCCAGCCCAAACCAGACAAACCCAGCCCAGATTTGCTGTGGTGGTTTATTTTTGCTGAAACTGAGCACTCTGCTTTCCAGCAGGAGAGCTGCAACCCAGCAGATGATTTCCTCCACCCCCCAGGCACAGCTATTGACACAGCTACACCCAAGCAGCAATCCAGCCCCTTTGGCTGAAAATTAAGCCTGTGTCCAGGACACTCATTAGTGCAATTAAAGCCATTAAGTGCTTCTCAGGCCATGTCCTGACTCAGCCAAGGGATGGGTTGTGGTGCAGGGCACACACCCTTCGCTCCTCCTCCACATGGAGCTGGGTTGGGTTTGGATCCTGTGTCTCCTGAGCACATGATACTCCCTGGGGGGTTCAGAGGGAAGGCAAACAGCCCTTATCAATTGGGAAAAGATGGTGCAGTGCATACTGCAGCTGATGGAGAAGCCAGATTGAGGCTGTAATTATCCTAATTAATTTCCTATCTCGACTTCATCTCTTTTGCTCTCAACAGCAGTTTCAAAGCAGGGCCACTGGCTTGTAGGCACAGAGCTGGTGTTTCACCTGGCTGAGGGGCAGGTCAGCAAGACAGGCTCCTGCCTTGGCAGAACAGTGCCACAGTCTCACAGTATCACCAAGGTTGGAAGAGACCTCGAGGATCATCGAGTCCAACCTGTCACCACAGACCCCATGACTAGACCATGGCACCAAGTGCCACATCCAATCCCCTCTTGAACACCCCCAGGGATGGGGACTCCAGCACCTCCCTGGGCAGCACATCCCAATGGCGAACGACTCTCTCGGTGAAGAACTTTCTCCTCACCTCGAGTCTAAACCTCCCCTGGCACAGCTTGAGACTGTGTCCTCTTGTTCTGGTGCTGCTTGCCTGGCAGAAGAGACCAACCCCCACCTGGCTCCAACCTCCCTTCAGGGAGTTGGAGAGGGCAATGAGGTCACCCCTGAGCCTCCTCTTCTCCAGGCTAAGCAACCCCAGCTCCCTCAGCCTCTCCTCACAGGGCTGTGCTCCAGACCCCTCCCCAGCCTCCTTGCCTTTCTCTGCACACCTTCAAGTCTCTCAATCTCCTTCTTGACCTGAGCAGCCAAGGACTGGACACAGGACTCAAGGGGTGGCCTAACCAATGCAGAGCACAGGGCACAAGGACTTCCCTGCTCCTGCTGGCCACACTCTGCCTGATGCAGGCCAGGATGCCCTTGGCCTTCTTGGCCCCCTGGGCACACTGCTGGCTCATGTTCAGGGAGCTGTCAACCAGCACCCCCAGGTCCCTCTCTGTTTGGGAGCTCTCAGCCACTCTGATCCCAGCCTGTAGCACTGCCTGGGGTTGCTGTGGCCAAAGTGCAGCCCCTGGCACTTGGACTTGTTCAATGCAATCCTGTTGGCCTCTGCCCATCTGTCCAGTCAGTCAAGGTCCCTTTCCAGAGCCCTTCTGCCCTTTAACTGACCAACATCTGCTCCCAACTTGGTGTCATCTGCAAACTTGCTGATGACTGACTCAATCCCCTCCTCCAGATCATCAATGAAGATGTTAAAGAGCACAGGGCCCAGCACTGATCCCTGGGGCACACCACTGGTGCCTGGCTGCCAGCTGGCTGTGGCACCATTCACCACCACTCTCTGGGCTCAGCCTCCAGCCAGTTCCTAACCCAGCTCAGAGTGTTGCAGTCCAAGCAACAGGACTCCTGAGGAGCCCCCTTGGGCTGTGGACATCTTTTCCCCTTGCTTTAACTCCCTCCCACCGCTCCCAGCCTGCTCTGTGAGGAGTTCACGAACCTCCTCCGGATCATCAGGGCTTGGAGCAATCAACTGTGAGGCATTAGCTCCAAATGTACAGCTGGGAGGCCAGCTCTGCTCCAGCACACACACAAACACTCCTCACTGGGGCTGATAAAGCAGCCAGCACCAGTTTGCAAGAGGAACTGAGAGAATAACCCAAGTGAGCTGCAAGGAAACTGAGTCAGGGCTGAGCAGTGCTGGAGACCCTCAAATGAGGAGCAGGCTGCCTGGAGGGGCAGGAGCCAGAGCCAGCCACAGCAGGACAGCTTTTGTCCTACTTTGTGAAGCTAAGTGCAGAAGCTCACTCCACTTCATTTACTTCTTTAGATGGTTTCTGGCAACTTCCCCTGTGGAGGAAGGGGATTCTGCCCCTCTGCTCTGGTGGGACCTCACCTGCAGCTCTGTGTCCAGCTCTGGGGGTTCCAATACAAGAAGCATCTGCTGAAGAGGCTCCAGAGGAGGCCACCAAGATGATCAGAGAACCTCCCCTGTGGGGATATGCTGAGAGAGTTGGGGCTGTTCAGCCTGGAGAAGAGAAGGCTCCAGAGGGACCTTAGCACAGCCTTCCAGTACCTGAAGGAGGCTGCAGGAGAGTTGGGGAGGGACTTTGGACAAGGGCTGGGACTGATATGATAAAATGAGGGACACTGGTTTTGAGCTGGTAGAAGGGAGAATGAGACTGGAGATGAGGAAGAAATTCTTCCAGTGAGGGTGGGGAGACACTGGAACAGGTTGCCCAGGGACATGGTTGAGGCCCATCCCTGGAGACACTCAAGACCAGACTCAGTGTGGCCCTGGGCAGCCTGATCCAGTTGGAGGCATCCTGCTGACTGCAGGGAGATTGGACAAGATGCCCTTTGAGGGTCCCTTCCAACCCAATGCAACCTGTGACTGTGAGCCCTCAGTGTGTGGACAGATAACTGGACAACAGCTGCAGTGGACCAAGAGAGCCAGGATTCAGCTTGCAGAGGAAAATAAACAGGTCAGTGAAAGCAGCTGAGTTCACAGCAGAGCAACACCTCAATCCACAGCTCCTGCTCCCCACTAAGAGAAACCAGACAACAGGAGGGAAGGGAGGCCATCCAGAGGGACCTGCACAGGCTGGAGAGGTGAGCCCATGACAACCTCTCAAGACAACCTTACAAGACCAAGGGCAAGGTCCTGCAGCTGGGTCAGGGCAATCCCAAGCACTGTTAGAGGCTGGGCAGGGACTGGCTGGAGAGCAGCCTTGAAGAAAAGGCCTTGGGGGTGCTGGGGGAGGAGAAGCTCAGTAGGAGCCAGCAGTGAGCACTTGCAGCCCAGAGAGCCAAGCAGAGCCTGGGCTGCAGCCACAGAAGTGTGGCCAGCAGGGCAAGGTTTAGTTGACCAGATGGTGTTGGGTGATAAGTTGGACTCAGTCTCAAAGGTCTTTTCCAACCTGGTCTGGTCTATTCTATTCTATTCTACTCTATTCTACTCTACTCTATTCTACTCTACTCATCCCAATTTCATTTAGTTCATGTATTTATTATTTCTCCCCTTCCCTCCTCTCTTGCCTGCAAAGCAAGCCTGCTCCACTCTGCTGAGACCACAGCTGCAGCTCTGGAGCCAGTTCTGGAGCCTCTGTGCCAGGAAGGCTCTGGAGGGGCTGGAAGGTGTCCAGAGCAGGGCCAGGAGGAGGAGCAGAGGGCTGGAGCTGCTCTGCTGTGAGGATAGACTGAGAGAGGTGGGGTTGTTCAGTCTGGAGAGGAGAAGGCTCTGAGGAGACCTAATTGTGGCCTTCCAGGATCTGCAGGGGGCTCCAAGAAAGCTGGGGAGGCACTTTTGAGAGTGTCAGGGAGTGATAAGACCGGGGGGGGATGATAAAAACATCTAGAAATGGGTTGAGATTGACATTGGCTGTTAGGAAGAAGTTGTTCCCCAGGAGGGTGGTGAGAGCCTGGCAGAGGCTGCCCAGGGAGGTGGTGGAAGCCTCACTCCTGGAGGTGTTTGCAGCCAGGCTGGAGGTGGCTGTGAGCAACCTGCTGTGTGAGGTGTCCCTGCCCATGGCAGGGGGTTTGGGACTGGATGAGCCTTGAGTTCCCTTCCAACCCTGACCCTGTGATTCTATGTTTTCCTCTTGGACTCTGCTCGTGCTCCAGGGCTCAGGTCACCCTCAGAAACATCCAGAGCCAAGAGGGAATGTGCTGGTGTCACATTCTGTGTCAACAGCTGTAAAGTAGATGTGCCTCCAACCACGCTTTGGTGGTGATGCCAGATCTTGCTGACCCAAATAGGAACACCAAGCCCTTCCTAAGAATGTTGTTTTGGCATGGCTCTCAAAGTGTGCACTCAAAGTGTGTCCAGTTCTGGGCCCTTCAGTTTAGGAAAGATGTTGAGATGCTGGAAGGTGTCCAGAGAAGGGCAAGGAGGCTGGGGAGGGGTTTGGAGCACAGCCCTGTGAGGAGAGGCTGAGGGAGCTGGGGTTGCTTAGCCTGGAGAAGAGGAGGCTCAGGGGAGACCTTCTTGCTCTCTCCAACTCCCTGAAGGGAGGTTGAGCCAGGTGGGGGTTGGTCTCTTCTCCCAGGCAAGCAGCAGCAGAACAAGAGGACACAGTCTCAAGCTGTGCCAGGAGAGGTTTAGGCTGGATGTTAGGAAGAAATTCTCCCAGCAAGAGAGATTGGCCATTGGGATGTGCTGCCCAGGGAGGTGGTGGAGTCCCCATCCCTGGAGGTGTTTAGGAAGAGCCTGGATGAGGCACTTGGTGCCATGGTTTAGTTGACCAGATGGTGTTGGGTGATAAGTTGGACTCAGTCTCAAAGGTCTTTTCCAACCTGGTCTATTCTATTCTATTCTATTCTATTCTACTCTATTCTACTCTACTTTATTCTACTCTACTCATCCCAATTTCATTTAGTTCATGTATTTATTATTTCTCCCCTTCCCTCCTCTCTTGCCTGCAAAGCAAGCCTGCAAACACTTCCCATCAGAAAATCCCAGTGAGCAACTCATCACAACTGGAGCTGGGCTGACAGCGTTTCCACCCAGTGATTTTTGGCACTGACAGCTGCCTCAACAGTTGTTGGTGGCTGGGACAGATGGACTTCACATATGAAATAACTGAAAGGAAGGAAGGGAGAAAGGAAGGGAGGGAGAGGGAGAGAAAGGAAGGGAGGGAGAGGGGAGAAAGGAAAGGAAGGGAGGGAAAAAGGGAGGGAGAGGGAGGGAAAGGAAGGGAGGGAGAGGGAGGGAAAGGAAGGGAGGGAGAGGGAGGGAAAGGAAGGGAGGGAGAGGGAGGGAAAGGAGGGAGGGAGAGGGAGGGAAAGGAGGGAGGGAGAGGGAGGGAAAGGAAGAGAAGGGGAGGGGGGAAAGAGGGAAAGGGAAAAAGGGGGAAAGGGGAAGGAAGGAAGGGGGGAAGGGAGGAAAGGGGAAGCAAGGAAAGGGGGAAGCAAGGAAAGGCAAAAGGGGAAAGGGGAAGCAAGGAAAGGGGGAAGCAAGGAAAGGGGGAAGCAAGGAAAGGGGGAAGCAAGGAAAGGGGGAAGCAAGGAAGGAGGGAGGGAAATGAGCCCTTCTGCTCTGGAGAGCTGAAGAAGCCTTTTCTGCAGAACCCAACACGTTAGCAAAACCTCGGAATGAAATCAAAGGGAGATTCGATACTCAGCTCCAAAACTGAGTATCAAAGCTGCCAGCAGCTTGCCCTATCTCCTCCCCACATCAACATTTTTGCTTCCAACAGGAAATACTTGAGAGTTCTGGGAAGGCCTCCACAGCTCTGCATGTGAAGCCCTCACCATCCAAATATCTCTTTGCACAGAGACCTCAGAGCAGGACCTAACACCGATGCCAGTTGCAAGCCCCTCTATCCACCCCTGCTGCCAAGAGCTTCCACTGGTATGGCCATGGCATTTCTCTGATGTGCAGAAGCTTTAGATGCTTCTAGTGCCTACAGCAGGGTATGCAGAGTGCTCCATGCTTCCCTGCCTCTTGCTCTGTGGCGATGTTTTAAGGCTGTGACCCAGAGCAGGGTCCATCCTGGCAGTACCACTCAGGAGGAGGCAGTCCCTTAGACTTACATTCTCAACAGCACCTTAAGAGTCTAAAGCATGCTTAGAGTCCAACATGAGGAGAAACTTCTTTGCTGTGAGGGTGCTGGAGCCCTGGAGCAGGCTGCCCAGAGAGGTTGTGGAGTCTCCTTCTCTAGAGACTTTCAAGCCCCATCTGGATGTGTTCCTGTGTGACCTGCCCTGGGTGAATCTGCTTTGGCAGTGGGGCCAGACTGGATGATCTGGAGAAGGGTCTGCAGAGACCTTAGAGCAGCCTTCCAGTACCTGAAGGGAGCTACAGGAAAGCTGGGGAGGAACTTTTTACAAGGGTTTGTCCTGAGAGGACAAGGGGGAATGGCTTTGAGCTGGGAGAGGGGAGACTGAGAGTGGAGATGAGGAAGAAATTGTTTAGAGTGAGGCTGGGGAGACTCTGGCACAGGTTGCCCAGGGAGGTTGTGGCCATCCCCTGCCTGGAGGTGTTCAACGCCAGGCTGGATGAGGCCTTGAGCACCCTGGGCTGGTGGGAGGTGTCCCTGCCCATGGCAGGGAGTTGGAACCAGATGATCTTTAAGGTCCCTTCCAGCCCAAACCATTCTATGAATCTCCAGAGGTCCCTTCCAACCCCTACCCTTCTGACTGCAGTTTTGCAGCACCTTGCTGGCTTTGTCTGCTCCATTTTTGTGCCCTGTTTCTTTTCCAAGCAGTCAGCTGGCATCAAACACACCCTGATGGTCTCACTCCTATCTCATTATCCAGCACCAAGCCTGGAGAATACTTTAGTACCTGTTTAACTTCATGTACTCCTGGCAGCACACCCCCAGCCGAGTGGGATGCCTCTCAGGATGTAAAGTCCCAAGTGTGTTGGAGCAAACTTTTGTAGTCTCAACCTCACCCCTGCCCACTCCTCTGGGCTTATGACCCCAAATCTGAGAACAGCTGGAAATCAGTAGAGGGTAAGGCACTTGGAGCTGGCCCTTTGCATTTAAATGGAGAGCAAACCCTGTTGCCACTTGGGTTTACTCACCAGATAAATGTGGTCAGGCAGAGGTGCGCCACCAGTGGTGTCTTGGCAACTTTTGCCTGCGTGAAGAAGTGCAGAAGTGTCTGCAGCTCACTCACAGTCTTGCTGCCTTTGTGGCCAGGTGGAGCAGAACACTTCAGAGCTGCTCACACAACAGAGGATGGAAATGGGGAAGGAAATGGGGAAGGAAATGGGGAAGGAAATGGGGAAGGAAATGGGGAAGGAAATGGGGAAGGAAATGGGGAAGGAAATGGGACACCTTTCCACCTCCCAGCCCAGCTGCAGGGAAAAGTTGTGCTAAGTCTGTCCTCCTCCTCCTCCTCCTTCAAAGCGAGCATCCCACATCCCACTCCAGAGTCAGCACCTGGAAGAAGACTCTTGTGATGCTCCAGGATCAAGCACTCCCCACCCATTTCTCCTGCTGAAACGGTTTCTGCCACAAACCACAGCGAGCAGCAAGTGAACAACAGACCCCAGAGCGCGTGACAACCACCTCCTCCTCGCAGATGAGCATCAGAGTCATCTTCTCACCCCTCCGCGCGCTTCTTTGGGTAAAGACTGCCCAAACCTTGCCTTATTTGAGGCCCAAGAGGCTCTGCAAGTTGTTTGGGAGTCCTTGGGAAATTGTTGTGTCCTTAAGTAAACTGTTGGAAGCGGAGTGAAAGTCTTGGGTTGGCCCCAAGCAGTGAGGTGTGTGCCTGCCCTGCTGCGCGGGTGTGCGCAGCCCTCTTTATTGTGGCCATCAGGCGCTGGTTGTCCTCCTCAGCCCCACTCCACCCCAGTTCTCCTCCTGCCACCTGGCCGAGGCAGCCGGGGGGGAGGGTGACTGCAAGCCCACCGGCTGCTGTCCCCCCCCCCGCCTTCTCATTTCCCCCCCTCCCACTATTAATAGCCAGACAACAAATGAGCCCAAATTCATTCCCGAGGGGGAATTAGCAAATGTTTTTGCAATTAAAACTGCAAACACTCATGCGGGGCCCCCGGAACAATGGGTGCCTGTGCCTGCTCCTGAATAGGCACCAGTGTCCTGCTGCCGAGCCTGCACATTCCTGGCACCCCCAGCCCTGGACCCGCTCCTTGCTCAGCTGGGTTTGGGCTGTTTCCCCCCCACTCTTGTTTCCGTCCACCCCCCCAGACACTCCCCGCAGCACCGCGCTCCTGCCCGGGAAGCAGGCGGATCCTCGCTGCGGGCAGCGGAGCTGATCCCGGTCCCCACGTCCCGCCCGGTGTCCCGTCCCTGCATCCCCCCGGGGCAGCGCATCCCTACCCTCCCCGGGACCGCGGCTCGGGACCGCGCATCCTTCTCCGTACGGAGCCGGAGCAGCGCATCCCCTTCTTCTCCGGGACGGGCGAGCGGGGCAGCGCATCCCCCCCGTTCCCCAGGATCGCGAATCGGGACAGCGCATCCCCCCCTCTCTTTCCCCGGTGCCCGGCGGGTCCCTCCGCCCCGGGACGCGGGTGCGGGTGGGAAGAGGAGAAGCGGCCCCGCCGGCGCTTTAGCAGCGGGCCGGCTCCGGTGTGCGGGACTCACCGAGCAGGGGCAGGAGCAGCAGGAGCAGCGCCGGCCGCCGCAGCGCCATGATGGGGTGTGCGGAGCCGAGCCCGCCGCGCCGAGCCTGCGCACTCCCGGGCGGCGGCGGCGGCGGTGCGGGGGCGGCCCGGGGGCGGGGGGTGCCGCGCTCCCGTTGCCGCGGAAACCGGGCGGGGAGGCGCGGAGCACGGAGCCTGGCACCGCGGGGAGGGAGGAGGGGGCCGGCAGCGGGGCTTGCCCAAAGTGGGGAATAGTCCTCGGGGAGGAGGAGGGACAGGGGGAAAGGGGAGGGAGAGGGGGAAGGAGAGGGGCGGGGGGATACCGAGCCGCAGCCCCCCATAGCGGGCGCATCCCGCGGGTCCTTCCCGGGAAAAGTTCGCCCCGCGGGTGCGAGGAGACGCTCCCGAAACGCTCCGGCGCCGCAGGGTGGAAATTCGACCGAGGTGAGGGGCTGGGAGGACTTTAAACGGTTTTGAGCCAGGGAGAGCTGGAAGTTATCTTGAAGGCTGCCTTTTGGTTGTCAAAACACATCCGAAGCTGGCTCTAGAACGGGTGTTCGTTTCCCCTCTGTTGGGTGAGCAATGCCTAAACCCTTTCCCTGGAAAGAGCTACCTGTGCACTTCACCATCAACTTTTCACCAACTCAAAGGCAGCAAGAAACTCAAACAGCTGGGGAGAAAGTTCTGCTCTGGAGGAGTTTCCCCGAACCCTCGCTCTGTACCTGCTACGGCTTAATTGGTCAGGCTTAAGGCTTAGCTGGCCAGCGTCCTGTGCCAGCTCCTTTCAACTCCACTATCCCCTAGAGAGGTTGGACCAGGGTGGTCCTTGGGGGCCCTTCCAACCTGGCACTCTGTGATTCTGACTCAGTGATTCCATCCTGGAACACAGCATCCCCAAGGGCTGCTGTTTGCTCCTCAGAGGTGTTCCCAGAACTAATTTTCTTTTCTGCCTTTCATTAGCAGAAAGCAACCAAATTAATCAGCGGTGTCCAATCAGCCGGGGGCCAGCGAGTCGGGCTGGGTTCAGTGCGGGATCCTGCGTCACCACTTGTCACCAGCCCGGGATGGGGACGCGATTAAGATGCTGTTGGAGATCAAGCAGCTGGAACGAAAGCCAAGCTCTCCTCAGCCCTCCAAACCAGCTGGGCAGAGCTGCTAGGAATTAAGAGATGGAAATAAATAAATAAGCAGGTCAGATAGCTAGATAAATGCCTTTAACTTGGGGACGCAGCAAATCCACCTCCAGGCTCTAATGAGTAGATTGAAAGGGCTGATCTGAGCCGGCTGAAATGAATGCAGAGATTCTCATCAATGCAAATGGCCAGATGGGACAACTCCCTGAGGATGAAGGGCAAGGAATCACCTAATAAGTCTGGATGGATTAAAAGCTGGCTCCATCAATCTTTGGGGCTGGGTCCCTGCTGAGTCAAGAGTCGTTTTAGTGCAGTCCATTTGGGGCTGAAGTGACAGGAGGTGTGAAATATGAGAGCACAGAGTGTAATCAGTGATAAAATGTGATCGCTGAGGTGTCAGCTTCCTTTTGCCTCCCACAGCAGCTTGGTCAGGGGAGAGGGGAGCTGAGAAAGGAGAAAACAGAAAGGATGGGAGGGTTTCTAGCTCCTGCACACCTGAGAGAGACCTCTCCAATGAGGAGAATCACAGAGTGTTAGGGGCTGGAGGGTCCTCAAAAGATCACCCAGCCTGACCCCCCTGCCAGAGCAGGAGCACCTAGAGCAGATCATACTGGAATGCATCCAGATGGGGCTGGAATATCCCCAGGGAGGGAGAAACCTCACTGCTCTCTACAGCTTCCTGGAAGGAGGTTGCAACCTATTGGGAGTTCATAGAGTCACTGAATCATAGAATCAATGAGGTTGGAAAAGACCTCAAAGATCATCAAGTCCAACCTGTCACCTAACACCTCATGACTAACTAAACCAAGTGCCACATCCAATCCCCTCTTGTACACCTCCAGGCACAGGGACTCCACCACCTCCCTGGGCAGCATATTCCAATGGCTAACAACTCTCTCTGGGAAGAACTTTCTCCTCACCTCCAGCCTAAACCGTGAGACTGTGTCCTCTTGTTCTGGTGCTGCTTGCCTGGGAGAAGAGCCCAACCCCCACCTGGCTACAACCTCCCTTCAGGCAGTTGTAGAGAGCAAGAAGGTCTCTCCTGAGCCTCCTCTTCTCCAGGTCTTTTGTCCCTAGAATCAGGTAACCAAAGAAGAGGAGATGGCTTGAAATTGTGCCAGGGGAGGGTTTAGGTTGGAGATGAGGAACAATTTCTCTGTGCAAGAGTGATCAGGGATTGGCACAGGCTGCTCAGGGAGGTGGTGGAGTCCCCATCCCTGGGGGTGTTCCAGAAACATCTACCCATGGCCGTTTGGGACATGATTTGGTGGCCCTGGGTGTGTTAGGTTAAGAATCACAGAATGGTCTGGGTTAGAAGGGAGCTCTGAAGGTCATCCAGTCCAACCAACCCCCTCTGCAGCCAGCAGGGCATCCTCCACTAGATCAGGTTGCCCAGAGCCCTGTTGAGCCTCACTTTGATTATCTCCAGGCTGAGGGTTGGACTTGATGGTCTTGGAGGTGTTTTCTAACCTGAACAATTCTGTGATTCTGGCCTCCTAACCTGTGTGACACATGGACCTGCAAATGCTCTGCAGCACCCTCCACCGTGGGGCTTTCCATCTACTGCTGCTCCTCACCCCCACTGGCAAGCAAGCTCAGCCTGTCCATGCTGGAGTGGGGAAGAGCCATGCTGGGAGAGTGGGTGGAGGACAGCCCTGCAGTGTGCCAGCTCCCCCCAGCCATCTGGGCCACGCGATGGGGAGCTGGAGCTGTGCTGAGAAGCTCCTCTAAGCCTTAGATTTGCCTCTCCAGGCTGCTGGAGCTTAGCCTAGGCGTGCATGGAGAGTGTGTTTGTGCATAATCAATGCAGACAGAGGCAGTCAGCTGGCAAAGCAGCTCTGGCCTGAGCAGATCACACCAGGAGATGAATCCTTGAACACTGCCTTGGGTGTGCATCCTTGCACAAGACATGCCTGCCAACAACCTACCTGGGGCAGATAGGACCAGAGCCAGCTCTTCTCTTTATGCTGAGTTTATTGCACCAAGGCTTCTGCCTTTCAATCTACCATGGCCACCAAGGAGCCATCTGAGATGGCTTTAGAGCAGCCCTGAAGAAAAGGACTGGAGGTGAGGAGGAAGTTCTTCCTCATGAGAGTGGTGAAGCCCTGGAATGGGTTGTGCAGGGAGGTGGTTGAGGCCCCAGCCCTGGAGGTGTTTAAGCCCAGAGTGGATGAGGCTGTGGCCAGGCTGATCTAGTGTGGGGTGTCCCTGCCCATGGCAGGGGGGTTGGAACTGGCTGATCCTTGTGGTCCCTTCCAACCCTGACTGATTCTATGATTCTATGACTTGGAGGTGCTGGGGGAGGAGAAGCTCAGCAGGAGCCAGCAGTCAGCACTTGCAGCTCAGAGAGCCAAGCAGAGCCTGGGCTGCAGCAAGAGAAACACAGCCAGCAGGGCCAGGGAGGGGATTCTGCCCCTCTGCTCCACTCTGCTGACACCACAGCTGGAGTAGTGCATCCAGTTCTGGAGCCTCTATCACAGGAAGGATCTGGAGGTGCTGGAAGGTGTCCAGAAAAGGATCACAAGGAGGAGCAGAGGACTGGAGCTGCTCTGCTCTGGAGACAGCCTGAGAGAGTTGGGGTTGTGCAGGCTGCAGAGGAGAAGGCTCCAAGGAGACCTTGTGGTGGCCTTCCAGGATCTGAAGGGGGCTCCAAGAAAGCTGGGGAGGGACTTTTGAGGGTGTGAGGGAGGGATAGGACTGGGGGGATGGAGCAAAACTAGAAATGGGTATATTGAGATTGGCTGTGAGGAAGAAATTGTTCCCCAGGAGGGTGGTGAGAGCCTGGCCCAGGCTGCCCAGGGAGGTGGTGGAAGCCTCCTGGCTGGAGGTGTTTGCAGCCAGGCTGGATGTGGCTGTGAGCAACCTGCTGTGGGTGAGGTGTCCCTGCCCATGGCAGGGGGTTGGAACTGGCTGAGCCTTGAGGTCCCTTCCAACCCTAACCATTCTGTGACTCCATGTGAAGCTCAGCAGGCAGAAGGAGTCAGGATAAATATTCCAGGAGCAGCCTGGAGCCCATCAGAGCCGGACGGCAGAGCTGTGCTGTTGAACATTGATTTTCACACACAAATGGAGCTCCCATTTCATTATTTAATGTTGAAACAAGCAGGCAGAATCAAAGATGAGCTCAGAGCAGCCCTGTGCAGTGCAGGCATGAAGGAGGGGCAGGGTAAACCTGCCTGTTCCTATCATTTCTTCCTTCTCTCTGAAGAGCTTCCCATCTGTGCTCAAGAGGAGAAGAGGAGGCTGAAAAATGAGAGGGCTGGAGCACTCATCCTGCAGCCCTCCTGAGCTCCAGTGAAGGCCTGTGGTAGGGAGTGGAGGGTAACAACCATGGAGATCACAGTACCACAGCATCATAGAGCCATAGAATTGTTTCAGGTGGAGAAGATCTCCAAGCCCATCCAGTCCAACCATCAACCTACGACCACCATGGCCACTAAAACATGTCCCAAAGTGCCATGGCCACAGGCTTCTTGAATGACTGCAGGGACAGTGACTCTACCACCTCCCTGGGCAGCCTGTGCCAATCCCTGACCACTTGCAGCAAAGAAATTGTTCCTCATCTCCAACCTAAGCCTCCTCTGGCACAATTTCAGGCCATTTCCTCTCATCTTATCATGTGATACCAGGGGAAGAGACCAACCCCCACCTCACTTGCAGGGAGCTGTAGGGAGAATTCAAGTCTTCCCTACGCCTCCTCTTCACACTAAACACCCCTGTTCCCTCAGCTGCTCCTCCCCAGCCCTGTTCTCCAGACCCTTCCCCAGCTTTGGTGCCCTCCTCCAGCCCCTCAATGTCCTCCTGGGAGTGAGGGGCCCAAAACTGAACCCAAGGTGCAGCCAGTACAAATGACTCCACCCAAGTACAAGCAGTGGTGGTGGCAGCGGGGAAGTGGCAGTGGAGAGGTGGCAGTGAAGAGGTGGCAGTGGGGAGGTGGCAGTGGAGAGGTGGTAGTGAAAAAGTGTTAGTGGAGAGGTGGCAGAGGAGAGGTGGCAGAGGAGAGGTGGCAGTGGAGAGGTGGTAGTGGAGAGGTGGCAGTGAAGAGGTGGTAGTGGAGAGGTGGCAGTGGGAGGTGTTAGTGGAGAAGTGGCAGTGGAGAGGTGGCAGTGGAAAGGTGGCAGTGGAGAAGTGGCAGTGGAAAGGTGGCAGTGGAAAGGTGGCAGTGGAGAAGTGGCAGTGGAGAAGTGGCAGTGGAGAGGTGGCAGTGGAGAAGTGGCAGTGGAGAAGTGGCAGTGGAGAGGTGGCAGTGGAGAGGTGGCAGTGGAGAAGTGGCAGTGGAGAGGTGGCAGTGGAGAGGTGGCAGTGGAGAAGTGGCAGAGGAGAGGTGGCAGTTGAGAAATGGCAGAGGAGAGGTGGCAGTGGAGAGGTGGCAGTGGAGAGGTGGCAGTGGAAAGGTGGCAGTGGAGAGGTGGCAGTGGAGAGGTGGCAGTGGAAAGGTGGCAGTGGAGAAGTGGCAGTGGAGAGGTGGCAGTGGAGGTGACAGTGAAGAGGTGGCAGTGGAGAGGTGGCAGTGGAGAAGTGGCAGTGGAGAGGTGGCAGTGGAGAAGAGTGGAGAAGTGGCAGTGGAGAGGTGACAGTGAAGAGGTGGCAGAGGAGAGGTGGCAGTGGAGAAGTGGCAGTGGAGAGGTGGCAGTGGAGAGGTGGCAGTGGAGAAGTGGCAGAGGAGAGGTGACAGTGAAGAGGTGGCAGAGGAGAGGTGGCAGTGGAGAAGTGGCAGTGGAGAGGTGGCAGTGGAAAGGTGGCAGTGGAGAGGTGGCAGTGGAGAGGTGGCAGTGGAGAAGTGGCAGTGGAGAAGTGGCAGAGGAGAGGTGACAGTGAAGAGGTGGCAGAGGAGAGGTGGCAGTGGAGAAGTGGCAGTGGAGAGGTGGCAGTGGAAAGGTGGCAGTGGAGAGGTAGCAGTGGAGAGGTGGCAGTGGAGAAGTGGCAGTGGAGAGGTGGCAGTGGAGAGGTGGCAGTGGAGAAGTGGCAGTGGAGAGGTGGCAGTGGGTCTTGTAGGAGCAACAGGAAGGTGACCAAGGACTAAACTGGAACCACGAATCACCTTAGGGATTTGTCAGGCTTGCATGAAGCACATCGTGCACTGAGTGCTTGGGATCTGACAGCAGATGAAGGCAGCTCAGGAGGCAAAGGATCTCTTTTTGATGCTTGTAGTGCCTGGAGGACCAACCTGAGGTTGAAGCCCTGCTGGGAAGAAGCTGCTCAGACCTGTATCAGCAGGCTGTGCCTGTCATGATGAGTTTTCAGTAGCAGCACACATGGCAGACAGAGCTGTTATTATCCAAGGGCTCTCCAATGAGCTGTGGCATACCTTGCGTGCGGGGGAGCAGCCTGTCTGAGTCCTCAGGGCTGTCCATCTGGACCTTCCCCAGCCAGGAGCTTTGCTCCAGACCTCTTTTCACTTCGAAGCTGTGATTGTGGCAAGCTGATCTGCTCTCCTGGGAAGGAGGAGGTCCTGGCAGACACCAGTGCCAAGAGTTTGGCTGCTCTCAGGGTGGGTAGGAGGTGGTGGTGCAGCCCTGTTGAGAGGACAGCCAGGTGGGGGTTGGTCTCTTCTTCCAGGAAACCAGCACCAGAACAAGAGGACACAGTCTCAAGCTGTGCCAGGGGAGGTTCAGGCTGGATGTTAGGAAGAAATTCTTCCCAGCAAGAGAGATTGGCCATTGGGATGTGCTGCCCAGGGAGGTGGTGGAGTCCCCATCCCTGGAGGTGTTCAAGAGGGGATTGGATGTGGCACTTGGAGCCATGGTTTAGTTAGTCAGGAGGTGTTGGGTGATAGGTTGGACTTGATAATCTCTGAGGTCTTTTACAACCTTATTGATTCTATGATTTTATGACAGCAGACCTGGAGGTAACCTGCTTTGCTTCATGTTAGAGAGAAACTCCCTCAGGTGAGCAGGAAGCCAACACGTTCAGGAGGAGCTGTAGCCCAGCCCTGGCTGAACCAGGCTGTTCCATTCACAGACACACAGAATGGGTTGGGTTGGAAGGGATCTTAAACATCGTCCAGTTCCAACCCCCTGCCATGGGCAGGGACACCTCCCACCAGCCCAGCTTGCTTAATGCCTCATCCAACCTGGCCTTGAACACCTCCAGGGAGAGGACATCCACAGCCTCCCTGGGCAGCCTATGCCAGTGTCTCCCCACCCTCACTCGCAAGAATTTCTTCCTAATCTCCAGTCTAAATCTCTCCTCCTCCAGCTTCAATTCATTCCCCTCCATCCTATCACTCCCAGGCTGGACAGGAACATTTGGAGGCAAAGACCTGCCTTGCCTTGCAGAATGTCTAGGGTGACTTTAGGCTTTGTAGATGGAATGACTCTGATCTATGCACATCACCTCTGATCTGAGGATCTCAAAGCACTTTGCAGAGAGGCCATTCACCCCAGGCCATTCTCAGCAGCTCTGGGAGCAGACACAGGGACCTGGCCTGCTTCCCTCCCTCCTGAATGCTGCTCCAGAGCTCCCTTCCAACCCCTACCCTTTCACAAGCGCTGCTGGGGCAGCTTCCCACGGCGGCACTCCTGCTGCAGTGCCTCTCACTCCGAGCTCAGGATCTCTTTTTTTGTCTGCTGGAGTCTAGACAAGTTGTTGATTCCATGACCCTACTCCTCCTCCAGTCCCATCCTTCTTCCCAGTTCATTGCTCAGGCATATGCTGGGCTATTTTGAGTCATCTCGATGTGTGAGGCTGAGTCTCTCCTAATCTCGGCTCCCTCCCGGGGCGTCAGTCACACTGGCATCTGCCTTTTCCCTGTCTGCCTCCCTCTGTTTATGGACCAGGGATATTTTTAACTCCACCCTCTAATTAGAGGCAGTTTTCTGGGGATGTTTTCTGCACCAGGGCTCTCAGGCCTGTGGTCAGCAGGCCCTGCACAAAACCTTCCCTGCTAAATAAATACCCTGCCCTTCACCTCCCAGCAGCAGGTTCGCCACAGGGCCTGGGCTGGGGGAAGCTTTGCATTCCTCAGGGGGGTGTCTGCAGCAGCGTGCTGGGGTAACAGCTAGCTAGAGGAGCCAGCCAACCCCCCCCCCCAGAGAGATGGGCACAGCTGCCTTCTGCTCCTGCAGCCACTGCTGATGGCTGCTCAGAGCTCCCTGCAGCTGTCTCCGTGCTGCTCACGACCTGGAGGAGTCTGCATCCCTGGGGAGCCCCGAGTCGAGCTCGCTCCCCCTGTGCTGGTCCAGAGGGTGGAGAAGAGAGTGATACTAATTAGAGACTGGGAACCTGGTGTCCCTGGCTTCCCAGCACCAGGCTGCCTACCTGGCTCTCAGCATCCCGCCGGAGCTGCAGCTGGGATGGGAGCTGGGATGCTACCGGCAGCCCCAGCGCGGCACGGAGGTGTGAGGGAGCTGTTGCGCGGGGCTGGTGCTCACCATCCTTTTCTCGCCTCGCTGAACAAACAGCATCTGGCTGCCCCATCAGGCACTGAGCACCCCTCGGGCTGCCGCCGCCGCCGCCTTGCTGCAGCTTTGCTCTCGCTCAGTTCACAGCCAGCTCCTCTCTCCTGCCCCCATCTCCCAGCAAAGCAGAGCCGCGGATTACAAGGCCAGCTGGTCACATTACGCTGCCCTCCTCCCGGGCCGAGGGAAGCCTGGGACACGGCACCAGCTCGCAGAGCGGCAGGTTGGGCGCTCAGGCTGCTGCCCCTGCTCAGGACTTGATGCTGCTGGACGCTGGCAATGGCAAGTGGCACTTTCCCTGGGCTGGGGCTGGCTGGAGGGGGTGGATACTGCTCCTTTATCCCCTGCCTGGGGTGGGGCAGCAAGGTCTGACCCCCAGTGGGAAGGAGATCATAGAAACATAGAATTGTTGTGGTTGGAAAAGACCTCTAAGAACACTGAGTCCAGCCATCAAACCAGGACCACCATGCCACAAACCATGTCCCAGAGTGCCATGGCCACAGGTTTTTTGGACACCTCCAGGGATGGGGACTGCAGCACCTCCCTGGCCAGCCTGTTCCAATGCCTGCAGTTCCTCCTGCCTGATGGTTCCTCTCCCTTCTGATCCCACCTAGCACTGGCTCAGAGTCATACTAACTGTTGGAGCTAATGCTCTGTCGAATTTATCTCTGGTTTGGAAGGAAGACAAGGGGCAGAGAGGAGAAATATTTGCTTAAGGAGAGGTTGGATGTCCTGCAAAGCTTGGAACTCCCATGGCCCTGATTTTATTCTTGGGTTACTGATGCCCTGGGGCTGAAGGACCTATTCTGGTTCCTCAATGTCATAGCAGGAGGGCAGTCAGGTCATCAAATGGTAAATTCATAGATCCACAGAATGGGTTGGGTTGGAAGGGATCTTAAACATCATCCAGTTCCAACCCCCTGCCATGGGCAGGGACACCTCCCACCAGCCCAGCTTGCTTAATGCCTCATCCAACCTGGCCTTGAACACCTCCAGGGAGGGGACATCCACAACCTCCCTGTGTCTCAGCACCCTCACTGTGAAGAATCCTCACTGAGCAGGGAAGAAGAATCCCTTTTGCAGTGCCTCTCAACAGACCTGTTTCTCTCTTACCACCTTTGCTCCATCTCTCCCTGAGCCACTGTTGATTCTGGCTCTGAGGGCTCTTGCTGCTGTGGTGGGGCAGCCTTGTCCAGGAGCTGACTTTCCCAGCCTCTCCAGGATTGTTTTGACATGCTTGACTAGCAGTGAAGGTGTCAGCCAAGGGTCTCCCACCACCCAGGCAGCACCTTGCAGCTCTCCAAACAACACATGCCCTGTGGGGTGAGCAGTTAGACATGCAAACAGCCCCCACACTGTGGGAGTGTTTAGTGAGAGCCTTGGGTTTCACCAGCCTGGCTCTGCTCCATGTGCCTCCAGCAGACAGCAGCAGGCTGCCCAGTTAAATCCAGTTCACAGCATGCCAGGTTGGAAGGGCCCCCAAGCATCACCTGGTCCAACCTTTCTAGGTGAGGGTAGAGTTGAGCTGGCCCAGCACCCTGACAAGCTAAGCCTCAGAGCTGTTCAGTGGAGACAATCCACTGCTCCCTTGGGAGATGATTCCAATGTCTGACTGTTCTCATGAGGGGTATTTGGCTCCTGGAGTCCAATGGGAATCTCCCCAAGCAGTAACTTGTCCCCATCACCTCTTGCATTATCCATGGGACTCCTTGTACAAAAGGAGTCTCCATCCTCCTGCTAGCCACCATTTATAGGATAGAATAGGATGGAATAGAATAGGATGGAATAGAATAGGATGGAATAGAATAGGATGGAATAAAATAGAATAGAATAGAATAGGAATAGGAATAGGAATAGGAATAAGAATAGGAATAGGAATAGGAATAGGAATAGGAATAGGAATAGGAATAGGAATAGGAATAGGAATAGGAATAGAATAGGATAGACCAGGTTGGAAAAGACCTTTGAGATCATCAAGTCCAACCTGTCACCCAGCACCATCTAATCAACTAAACCATGGCACAAGTGCCTCATCCAGGCTCTTCTTAAACATCTCCAGTGGTGGTGAATCCACCACCTCCCTGGGCAGCACATTCCAATGGCCAATCTCTCTTGCTGGGAAGAACTTTCTCCTCACCTCCAGCCTAAACCTCCCCTGGCACAGCTTGAGACTGTGTCCTCTTGTTCTGGTGCTGCTTGCCTAGGAGAAGAGACCAAGCCCCACCTGGCTACAACCTCCCTTCAGGCAGTTGCAGAGAGCAAGAAGGTCTCCCCTGAGCCTCCTCTTCTCCAGGCTAAGCAATCCCAGCTCCCTCAGCCTCTCCTCACAGGGCTGTGCTCCAGACCCCTCCCCAGCCTCCTTGCCCTTCTCTGGACACCTTCAAGTCTCTCAATGTCCTTCTTGACCTGAGGAGCCCAGAACTGGACACAGGACTCAAGGTGTGGCCTCAGCAGTGCTGAGCACAGGGCACAAGAACTTCCCTGCTCCTGCTGGCCACACTCTGCCTGATGCAGGCCAGGATGCCCTTGGCCTTCTTGGCCAGCTGGGCACACTGCTGGCTCATGTTCAGCCGGTTGTTCTCTTATTCTGGTGCTGTTATGTCCTGGTCCATAGTGATCAGTCCTGCCCTCAGCCTTCTAAAGGCTGGACAAACCCAGCTGAAAAATACCCTCCCAACCCTTGTTATTTACAGCACCATCCCAGCTCCCCACTTCCCCGGGGCAGCCAGGTGAAGGCAGTGTCCTGCCTTGCAGCCAAGTGCAGGGCTCGGTTTGGAGGAGGAGGAGGAGGAGGAGTGAGTCTTTAAGCTCTGCCAGTTGAGTTGTGCTGGCAAAGACGATTAGACATATGCCAGCTAATTCATAGTAAACAGGATGGAGGCAGAATTTGCCACTTATAAATGGCAGCTGAGCAAGGCCACCGCTCCTGTCACTCCCGGGTAATGCCTGCTGACATAAAGCCCACTTCAGCTGCGAGTTTATCAGTGCTAATCCTGCTGCTCCCTGCCTCTCCTCTCCATCCTCCTGGCATCTTTCTCCCCCTTTCCCTGCTCTGCCTGTCTCTCCCTCACCCTGGTCCTGGCAGGATGAAGGAGGGGATTCCTCTGCTCTGCTGAGACCCCACCTGCAGCACTGCATCCGGTTTTGGAGTCTCCAACACAAAAAGGACCTGGAACTGATGGAGTGGGTGCAGAGGAGGCCACAAAGATGATCAGAGGGCTGGAGAGCCTCCCCTGTGGGGACAGGCTGGGAGAGTTGGGGCTGTTCAGCCTGGAGAAGAGAAGGCTCCAGGGAGACCTTAGAGTAGCCTTCCAGTACCTGAAGGAGGCTGCTGGAGAGCTGGGGAGGCACTTTTGACAAGGGCTGGGAGTGACAGGACAAGGGACAATGGCTTTGAGCTGGAAGAGGGGAGACTGAGACTGGAGATGAAGAAGAAATTCTTTCCAGTGAGGGTGGGAAGACACTGGAACAGGTTGCCCAGGAATATGGTTGAGGCCCCATCCCTAGAGACATTCAGGATCAGACTCAATGTGGCCCTGGGCAGCCTGATCTAGTTGGAGGCATCCTGCTGACTGCAGGGGGATTGGCCAAGGTGCTCTTTGAGGGTCCCTTCTAACCCAGTGCAACCTTAGAGCAGCCTTCCAGTACCTGAGGGAGGCTACAGGAGAGTTGGGGAGGGACTTTTGAGAAGAGCTGGGAGTGACAGGATGAAGAGCAACAGCTTTGAACTGGAAGAGCTCCTGAAAGCCACAGGGAAATCTTGTGATCCCAGGATTTTGGGTAGACAACTTCCCAACCCTGTTGTAGCTGCCATGGTTTGTCTGCCCCTATTTCTGCTCCATTAGGTGCAGCAGAGTGCTTAGACCCCTGTCACCAATGTGTCCTGTGATCCTCCTACCAGATATGGGCCTGGGGAGTCAGACAAGTGGAGGAACCTTTCAGGTGCTGAGCTGCTGGCCCAGGTTCTGCTTAACTGAGCTGAGTGCTGGAGCCTGCCCAGCCTGGAGTTTGTTTGGTGCTTTAACCTAAACAGACACTCCCATGGACTTCTTCCTTATAGCACCATGGGGAGCTTTAGCCTGGGACCACCTCAGTGTTTGGAGAGCCACTCAGCCAACCTAAACACCTTCTGTAGGGGGTTGGAGCCTTTGGGGAAGTGGAATGGCCACAAAACTTGACCTGGCTTCCAAGAGCCACTGGGGAGTTGGAAGAGAAGATGTTTCAGTGGTCACAAAGCCTGACCTGGCTTCCAAGAGCCACTGGGGAGGTGGAAGGAAGATGTTTCAGTGGTCACAAAGCCTGACCTGGCTTCCAAGAGCCACTGGGGAGGTGGAAGGGAAGATGTTTCAGTGGTCACAAAGCCTGACCTGGCTTGCAAGAGCCACTGGGGAGGTGGATGGGAATATGTTTCAATGGTCACAAAGCTTGACCTGGCTTGCAAGAGCCACTGGGGAGGTGGAAGGAAGATGTTTCAGTGGGATGGGAAGATGTTTCCAAGAGCCACTGGGGAGGTGGAAGGGAAGATGGTCACAAAGCTTGACCTGGCTTGCAAGAACCACTGGGGAGGTGGAAGGGAAGAGCCAGTGGTTGGGGACCTGGTCCAAGAGCCAAGGGAAGATGTTTCAGTGGTCACAAAGACCTGGCTTGCAAGAGCCATTGAAGATGCTTTGCCACAAAGAGCCAAGAGCTGTTGGGGAGGTGGAAGAGAAGATGTTTCAGTGGTCACAAAGCTTGACCTGGCTTGCAAGAGCCACTGGGGAGGTGGATGAGAAGATGTTTCAGTGGTCACAAAGCTTGACCTGGCTTGCAAGAACCACTGGGGAGGTGAAAGGAAGTTGTTCAAGTGGCCACAAAGCTTGACCTGGCTACCAAGAGCTGTTGGGGAGGTGGAAGAGAAGATGTTTCAGTGGTCACAAAGCTTGACCTGGCTTCCAAGAGCCACTGGGGAGGTGGAAGGGAAGATGTTCCAATGGTCATACACCTTGACCTGGCTACCAAGAGCTGTTGGGGAGGTGGAAGGGAAGATGTTCCAATGCCCACAAAGTTTGACCTGTCTTGCAAGAGCCATCAGGGGTATAAAGCTGAATGATAGGACTGGAGGCCTATGCTCAGCTCTGACAGCTCTCATCTCTGCCCCACTGAAGAACTTGGGCTCGTCCCTGAGTGCTGCAAGTCCTGCTGAGATGCAAAGGCTGTTTGGGTGCTGCAGGCTGGCAACTGGAGTCACATTTCCCTGGAAATCCTGTTGGCTTTCCTTCCCCACAATGATCTGAGTGTCCCAGCTGTCCTTGCTGGACTGATCCACCTACACAGAATGTGTAGCTTTTCCTTGTGGTGCAGAACCTTGTCCTGCACTCCCCCACAGCCTGAGTGTGTGCTGTGTCCTGCCTGACCCTCAGCTCTCAGATCCAAGGGAGAAAGAGGTTGGAGATGGGAAGCCAACAGAACAAAAGCCTTGTCAGGGCTCATGGGGCTGCACCTTCTTTGGGGCAGGGTGAGTTGTGGAGCTACAGGAGGTGCTTGCAAGTAGTTTGGGGCAAGAGAAGGGGTCCAAGGATTTTGGTAATGAGCTGAGAGAGAGAAGAGCATCCACTGTGCTCTTGCAGCCCAGAAGGCCAATGGCATCCTGGGCTGCATCAAAAGGAGGAGGTTGAGAGAGATGATTCTGCCACTCTGGTCTGGCAAGACCTCACCTCTAGTGCTGTGTCCAGCTCTGGAGAACTCAACACAAGAAGGAGACAAAAGAAGATGACCAGAGGGCTGCAGCAGCTCTCCTGTGGGGACAAGCTGAGGGAGTTGGGGCTGTTCAGCCGGGAGAAGAGAAGGCTTCCAGGAGGCCTTAGAGCAGCATTTCAGCACCTGAAGGGGACCTGCAGGAAGGCTGGGGAGGGGCTGTTTCCTGTGGGGACAGGATGAGAGGCAGTGGTCTGAAACCAGAGCAGGCTGGACATCAGGAGAAAGTTCTTCACAATGAGGCTGATGAAATCCTGGAACAGGTTGCTCAGGGAGGTGGTTGAGGTTCCTTCCGTGGAGACATTCAAGTTTAAACCTGGTGTAGCCCGGGGCAGTGTGCTTTCGCTGGAGGTGTCCCTGCTGCCTGCAGGGGGGTTGGACAGGGTGATCTTGGAGGCTCGCTTCCAACCCGATGCATTCTGTGGCCCTGCGATTCCCGGCCAGCCGCTCTCTGGAAGCAGGGCTGTGGGTGCAAGCCGGGCAGCCTCTCACGGAGCGCTTCTCCAGCCCAGGGGTTCCCTCTTGTGGCAACTCGCTCCTGGCTCTGCTGTCCTGCCCGCAGCCGGGGCTGAGCCCCACCGAGCGTGGACAGCGGCGTCGAGAGACCCCAGTCCGGGGCTGGGGGTGGGCTGGGCCCCCCGGTTCTCTCCGGGCGCTGTGTGGGGTGGGCAGGAGCTGCACCCGAGAGCCTCGTTGGATCCATCTGTGCTGCTGGCTGAAGCGCAGAGCCCACGGGTGCTGGGGCAGGGGTCCAGGGTGTCTTGAGCACTCCTGCAGCAGGGATGGGTGTGCAGTTCTCTGCCAGGCTGCAGAGCAGCAGCTGGCTCAGGGGGTGCTGTTCCTGCAGCCGCAGGGATGTCTGGCTGCGTTCAGCAGAGCTCTGCATCTCTCCAGCTTGCCTCCTGCCTCGCAGCAGGCAATGGACCAGCTTCAGATGCCCAGCACTGGGCATCTCTGTGCCCCATCCCTGCGGGCAGGCTCTGCACACTCCACATCCTCATCTCTGGGTCCATGCAGGGATGGGTTGGCACAGTGCTGCCCAGAGTGATGGAGAGCCAGTTCCTGGCAGGTAACCCCAACATGCCCAGCTGGGATGGGGGCTGCAACAGGGCATTGAGAGCAAGACAGACTCCCCCCGAGACCCCAGCTCCTCCAGATCATCTGGGGGACAGCCTGGGCTTCCCTCTTACGCAGCAAACCAGGCGCTTTGCCGTTGCTCGATGATGTCTCTGGCTGCTGAGCCTCAGCCAGGCACCAAGAGGAGGCCTCCGTGGAGTCCCCTGCGCACCGCTGGAGAATCCACACAGCCTCTCTGAGCCCCACGCGGTCCCCCTGAGCGCTGTCCCCTCCGTGGCTGGCGAGGGGACCTGGTCCCCTGGGAGCGGCGGTGAGTCAGCAGCAGCACCCCGCTGCAGCGCTGAGCGGGGGCGAGCGGCGCCCGGGCGGCAGCGCTGCTTGTGAGCTGCTGCACCGGGGACGCGGTTCAGTCACCGCGCCCGCGGAACGTGGCCAGCAGCCTCCCCTCCTGCCAGAGGTGGGAGGCTCCCCTGCTGCCCTCAGCAGATATCTGAGACACCCCCAGGCACCTGCATCACTTAGGAGCAGGTCCCACGAGAGCCTGCAGCGCTGCCACCCCCTCCACGCCACTGCCATGGCTGCCGTGGCTGCCACCCCTCCCAGCACAGCAACAGAATCATCACAGGGTTGTTTGGGTGGGAAAAATCGTCTAAGAGCATCAAGTGCCACCGTTCTCTAGCTCTACCAAGGCTGCTGCTAAACCACGTCCCTCAGCACCACCTCTCTGCCTCTTCTGAACGCCTCCAGGGACGGGGATCCAACAGGTTCCCTGGGGAACCTATTCCAGTCTTTGAGAACCGTTTCAGGGAAGACATTTCTTCTAATGTCAGCCTGAACCTCCCCTGGTGCAACTTGAGGACATTTCCTCTCCTTCTATCACCTGATAGTAGGGAGAAGAAACCAACCCCCACCTCACTGCAGCCTCCTCTCAGGGAGCTGTAGTGAACAAGGAGGTCTCCCCTCAGCCTTCTCTTCTCCAGGATGAACACTCCCAACTCCCTCAGCTGCTCCTCCCCAGCCCTGCTCTCCCTCAGTGTGACCTCAGAACAAGAGGACACAGTCTCAAGCTGCACCAGGGGAAGTTTAGGCTGGAGGTGAGGAGAAAGTTCTTCCCAGATAGAGTTGTTAGCTGTTTGAATGTGCTGCCCAGGGAGGTGGTGGAGTCCCCGTCCCTGGAGGTGTTCAGAGGGGATTGGATGTGGCACTTGGTGCCATGGTCTAGTAGTCAGGAGGTGTTGGGTGGCAGGATGGACTTGATGATCTTTGAGGTCTCTTCCAACCTTACTCATTCTGTGATTCTATGATTCTATGACACACTCTTAAGCTGTGCCAGGGGAGGTTCAGGCTGGATGTTAGGAAGAAGTTCTTCATAGAAAGAGTAATTGGCCATTGGGATGTGCTGCCCAGGGAGGTGGTGGAGTCACCATCCCTGGAGGTGTTTAAGAAGAGCCTGGATGAGGCACTTGGTGCCATGGTTGAGTTGATCAGATGGTGCTGGGTGAGAGGTTGGACTTGATGATCTCAAAGGTCTTTTCCAACCTGGTTAATTCTATTCTATTCTATTCTATTCTATTCTATTCTATTCTATTCTATTCTATTCTATTCTATTCTATTCCATTCCATTCCATTCCATTCCTATCCTATCCTATCCTATCCTATCCTATCCTATCCTATCCTATCCTATCCTATCCTATCCTACCCTATTCCTTTCCTTTCCTATCCTATCCTATCCTATCCTATCCTATCCTATCCTATCCTATCCTATCCTATCCTATCCTATCCTATTCTTCAACCTTATTGATTCTATGATGCCATGAATCCATGCAGCTGAGGCAGGGTGTGTGGTGAGGGGTGACAGCAGGGCACAGCCTGGCCACGCTGATCTCCTCCACGCGGGGATGTCCCTGCCTGCATCTGGCACGTGGAGGGGGGGGTGGGGAAGGGATTTGTTGACGGGAGAGTGCTGCAGGTTTAAGGAGGACAAACGTGAGCTAAGCCATTAGAGGGTGGGACGGAGGGGGCAGCACTTCACGTGTGGCAGCAGGGCCACCAGCTAGCTGGCACAGGTCCTCCCCACCCAGCCAGGAGCCAGCTGCTCTCTGTTAAAACTCTCTGACAAGCGTTTTCCTCCTGCTCCTCCATCTGCAGTGCCATGAAACTTGCATGAGACTGGAGATGAAAAGTCTATTTCTTTGAATGAAGTTTTAATAAGATCAAATGGGAAAAAGAAAATAGTGGCTCCTGCCCCCCTCCCCCTCTGCCCTCCCCGCTCCAGATCCTGTGGGGTTTTGCCTTCTGGAGGCAATAAAATCATGGCAGAGCAGCCCGGGGCTGAGTGGTCCCCTGGCCCGGGTGCTGGGTACATCCCGGGGGGCTCTCTGGAGGGGACAAGTGGTGACCTGCAGGGCTGTGGGATGGTGTGGTGGCCGGGTTGCAGTGGGGAGGGCTGGGGGCGATGGGGGCTTTACAGCCCCAAGGCGAGATGCTCGCTGACACAGGACACAGAGGATGGGGGACCCAGCCCCTCGGGTGCCTCGGGATGCTGGGAAGGCTCCGGATGAGAACCTCTTCATTAACCCTCTCTTTTCAATAGCGATTTGAATGTGCTCAGACCAAGCCACTGCTGGGTGGGGCTGGGGCAGGGGTGGATTCTGCACCCCGCCGGGGCTTTGCGGCTTGGGGCAGCGCAGAGGAGGGTGAATGGGTGGCGACGGTGGGGGCCAATGTGGGGTGCTGCCGAAGTGGGGTCCCCGTCTCATCCCTGCCCTGGCTCCGTGATGCTCCGGGCGGGGCGGGGCCACCAGAGGGAGCCCGCGGCCACCACCAGCGTCCCCCGCCCTAGCATCCGTCCCCCGGAGCATCCCTCCCCTCCCCAAGCATCCGCCCCCCCGAGCATCCCTCCCTTCCCCAAGCATCCTTCCCTCTGGGGCGTCCTTCCCTCTGGAGCATCCTCCCCCGAAGAACACCGTCCCCGGCAGCCCTCCGGGCTGGGACAGGCTGTCGGGCACAGGGCACCTCATCAGGCAGTCCCTGTCCAGAGCTGCCAGGACAATGCTCCAGCTGAGCCCTCAGCATCGTCAGCATGGTATGAGTGTCCCACCCTGCTCCAGACCCATCACGAGCGGCCAGGACCCCAGTAAATGCTGCTAGCATGGCAGGTCCATGGTTGGAGAGGGGTGCAATGGGGAGCCCAGGAAGCTGAGAAGGGCTGAGCTTTGGCCAAGGAGGAAGCCAAGGGGAGCTGCCTGGTCTGGTTTGTTCCCCCACCGCCAGCTGGCACCTCCCAATTGCTTGGGTAATGGCCACGCAGCACATGGCTGCACCCCACGTGCTGGCAGCGAGCAGCAGTGTGGCTTCAGTTTGCTCTTGATGCACAGCAAGCTGCAGCCAAGACCTGCAGGAGCTGGCCCTCCACCACCCCTGCAATGGCACAGCCCAGGATGTGCAGGTGGGTCAGGTTTGGCAGATCCAGGGCCAGCTTGTGGAGGGAGTTAGGCAACGTCTGACAGCCAGGGGAAACTGAGGCACCTCCCAGCACATGTCCTGGGGGTGCCTAGGAATGAAGAGCAGGTTGCACCCCAGCATGGCTCACCCACAGGTGCCAGCCTGAGGAGCAGGGCTTCGAGGCAACTGTTCTCAGGTCTGTTATTAGGTGGTCTCAATCTCCTGTCTGCCATGCAGGATGGGAGGCTGTGGGGTCTCACAGCAGCCCCTGGCCACAAAAAGATCCTCCTAGGGCAACAAAGCTGGGGAAGGGTCTGGAGAACAGGGCTGGGGAGGGGCGGCTGAGGGAGCTTGGGGTGTCCAGCCTGGAGAAGAGGAGGCTAAGGAGAGACCTCACTGCTCTCTACAGCTGCCTGCAAGGAGGTTGCAGTGAGGTGGGGGTTGGGCTCTGCTCACTAGTCTCAGGTGATAGGAGAGGAAATGGCTGAAATTGTGCCAGGGGAAGGTTAGGTTGGAGATGAGGAACAATTTCTTTGCTGCAGGAGAGGTCAGGGATTGGAAGAGGCTGCCCAGGGAGGTGGTGAAGTCCCCATGCCTGGAGCTGTTCAAGAAACCTGTGGCCATGGCACTGTGGGACATGGTTTGATGGCCATGGTGGTGCTGGGTTGAGGATTGGACTCTGTGATCTTAGAAACCTTTTCCAATGGAGATAATTCTATAGTTCCATGATTCTGTGATTCACCTTGCAGGTCCTCTTGGCCATACCTTCTGGGAGCCAGTTATCCCTTCAGCCTGCATGCCCTGACATGCTGCTGCCTCATCAGCACATTAATGAACCATCTCTGGCTGGCTCTCCTCATCTCTGCCAACTTCTCTGCCAGAGTGTGATAGTGCTGCCCCAGCTGGGGAGGGAGCAGAGAGGTACCTCCGGCATCACCTCTTCCATGAGCTGGTAAGGCTGAGGGAGAGAGGTGAGAAGCTGCCTGGAGCTCGGGGAGTCTGTTAGCAGGAGCATCAGCCCTAAAAAAGCAGGCACAGATTCAATGCACTTGGCAGCGTGGGCTGGATCCTGCTGCTGGATCTTCCAGCGTGGATCCCAAGCGCCTACAGTGTCCGTGGAGGTGGTGCTGCACCCAGTGCCAGCTATTTTGGGCAAGTGCTGGTGCCCTGTTCCTCGTCCTCCTTCCACTCCATGTGCTTTGGCTTCTTGGTGGCAGTGTTCCTAATGGGTAGGTAGCTGGGGACCGGCGTGGGCCCAAGGAACGGGCTGGGGATGTGATGCAGAGGGGTGGGTGAAGAGCTGTGAGGGGCTGGGAGGTGGCCCCAGGACCCCAGCTGAGGCTTGGTGGAGCAGCCCAGGGGCAGAGCAGGGTGAAAGACTGGCTGGTGGTGCGTGTGCCCACGTCCCAGGATTGTGGACACAGCTGGTCCTGCCTTTCCCTGCCCGCTGTGGTGGCCCTGGTGGGTTCCCCTTCTCCATATGGCTGAGGATGTCTGTAGATGAGTTTCCAACCCTTGGATGGGTAATAAATAGAAGTAGGCCTGCTGCCTTTTGTTTTGATTGATTCCATTTGTTCTGCATAAGCAGCTCCTTCCCTCTGCCAAGGCTCAGCTCCTGGAGAAGCAAGATGCAGTGAGCTGAGCTGCGCTGGGGAGGGTCCCTGTGCTCCTGGCATTGCCAGGGGCAAGGTGGCCATGACTGAACTCCAGCATGGGGGAAACTGAGGCACCTGAGAGTGCCAGGTCTGCTTCTGCAGTGGGTGGATGCCCTTGGACAAGAAGGCAAACTGAGACTGGGAAGCCTGATGTACCATGCCCTGGGGATAAGTGGCAAGGCAGGGGTGACTCTCAGCTGTGGGAGCTGCTGCTGCCTTCTGGTGCTGGATTGGGGTGATGCTGCCAACAGACTGGGCCAGCAAATGGTGTTCCAGTGACGTTGGGCACCCCATGGGTGACTGGCATTGCTCTGCAGGGAAAAGTAACTTTATAAATGAGCTTGGGATAAAGATGCAGACAGGATCCGGGACGCCTGGCTTCCCTCTCCAGCTCTGTCTCAAACAACGACCTCGGGCAAGTCTGGTGCCTCCCTGCCTCAGCTTCCCCAGGCTGTTTATCTGTCAGAAGCTGAGGAACCAGCAGGTTTGGCAGTAGGAGAAGCCCTGCAGGTGAAAGTCGTTGCTCAAAGCCAGGGTAGTTGGTCCCTGGGCCCCCTGCAGAGTGGCACAGCAGCAAGAGTACGAGCGGTGGGTGCGGGCTCCATGGACCCCAGGGACATCATCCTGATGGTACTCCAAACACTTCCCTCTCACCTCCTTGCGTGGGGACCCCCCTCCCCCGCAGGAGGAGGGATGGATGTACCCTGGAGGGGGCTAAAATTATCCCCCCACCCCGGTGCTGCCGTGCCCCCCGGCTGAGTCAGAGGGGCCGGGGGCGCGTTGTGCCCGCACCCCAGCTGCAGAGCCGCGTCAAGGGGAGCGGGTGGAGGCCCGCAGGACGCAGCTGCCTCCCCGCCACGTCCGCTTGCTGCTCCTCTCCTCCTTCTGATCTGCCTCATTATCTCCTGAGTCATCGCTCCCACCTCCGCCGCAGCCACAGCCGCCCGCAGCCCGCAGCGCGCAGGGGCTGGGGGCTGCCGAGAAGGCGGCAGGAGGCGGTGGGCTCCTAGAGGTGACCTCTTGGGCCTCCCAAACTCAGCCTGGTGGGTTGGGTTGGGGGGTAGCACAGGTGGGCAGCGCTGCAGAGCATCTTCCTGACACATGCTGCTGGATGCCCAGATGGACGTGTGGGATGGTGGCTGCTCCTGCCTCGCAGGGAGAGACCCCTGGGCATGGGGAGTTCCTTGTCTGGAGAGATGCCCTCGGGCTGGGGCAGCAGGGCTTCGGTGTGACCCGCAAAGCTGCGAGCTGCTTTCCCAGCCAGCTCGGTGCAGGAGACACGAACGGAGCTGCGCTGCTTGCTGTGAATGAGCTGCTCCCCGGTGGGTCAGGATCCAGCTGCTGGCATCTGCTGGTGCAGATCCTGGGTTTGCCACGTGCAGGTTGTGGTAGGTCCAGGAGACATCTGTCCCGTCCCGGAGAGCTCGGGAGGTGCTGCAGAAGCTTCCCCTCTGACGGTGCTGGGATAAACCAGGGCCAGGGCTGGCCCCCGGTTAGCTTCCGGGATGGGAGATGCAGCTCAGAGAGGAGTGGAAAGCCGAGGAGGTGCCTCTGTCTGCCTGTTCCCCTTGGCAGCCTCTGCCCAGCATTAATGCCTCTCGCCACTAACAATTTGTGCCTTATTAATTCTAATTTGAGCTTGCCTGCTTCCCTCTCCCAGCCGCGGCTCCCAGCAGGCTGAGGCAGCGGCAGCAGCGGGCAGCGCTGCTCCCGGGGGGGGCTGCTGCTCCCGGGGGACGCTGCAGCCCCCACGTCTCCACTTGCCTGTGTGGGTGCAGCAGTTTAGGGCTCTTGTCAGGAGGTGTTTTCTCCGAGCTTTTGAAATGCTCCTCTCTGGCACAGTGAGACCGAGGGCAGGATGAGCTGCGGTGGCTCAGAGCCAGGCTCTGTCTCGCAGAAGCACTCCAGAAGCTCCCTGGCCCTGGGTTATCTTGTCCATCACTTCTTCCTCTCTGCAGATCTGGGTCTGGGCTCTTCCCCCCAACCCTCTCTGCTCTGTGCTTTACCTCCCAGGCTAATAACTAGGTCAGGAGTCCTGGAGAGTGGGGAGCAGCAGCCGGGTGGGCAGTCATCTCCCATCTGCTTTCACTCCCTCTCCTCCTACGTGTTTGGCTGGCGGAGCAGGGAGACCCTCCATCCTCCTCCTCTTCCTCGGGGCTGTGGAGGGGCAGGAACCACTATATCCACAGGGCAATCAGCATCTGCTTGCTGCACAGGGAGGAGTTTCCATGCAGTAAGAGGATTGTGAGCCTAGCAGCCAGGGCTGCCGGTGTGGGAAGGCTGTGGGCACAGTGCACAGGGAGCCTGCCCTGGTACAAGCATGCCTTGGCTTCCTCAGCCAGATCACCGGTGTGGAACTGGGGGACCTGCAGGAGTGCAGTGCTGGTGGTAACTCTGGAAACAGGTTGCCCAGGGAGGCTGTGGATGCCCCCTCCCTGGAGGTGTTCAAGGCCAGGTTAAATGGAGCCTTGAGCAGCCTGGGCTAGAGGGAGGTCTCCTCCCATGGCAGGGGGATTGGAATTGGATGATCTTCAAGGTCCCTTCCAACTCAAACCATTCTCTGACTCTGTGGTGGTGTCAGTGACCTTCACAGGCCCTCCTGAGCAGGAGGATGCTGTGAACAAAGCACCAGGAGCTGTGTGGGGGATGCTGACTCGGTGTGAAGGTTGAGTGACAGCTACAGAAGTGCCCGAGGGTCAGTCACAGCCTGCTGGAGGGTCTGGAAAACAAAGGCTCAGAGGATGCTCACGCCTGCAGCTCCGAGGAGAAAGGCTGAGGAAGGTCTCGGGCAGAGATGCTGAGGCCACGCTGCAGCAAGGGCTCTGGGCGACACCGAAGAAGCTCTCAGTGAAGCAGCCTTGAAGCTCTTGAAGCTCTCAGCCCCGAGATGCCTCAGTTTCCCCCCCCTGGAAGCTGCATTCCCCGGGGCAGTGAGCGGCATCCGGCCGCGCTGGCAGGCGCTGGGCAGGCATCCCGCGGCTGCCTCGGAACAGGCCTCCCGTTGTGCGGCGGGGCTGGCGGCGGCGCTGACCCTGCGCCGCGGAGCGAGGAACAAGGGCGGCTGTGTGTGCCCCTGGCACCGGCTGGCCCGGAGCCCCGACACGCATTCCTGCCACGGGCAGGGCTTTCCGGGCTGCCGGGAGGCAAAGGCAGGCCAGGGGAGGCTGCGCTGGCGACTGTGTGGGGGGCTTGTTCTGTGTTTGTTTGTTTCTTTTAATTTATTTCCCCCTTCTCCCCCTCTCTTTCTCTTATTAGCAGCCTTTGGGTGTCTTTTGGAGCAATTAATCTGGGTCATGACACTGCCGAGCAGATCGGGGAGCCCAGGGCTCATTAGCACCCGGCCAAACGCCGCCGGAGGGCTGCTCCTGCCGCTGCCTGCTTGGTATTCTGGGTGAGTTGGGAGCTGCGGCAGCAGAGTCCCCTCAGCAGAGACCCCCACCACGGTACAGTGGGCCCCGGGGGCAGTGCGTGGCGAGCAGGGTCCCCATCCTGCCACGATGGCATTGCCAGAGCAGCCAGCGAGGCTGTGTTGGCACAGGGCTACCCAGCAATCAGCCTGCAGTGCTGTGCTGCAGGGCTGAAGGACTTCTGAGGGTCTCAGCCTCCCGGCTTCGGCTTTGCTTTGACTTTATTCCCTTTCCCATCAGCTGCTCGAGTCCTCAGCAGAGACCTGCAGCTGATGCTGTGCCCACACCAGGTCCACGCAGCTGGGGCCCTGTCAGCTGCCTGCAGGTGCTGTGGTTGCTCCGCTCAGCTTCCCTGACTGGGGAGACCAAGAGGAGACCCTGCCTGGCCCCAGTCCCACCACTCACCCTGCCCCTTCCAGCAAGGGAGGAATCCTCTCTCCCTGGGCAAAGCCACCCCGATGAGGAGCTGGTCTGTGATTCCCAAGCTGGGAGCTGCGTCCATCTCCTGTGGGCTTGGCCAGCTTTTGCTTTCAGCTTCCATGATGCTCCGTGGCCATGACCTCACACTTGAGCTGCCTTTCTTCTGCAGCCCCCGAGGATTTTGCCCCAAGCCTCAAGCCTTCATCCCCTTCCCACTGCCACCGTGCTGCTTGTGCCCCTCCATAAGGATGGGGAGCAGGGAGAGCGAGGAAGCTCCCCGCGCCTGGCTGGCTGCGGCACAGCATATGTGCTGGGATCTGCTCCCTGCCTGCTGTTTATCCGCTTCCTTCGAGTTAACTTATGTTTCCATTGCTGCCCATCTGTCTCCTTCTCTTCCTCCCTTCCCTCCCCTCCTCGCGCTCTGGCAGGCGCCAACGGAGCCTGGGGTTCTGTCCCCGTCCCCTCCAGGTGACCCCTGGGGGGCTGGCAGGTGCTTCATCCCACCCTGACACTCCCACCTCCATGGCCTCACAGGTTGCATCAGGCTGGAAGGGACCCTCCCAGCTCATCTTGTCCAACCCCCCTGCAGGCAGCAGGGGCATCTCCAACTGGCTCAGGCTGCCCAGCACCACATCGAGTCTGACCCTGAATGTCTGCAGGGATGGGACCTCTGCCACTCTCTGGACAGCCTGTTCCAGTGCCTCACCAACCTCACAGCGCAGAACTTCCTCCTGGTGTCCCACACAAATCTCCCCTGCTCCAGTTCCAAACCATTGCCCCTCAGCCTATCACTACAAGCCCCTCCCCAGCTTTCCTGTAGGTCCCCTTCAGATATTCAGCCATCACCTGGCTGGATGCTTGCCAGGGGATGCTTTTTGGGGAGCTCCTGGTTTGGATCCACCCCAGCTGGGGTCCCTGAGCAGTTCCCTCCAGCCACTGTTAATCCCAACAGCGAATTTTGCCTGGCAGATCCCTCCATTGCCTTCAAACCTTCACCCACTGGGGCTGCATCGGTGCTGGTAGCCTTCCTCCTTTGTGCCTCTGCCTCAGCTTAGTGAGGCTCCCATCCTTTCCTCACCCTTCACCCAGGCTGTGGCTTCCCAGCTCGTGGGAGGGAAGCCTGGCCCCACTCCCACCTGGAGCCTGGCTATTAGGGATACCCAGGGCTGCTTCAGGAACCACAAAGGCATCGAGCGCCGGAGCCAGCGTGCACCTGCTTTCCTTGCTGCTTCAGAAAGCCCTCATGGCTGCTGCCTCCCACTTCTCCAGCTTTTATTTATAGTCTGTCTTGCTTGCACTGGGTTGGTTCCCCCCCCTTCCCCCTCCCCTTTTCTTTCTTCTCCTTTCCCTGGCACAGCTGAGCTGCTGAACTCGGAGCGCTACGGAGAGGCTGCTACCTTAGCTCAGCTGAGCATGGCCGTGGCAAAGGGACTGGGAGAGAAATCACATCCCCACAGGAGTGGCCCAGAGCCTCCTCACCATGCCCTTTGTTAGTGTTGATCGCCTCCCCGGGTGGCTGGAGGAGGGAGTTTGCATCAAGCTGCTGCTTGCGGCCCTGACCCACATTTGGGACCTCCTTGCTTGCTGTTGGCGTAAGGGCATCGGTCCTGGCTGCAGCACTGAGGTCTTGGGGACCCTGCAAAGGACAGACTGGGCCCTGAGGAGGGATATCCTGCCAGCTGTCACATCAGTTTGATGGCACCAGTCACTTGCAGGCTGGCAACCTAAGCCCCAGCAAACTCGTGCTGCTGGTGGTCCTTTGGGTAGATGCTGGGTGCTGGGCAGTGATGGGGCAAGCATTTGTCTCTTCAGAGACTGTGCCCTCGCCAGGGCATTGCAGGATGTCCCCATGCCCAGGGCCTGATGCATAGAGGAGCATGGACACAGCAGCCAGGGCACAGCAGCGTCACCCACACCGGCTGGCAGCAGCAGTGATGCTGTGGGAAGCTCCAGGGCTGGCTAGACCCCAGTGCACCCAGTCAGTGCTATCCCACAGGGCACACTGCCAGCCTGTGGTGTCCCATGGGGAAGCCACCAAGGCTTGCAAACAGGAACCAAAAGCTCTGCTCCCCTGTTCAAGCCCCTGGTGCTCACCACAGGTGGCACTGGGAGGAGGTGGTGAGGGGACACAGCTTGGGGGGGGGGGAGCTGGGGGGCAAGGAAGGGGAAGAAGAGGGGGTTGAGGAGTGAGATAACAGCCCAAAATGGTGAACCCCCAAATCACAAGGCGAGAGGCTTGCCATCTGCTGCGTGGGTGCCGGAGCAGGAGCTGCCCGCCAGCAGCCTGGGCACCACCAGTTCCAGCTGACTCAGCACCAGGAAGGATTGGCTGCTCTGGGATCCCTCTGTGCACAGCCCCAGGGGATGTGGCCTGGGAGGGACCCGTTGGGGGAGAAACCCCCACCCCAGGGGCAGCTGCAGGCAGGAGCTGTGGGCAGCCCATGGTGGCTGGGGTCAAACTCTTCACATCTCCAGTGTTTTCCTCGGAAGGAGGAAAAGCCAGGTGGAAGCAGAGACTTTTTATTTCCCCCCCTACAGGAGCTGTGTTTCCATGGTACCCAGTTGAAAGGTGCTTCTCCACCGACCTGATGCTTCCTGGGGTCCAGCAGCACGGTGAGGAGACCCTGAAGAGCCCCTCCTCCACGGGCACTCCAGCCTGGCTCACCCGGAGCTGGAGGCAGCCCAGTCAGAGGATGCTTCCCAGGTGCTCACCCCGATGTTCACAGCTCGTCCTGAAGCCGCAGGTAGAGGTGGCACTGCCCGGCGTGAAACCACCGCTTGTCACCTCTGGGATGTCACCTCTGGGATGTCACCTCTGGGGTGTCACCTCTGGGGTGTCACCTCTGGGCTGCCCGCGCCGGTCCTGTCCTGCCGGGGTCCATCCTGCCCGGCAGGGGGCTGGGGCGGCCGGCGGGCCGCGCTGGGCTGGCAGTGTCCCCGGCCAACAGGGAGCCGGTGAGGGGGACAAAAGCAGGCTTAGTCACTGCTGAGGAGGAGCAGAGCAGAGCCTTACTCAGCCCCGCCAGGAATGGGTTTGTTCTTCCTGCATCAGCCTTGGGGACCGGGGAGGAGGAGGAGGAAGGCTGGGAAGCAGGGAGGGGTGTGCCTCATTATTCCTACTGAGTGCTGACATTCTGCCTGCCCCCTCCAGCTACCTCCTCTTCACCCCTACATCACTGCCACCCTGGTGGGGACACTGGCAGGGCAGAGGCTGGGGCAGGGAGGATGTTGGGGCAGGGAGGATGTTGGGGCAAGGAGGATGTTGGGGCAGGGGGGATGCTGGGGCAGGGGGATGCTGGGGCAGGGAGGATGTTGGGGCAGGGGGGATGCTGGGGCAGGGAGGATGTTGGGGCAGAGAGGATGTTGGGGCAGGGAGGATGCTGGGGCAGGGAGGATGTTGGGGCAGGGGGGATGTTGGGGCAAGGGGGATGCTGGGGCAGGGAGGATACTGGGGCAGGGAGGATGTTGGGGCAGAGAGGATGTTGGGGCAGGGGGGATGCTGGGGCAGGGAGGATGTTGGGGCAGAGAGGATGTTGGGGCAGGGAGGATGTTGGGGCAGGGAGGATGCTGGGGCAGGGAGGATGTTGGGGCAGGGGGGATGTTGGGGCAAGGGGGATGCTGGGGCAGGGAGGATACTGGGGCAGGGAGGATGCTGGGGCAGGGAGGATGTTGGGGCAGGGGGGATGCTGGGGCAGGGAGGATGCTGGGGCAGGGAGGATGTTGGGGCAAGGAGGATGTTGGGGCAGGGGGGATGCTAGGGCAAGGGGGATGCTGGGGCAGGGAGGATGTTGGGGCAGGGAGGTTGCTGGGGCAGGGGGGATGCTGGGGCAAGGAGGATGAAGGGGCAGGAAGGATGTTGGGGCAGGGAGGTTGCTGGGGCAGGGGGGATGCTGGGGCAAGGAGGATGCTGGGGCAGGGAGGATGCTGGGGCAGGAGGGATGCTGGGGCAAGGAGGATGAAGGGGCAGGAGGGATGCTGGGGCAGGGAGGATGTTGGGGCAGGGAGGATGTTGGGGCAGGGAGGTTGCTGGGGCAGGAGGCTTTGCCAGTGTTGGGGTGGTGCTGGTGCCCCCATTTCTCCCTGTGCTGCTTCTCCAGGGTTAATTGGAGGTGGTAGTCCAAGGAGGAGACACCCCTGCTCTGCAGCACTGCCCTCTGGGGCTGGCTGGCCATGTTGGTGTGGCACAGTGAGTGCCAGGCCCCAGCTTTCACCCCTGCTCACTCCCGGGGCTGCCAGCAGGCTATTCCCCAGCAAGTCCGAGACAGCAGGGAGGGATTTCAGAGCTGCTGATGGTCTGGGGGCCACAGCTCATGGGCACTCTGTGCTGGGGATGGATGCACAGCCCCCTGCACTCCTCTCCTCTCTCCTAAGTGTCTCCAGATGGCCTCCCCCAAAACGTCCCAAGCCCCTGCCCCTGCCATGTGCCTAAGCAGGGTGGTGCCTAGAGCCCAGCAGCCACGGGCACAGCTCTGTGTGAGAGCCAGCACTGTGCCAGTGTGGGATTTTCCTGTGGGCTGGGTGCACATATCCCACCCCCCTGAGGTTTGCTCCTAGCTTAGAGGTCTTTTATGGAGCTGTGGGTGAGGATGATGCTGGGCTGGCTGGCTGGAGCACTAATGGCAGGGGAGGCAGGGCCAAGGGATGAGCTGCCGGCAGATTTGCAGCCATGGCTGCTGCCTCTGAATGGAGGAAATCAATCAGTGTGGGTGCAGTGAGGAAGGGGATTGCAGTGGGGGAGCAGATTGCTGCCCTGGGTTGGGAGCACCTCTGTGGATGAGAGGGACAAAGGGGGACAGCTCTCCCAGCAGGAGATGGATGTGGGGTAGAGAGGAATGCAGGAGTGAGAGCAGCCCTGACAGGGAGTGCCTGGAGCCTCCCATACTCCAGGAGGGCTGCAGCTGTGGGACATGAGGCTTTAAACAGAGCCTTTGAATAGGATAGGATAGGATAGGATAGGATAGGATAGGATAGGATAGAATAGAATAGAATAGAATAGAATAGAATAGAATAGAATAGAATAGAATAGAATAGAATAGAATAGAATAGAATAGAATTAACCAGGTTGGAAGAGACCTTTGAGATCATCAAGTCCAACCTATCACCCAACACCATCTAATCAACTAAACCATGGCACCAAACACCCCATCCAGGCTCTTCCTAAACACCTCCAGGGATGGGGACTCCACCACCTCCCTGGGCAGCACATTCCAATGGGCAATCTCTCTTTCTGTGAAGAACTTCTTCCTAATATCCAGCCTAAACCTTCCCTGGTGCAGCTTGAGACTGTGTCCTCTTGTTCTGGTGCTGCTTGCCTGGGAGAAGAGACCAACCTCCTCCTGGCTCCAACCTCCCTTCAGGGAGTTGGAGAGAGCAAGAAGGTCTCCCCTGAGCCTCCTCTTCTCCAGGCTAAGCAACCCCAGCTCCCTCAGCCTCTCCTCACAGGGCTGTGCTCCAGACCCCCCCCAGCCTCCTTGCCCTTCTCTGGACACCTTCCAGCATCTCAACATCTTTCCTAAACTGAGGAGCCCAGAACTGGACACAGGACTCAAAGTGTGGCCTAAGCAGTGCTGAGCACATGGTAGAATGACCTCCCTGCTCCTGCTGGCCACACTCTTCCTGATGCAGGCCAGGATGCCCTTGGCCTTCTTGGCCACCTGAGCACACTGCAGGCTCATGTTCAGCCCACCATCAACCAATACCTCCAGGTCCCTCTCTGCCTGGCTGCTCTCAGCCACTCTGCCCCCAGCCTGTAGCACTGCCTGGGGTTGCTGTGGCCAATGTGCAGCCACTGGCACTTGGATGTGTTCAATCTCCTGCCCTTGGCCTCTGCCCATCTGTCCAGCCTGGCCAGGTCCCTCTGCAGAGCTCTCCTGCCCTCTAACAGCTCAGCTCCTGCCCCCAGCTTGGTGTCATCTGCAAACTTATTGATGATGGACTCAATACCCTCTGGAGCTCCTCTGCTCCAGCTCGAAGGCTCTGTGGCTTTCCTGTCTGGGTGCCAGCAGCATGGCTGGGTTGTGGGGGATGAAGTGTGTGTGTGTGGGGGGGAAGGTGTCCTCACTGTGTTTGTGAAGTGCTGGGGATGCTGATTGCAAGGGGGGGTCCGCTCCCCTGGGAAACAGACCTTGGTTTATGCTTTGGGCTAAGGATTGTTGGTAGAGCTGGTCCTTCGAGCAGCAGTGCCTACCTTCCCTGGATGTTTGGAATGAAATGGCCTGAAACTGTGCCAGGAGAGGGCTAGGTTGTCCATGAGGAACCTGTTTGGCGTCCCCCAGAGATCAAGGCTGGGCCCCATCCTCTTTAACATCTTCCTTGATGGTCTGGAGGAGGGGATTGAGTCAGTCATCAGCAAGTTTGCAGATGACACCAAGTTAGGAGCAGATGTTGGTCAGTTAGAGGGTAGAAAGGCTCTGCAGAGGGACCTCGACCGACTGGGCAGATGGGCAGAGGCCAATGGGATGGCACTGAACAAATCCAAGTGCCAGGGGCTGCACTTTGGCTATGGCAATCCCATGCAGAGCTACAGGCTGGGGTCAGAGTGGCTGAGAGCTGCCAAACAGAGAGGGACCTGGGGGTGCTGATTGACAGCTGCCTGAATATGAGCCAGCAGTGTGCCCAGGTGGCCAAGAGGGCCAAGGGCATCCTGGCCTGCATTAAGAATAGTGTGGCCAGCAGGAGCAGGGAAGTCATTGTGCTCCTGTACTCTGCATTGGTCAGGCCACCCCTTGAGTCCTGTGTCCAGTTCTGGGCTCCTCAGTTTAAGAAGGACATCGAAACACTTGAATGTGTGCAGAGAAGGGCAAGGAGGCTGGGGAGGGGTCTGGAGCACAGCCCTGTGAGGAGAGGCTGAGGGAGCTGGGGTTGCTTAGCCTGGAGAAGAGGAGGCTCAAGGGAGACCTTCTTGCTGTCTGCAACTCCCTGAAGGGAGGTTGTAGCCAGGTGGGGGTTGGTCTCTTCTCCCAGGCAGGCAGCAGCAGAACAAGAGGACACAGTCTCAAGCTGTGCCAGGGGAGGTTTAGGCTGGAGGTGAGGAGAAAGTTCTTCCCAGAGTGAGTCATTCATCATTGGGATGTGCTGCCCAGGGAGGTGGTGCAGTCCCCATGCCTGGAGGTGTTCCAGAGGGGATTGGATGCGGCACTTGGTGCCATGGTCTGGTCATGGGGTCTGTGGTGACAGGTTGGACTCAATGATCCTCGAGGTCTCTGCCAGCCTTAGTTATACTGTGATACTGTGAGGAACAATTTCTTTGCTGCAAGAATGGTCAGGGATTGGCACAGGCTGCCCAGGGAGGTGGTGGAGCTCCCTATCCCTGGAGGTGTTCAAGAAACCTGTGGCCATGGCACCTGGGAAAGGGTTTGGTGGCCCTGGGGGCTGGGTTGATGGTTGGGCTGGATGGTATTAGAGGGCTTTTCCAAGCGAAATGATTCTATGATGTGAAGAGGTTTGGGTCTGCCTTGAGCTCCAGGGGATGTGGTGTGGGGAGCTCTGGCTGCTCTGTCCTGCTCATGCATGGCTTTGGTTTGGGGCAGGGAAATGTGCCTGTGTTGCTCTGTATGCAGTGAGGCTTATTTTCTTGCTCAGCTACCAGATTCCAAGGGAAATTTTGGGCTGGACCAGAACTTCTCTGGCTGCTTTGGCATTGCAGCTCCTGCCAGAGCATCTTTGCAGGCTCCACACAATGCCCTTGCAGCCCTGTGTCTCTCCACGTGGCTTTGCAGGTGGTAGGGAGCAGAGCCAAGGCTGTTCTCACCTTGTTATCCAGCAAGATGCAGTGGTGTGTTCCCAGGGATGAGCATCCCTGCACTCCCTGGGTGCAGAGGTGCTCATCCCTGGGAGCACAGCCCTTCACTCCCTGGGTGCAGAGGTGCTCACCCCTGGGAACACAGCCCTGCACTCCCTGGGTGCAGAGGTGCTCATCCCTGGGAACGCAGCCCTGCACTCCCTGGTGCTCACCTCTGCACCCAAGGAATGCAGGGCTGTGCTCCCAGGGATGAGCACCTCTGCACCCAGGGAGTGCAGGGCTGTGCTCCCAGCTGCCCCACAGCAGAGCCAGCCACCACATCTAGAGCTTGGCTGCGGTGTCCTGATCCGCAGCCCTGCCTGGGGAGGTGATTCTACATCGCTGTAAGCAGTGAGTTTGGGTGACTCAGGTCCCAGCACCCTGCCTCAGCATCGCTGGGGGGGTCCTTACTTGCTGTCCTTGGTGCATCCCCAGTGCTGCTGCTGTGACTTCCCTCTGCAGCCACTAAACCCGCAGCTGCCCCTCAAAACCCGGCGTGCCCTGCGATGCTGCTTTCCTGCCGGTGAGCCTGGGGGACAAGCCTGAGCCAGGACCTCATCCAGCCTGGAGCCCATCTGAGGAGAGGCCTGGGTACCTCTGTGCAGCTGGTTGCCCCAGCAACTGTCACTCTCCCGCAGCATCCATCAGAGCAAGCGCCTGGGAGCCGCTCGCCTGCCTTCGGTGCGGCGAGGCAGCGGTGGTGGAGGGCTGCTGGGGGACAAGCCTCACCCACCTCACCTTGCTGTTTATCTCTCAGCACCCACCAAGATCTGCTGGCATCTGCCTGGCCCACTGCTCTAATCCCCCCGTGCTGCTGCTCCTCTGCAGGAGCTGCCCGAGCAGAGCCCTGTGTCCGTAGGAGATTCGGCAGCAAACCAATTAGGGTTCCTCCAAGCGGAGTGCTGTTAATTGCCTCTAGCCTTGCAAATTAACAAAGCATCGATGCTCTTCTTTAACCCCCTGTGTGCCTGCCTGCAGCTGCAGCCCAGGGGATAGTTGGGGCTGGGCCCTGAGTGATGGGAAGGGTTAGAGGGGTGATGGGGAGAGGGGCTGTGTTGTCCCGGTGCAAGATGTGGGTGATGGAGCAAAGAGCAGGGGCTGGCCCCAAGGCTGATCTGCATGTGTGGAGGGTCTGCGGGGTTTAGGGAGGTTCACTTCCCCTCCCCTTGTCCCTTTCCCCTATCCCTTCCCTTCCTTCCCTTCCCTTCCCTTCCCTTCCCTTCCCTTCCTTCCCTTCCCTTCCCTTCCCTTCCCTTCCCTTCCCTTCCCTTCCCTTCCCTTCCTTCCCTTCCCCCTTCCCCTTCCCCTCCCTCCTCTCCCTTCCCCTTCCCTTCCCCTTCCCCTCCCTCTCCTCCCTTCCCTTCCCTTCCCTTCCCTTCCCTTCCCTTCCCTTCCTTCCTTCCTTCCCTTCCCTTCCCTTCCCTTCCTTCCCTTCCCTTCCCTTCCCTCCCTTCCCTTCCCTTCCCTTCCCTTCCCCCTTCCCCCTTCCCCCTTCCCCTTCCCCCTTCCCCTTCCCCCTTCCCCTTCCCCTTCCCCCCCTTCCCCTTCCCCTTCCCCCTTCCCCTTCCCCCTTCCCCCTTCCCCCTTCCCCTTCCCCTTCCCCTTCCCCCTTTCCTCTTCCCTTCCCCTCCCTGTTTAGTGACCATGCTGGTCTTAGCCTGATGGCTGAAGAAGCTCTCAGAGGTCTTCTCCAACCAAAACAATTCTGTGGTTCCTTGAAGGCTTTCTGGTGGTCCCAGCTGTGCCCCACAGCTGGCTGCAGCCCTGCTCCCCCTCCTGTGTTCATCTTGCAGCCAGCTTTGGAGGGCTTGAGTTGTTTCCTTCTTCATGCTCTGCCAAACAGGCTGGAAATGATGCTTGCTCTGCCTCAGCTTCTTGCTCCTGCTCCACCTGGCAGCCTCAAGGCGTGGTTGGCATCACTGGGGAAGGAGCCCTGGAGCTGTGCTGTGTCCCACACTGAGGCTCTGGCTGCTCTTCCCAAGCTGGCCCTGCATGCTTCTGAAGCAAGGTGCAGCACCATGCTAACAGCTCAGAACAGCTGTTGTGGCCTCATGTCCCTGTCCCAGCCCCGAGGGCTTTCCTGGCAGGGTGTGATGCCAGCTGAGGTCCCATCTCCCTGGCCCTGCCCAGGGGACAGACAGCAATGGGGAGTCGTTTTCTCAGCCCAGGGTGTGGCTGAAGGCAGGACACGGTTCTGGTTTGGTCTGTCCTGCCCAGCCAGTCCCTTGGGGACATCTCCATGATCATGTTGGCATCCTCCCTGGGAAGTGCAGGCTCAAAGGATGGCTCATGGGAGCCTGACTGCTCCTTGTCCAGCATGTCCTGTCCATGCAGAAAGTGGCTTCTCCCTTCCCCTTCTCCCCTTCCCTTCTCCCCCTTCTCCCCCTTTTCCCCCTTCTCCCCCTTTTCCCCCTTCTCCCCCTTCTCCCTCTTCTCCTCCTTCTCCCTCTTCTCCCCCTTCTCCCCCTTTTCCCCCTTCTCCCCCTTTTCCCCCTTCTCCCCCTTCTCCCCCTTTTCCCCCTTCTCCCTCTTCTCCTCCTTCTCCCTCTTCTCCTCCTTCTCCCTCTTCTCCCCCTTCTCCCTCTTCTCCTCCTTCTCCCTCTTCTCCCCCTTCTCCCCCTTTTCCCTCTTCTCCCCCTTCTTCCCCTTCTCCCCCTTCTCCCCTACTTCCCTGTCTTCTCCTTCTCCTTCTTCTCCCCCTTCTTCTCCTTCTCCTTCTTCTCCCCCTTCTTCCCCTTCTTCCCTTTCTCCCCTTTCTCCCCCTTCTCCCCTTTCTTCCCCTTCTCCCCCTTCTCCCCTTTCTTCCCCTTCTTCCCCTTCTCCCCTTCTCCCCCTTCTCCCCCTTCTCCCCTTTCTTCCCCTTCTCCCCCTTCTCCCCCCTCTCCCTCTTCTCCCCTCCTTCTTGAGGACATTCACTTTTTTTTTCTCCACAGCCTTTATCCTGCTTTCCCCATCCCCTCACATCTCCCCTGGCTCAGGCTGGGGGATCCCTGCTCCTGTTCTGAGGCTGCACCACTCTTGGGCCAGCAGCTTTGCATCCCTTCAAACCAAGTGCAGCAACCCATTGGTGCAACAGGCTTGGTTTGACTTCATTCTATCGATTCTTTTGGTGCTGCCTAAACCCAAGCAGGGCCAGAGCTGCAACTGCAGGGAGCAGCAGGTCCCTGGGGCTGGGCTGATTTATTGCAGGGGGAGGTTTTGTCCTCCTCCATTCAACTCTAAGGCTTTCTCCTGTGGTTTTTTTTATACACACACACACAAATGCAGTTTGTTGGCTTGCAGCATCACTCCCCAGGGGAAGCCCAGCGTGGCACACTCTGGAAGAAACCTGCTCAGCTTTGAGGTTTGTCCTCATCCAAGGTTTTGCAGGGACTGCCTGGGAAAGGCGTGATGAATCAGCCATTCTCGGAGCACAAAGCACAGAGAGCTCCTGGGGCCTGCCTGGGATCTCTCCCTGCCGCTGCCAAGCTCTCCTATGGTGGGGGGGATGGGGGGTGGGGGGTGGCAATTTCTTTGGACCCCCTCAGGCAGCTTGGGAATCTCTGGGCCCTCCAGTTGTGGTGCCTGTGCAAGGAGCTTGGGAGCAGTGTTTCATGGCCTGTCTCCTTGATAACAGGCATGGACTTTGGGGGGAAGGAAAGATGTAGGGGGCAGTGCTGCTGGAGGGAGGGGATTCCTCTGCCTTCCCCTCTTCCCCAAGGATGCTCTGATCCAGGGCAGCAGCCCAGCTGGCTAAGGCTATAGGGATAGAGTAGGGTAGAATAGAATAGAATAGAGGAGGAGAGGAGAGGAGAGGAGAGGAGAGAGAGAGGAGAGGAGAGGAGAGGAGAGGAGAGGAGAGGAGAGGAGAGGAGGAGAGGAGAGAGGAGAGGAGAGGAGAGGAGAGGAGAGAGAGAGGAGAGAGGAGAGGAGAGGAGGAGAGGAGGAGAGAGGGAGGAGAGGAGAGGGAGAGGAGAGGAGAGGAGGAGGAGAGGAGAGGAGAGGAGAGAGGAGAGAGGAGGAGGGAGGAGAGGAGAGGAGAGGAGAGGAGAGAGGAGAGGAGAGGGAGAGGGAGAGGAGAGGAGGGAGAGGAGGAGAGGAGAGGAGAGGGAGAGGGAGAGGGAGAGGAGAATTAGCCAGGTTGGAAAAGACCTCAGAGATCATCAAGTCCAACCTATCACCCAACACCATCTAATCAACTAAACCATGGCACCAAGCACCCCATCCAGTCTCCTCCTAAACACCTCCACTGATGGTGACTCCACCACCTCCCTGGGCAGCACATTCCAATGGCCAATCTCTCTCTCTGGGAAGATCATTTCCCAGTCAGGGCTTGCTCCGCGGTGGGAATGGCCCTGGGGATCAGAAAGGTGCTGGTGGGACCCCAAAGGTGTTGTCCTGCAGCCCAGCCTGCCCTGGCTTTAGGGCTCTGGCCCTGCCTGGTGCTTTGTTCCCCCAACCCACCTCCATCTCTGCAGAGCTACCAGAAGGCTGTTTGTGAATTCCAATGCCTTTGCAGCTCTGCCAGGGTTCAAGGAGCTAAGGCTGCTTCCATCTGAATAAAATCATCTGCTGTGACTCTTCCTCCCTCTGTGCTGAGGAGGACTCAGGCACAGGTGGCAGGAGGGAAATGCTGGGGTGGGGGAGGAAGGAGCCCATGGGGACGGGGGCATCATCTGAGGGTTTCTCGCCCTTTGAACCACATCCACCCCAGCGAGGCCACGACCCATGGAGCTGGGTGCAGCCCATGGAGCAAGAGCGAGCAAGGCGGGCTGGAGCAGCGCCCCTGCAGAGCCTGTGCCGCCTGCACCAAGCCTTCTTGCAAGGCCACCGCGTCCTTGTCAGGCGGGGGTGACGCGGGGCCGTGCGCCTGCCGCTCCCGGGCAGCTCTCCCTGCCGCTCCCGGGCTGCCCTCCCTGCCGCTCCCGGGCAGCTCTCCCTGCCGCTCCCGGGCTGCCCTCCCTGCCGCTCCCGGGCTGCTCTCCCTGCCGCTCCCGGGCTGCCCTCCCTGCCGCTCCCGGGCTGCCCTCCCTGCCGCTCCCGGGCTGCTCTCCCTGCCGCCGGCCGGCAGCTCCGCCTCGCCTTCCCCGGCCGCCCGCAGCAGCACCTGGGAGCTGCTGTGCGAGCCGCGGGGCGGCGACCGGAGCGCCGGCGGAGCTGCAGCGCAGCAGGGGAACAGCAATTTATTCGCTGCGACAGCTTTGCAACCAGATTCTTTGGCGGAGCTGACTGCAAACTGCAATCCGAAGCTGTCGGCCGGCTTCTTTTTTTTTTCCCCAGCCTGGGAGTGTGAGAAACAAATTTGTTTGGGTTATAAAAAAACATATTAAAAAGCAACACATTTTGTTTTGCAATATACATCCCTCTGCATGCCATTTTTTTCTCCCCCTCTCTCCTTCTCTCCTTTCCTTCTTCTCTCCCCCCTCCCCCCGTTTTTAATGAGTGCCATTCCAATCCCATCCAGACAAAGACTTTTTTTTCCCCCCTCTCTAATAACTTTTTGTTGTGGTGGTGGTGGTGGTTGGAGGTAATTGCTGGGGAGATGTTTTGAAGCTCTAAGCAGGGAGCTGTCAGTCACACAGCCACTGGTGATGTGGTGATGGCTGTGCAGCACTCAGGTATGGGGGGTGGGGGGTGGGGAAGAGTGAGAAGCACTTGGGGGGGGGTCTCTTAGTCCTTCCAGTATCTGAAGGGGGCCTACAGGAAGGCTGGGGAAGGACTTCTCAGGATCTCAGGTAGTGATAGGACTAGGGGGAATGGAATGAAGCTGGAGGTGGGGAGATTCAGGCTAGATATGAGGAGGAAGTTCTTCCCCATGAGAGTGGTGAAGCCCTGGAATGGGTTGTGCAGGGAGGTGGTTGAGGCCCTGTCCCTGGAGGTGTTAAGGCCAGGCTGGATGAGGCTGTGGCCAGGCTGATCCAGTGTGGGGTGTCCCTGCCCATGGCAGGGGGGTTGGAACTGGCTGATCCTTGTGGTCCCTTCCAACCCTGACTGAAACTATGAAACTATGACAAAGGATCCAGCCCTGGGGACTTGGATTGGAGATTTGGAACAATTTCTTTGCTGCAAGAGTGGTTAAGCATTGGAACAGGTAGCCCAGGGAGGTGGTGGAGGTCTCATTGCTCTCTACAACTACCTGCAAGGAGGTTGTGGAGAGGCTGCTGCTGGTCTCTTCTGCTTGGGGTCCCAGCCCTGGAGGTGTTTAAGCCCAAGCTGGCTGAGGCTCTGGCCAGGCTGATCTAGTGTGGGGTGTCCCTGCCCATGGCAGGGGGGTTGGAACTGGCTGATCCTTGTGGTCCCTTCCAACCCTGACTGATTCTATGATTCTATTCTATGATTCTCACAGGTAATTAGTTGACAGAACAAGAGGGAATGGCCTCAAGCTACAACTGGGTAGGCTTAGGCTGGACATTAGGAAGCATTTTTCCTCAGCAAGAGCGGTCAGGCACTGGGATGTGCTGCCCAGGGAGGTGGTGGAGTCCCCAACCCCAGATGTGTTTCAAGGTCCTTTGGATGTGGTGCTTGGGGATATAGTTTAGAGGTGAACTTTGTAGTTCTGGGGTTCTGAGTTGGACTTGGTGGTCCTGAAGATCTTTTCCCACCTCCATATTTCTGTGACTGAGTCCAACCATCGACCTAACACCACCATGGCCTTTAAACCACATCCCAACTCTACAACTACCTGCAAGGAGGTTGTGGAGAGGTTGGTGCTGATCTCTCCTCACAGGGAATTAGTGACAGAACAAGAGGGAATGGCCTCAAGCTGCCACTGGGCAGGTTTAGACTGGACAGTAGGAAGCAATTTTCCTCAGCAAGAGTGGTCAGGCACTGGGATGTGCTGCCCAGGGAGGTGGTGGAGTCCCCAAACGTGGCTGTGTTTCAAGGTGGTTTGGATGTGGTGCTTGGGGCTATGGTTTAGGGGTGAACCTTGCAGAGTAGGATTCTGGGTTGGACTTGGGGATCCTGAGGCTCTTTTTCGACCTGAATGTTTCTGTGATTCTGTGGAGTCCCCACCCCTGGAGGCGTTCCAGAACCCTGTGGCCATGGCACTGAGGGCCATGATTTAGTGGCCATGGTGGTGTTGGGTTGATGGTTGGACTGGAGGATCTGAGAGGCCTTTTCCAACCAAACCAAGTCAATGATTCTATGACCTGGTGCCTAGAGAGGTGATACCTGACCCTGGCAGTGCAGGAAGAGAGAGAGAATCACAGAATAGTTTTGGTTGGAGAATAGAATAGAATAGAATAGAATAGAATAGAATAGAATAGAATAGAATAGAATAAGCCAGGTTGGAAGAGACCTTCAAGATCATCGTGTCCAACCTATCATCCAACACCACCCAACCAACTAAACTATGCAACCAAGCGCCCTGTCAAGTCTCCTCCTGAACACCTCCAGGGATGGGGACTCCACCACCTCCCCAGGCAGCCCATTCCAATGGGCAATCACTCTCTGTGTAAAACTTCCTGCTGACCACCAGCCTGAACCTCCCCTGGCGCAGCCTGAGACTGTGTCCTCTTGTTCTGGTGCTGGGTGCCTGGGAGAAGAGACCAACCTCTGCCTGGCTACAACCTCCCTTCAGGTAGCTGTAGAGAGCAATAAGGTCACCCCTGAGTCTCTTCTTCTGCAGGCTAAGCAACCCCAGCTCCCTCAGCCTCTCCTCACAGGGCTGTGTTCCAAGCCCCTCACCAGCCTGCTTGCCCTTCTCTGGACACCTTCCAGCAAGTCAACCTCCTTCCTAAACTGAGGAACCCAGAACTGGACACAGGACTCAAGGGGTGGCCTAACCAGTGCAGTGTACAGGAGCACAATGACCTCCCTTCTCCTGCTGGCCACACTGTTCCTGATACTGGCTAGGATGCCATTGGCCTTCCTGGCCACCTGAGCACACTGCAGGCTCATGTTCAGCCTACCATCAACCAGCACCTCCAGGTCCCTCTCTGCCTGGCTGCTCTCAGCCACTCTGTCCCCAGCCTGTAGCACTGCCTGGGGTTGTTGTGGCTGATGTGCAGAACCTGGCACCTCTAAGATCATGGAGCCCAAGCATCAAATGATTCTATGGCATCACCTCTGCCCTTCAGCTCTTCATTGTCTTTACAGAGCTGCTTTCCACACCACCTCTGTGTGCCTGTTGCTCCTGCTGCCTGCTGTGCTTGTGGCTCATCCTTAGGTCTCTCTCTGTCTGTTTTGGGGCAGCACACTGGACCCATTGGGTTGGTTCCTTTGCAAACCAATGGGCCCAGGGAGTCCAACTTGTTTTGCCAAGTGGGTGTCAGCTGCTCTTGAAATCAGAGCAAATACCTGCAGGTTAGTTGTTATTATGATTTGGGGGGGTGGGGGGGAATGGCACTAGCTTTGATTTGCAATTAAACCACTGCATTTAATTAGGCAGCAACCATGGCACCTTTACAAAACATGACTATTTTTACATGTTTACTCTCCTTGTGTTTTTCTCAGTGACTGGAGTTCCAATTAAATCAACCTCCTTATTAAACTGTTGGCTCTCAGATAAAACCAGGAGCTAAAAATACAGCAAGGCCACCAAGCTGCCATCCCCAGTCCCACACTTCTCCCTTGGACTTGTCTAAACACCTTGGCATTTCTTTTCTCCTCACCTAGGTTCTCAAGGGAGGTGCAGTCCTGGTGCTTGACTCCTTGGCTTTGCTCCATCAACCTTTCTTCTCCTTTGAAACTTGCCAGTCTTGGCCTCAAATGTGACCAGAGCAGCTCACTTGGGATGGAGGGGTGTATTTACTATGGGACTGAGCTGGGCTGGTCATAGATTCAGGGAATGGTTTGGGTTGGAAGGGACCTTAAAGATCATCCAGTTCCAACTCCCTGCCATGGGCAGGGACACCTCACACCAGCCCAGCTTGCTCAAGGCCTCATCCAGCTTGGCCTTGAACACCTCCAGGGAGGAGGCAGCCACAGTTTCCCTGGGCAACCTGTGTCAGAGTCTCCCCACACTTGGTCTAAAGAATTTCTTCCTAGCCTCCAGTCTCAATTTCACCTCTCCCAGCTCAAAGCCATTGTTCCTCGTCCTGTCACTCCCAGCCCTTGTCCAAAGTCCCTCCCCAGCTCTCCTGCAGCCTCTTCAGGTACTGGAAGGCCGTTCTAAGTTTTCCCTGGAGCCTTCTCTTCTCCAGGCTGAACACCCCCAGCTCTCCCAGCCCGTCCACACAGGGGAGGTTCTCCATCCCTCTGATCATCTTCATGGCCTCCTCTGGACCTGCTCCAGCATTTGCATGTCCCTCTTATGCTGGGAGCACCAGAATATTCCAGGTGGGGCCTCAAAAGAGGAGAGCAAAGAGGAAGAATAACTTCCCTTGTCCTGGTGCAGCTGGTTTTCTCAAGCCCCACAGTTTGAGGAGCTTTTGGAGGTGACTTCACCCTGCCAAGCCCATCTCGACGTGCCTCTGGCTGTAAGGCTGTGCTTGCCAGGGCGGTAGCAGGACTGGGGGGAGCACTTTGCTTTTGCTGAAAACATTTCTGTGTGATCCATGCATTTGCAATAGAGGAACAATAGCTGCCCTGCCAAGCTAAACATGAGCTGTTCCCAAAATTGTTGGCATTTTGCTTTCTGCTGAGGGTCTGGAGAGGAGGCGGCTAAACAGCCATTAACTCTGAGCTGCTGCGAGGAGGAGGCTTGTTCCTCTCAGTTAGAGGAGGGGAGCTTGGGGCTGGAGGGAATCACAGAGCTGTTGAGGTTGGAAGAGTCCTCTGAGATCACCAAGCCCAACCACTCACCTGGAGCTCGCAACCTCACCACTGCTGCTAAGCCATTGTCACTAAACCACATCCTTCAGCCCACAGCCATGAGACTTCTGAGCACTTCCGTGGATGGTGACTCCACCACCTCCATGGACAGCCTGTTCCAGTGCCTGAGAACCCTTGCTGGCAGGAAAATGTTCCTAAGATCCAACTTGAACTTCCTCTGGCACAACCTGAGGCTGTTTCCTCTTGTCCAATCACTTGTTGAAGGAACATGAGCAGGAATTGAGCCACACCTGGCTCCAACCTCCTTCGATGGCAGCAATAGCAGTAGCCCTTGCTGCTGAGTCTGCCCTTGCAGCTAAGAGGACTTTGTGCTTGGTGAAGGCTGAGGCTCAAGGCTGAAGTCTAGTGGGAGGTGTCCCTGCCCATGGCAGGAGGCTTGGAACTGGATGAGCTTCCAACCCAACCCATTCTAGGGATCCCTGTGACCTGTCTTGTCTGTTTAACCCTTCTGCCACACTCTGTGATCCTTTGACACCCTGGCTTAAGCTGCATGAACCTCTTGTAGGTAATCTTTTAGGTCCCTTCCAATCCAACCCATTCTAGGGATGCTTGTGACCTGCCTTATCTATTTAACCCTTTTGCCACACTCTGTGATCCTTCAACACCCTGGCTCAAGCTGCATGAACTTCTTGGGGGTCCCTTCCAACCCAACCCCTTCTATGGATCCCTGTGGTCTGCATTGTCTGTTTAACCACACTCTGTGATCCTTTGATACCCTGGCTCAAGCTTCATGAACCTCTTGTAGGTAACCTTTAAGTTCTTTACCAACCCAACCCATTCTAGGGATCCTTGTGACCTGCCTTGTCTGTTTAACCCTTCTGCCACACTCTGTGATCCTTTGACACCCTGGCTCAAGCTGCATGAACCTCTTGGGGGTCCCTTCCAACCCAAGCCCTTCTATGGATCCCTGTGGTCTGCATTGTCTGTTTAACCACACTCTGTGATCCTTTGATACCCTGGCTCAAGCTTTGAACCTCTTGTAGGTAACCTTTAAGTTCTTTACCAACCCAACCCATTCTAGGGATCCTTGTGACCTGCCTTGTCTGTTTAACCCTTCTGCCACACTCTGTGATCCTTTGACACCCTGGCTCAAGCTGCATGAACCTCTTGGGGGTCCCTTCCAACCCAAGCCCTTCTATGGATCCCTGTGGTCTGCATTGTCTGTTTAACCACACTCTGTGATCCTTTGATACCCTGGCTCAAGCTTCATGAACCTCTTGTAGGTAACCTTTAAGTTCTTTACCAACCCAACCCATTCTAGGGATCCCTGTGGTCTGCACTGTCTGTTTAACCCTTCTGCCACACTCTGTGATCCTTCAACACCCTGGCTCAAGATGCATGAACCTCTTGGGGGTCCTTTCCAACCCAACCCCTTCTATGGATCCCTGTGGTCTGCACTGTCTGTTTAACCACACTCTGTGATCCTTTGACACCCTGGCTCAAGCTGCATGAACCTCTTGGGGGTGACCTTTAAGGCCCTTTCCAACCCAACCCCTTCTATGGATTCCTGTGGCCTGCACTGTCTGTTTAACCACACTCTGTGATCCTTTGATACCCTGGCTCAAGCTTCATGAACCTCTTGGGGGTGACCTTTAAGGCCCTTTCCAACCCAACCCCTTCTATGGATTCCTGTGGCCTGCACTGTCTGTTTAACCACACTCTGTGATCCTTTGATACCCTGGCTCAAGCTTCATGAACCTCTTGGGGGTGACCTTTAAGGCCCTTTCCAACCCAACCCATTCTATGACTCTACGAAAGTGAGGCACAGGCCCTTGCTTTCCACACCTGATGTGTACACCAGGCACCCAGGGGAGCACTTTCTTGCCCTGATTTGCTCCCCCCTCTCCTCCTCACCCCCAGCAAGGCCAAACCCTGCTGGGCTGCCCACCTGGCACGGCAGGCGCCGCGCTTGCCGCGAGCTCTGTTTAGCAGGGAGGTAATTTCCCAGGGGTGCCTGAAGTTGCCTTAATGTGAGCTGTCAAAATGATGAACAATTGTGCCGGGCTCCTGGGCTCCCCCTGCCTCTCCTCTGACAATTTTGTCAAAGCTGGTTTCTGGGAAGCTGTTTTGGAGCTGGGGGGGTGGGGGTGGGGGGGTTGCGTGCGTGCTAATGGCTCCTTCCTCGTCAGGCGAGCGCCGGCGTCCCCGAACGAGCCCGCTGGAGGCTGCTGCTTCTCTCTGGCATAATTGAGAGAAATGATCATGATGAGCTCAAAGGAAAGCAGCTGAGGGCTTGGTGCTGCTGGGGAGGTTGGGGGGCTCTCTGCCTCTCGTGATGTTCACAGCCTGCAAAGGGCGGAGTTGGCATCTCCCCCCGTGGGTTGGGGTCAGCCATGTGTAGGATAGGATAAGGTAGGGTAGGGTAGGATAGGATAGGATAGGATAGGATAGGATAGGATAGGATAGGATAGGATAGGATAGGATGGGATAGGAGAAAGAGGAGAGGAGAGGAGAGGAGAGGAGAGGAGAGGAGAGGGAGAGGAGAGGAGAGGAGAGGAGAGGAGAGGGAAGGGGGAAGGGAAGGGAAGGGAAGGGGGAAGGGAAGGGAAGGGAAGGGAAGGGAAGGGAAGGGAAGGGAAGGGAAGGAAGGGAAGGGAAGGGAAGGGAAGGGAAGGGAAGGGAAGGGAAGGGAAGGGAAGGGAAGGGAAGGGAAGAGAAGGAAGAGGGAGAAGAGGAAGAGGAGGGAAGAGGGAGAGGAGGGAGGGGAGAGGAGAGAAGGAGAGAGGAGAGAGAAGAGAAGAGAGAGAAGAGAGAGAGAGAGAAGAGAAGAGAAGAGAAGAGAAGAGAAGAGAAGAGAAGAGAAGAGAAGAGAAGAGAAGAGAAGAGAAGAGAAGAGAAGAGAAGAGAAGAGAGAAGAAGAGAGAGAGAGAGAGAAGAGAGAAGAGAGAAGAGAGAAGAGAGAAGAGAGAAGAGAGAAGAGAGAAGAGAGAAGAGAGAAGAGAGAAGAGAAGAGAGAGAGAAGAGAGAAGAGAGAAGAGAATCAACCTGGTTGGAAAAGACCTCAGAGATCATCAAGTCCAACCTATCACCCAGCACCATCTGACCAACTAAACCATGGCACCAAGCACTCCATCCAGTCTCTTCCTAAACACCTCCAGTGATGGTGAGGAACATTTGGTCTCACATCAAAAAGTTTGGGTTGGGAGAGACCTTTGAAGGTCATCTAATCCAATTGTCCTGGTGAGACCACACCTGGAATACTGTGTCCAGCCCTGGAGGTGTTTGCAGCCAGGCTGGCTGAGGCTGTGGCCAGGCTGATCTAGTGTGGGGTGTCCCTGCCCATGGCAGGGGGGTTGGAACTGCATGACCCTTGTGGTCCCTTCCAACCCTGACTGATCCTATGACACTATGATACTTTTGAGGATCCCTTCCAACCCAATGCATTCTCTGAATCTTCAACTCCATCTGGTTGCTCAGAGCCTCATCCCCACCTTGCATGCTTGCAGAACTGGGCCACCTACCACCTCTCTGGGCAACCTGGGCCAGCATGTCACCATCCCTTATTCACAGACCTTTCTTCCTTGTATCTAGCCCAAATTTCCTCTCCTTTTGGTTTAAATCCATTACCTCTTATCCTATCACTCTGTGCCCTTGTGAGAAGTCCCTCCCTGGATGTCTTGGAGGCCCCCCTCTCAGGTATTAAAAGCCTGCCACAAGGTCTCCCTGCAGCCTTCTCTTCTCCATGATGCATCTCAGAGGGTTTGCTGGGGCTGCACAGCAGGGATCTGCCTCAGCTCATCTTCATAAAGAGCAAGGTTAAAAATAAAAACCAATAAATGCCAGATTATTGAGATGGGATTAATATCAATTTTAAACACCCCCTCCCCACTCCCCCCCCACCATAAATAAGCCCCCAGCGTGGCCTAGCTAATGAGATTGGGAGCCTCAGCAATCAAGGCAGAGGATTAGAGATGATCAGAACAAATCCCAAATGATGAGAGGGGATGTTGCCAAAGTCTATCCTTGGAAGACCCCACTGGCACCAACCTGCCTATGGGGGGTGCTTGGGGGCTTGCTCTGCCCTGCCCTCATAGAATAGAGAATAGAATTAACCAGGTTGGAAGAGACCTTTGAGATCATCCAGTCCAACCTCTCACCCAACACCATCTGATCAACTCAACCATGGCACCAAGTGCATCATCCAGGCTCTTCCTAAACACCTCCAGGGATGGGGACTGGGGACTCCACCACCTCCCTGGGCAGCACATCCCAATGGCCAATTACTCTTTCTGGGAAGAACTTTCTCCTCACCTCCAGCCTAAACTTCCCCTGGCACAGCTTGAGACTGTGTTCTCTTGTTCTGGTGCTGTTTGCCTGGGAGAAGAGACCAACCCCCACCTGGCTACAACCTCCCTTCAGGCAGTTGCAGAGAGCAAGAAGGTCTCCCCTGAGCCTCCTCTTCTCCAGGCTAAGCAACCCCAGCTCCCTCAGCCTCTCCTCACAGGGCTGTGCTCCAGACCCCTCCCCAGCCTCCTTGCCCTTCTCTGGACACCTTCAAGTCTCTCAATGTCCTTCTTGACCTGAGGAGCCCAGAACTGGACACAGGACTCAAGGTGTGGTTTAACCAGTGCTGAGCACAGGGCAGAATGAATTCTCTTCTCCTGCTGGCCACACTCTTCCTGATACAACCCAGGATGCCATTGGACTTCTTGGCCCCTGGGCACACTGCAGGCTCATGTTCAGCCTACTATCAACCAGTCCCCCCAGGTCCCTTTCTGCCTGGCTGCTCCCAGCCACTTTGAGCCCAGCACTGCCTGGGGTTGTTGTGGCCAATGTGGAGAACCTGGCACTTGGATGTGTTCAATCTCAGTGGTCAGGGATGGTCAGGAATGGTCAGAGATGGTCAGGAATGGTCCCATCTGGCTGTGGGTTTGGGCATGTGCTGCAGTGCTCGGGGGTGTTGGAGCCCCAGGCCCCATGTCACCTCACTTCTGCATCCCATAGTCAAACCCCACCTGTCCTGCAGCATCCTGTGGGTTCCCATCTCCATCCTTGCCACCTCTGTCTCTGGAGCAGGGTCAGGGCACTGGGGCACTCGGGTGTTGCCTGAAGCCTGGTTACCCACAGCCCTTGGGTGGCCTCAGGAGTCTTCTCCCACAGCCACCCATGCTCTCCAGCTGTGCTCTCCATTCCCACTTGCCAGTTTAATCCCCAGGAGTGTGTTTAATGCCTCTGCCTGTCTCTAAGCTCCTCTGTACCCAGAAGCCAAATGCTCCTTGTAGGATTCAGATGTCTCCCCTGTGGATTAGATGGGATGGCTGCAAATTCCTTGTAATTTCCTCATGCAGGGTCTATTATCTGCTCCTGGAAGGCTTGGGGGAGGGGGCTCAGGGCAGCCCCTCCACCCTGTTTCCTATCTGTGTAAGGCTGGGCCAGAGGGAGGTTTAGGCAGTGATCCCTTTTTGGGGCTCTGATTGAATTATTCCCCACTGCAGCCTCTCCTGTGGCTGCTGGGGAGCATGGGCATGGGCTGGGGTTTGGTTCCTCCTGTTGAGTGATGGAGAAGGAGCAGCCCTGCAGGCAAGGACTTGGATGAGAAGCTGGACATGAGCCAGCAATGGGCACTGGCAGCCTGAGCTGCATCAAAAGCAGCATGGCCAGCAGGTCAAGAGAGGTGATTCTGCCACTGATGAGACCTCACCTGCAGTTCAGTGTCCAGCTCTGGGACCCCCAGCACAAGAAGGACATGGACCTGATGGAGAGAGTCCAGAGGAGGCCACAAAGATGATCAGAGGGCTGGAGAACCTCCCCCATAGGGACAGGCTGAGACAGTTGGGGCTGTTCAGCTTGGAGGAGACTCCAGGGAGACCTTAGAGCTGCATTTCAACATCTGCAGGGGACCTACAGGCAGGCTGGGCAGGGGCTGTTCAGAAGGGCCTGTAGGGATAGGATGAGAGGCAATGGTTTGAACCTGGAGCAGGGGAGGCTTAGGTTGGACATCAGGGGGAAGGTGGTGAAATCCTGGAACAGGTTGTCCAGAGAGGTGGTTGAGGTCCCATCCTTGGAGATATTCAAGATCAAACTTGCTGTGTCCCTGGGCAGCCTGATCCTGCTGGAGATGTCCCTGCTGCCTGCAGGGGAGCTGGACAAGCCTGACCTTGGAGGGTCCCTTCCAACCTGATGAAATCTCTGAATCTGCAAACCTTTCATCTCTGTGCCAGGGCAGGGAAGGACCACAGCCCCTCCATCCCACACAGGGCTGGTTGCTGCTTGGGTGGGCTCTCCCCCTCCCACCTTAGCTGGCTCATCAGCTGCCCACCCCGGTAAATGTCACTGCTGCTTCATCCAGGTGACGTGACAGGGATGCAGCTCTGGCTGCAGGCTGGAGGAGCTGATTCAGCAGGTTAATTGAAAGGCCTTTTCCTTGTGGCTGGCAAGTGGGAGCTGGGTGTGGGGGAGGAGGGTTGAGGAGCAAGGTGTGGGTGTTTGGGGAGCAAAGTGTGGGAGCAGATCAAAGGTGTTGGAGATTTCTGGCTGGCTGAGGCTGTGTGGTCCAGAAACTTGATTCCTGCCACTGGTTGTCAAGCACCCAGCAGCTGGAGAAAAAAAAGTGAGAAGCTGCTTTCAGATCCTTGAAGATGTTTGCCCTAGGAGGCTCCAGGGATGGAGAGCATCAGGCAAGGGCAGCCCAGTGCAGCTCACATCTCCCCACATGCTGTGCTATCCCCTGGCCCCAAGGCTCCCGCCGCCTTCCCGGGGGTGGGAGCCTGGATTTGTCTTTCTGATGCCTCAGTCAATGGCATTGATCGGGCTGGAGTGAGGGATCGATGGTAATTTGGTCGGAGGGCTCAGCACCGGGGGCGAGAGGAGTAATTAGAGCAGCAGAGGAGGCGTGGGGCTGGCTGCCGTCAGGTCAGGGAGGCGGGACGGCAGCAGCGCCCATCGCCTGCGGAGGGACGGACAGACAGGCGGCAGGGAGGGCGAGGGCTTGGCTCCTGCTTCCCCATCATCCCGGGATTCCCTTCCATAAACAGGATGCCCTTCTGCACCCGCAGAGCCCCCAGGCTGGCAGGGGCAAGGGGCTGGCTCCTGGAGCTGGGCATTTTCCCAGTGTGGATTCCCTCTCTCTGGCCACTGGAGCAGCATCTCCAGCCCCAGGAAGAGATATTCCCCAGACTGGGTGGAGGATGGGTGCTGGGAGCTGCCAGCCAAAGGGGGGCCTCAGGCACCTCCTTGCATGCCCCAGGGATCCAAGTGATGGAGGATCCTGGACAGGAATCAGGTCCTGCTGCAGGAGGGGTGCTGCTGGGTATGGAGGTGACCTATGTGGTCTATAGGTGACCTAATTTTGGCCTTCCAGTATTTGAAGGAGGCTCCAAGAAGGCTGGGGAGGGACTGCTCAGGATCTCAGGGAGTGCTAGGACTAGGGGGAATGGAATGAAGCTGGAGGTGGGGAGATTCAGGCTGGAGGGGAGGAGGAAGTTCTTCCCCATGAGAGTGGCGAAGGCCTGGAATGGGTTGTGCAGGGAGGTGGTTGGGGCCCCGTCCCTGGAGGTGTTTGCAGCCAGGCTGGCTGAGGCTGTGGCCAGGCTGATGTAGTGTGGGGTGTCCCTGCCCATGGCAGGGGGGTTGGAACTGGCTGATCCTTGTGGTCCCTTCCAGCCCTGACTGATACTATGATACTATGATACTATGATACTATGATGCTGTGATACTATGATACTATGATGCTAGGTATCTCTGTGCCGCTGCTGATGCTCCCAGCCTGCAAAGGCCAGAGGCAGCATCTCCTCCGTGGTTGCTTTTGAGAAGCATCTGGTCCCACATGTTGCATCTCCAAGGGTTTGGTGAGGCTGCAAGGGGCAGAGAATGGGAAGAATTTCCCTGCAGCCCGAGGAAACAGCACCAAAAAGCCCTGAGCTGGCTCTGTGCCACACTCACGTGCCAAAGCTCTTCTGGGTCTCCTTTGCCCTTCCAGCCTGCACCTCACCGGCAAATTCCACCCCCACAGAGCAAAGCCTCCTGCCTTCCCCAGCCCTGCCCTCGCAGGGGGCTGCAGCCAAGTGGTCTTTCCCCCTTTCTCCTGCAAGTAGTATGAGGCCACCCGAGTTTGAAGGAGCAGCCAGTTCCACTGGAAGCTGTTGTCTGCAGAAGGAAGGAGGGAGGGCGGTCCTGACTGACGGACACCCCCAGCTTTGTCCTCCCGGAGGGCCTCAGGGAGGGGCTCCTGACTGATGGACACCCCCAGCTTTGTCCTCCCGGAGGGCCTCAGGGGGATGTCTGCGCTGGGAAGGAGCTGGGGGTGGTTTTCCAGCACCGGGTGGGTGGAAGGGAAGGGAAAGGAGGATATAAACTTGGGGAAAAGGTCAGACACGCTATAAATAAGTGGCATCCGGGAAAAGAAATGTCAATGTGCGGCAGCAGCGGCACACCAGCGCCCGGGATGAGGAGGGAAATACCAGCAGGGGGACCAAATCCATGGGAGTCGGGGCCGGGGCAGCGGTGGAGAGGGCTCTCCCCGCATTTGGTGGGTAAAAGCACGGCTGCTGTGCTGCCTCAGTTCTTCCTGAGGAGGTCTGGGGACCCCAAGAGCTGTCCTGCTGCTGTCTGAGTGGGAAGGGGTGGAAACTACGCTGGAGCCGAGGATTTCCAGCTGCTGCACTGCCAGCACTATCGGCACAGATGGGTGCATGAGGAGAGGACCTCCTCGTGGTCTTCCTGCTTGCGCTGGGAGCTTGTGGCTCGTGAGGATGATGCAGGAGTGGGAGAGCATCCTGGAGAGGGGTTGGCTTTTGGGGAGGGGGGAGAGTCAGCAAAGCAGGGTGCTGTGCTGCCCCCACTCTCAGCGAGCTTTGGGGCATCCCTTGGGGCTGTGCCACCCATTCCCCAGGGCTGATTGCACATTTGTCCCCAGAGTGGTCTGACTCGCTGCCTAATCATCCTCCTGCTGAATGCAGGGCTGATTGCTGCCTGGCTGCGGGGGGTGGGGGGGGGAGGGAAGCTGACTCGGGGCCAAGCCCAGCTGCGGGGAAGCGATGCTGGCAGCCACGGTGCCCTTCCCCAGCCGGGCTGGCTCGCTGGGCTGGTTTTGGTGCTGAGCTGATTGAGGGATAGCCAACTCGTCTCTTTAATTTGTGCAGGTCTCAGTTGAAGGGACAGGCTTAGGAGCTGTGTATCTAGGTGGTCCCCAAGCCCTGGGGGGCTGCCACCTTTCCCTACGATGGCCAACTGCTTTGTGTCCCCTGGGAGTGCCATGGCAGGGCTGGAGAGGGGTGACCCAAGGGAGGTATCACTGCCTTCCTGATTGCTTCCCTGTGAGCATGGGGAGGCACTGGAACAGGTTGCCCAGAGAAGTTGTGGAGGCTTGGAAATGTTGAAAGCCAGGTTGCATGGAGCCTTGAGCAACCTGGGCTAGTGGGAGGTGTTCCTGCCCATGGCAGGGGGCTGGAACTGGATGAGCTTCAAAGTCCCTTCCAAACCAAAGCATTCTATGATTCTGGCTGGGAATTAACCTCCCTGTGGCTGCAGTATCACTTGGCCATTGCACCTCTGTCCCTCAACCTCTCCATGTTCCTGGGAAGGTTTTAGGCTGTCACTATGATGCCCTGAGCTTGAGGGGCACAGGGTCCAGACCTGTGCTGTGTGCTGTGGGACAGAATGGCAAATGAGCACCCTGTGTTTCCTTGAGCCCTTCATTACAGTGACCAGGCTGCAGCTGGAGGGGACCCATGGAAGGGACCCATGGAAGGGACCCATGGAAGGGCCATGGCCTCTCTTCATGCTGCCTGGGCTTATGTGTGCAGGAGCAGACAGCTTGGGGGGCTGTGGCCTCCAGTAATCCTGTTAGTTCTCTCTGCTCGTTCTGGGAGGTGAGGATTTGCCTGCTCACTGCGGGGCAGGGAGCAGTGGAAGGGGGGGGCTGAGGCTGGAGTGGTATGGCTGGTCCCCCCCAGAGCTAGGGCACTGCCAGCTTCCCCCTTTATGCATGCCCCCCCCCCCCCCCCAGTTTGCTCTCCACAGCTTGGTTTCTGCTAGCTACTTGGCATGGCTGTGGGGAAGTGATGCTGTCAGGAATGATCTCTGGCTCTTCAGTCCTTGGGCTCCTCGCTGAGCCCCCCAGGAGGGATGCTGGGGTTGAGGGAGGAGAAGCACAGGGGCAGGGGGGTGCATGGCTCCAGCCCCCCTCACGTGCCTGCTGCTGCCCTCTGAACAAAGGAGGCTCTGAGCCTCCCTTGCCTCCTGGCACGGTACAAGAGAGCCCTTCTCTCCAGCAGCAAAAGACTTTTGCAAGCCTGGCACCCACCCCTTCCCTGGACTGCAACTCCCTTCACTGCCCTCTGCCAGCCCTGCCCAGGTGGCTGGAGCCCAGCCTGGCACCTGCCTGCTTGTCCCTTTTCCGGGGTGCTGCCAGGCTCAGCTGCAGAGGGGACCCCAAGACCCTTGTCCCCCACTGCATCTGGTCCAGAATGTGCCCTTATTGCCGCGATTTGGGGGGGGGGGGGTGGGACGGGACGGGAGGGGAGGGGGGGGCAATATTTACACAGCAGAGAGTCCTGCAGCCTGGTGCTGAAGGACCTGGAGGAGTAGAGTGGGGCTCACCTCGGTGTGCTGGTCAACCCCTGCACACTTAGGGGTGTCTGCTGGGCTGGGGTGGGCTCTGGCCACAGGCAGCAGGGTGCCCAGTAAGCCCAGCTGCAGCAGGGAGCAACGGGGAAGGGGAAAGAGCTCCTGCCGGCGGTAATTACCGGCGGGGCTGGTGCCACATGATCGGGGGACGTCAGCAGAGTGTGTCACAGCTGATGACACGCTGCATGTGCAGGGGCTGGAAAGGATGCCAGGGCGAGAGGTTGGAGCACCGGGACAGCAGTGTGCTGAGCCAGCCTTACCGCCCGACCTTCAGTGAGTCACCTCCTTCCCTGGCCTGCCGTTGCACCCTGAGCTGGCCCAGCCTGCCCACCTCCCTGCAGGAGCCCAGGGCAGGCATGATGCCAAAGCCCCCCCCTGCCTCAGTTTCCCCTTGGTAGGTGGCAGCTGAGCAGCTGCCATGAAGCTTCCCCCACCCCACCCCCCAAGGAGATGTAGATTCATGCTGCTGGCTTTTGGGGGACGTGCTAGGGGAAGCCAAGACAAAGTGTCATTACTCATGGCGATGACAGCGCTGATGACAAGTCCCCCAGCCCCCAGGAGCACGTGCTGTGCCCATGCTCCCCGCACAGGGAGGTGTGTTCCCAGTTCCAGAGAGGCCCAGTGAGTAATGGGGTGGGCGGCAGTGCTGGGGTGCCATGGTGGGGGGAGGGGGGGGTGGCAGCTGCAGCGTGGTGCTGCTGGGGGCTGGCACTGAACAGAACACTCTGGCATCCTTTTAGGGTTTGGGGGGGGGGGGGGGGACGACGACACACACTGCTACCAGCCCAAGGAGTGCTGGGGGAGGGAAGGGAGGGGGATGTTGTGCCCCAATGTGGGGCAGTAGGATGAGGGCATGGGGACAATAGTCCTTGTGCTAAGGGTGAGATGGGTGCCCAGAGTGGTTGGTGCTGCCTTGCTGCCTCTTGCTTGTCTCCTGCTTGCTGTCTCCTGCCCAGGGCTATGCAGATGCCTGACCCTCCACCAACACAGTGACAGGCAGAAGGTGTGGGATGCTTCTCCCCAAGTGCCTGCATCCTCTGCAAGGGCTGGGGCTTTGTTTGCCTCTTTCCAGGACACACAGAGGAAGAAGAAGTGGGAAGATCAGCGGCTCTTTTAGCCCTTCCCCAGATACTTTCCCAACAACTGTGCCAAAGGGATGATGGTGAATGCCAGGGACAAAATGGCATGTCCCCCTTCCCCACCCCACCCCCTCCCCCCCTTGTGTGAACTCGTCCCCTCCTGTGCTCCCCGGGGAGATCAGTGGTGCCTTGATGTCCCTTGCATGGGGGAGGAAACCCTGACTCTTGCTGCCTCGAGGTGGCTGCTGTGGGGCTGGGATCTCTCTGCCCCAGCCAAGGTCCCACGGAGCAGTGCCCTGAGGATGAGTCGGCTTCCACAGGCAGTGCTGGGACAGGGCTGCTCTGTGCCGGGGAGAGACATATTTTGGCTGGAGAAGCAGGTGATGAGATAAGGATGGGGTATCGTGTTACCAGAGCGGGATCCTTCTTTGAGGTTAATCAGACAAGACAGACAATTGCTGCCGCTTGATCCAGGGAGTGCTGTGTGAGTGAGTCTATTAGTGGGCTGATGAGTAATCAGCTACGTTGGAGACCTGCTAACTGGAGGGGGGAAAAAAAAGTTGCTAACGTGACTCAACTGACCCCTCTGTGCAGAAGTTGGTGTGTCTCTTCTGAAATACCACAGGTGGATCATTCCACGACTTGGCTGTGCAGCCGGGAAGCCGTGGCAGGATGGTTCCCCTTGCTTGCCAGCTGGAGCCACGCACCGGCGATGAGCCACCGGCGACGGGCGAGGGGCTGGGGGGAAGGGGGCGGGGGGAGAGTGGAACCAGCCTAACCCCGGCTCGGCTTCGGCTGAGCCCATCTGGCTGCTTGTCCTCCAGTGACTCCGTCGAGGGGCTTTTGCAGTCCTTCCCGTGCAGGCTGGCTGTGCAGGCAGCTCACTGCAGGCTGCCTCAGCACTTCCCGGCTCAGCTCCTGCGGTTTCAAGGTTTCTGCCGTCCCTGCCCGGAAGCCATCCTCTTCGTCACGGTGGCAGGGATGGGGCAGGCTCCTTTCTCCCGGTCCCGGTGCGGAGCAGGGAGGGGGGTGACAGCTGGGCAATGTGGGATGCCGTGAGACACCGAGTCCCACTTTCCAAATGTGGGCCGTTGCCTCCCGAGTGCAGGAGGCAGCTCTCAGGGGAGATCAGGTGTTGTGAGACTCGTGACTCCACCATGCAAATGCTGGAAGCTGTGAATAATCCATGTTCTTGTGCAGGGAGACTCAGCCCAGCGTGGGCTGGAGCGTCCCGTGGCCAGGCAGGAGGCAGCTGAGCCCGGAGCTCCTGTTCTCCTGGCTGGGTTGCTGGCAGTGAGGGGCTAGGAGGAGAGCAGCAGGGATCTGCACCCCAGGAAGCCACACTTTCAGGTCAGCCCCTCGCCAGCAGCAAGTATTTCTGCTGCCCTGTGTGGAGGTTGAAGCACAACCTCTCTGTTCTGAAATCTCTGAATTTCCAGGCTGGATCTGTAGCTCATTCCTGCTTTTCTTGCACCAATACCCAAACCTAAACCTGCCTGGATGTGTTCCCATGTGACCTGCCCTAGGTGATCTTGCTTTGGCAGAGAGCTTGGACTCGATAATCTTCAGAGGTCTCTTTCAACCCTCACCCCATTCTGTGAGTCTGTGATCCCTAAATCCTCAAAGCCAAGACCCAGGGAGCTGGCAGCAGGACCTGACCAGGGTTGTGTGTCTCCCAGCTGACCACACATGTGATGGGAAGAGCTGCACCCCCCTGGAGTCTCTCATTCCTGTGCTAATCTGGGAGCTCCTGCCTCATCTGCTGGAGTTTTCAGGAAAAAAAAGAGAAGCCCAGCTGCCAAAAGAAGAACATTTTTATCCTCCTTGTCAGGCAAAGTGGCAAATTTATTGCTGGGCAGTTGTGAAGTGACTCAGTTGTGTGTGGTGGGTTGTGCTCCCCATGGTGGGGTGGAGGGTAGGGGCAGCCTTCCCCAGTCCTGGTCTCCAATGGCTTTTGTCTCCTTTTCCATCACGTTTTGAGCCAGGGAGACCATGGGAATCCCCAAGCAGGCAGTACAGAAGATGCATGAGGCTCAGATGGGAGAAATGCTGCTGCCAGAGCTGTTCTACCTCGGAAAGAGAGATTCATAGGTTGGGTTGGAAGGCACCTTAAAGATCATCCAGTTCCAGCCCCCTGCCATGAGCAAGGATACCTCTCACCAGCCCTGGCTGCTTAAGCCCTCATCCATCCCGGCCTTGAACAACTCCAGGCAGGGGACATCCACAGCCTCCCTGGGCAAACTGTTGCAGTGTCTCCCCACCCTCACACTAAAGAATTTCTTCCTAGCCTCCAGTCTCAATCTCCCCTCCTCAAGCTTCAATCCTTTCCCTCTCAGCTTTCCCCAGCAGGGTGGGATGGTGCCATCTCCACGACCACCCACATCTGATGGGAGCTGCATCGCTGCGCTCGGATGGGTCCGGGCTGTGCGTGGCTGATTCGGCTCCCTCTTGTTCCCCAGCAGCTCCTTGCCTTGGCAGGGAGGGCTGCCTGCCTGCCTCCCACGTGGCGGGCAGGAGGTGGCCACGGCCGAGGCCTTGGGTGCTCCTTGCCTTGCTGCTTGCTGCCTTCCCCTGCTGCCGGCTCCGCAGACTGACGGGAAAGTACATGGAGTGCCCTGCTCATGTAAATAAACCCAGCTATAAATAGAGAGGGAGAGAAGTGTGAAAACAGCGGGGAATGGATTTCATAAAGCCAGTAAATTAGTCTGGAGAAACAAGGGTGTGAACCAGCAGCAGTGCTCCAACCCAAGCCCACATTTCCAGTTTACTGGGGGATGCTGCTGCGGCCCTGGGTGCCGTGCGCAGCTCGGGGAGGCACACGTTGGGTGCAGGGCTGGGTCCTCCCCATCCACCCTGGGCTCCTGGTGGGGCTGTGCTAACCTTGGTGTCAGCAATGCCCTTTGGTATTTCTTTTTTTTAGCTTCTTTGAGATGGTGGCAGCACCCAGCTAAAGACATGAAGCAATTCTTGACAGTGAGGGGTGGGGAGACACTGGCACAGGTTGCCCAGGGAGGTTGTGGATGCTTCCTCCCTGGAGCTGCTCAAGGCCAGGCTGGATGAGACCTTGAGCACCCTGGGCTGGTGGGAGGTGTCCCTGCCCATGGCAGGGGGTTGGAACTGGATGATCTTTAAGGTCCCTTTCAACCCAACCCATTCTGTGAGTCTGTGATCTGTTTGGTAGCAAACTCTAACTGGGCCAGAATATATTGACCCTGTCTGGCTAGGTACAGGTGGATGGAGCTCTGCCAACCTTTTGCTTGCTCCCTCCCAGGCAGTGGGTGATGGCTGGGAGTTTTTGGGTGCTTTGAAGCAGGGAGGGTGGTGGCAAAAGGGCTCTGCCCTCCTGGCTGGTGCAAACCTGACTTTCAGGAATCAGGTGGCACCGACCTGGCTGGGTGAGTGATCTTGAGAACAGCATAGGGAGCAGACCTGCCCCAGCAGAAGGGTCGTCCTGGGCTCTGCCAGCCCTGCCAACCCACCTTGCAGATTTGCAAGCTTTCAGTTCCGACCTCAGCACTAAGAGCTGAGTCAGGCATTTATGAGGTCTTGGATTTTGCTAGGGAAGCAAAGTGCCCAGGTGCTGGCGTGAGCACAGGATGGGCTGGGGGATGCTCTCTGCCGGGCCTCCTGCTGCCTGCAGGCCCTTGTCTCCTGCCCGGGGCCATGCTGATGCCTGACCCTCCACCAATGTAACCACAGGCAGAAGGTGTGGGATGCTTCTCCTCAAGGACTCTCGTCCCCTCCAAGGGTTGTTTTGGGTTTTCCCCCTTCTTTCCAGGACATACATGGGAAAAAGAGGTAGGAAGGTGATGGGAAGAGGAGGGCAGGGCAGCTTTTACCTGTCTGGGTCTGCAGTGACTTCTGTTCCCTTTCCATCATATTTTGAGCCAGGAAGACCATGGGAATCCCCAGGCAAGCAGCACAAATGAGGGATGAGGCTGATGCCAGTGAAATGCTGCTGCCAGAGCTGCTCCCCCTTGGAAAGAGAAGGGATTCACTAAATGGGTGGGATGGTGCCATCCCCCAACACACGATGCCCTCCCAACATCTCCCTAGATACTCTCCTGGCAGTTGTGCCAAGGGGAAGATGGTGAGTGTAGGGAACAAAAAGGCATGTCCCCCCCTCCTGTGAACCTGTCCCCTCCTGTGCTGCCTGTCATCTCAGGGGAAGTTCAGTGGCCCATTTCTCCTGCTGGCACCCTCCTTGGGGAGCGAGCCCGGCTGTTTGCCCATCTGGCATCACCAGAGGTCTTTGCAGGGAGGAAGAGGTGGACTGAGATGGGAGAGAATGGGGGGGCTTGCTATGTCCTACCCATTTTTCCTTTGGGATGGACCCAAATTCGCTCTTTGCAAATGGTGGTATGTGATCAGAGGGGCACAGAGCAGGGTGACACAGAGCTGCAGAGTGCAAGGGTTTATGGATGAGGACCAGGGTGTAGAGCAGTAGTAGGGGGAGGGAGGTGATGGTACTGAACCTCTGCTGGGGGCACAGATGGTGGCAGGTACTTTACAGTGAGCTGATGCAGAGTACAAGGTTGCAGTGGCATCAGGCAGGTGGCGGGGATGTGACCTCAGGCTGGTACAAGGTGGCAGGGACAGATGGCACAGCTGATGTTGGTTGGGGTGATGTGATGTTGGTGCAGGGGGCAGGTGGCTCATCCCATGGTGGGGAGGTGACCCTGTGTAGGTGAAAAGTGACTCTGGTGGGTCAGAGAGCTGGTGTAGGGCAGCAGGGACAGGTGGCAGAGCTGGGGATAGGGAGGTGACATTGCACCAGGGTTGGGGGGCGGGGGGGGGGGGAGGGGGCGAACTTCTGAAGCAGGAAGGTGATGCTGAGTTGGTACTTGAGGCACATCTGGAGCCAGGGAGGTGTTGCTGAGCTCGTGCTTGAGGCACATCTGGAGCCAGGGAGGTGTTGCTGAGCTGGTGTGTGAAGTACATCTGGAGACAGGGAGGTGTTGTTGAGCTGGTGCATAAGGCACATCTGGAGACAGGGAGGTGTTGTTGAGCTGGTGCATAAGGCACATCTGGAGACAGGGGAGTGGTGCTGAGCTGGTGCATGAGGCACATCTGGAGACGGAACTGATGCTGAGCTGGTGCAGGGGACACATTTGGGAGCAGGGAGGCGACACTGAGCTGGTGCAGGTGGCAGATTTGGCAGCAGGGAGGTGAGCTAACACTCTGCTGATGCGGGAGCACATCTGGGAGCAGGGAGGTGGCACCGAGCCGGGGCAGAGGGCACATTTGGAGGCAGGGAGATGTCACTGTGCCCATTCAGGGGCATGTTGGGATACAGGGAGGTGACAGTACGCCACTTCAGGGGACAAATTTGGGAGCAGAACGGTGACACGGAATCAGTGCAGGGGGCGCATTTGGGAGCAGGAAGATGTCACGGTGCAAGTGCAGGGGGCACATTTTGGAGCAGGGAGGTGACACCGATCCGGTGCAGGGGGCACCTTTGGGATCAGGCAGATGTCACTACGCTGGTGCACGGGACACATCTGGGAGCAGGGAGGTGACACCGATCCAGTGCAAGGTGCGTATTTCGGAGGTGACACCGATCCGGTGGAGGGGGCACGTTTGGGAGGTGACACCGATCCGGTGCAGGGGGCGTATTTGGGAGGAGACACCGATCCGGTGCAGGGGGCACATCGGATAGCGGGGAGTGCGGGGTAAGCGGGAGGAGCCGGCGCTGCGGGGCGGGCTGCGGGGCGGGCAGCGGGTCCGCCCGGGATGTGCCCGTCCGGCGGAGGTGACCCCGAGCCGCCCCGCTCCGCGCCGCGCCGCTCCCGGCAGTGCGCATGATACTGCGGCGCTGGAGCCCCGCGCGCGCCAACCCACCTTGAAACGGGCCCGGGCCCCGCCGCCGGCCAATCACCGCCCACTCCGCCGGGGCGCGGCCAATGAGCGGCGGGCGGGGGCGGCCCCGAGCCGCTAAAGGGCGCAGGCTAGGCTGCGCCCCGCGCCGTGCGGCGGAGGGCAGGTGCAGCGAGGCGGCGGCGGCGGGCACGGGCATGGGCGCGGGCACAGCGGCGGCCGGCTCCCGGCCCTGAGCCGCTCCTCCGGCCCGGCCAGCCCCGGGGAGCCGAGCCTTTGCCGCTCCGGCCCGGTCAGCCCTGCCCTGCCCCGCCCCGCCCCGGCCGGGCCGCCCCGGCGGGCGGAAGATGCTGCGCACCGGGGGCCGGTAGTACTATGATTTGGTATGTGGCCGCTTTGGTAGCAAGTCTGCTCGGTGCCCGCGGGCTGCCCGTCCAAGGTGAGTGGGGCCGCGGTTCGTTCTTCCTCCGGGATGCCTCCGCATGCCCCCCCGCCAAACACCGGTGCACCGGCTGCGGAGGGAGGAAGGGGAAGGGATGCGCATGTACCGGGAGCATGCAACGGGCTGGGGTGCATGCACGGCTCCGGGCAGCTTGCACCGAGATTGCGGGGAGGGCGGTATGTCTCCCCAGTTCTGCCCCAGTAGGGATCTGGGGGCTGCCCCCCACGGGGGTGCGGTTCGCTGCGGCTCCGGAGCGGGTTTGCGCCCTCCTCGGTACCGGTGCGGGGTTGGGGGGTTGCGGTGGTGATGCTGAGCGCTGCCTGTGTCCCCGGGCGCTCCTCCTGCTGCTGCTGCTGCAGCATCTTTATTCCCCCGTGCCGGGGGGGAGCTGGGAGCGCCCGGCGCATTTTCCCCGGTTCTCAGCGGGTTTTTGCGGTGACCTCCTGGAGGGCAGCGGCTGCAAGTCGGGAAGTTGGAGGAGCCAGGAGCCGGTGTGTGCGGCAGGTCCATGCTTCCCTGCCTGAATCTCCTCTGGAGAGGCTTGGAATTCCCCTTGGGAGAACGCAGCGGGCTGTGATGAGTCCTTTGCGGGGGGCACAGCAGGCTGGGTGCAGGGGAGGTGAGGTTGGCAGTGTGGAACCCCGACCAGGGCTAGAGTGCAGACAGAGGGTGGATAAATGGGGTTTTTTTGCACCCCTTGTTCCCTCTTCCAGCCTGGCAGCAGCTCGGCAGGACGCAGTCAGCGTTTGCCCTTCCCTGCAAGGGTAGTCCGGTTGGGCAAGGAGACATGCAGAAGGGATTTGGTGCCTTCCCCTGCAGCGCCCTGGCTGTGCCTGTCAGCTCCTGGCTGCGGGTTTGGGGGTGACTTTGCTGCCTCCTGCTTGGGGGAGGCTGCCCTCCTTCCCTCCCTACTGCAGGCTGGCTGCTGCACTGGGGGAAACTGAGGCACAGGGTTGTCCAAGGTCAGGAAGGAGACAGTGCTGGGGAATAACCCTGATTTTCCTGCTTGGGCTTCTTTTCCTGCAGCTGCCAGCCCCCTCCTTCCCCCCCAGCCATCCCTGCAGGTAGAAGGGGAGCTGCCTGCTGCTGCTGCAGCCCTGTCTCCTATCCCTTCTTCTGGTACCTTGCTGGGCACAGGGTTATCCCTGCACCCCAGTGGTCCCTACACATGGTGGGACCCAGGAGCTGCTCCCTGGGTGCCACTAAGCCCTGCCTGTGGGGATGCAGTGGCTGCTGGCAGTGAGCGATGCCTGGCTGGCAGCCACCGCGGCGTGGGGGAACACCGCCTCAGTGGGTGCGGGCGGGTTGGGAGGGGGCACCTTGGCACGTGCCAGGGTGCTGCAGCCCCCCTCCTGCATCTTGGTGCACCTTGAGCACGTGGGGGCACATCTGCCCCCTGTCATGGTCCCTTGGCATCCCTGGCAGCTGGCTCCTTGAAGGGGGGGTGTGTGTGGTGGGGGGTGCTTAGGATGGGGCTGCTCTTGCCGGTGAGCAGCTGCCTGCCTGAAACGCATCCTGCGGTGTGGTGAGGCGGAGGCTTGCAGCAGCAGTGTGGAGAGGGATCCTCTTGGAAAAGAGCAGAGGAGCAGAGCAGCAAGTTCAGCACCTGGGAACTTGGAAATACCCTAGAGCTGCTTAGATGAGGCTCCCAAACTGGTGCCAGGGTGGATGGGTGCGGGGGACCCCTAGGCACGGAGGTGCCATGTGCTTACGGAACGGCATGTACCTGATGAATGAGAGTGCTGTGAGTAATGCCTGGGTGGGTGCTGGGTGCTGTGGGAGGGTTCTGTGGGGACAGTGAGCCTGTAGGATTTGCCCCAGCACTGTCCCCTCCTCATGGGGGGCTGGCATACTGCATTTCTCGGGGCTAGGGCTTTGGAGCAGGACTGGAGCTCACCGTGTGCCCATGCCCTGGCCTTTCCCTTGGCTCTGGCCTTTGTCCCACACAATCTCCCCCTTGCTGGGCTGGGCTGCAGCAGTGCTGGCCCTGGACAGCCCTCTTGCCTGGCCTGGCTCTGTGAGGGCTTTCCAGGCGTTAATCGGCTCAGGGAGGGAAGGAGGGCACATTATCCCCTCTTACGGCATGGGGGAGGAGAACCAGGACGTGACCGCGCTGGGAGTGGGTGCTGGAGGAGGGAACTGGCCTGCTGGCACTGCTGGTGGTGCCGTGACACCGAGAGGCTTTTCCTCCCTCTCCCACAAGCGTGACGCGGCACCGCACGGGCATGCTTCTGGATCCGGCGGGTGCAGCTTACTGAGGGAGGATTCGGCTCTGGTTGAAGAGGCTCCCCCTGGACACCACGGCAGGTGATGCTCATTGAGTTGACCTTGGCCAGTTGGAGCTGCTTGCTGTGGCCGTCCTGGTGCTGCATCCGTCCCTGACTGGCTACTGCTGCAGAGCCGTTGCACACAAGGGCTGATGCCTCTTCAGCCAAGGTGGGGCTTGGACCAGCAGCCACCGCCTTTGGCACATGCAGCGTTGGCCCTGCTCTCCTCTGGCAAGGGGATGGTTTGGCACAGGAGTGGCCAAGGGGATTGGCCCAGCTCCCGTTTCCATCCATCCATCCTTGGAGGATTTCTGCTCCTCTGGACCTGTTGGACAGGCACACAGGGCATGGAGAGATGTGCGCAGCTTGGTTGTTGGCTTGGCTTGCTGGAGCTTGGAAGATGGAGCTTTGCTGGATGGGTGGACCCTGCAAGTTCCTCTCCTGAGCTGTGGCATGATAGGTTAGTTCCCATTCACCTCCACTTGTCTGTCTTGGAGGTCATGGCTTTGGGTTGGAAGAGAAGCCCTGCAGGTGGGCGAGTGGTGGGGCCAGCCCCGTGCCGTGCCGATGGTGGGGTCCTTCCCCTGTGGTAGGCATCTCCTGAGCTGGGGGCCCTGAGCGACCAGCTGGCCTTTGGAAAAACAACTCCCTCCCTCCTGCTCCGTGCTGGAGAGGCTGGCGTTGGTGGGAGGGCTGCCTGAGCCAGGAACAGCGTGATTCAGGAACTGCTGGCGGGCAGCTCGGAGCGCTGCCTGCATCCCCGTTCCCAGTTGGGCTGTGGAGGCATCGCTGCTCCGTGGGGAGGGCACTGCAGGCAGCCTGCCCGTGGGTACCGGTGCCATGTGGGTCTGGATGGAGGCAATAGCACCCTGGCAGGGCTCTGGATGCAGAAGGTCTCCCCAGGAGCGATGTGGTGTTTTTTCTTTTGGCTCCAGCCTTCCACTGCAGCTGCTGGGAGGGAGTGCACAGGTAGCTGCTGGTCGTTGCTGGGAGATGATGGCTCCTGTGAGGCAGCTGCTGTGTGGCACGTGGGGACGGATGCTCTACACTAGGCAGGTGGCATTCAGAGGTAGGGAACACCGGTGTCCTCGTTCCCACCCAGGGATCCCCAGAGCGATCATGAGGAAGTAATTTTCTTGCAGGCTTCATTTCTGTGCCTCTCTAACTACTGACCTGTGCTAGTACACGTGCCCACTGAGCTATCAGCCAGACATGGTCCCACCTGTGCCATCCTGGGGAGCTGGGACCCACCACAGTGGGTTGGAGGCCGCTGTGGGGCGGCACCCTAAGCATAGATGGTCCCCTGGGGATGCCAGGGCAGCTGCTCGCCTGTGTGTGGGTGGTGCTGGCAGGCCCGTGGGTCACCCCCTGTCCCTGGGGACAGGTTTCCAAGTCACTATCTGGCTGTGCAGGGGGCACTGAGCCACCCCTGGCTGCTAATCCTGCTCCTCGGCTGGCCCCACATGACCTTGAGGCACGTCACTTGACCTGCGCGTCGCCCTCCATCCATCTGGAAAATCTGGTTTAAAAGGCAGGAATCGTGCTGAAAGCCCAGATGCTGCTGCCCAGCTGGGTGGGGGGGAGGAAGGGCTGCGCTCCCAGCCCCTGGGGGTGCACTCAGGGGGCTGTGGGTACCCCTGGTACGCAGGGGGGGACTGATTTTTGCGGTGGGGACATGCAGCCCCATTTAGCTCTCGGGGGGCAGGCAGGTCTCCCACCGCCCCACACGGGGTGCTCCCCATCCCCCACCCTGGGCCGCAGTCGCTGCCCTCCTTGTTCTGTGGCACTGGTGGCTGCGTGCTCTCCTTCCCTGCTGGCCTCCATATGCCATGCCGGTGGCCTTGTCCTCAGAGATCTCCACCACATCCTGCCCCCACTGCCGCGATCGGGATGTGTCAGAGCAGATCTTGTCTCCGCTCGGCAGGGAGGAGAGGTCCATGGGCTGGAGGCCTCATGCCTGCTGCCTTGACTGTCCCCATGGGGGGGACAGGGATGGGCATGAGTGCCTAGGGTTAGGAAGTCAGGATGGGATCCCCTCTCTCACTGCAAGGCACGGGTGTCTGCTGTGCCAGGCACAGCCTCCCTGGGTATTCCTGCATTTGGAAAGCTGCTCTGGCACTGCTGTAACCTCCTCACAAAGCATCTGCAGGAAGGGTCCAGCTTCAGCAAGCGCACCTGAGCTGCCAGCTACCCTCAGCTTCACCAAATCCCATGTCACCTTGCGTCTCTGCTGTTGCAATGGGAGGAACTGGAAGCCCATTCCCTGGTGAGGGTATTGCCCAGCCCCTGATGAGGGTCTTCCCAGCCTGCTGGGGAGCCCCGCGGTGGCACCGTCTCTCCGCAGCATCAGCTTTCCCTCCTCTCCCTTTGGGATGCTGTTCAACTCCACCTCCGCATCTTGTATTCTTGCCTCCTGGCACGCAGCGTGCTTTTATTTTTCCTGGATCTGCTTGGATGAGGAAGCCTGTTGATTACTTGTTGGGTGTGTGGTTTTTTTTCCCCCCTTTATGAGGCATCCCCCAGCTTCATGTGAGCTCCCGTGAACCGACGATGGGCTTCGGAGTTCCCGTCCCCGCTGCGGCTTCCCCTGGTGTCAGCCCTGGTTTCCAGCCCGTAGGTTTGAGTCTTGGAACCCTCCAGCCCTGAACTTGGCTGGGGATGGGGGAGGGGAGGGAGCAATACATAAAAATATCAAGTGGGTTTAAAAATACCTCGTCTGTTTGTGCTCTGTGTCTTCTGGCGTCTGCGGGGTGTTTTCAAGCATTTCCACACAAATGTGGGGGTGAGAAGCGCTTCCTTGGATTGAGAGCTGCAGCCTCCCATCGCTCCTCTGCCTCCAGCCGCCGGGACTTGGAAGGAGAACCTGGGGCAGGGCTGGGAAGCTGGGGGAAACCCGAGCCAGGGGCTCTGTAAAGCGTCTCCCTCCCGCCTTCATGCCGTCTCTGGAAGCAGGGGCAGGAGGGCAGCGGGGCTGGTGGTGGGGCGGGTGGCAGCTGGGGAGAGCTGGGGGCCGGTTAGCCGCCCTGGCTGCCAGTTGGCCCTGCGTGTGGGGAGGTGATGCTCAGCCGTGCGTGCAGTTCCCCACCGGCCTTACCATCAGACACCGGCGCTGCGAGCTGCTGGGGCTGACCTATTTTCTTCCACCCGGGCAGCCCTGGCCAGGCGTGGGTCCAGTGGAGTGACTGGCTTGTCCATTACTGGGGGCCTTACCCACCAGCTTGCTGGGGAGCCAGTCAGGAGCTCCTGCTGTCGGGCTGTGACTCCCCAGTCCCCACCCCTGAGCATCTGGGTGGCCTGTTGGATGATGGGCAAGCATAGGCATCGTAGGATCCACTGGGCGTTGAAGAGCTGGAAACCAAGCCCCCACCCCAGGAGCTGGTGGGCTGGGGCAGGTGTGGAGCTTGGGGAGGGGGGCTGGGGCGCTGTCCTCTCCATCCTCTGCTGCTGGGGGAGAGTAGGATGGTCCTTTGGGAGGCAGTGAGGCGCTGGGGACCTGCTTGTGCGGGCAAGGCGTCCTTGGATGCTCTTGAGCAGCACGTGACAGCCACTGTCCCCGATCGGCGCTGCGGGGTTGTGGGCAGGGAGGGGGGGTCCCGCCCCTGCAGCACAGCCCTCCTTCCTTCCCCCCAACCCCCAAGTTTCTTCCCAGCCCTTGGATGGGCACATCGAGGTCGGGACAGGTCCTTGCAGATCTTTGCTGGGGTGGTTGGGGAGGGTTGACACCATCCCTGCTGACAGGGTGTGAATGCTTGAGCTCATCGGCGATGCAGTGATAACAAGAGGTGCAAGAGTGTTGCTGGGAGGGGGGAGGGCAGGAGCAGGGTGCATGTCTGCATATTGCACGTGTGTGCTCATCAATCCCGCCCCCAGAATGGGGGCCGGGCAGGGACCCGGCTGTGAGGACCTCTGTGCAATGCAGCATCTGCTCCTTGCAGATGCTCCTCAGCTTTGCTCCCTAGCTTCGCCCTCCCTGCTGCCACCAGCCAGCCCTCCCAGTTAGCCCAGTCGCCGTCCAGCCTCGCTGCTGCGGGTACCCAGGATGCCAGGGGTGCTTCTCTGAAGCGGGGCGGGGGAGGGTTCGGCTCTGCCTCCTCCCCGGGAGGGCCGCTGGCCGGTGAGCCCGTGGGGTGGCACGGAGCGCGCCTCTCGCCGGTACGCGCTTGTGCCAGAGCCAAAAATAGCCGGTGATGCTCAGCTCCCCTGGCGGGGAAGCGGTGATGTCACTCGCCGCCAATCACCGGCAGCCCCGAGGAGCAGCGCGGAGGAGTGGGAACGTGCTTCCCCGAGCATCCTTCCCCCAGCAGCCCTCCTTCAGCAGCCCTCCCCAGAATCCCCCCTGGAGCATGCGGTGGCCGTGTGTGCCAGCAAAAGGGGGTGTGTGTTCCTTGATGGGAAAGGAAATGTAGGCCTGCAGTTTTGGGGACCCCCCCCCTCCACCTCCTAGCTTCCCCTCCTAGCCCAGCCCTGGGTTTTCCCTCTCCTTTTCTGAGAGCTGTGCTGAGGATGCAGCTTTGCTGCTGATGGTGAGAGCAGGATGACGCCAGGCTGCAGCTGAGTGCTGCCTTGGCTCCAGGCTCAGACCAAAGCCCAATTTAATTATGGGGGCTGGGTGGGAGGAGCAGGGTGCCAGACTTGATGCACAGGTTGCAGACTGGTTTGAGGCCTGGGGCTCTCCAGGATGCCCGAGGGTGGGGGAGCTTGGCTGAAGCATCACTGCTCTGGGGGCTCAGCCTGGGCTGGCACATCTGAGCTGTGGGGTGGGGGTTCCTGCATGCTCCATCCCCCTTGCTGGAGGATGTGGGGACACAGGCAAGGCTGCAAAAGCTTCTTCCCCCTGATGGTGCTGGGTGGGGAGCAGTGTTGGATATATTCTTCTGCTGAGAGCAGGGTGTCCCCGAGACTCCTGTAGGGTCACCTGGTAGGAAGCCATCCTGGAACAGGAGATACTTGCCAGTCACCATCATATACTGGGACAGGTTACCCAGAGAGATGGTTGAGGCCTCATTCCTAGAGAAGTTCGAGGTCAAACTTGATGGGGCTCTGAGAAACCTGTTCTAGTTGGAGATGTCCCTGCTGGCTGCAAGGGTGTTGGACAAGATGACCTTTGAGGGACCCTTGTGACCTGATGCGTTCTGTGTGTGATCTGTGATCATGGATCCTGTGGAGGTGGCCCCAGAGCTGGGTGGAGGAACTTGGGGAATCCCTCTTGGTTCTGAGAGGGTGAAGACCCAGGGGCCACCCGTAGTGAAGCCAGGCAGTTTGGGATGGTGGGCATTGTCTCTGCCACGGCTCTCTTGGAGGCCTCGGGCCGATGGCTAACACTGATGCTGGGGGCCAGCGGTGGGATCAGGCACAGCATCTTCCTTTGCCCCCCGGCAGGTGCCCTCGGCTCGAGGGAGGAGCCCGAGTTCGTGACCGCTCGCGCTGGCGAGAGCGTGATCCTGGGATGCGACGTGATCCACCCGCTCACGGGGCAGCCCCCTCCCTATGTCGTGGAGTGGTTCAAGTTCGGCGTCCCCATCCCCATCTTCATCAAGTTTGGGTTTTACCCTCCACATGTCGACCCAGAGTATGCTGGTGAGTCTCCGGGCTGGGGTGAGCACGCTCCAGGTGCTGGCTGAGGCACTGCCTGGGCTGCAGGGCTCTGCTCCAGCTGCCTCTCTGTCGGAGCCCGGGCAGGCTCTGCCTCTCGTTGCTTGCTTTCCACCTAGTTGGTTTTAATTAAGCAGCAGAGCTAGGAAGCCAGCTGGGCTGCGTGGGACGGGAGCAAGTGAGGCAGAGAAACCCAGGGTGACGTGGTGGTGGCGGCTGCTGCTGCTGCTGTGCCCCAGAGCAGCTGTGAGCCTGGGGCGGGGGGATGCTGAGGATGGGGCCGGGGCTGTGTGCCGGGTGGAGGTGGCAGGTTGGAGCTGCAGAGCCCACGTGGCCTCTTGCCAATGTGACACCTGCCCCACGTGGCTGGTGGCTTCTGGTAGGCTGGCTGGGCTGGTGACCAGCCCTGAGAGTGGTGGCATGTGGGGAGAGACTAGTTTCAGAGAACTGGAATTGTTTTGGTTGGAGAAGGCCTCTAAGGTCATCAAGTCCAACTGTTGACCCAACACCACCATGGCCTTTAAACCATGTCCCAGAGTGCCATGGCCACATGTGTTTTGAACACCTCCAGGGGCAGTGACTCCACCAGCTCCCTGGGCAGCCTGTTCCAATGCCTGACCGCTCTCGAAAGAAAGAAATTGTTCCTCATCTCCCACATAAACCTCTCCTGGTGCAACTTGAGGCCGTTTCCTCTTGTAAATGCCATTCAGTGGGAAGAAGGTCTTGAGGATCTTTCCCTGTGTCTTACCCTGTTTCCAGGCTCTGTGAAGCTTCCAAATTGCTTCCCTGGGAAGTCCTGTGGTGGAGAGGATGCCAGCACCTGAGCCTGGGCTAAACCCTGCCAAACTCAGTGATGCTGGAGCCCAGTGACTGGTGGGCTGGGGCAGAGGCTTGGCCTGGTTTGCTGCCAGTCTGGTTTCCCCGGCTGTACACAGGGTCAGCCTGGGGCCACCCTGCTTTTTTGGGAAGCTCCCAGGCTGGGAAGTGGCTTTGGGATGTGCCTGTTGTCTGCTGTACCTCCATCAGCACCCAGGTGGGAGCAGAAGGCCAATGTTGCCGTGGGCAGACACTGCTTTAGGCACCTGGTCTGGCCGTGCCAGCTTGCTCTGCCCTCCCCAGATGGGCGAGTGCATTATTGGCTGCCTGCCACCAGCAGCACTGTGCCATGAGGTGCCCCAAAACTGGGGGTGGTGGGCCTCTGCCTGGCCCCAAAGCTGCTGCAACTGCTTGGTGCCTGCAGCGGGCTGGGATGTCATAGAATCCTGGAATGGTTTGTACTGGAAGGGACCTTGAAGACCATCCAGTTCCACCTGCCCCTGTGATGGGCAGAGACACCTTCCCCTAGACCAGGTTGCTCAAGGCCTTATCCCATATAGTGCTGCTCCATTGGGGCTGGTGTGGTGGGCCATTCTGTGGGACTGGGCAGGGAGGGGCCACCCAAGTGATAGCTGTGTCCTCCCCACAGGCCGGGCCAGCCTGCACGACAAAGCCTCGCTGCGCATTGAGCAGGTCCGCTCCGAGGACCAGGGCTGGTACGAGTGCAAAGTGCTCATGCTGGACCAGCAGTACGACACCTTCCACAACGGCAGCTGGGTCCACCTCACGGTCAACGGTGAGCTGCTGGGCTGGGGACAGCACCCAGCGTGGCTGAGGGGCTTGCATCTGCTGCTGAGCTGGGTTTGCCTTGGATTTCTGGTGGATGGAATCACAGAGTGGTTTGGGTTGGAACTGACCCTCAGGATCCTCGAGTCCAACCATCAACCCAACACCAGCATGTCCCCGAGTGCCTTGTCCACACCTTTCCTGAACACCTGCTTCCTGGACAGGCTGTTCCAATGCCTAACCATGCTTGCAGGAAAGAAGTTCTTCCTAATTCCTAACTTCACACAGTTGTGGCTTTTCCTTTGGTTGATCCTTTCCCTTGCTTTTGTCCCTTTGCTCATCCCCTTCTTGCACATGTGTTTCATTTTCCCCCCCCCCCCCAATGTCTTTCCTCTCTTCTTCCACTTCCTCCCTCCTGGCCTCCCATTCCCCTTCTGTCCATCTTCAGGAGAGTGCTGTAGACCCTACAACAGCTTCTCTGCCCTTCTTTGGATGTGCTCCAGCCCCTCAGTCATAGAATTGTGTTGGGAGGAAAAGACCTTTAAGACCATCAGGTTTAACCTGACACCACCATGGCCATTCAGTGCTGGGCCTTGATGGTGTCTGTGGCAAGCGAGCCTGAAGCCATCCAGCCCGACTGCACCAGCTGGGGGCACAGCTTCAAAAGGGACAAACTTTTATTAGGAGTCCCACAGTTTAATTATGCTGAGCTTGTCTAGAGGAGAGGCATCTGAAAGTGGGGCTGGGAACGAATCTCCTCTTAACAAACAGATCAGAAAAGGCAAATCTTTGTTTTCTTGAAATTCAAATGCACTCAAATGACTTCCTCATTTTACTGAGGCTCTGTATTAAACTAATTAGCAGATTGTCACTCTTCACCATCAGGAGAGGTCTTGGTATTTTTAGCTGTGCCTCTCTCTCTCTCTCTCTCTCTGCTTGCAGTGGGGTGGCTGGAGAAGGAGACGTTGGGCACTGGTAGCTCTTTCCTGGTCTTGCCTGACCTTGAGCAATTAGTTGCAGCTTTCGGGGCCCGGCTGGGCTGTGGCACGGCGCGGAGCCACCTAATTGAGCCCAATTAGTGAGTGAGAGCTTTGCGAGCTGGGCTGCGAGCTGCACCGGCCCTGTCCTTGCTGCTGCCTCCTTCCTCCTGCTCCCCTGCCCTCCTCCTGCTAACAAGCTCAGAGGATTGGGGAGAAAGGAGGTGGTGGTGTGGGGGGGAACGGTGCCTGCTTCACCTCCACCGCATTGCATGAATCCTGCAAACTGCCGGCTCCAGGGGCTGGAAGTGGCAATCGGTGGCCTTGGCCCACCCTGGGCTCAACCCCTTTGTACAGAATGGGTTGGCTTGGGGGTTTTAAGCAGCACAGGGCACACGGGGGCTTAATAACAAAATCACAACTTAAAATAATAACCATAATCTTTCTGACTTGAGGCACTGCTTTCAGAGGAAAAGGCTGTGGCTTTCCCCCCCAGCGCATTCCCAGTGCTTAATTTCTCCTGGGGGAAAATAAAAATCATTTGGGGAGAAACAAAACATATATGTTTTTATTTTAGTTTTATCCCCCCTTCTCCCCCTGAGCAGATTAACATTGCCAACCTGTCTTCCTCGAAAGTGGGTTTTAACAACTGCTGGTAATTAGGGGCGGGCTGTAATCCCGCCAGCCTCTTTCATCGGGAAGGAGCCTTTCGATCTGCACTGCGGTGTTTTCCCCTGTTTTGACAATAGCAACTTAATGTACACCGGGGGTGGGGGTGGGGGGACGCGGTGACGTGTCCTGGAGCTTGCTGGGGGTGCAGAGGGGACAGGGCTGGCGTGTGGTGTGAGATAGAGGGGATGTCCTTAGCTGCCCTCCCCGGGGACAGCCCCTGCGACAGCCCTGGCTGTCCCCATCCCTCATCCCATGCGTGGTCCCAGCCCTGTCGTGAGGACGTGGGACCCCACGGCCCCCCATTTGCAGGTGGTGGCTTGCCCTCTGTCCCCATGGGTCCTCAGAGTGACAGTGGGTGAAACAAGGGGGGTCATGGTGGTCTCCCCTGCCCCGCAGCTCCCCCCACCTTCACGGAGACACCGCCGCAGTACGTAGAGGCGAAGGAAGGCAGCAGTGTCACCTTGACTTGCATGGCATTCGGGAACCCCAAGCCCATCGTCACCTGGCTGAAAGAGGGAGAGCTTTTGGGTGCCAGTGGCAAGTACCAGGTAGGTGGGTGCTGGGGGAGCTCCTGGGCGTCCCACTGGTGGGGATGGTATCGACGGGACCGCAGCGGTGGCAGGTCCGTTGTGCCTGGAGCCTGGCCTGCTTTGTCAGCACTTCTTCCAGAGATGCCCATTTCCCCCCACCCCCATCTCAGCAGCCTCTGCCCTTGGTTTCAGGCCAAAGCCCTCATAGAATCATGGGCTGGTTTGGGTTGGAAGGGACTTCTCTGGATGTTTAAGGCAGCCCCATTCCTTTCTGCTCCCTGGGAATCCTCTGTCGCTCCACCAGGTCACGGCTGCAGCCCGGGGACACATTGTCCTCAAGCAGGGATGGATGCTGTGGGGCTGGGGCAGGGGGGGATTTGGGCAGGGAGGATTTACCATGCCCCACCTCCTCTAGGACCTTCTTTGCATCCCAGAGGCTCCCAGGCAGAGATTCCCCCCTGAGCTGTAATTGGTAAATCAGGCATTGGAATCAGCGCAGGCACTAATGAGAGTAATTAGAAATCATTTGTTACTAATTGAAATAGAAGGATGAGGCAGAATGTTGAGGAGGGGGGTGGCTGAAGCCTGGCTGGAAGCAAGGCTCCCTGTGCACGGGGGGGAGCTGCCTCCCTAGAGGTGACAATCCCTTGCCCTTCCTTTCTGTGCTTCATCCCTGGGGAGGAGGAATTCAGCTGCTCCTCTTGGAGGTGGCCCTGTGGGGAGGACAGTGGCTGAGCTGGGGCCACCCTCCTCGTTCCACACCCCAGGGATGGAGCAGATCCCTTGGGGAGCAGGGGCTGCTCTGGTGACGCCTCCCGCTCCTTGTGCGGCGCTGAGGGTGCTCCGGAGCCTGCTGCCTGCCAGTCGCTTCAGCAGGAGAGGAATTTGTCGTGAGGGTTATTTATTTCTCTTAATCTTTTCCTTTCCCTTCCCCGTGGCACCCAGCCTGTGGCGCTTCGTTGACATCCAAAGTCTCGCAGCGCAGAGAAACCCACCAGCAGCTCTCACCGGCAGCTCCCTGCCGCGGCAGGCAGGGAGGAAAGGGGGTGCCGAGCTGGGGTTAGGGGTGCATCCCTCCCACCCTGAGGGTCCCTGCCCGCGCTCCAGGGTCATCCCTTGTTGTCCCCAGGTGAGCGATGGGAGCCTAACGGTGCTGTCGGTCAGCCGTGAGGACAGGGGAGCCTACACCTGCCGCGCCTACAGCATCCAGGGAGAGGCTGTGCACACCACGCGCCTGCTGGTGCAAGGTGAGGCCATGGAGCCATGGAATGGTTTGGGTTAGAAGGGACCTTAAAGATCATCCAGTTCCAACCCCCTGCCATGGGCAGGGACACCTCCTGCTAGCCTAGGTTGCTCAGAACTCAGGGGTGTGCCTGTGGAAGCAGTGAAGATGGGAAGCAAAGGGAGTGCTGGAGGACTGGAAACCCTGGTTGCTCCCAGGCTGTGTCCCCGTGCTGGATCCTACCCTGCTCTGTGGAAAGGACATCTCAAAATCATAGAATCACTGAATGATCTGGGTTGGAAGTGACCTTAAAGATCATCCAGTTCCAACCCCCTGCCATGGGCAGGGACACCTCCCACCAGCCCAGGTTGCTCAAGGTCTCATCTGACCCAGCCTTGAACACCTCCAGGGAGGAGGCATCCACACCCTCTCTGGGCAACCTGTTCCAGTGTCTCCCCACCCTCACTGTCAAGAATTTCTTCCTAATCTCCAGTCTCAATCTCCCTTCTTCCATCTTCAACCCATTGTCCCTCATCCTATCTCTACAAGCCTTTGTAAAAGGAGATCCTCTACCTGAGCCCCTCCTCAGGGGTCTTGGAGTGGGCTCTTTGTGGGGACCCACAGAGCCACAGTGCCACCCTGAAGTGACCCAGAAGCCTTTTGGGCTCGGCTTCGTGGCAGCTGCCCTGTGGCTCCACATCCAGTTTGTAGGCCAGAGGAATTCAGTTAATTGGGGCAGCTCGGTGGCCGTGCCGGAGCCGCCCTGGCGCTGAACAGCTGGGCCCCGGTGGCAGCTCAGTCTTGTTCAGGGAGAGGGGAAAAGATTGAGGCTGTCAGAGAGTGCCTTGTCAGATGGTGGTGATGCATGGCAGGCCTCCCGCTCCTCTCTCCCTCTCTTATTAAATAAATCTTTAATTAGGTCAACAGCTACCGGCAGGGAGAGGAGCGCAGGGTGTCCTCTGCTCTGCTTTCCCCGGCTTGGTGAGCTGGGGATGCTCGCTGCTGGCTCCTGGCACTTTGCTGCTTTTCCCCCCCTCCTGGATTTTTCCTGTGGGCGATGTGATCCTTCCTGGAAATGCGGTGGGGATGAAGGGAGGCATGAACTTGTGTGCCCTGGGAAAAGCAGAGCCGTGCGCCCTCCCCCAAAGCTGCAGAGATTAAGGGGAAGGGTTGGGAATAAAAGGGCAACCATGCTCCTTGAGGTCACCCTCTGTGCGCTGTGATCCTGTGGGATCAAGGCCAGCTCTGCCCCAGAGCCCCCCCAGCATCTCCCAGCTAGCAATGCTGTGATGGAGCTAAGCCTGAGCTCCCTTAGTGGGGACACCTGTAGTGGCAGGGGTGACACTTTTCTCTCCCCACTCCAGGACCTCCCTTCATTGTTTCCCCTCCGGAGAACATCACAGTCAACATCTCCCAGGATGCTCTCTTCACCTGCCAGGCCGAGGCGTACCCCGGGAACCTCACCTACCTGTGGTACTGGGAGGAGGAGAACGTCTACTTCAAGAAGTGAGTCTTAGCTGGTGGGACAATGTGTCCTCACCCTGCTGCCCAAGCGTGCTGGGACCACCAGTGGGGTGGACATGGATAGAATCAACCAGGTTGGAAAAGACCTCAGAGATCATCAAGTCCAACCTATTACCTAATACCTAACACCTCCTGACAACTAAACCATGGCTCCAACTGCCTCATCCAGGCTCTTCCTGGATGAGATTGGACGTGGCACTTGGTGCCATGGTCTAGTCATGGGGTCTGTGTTGATAGGTTGGACTTGATGATCCCCGAGGTCCTTTCCAACCTAAGTGATACTGTGTGTGATACTGTGTGATACCTCCAGTGATGGTGACTCCACCACCTCCCTGGGCAGCACATTCCAATGGCCAATTACTCTTCCTGGGAAGAACTTCTTCCTAACATCCAGCCTAAACCTCCCCTGGCACAACTTGAGACTGTGTCCTCTTGTTCTGGTGCTGCTTGCCTAGGAGAAGAGACCAACCCCTACCTGGCTACAACCTCCTTTCAGGGAGTTGGAGAGAGCAAGAAGGTCTCCCCTGAGCCTCCTCTTCTCCAGGCTAAGCAACCCCAGCTCCCTCAGCCTCTCCTCCCAGGGCTGTGTTCCAGACCCCTCCCCAGCCTCCTTGCCCTTCTCTGGACACCTTCAAGTCTCTCAATGTCCTTCTTGACCTGAGGAGCCCAGAGCTGGAGACAGGACTCAAGGGGTGGCCTCAGCAGTGCTGAGCACAGGGCAGAATGGCCTCCCTGCTCCTGCTGGCCACACTGTTCCTGCTGCAGGCCAGGATGCCCTTGGCCTTCTTGGCCAGCCAGGCACTGCCCCTGGGTCTCGCAGTGATCCTCCTCTCTCCTGCCGCAGTGACCTGAAGCTGCGGGTGCGGATCCTGATCGACGGGACGCTGATCATTTTCCGTGTGAAGCCAGAGGATGCTGGGAAGTACACCTGCATCCCCAGCAACAGCCTGGGCCGCTCCCCGTCAGCCTCTGCCTACCTGACCGTGCAGTGTGAGTGCGGGCGGCGGGGCGGGCTCTGCAGGCGCGGGGCTGGCTGGGGAGCTGGGCAGGGAGAAGCTTGATGAAGTTCAACAAGGGCAAGGGGAGAGTCTTGCACCTGGGAAGCAACAACTCCATGCACCAGGTTAGGTTGGGGATGGACCTGCTGGACAGCAGTGAAGGGGAAACGGACCTGGGGGTCCTGGTGGATGGAAGGATGACCATGAGCCAGCAATGTGCTCTTGTGGCCAGGAAGGCCAATGCCATTCTGGGGTGGATTCGAAGGGCTGTGACCAGTAGGTCAAGAGAGGTTCTCCTCCCCCTCTACTCTGCACTGGTGAGGCTGCATCTGGAGTATTGTGTCTAGTTCTGGGCCCCTCAGTTCAAGAAAGACAGTGAGCTGCTTGAGAGAGTCCAGTGCAGAGCCATGAGGATGATGAAGGCAGTAGAACATCTTGCATACAAGGAGAGACTGAGGGAGCTGAGGGCTCTTTAGCTTAGAGAAAAGGAGACTGAGAGGTGACCTCATCAATGTTTATGAAGATGTAAAGGGTGAGTCCCAACAGGATGGAGCCAGGCTCTGCTCAGTGGTGCCCAGTGACAGCAGAAGGGGCAGTGGTGGAAGCTGGGGCAGAGGAAGTTTCATGTAAATATGAGGAAAAATGTTTTCTCTGTGAGGGTGACAGAACCCTGGAACAGGCTGCCCAGGGGGGTTGTGGAGTCTCCCTCTCTGGAGATACTAAAAACTCACCTGGATGCCTTCCTATGTAATCTGGTGTGTAGGTGATCCTGCTCTGGCAGGGGGGTTGGACTGGATGAGCTTTCGAGGTCCCTTCCAGCCCCTGAAATTCTGTGATGCTGTGATTGGCAATGCTCAGCTCTGAGCGCAGCCCCAGGGGCTCTCTCATCCCATATGATCCTGGGAGGTTCAGGTCGATGTGACAGCAGCCTTTGGATGAGTGTGCAGGCACCCTTGGCATGCATGTGCTGCTGATGCAAGAAGGCAAAGCTGGAAGTGAAGGGAAGGTATCTAATTGGAATCAGAATTACAGGTGGGTAGGGGTTGAAAGGGACCTCTGGAGATCTATTCCAGCCTCACTGCCAAAGCAGGGTCACTCAAGGCAGGTCACACAGGAACACATCCACTTGTATACCTGTATACAGAATTAACCAGGTTGGAAAAGGCCTTTGAGATCATCAAATCCAACCTATCACCCAACACCATCTGATCAACTAAACCATGGCACCAAGTGCCTCATCCAGACTCTTTATAAACATCTCCAGGGATGGGGACTCCACTACCTCCCTGGGCAGCACATTCCAATGGCCAGTCTCTCTTTCTGTGAAGAACTTCTTCCTAATATCCAGCTTAAACCTTCCCTGGTGCAGCTTGAGACTGTGTCCTCTTGTTCTGGTGCTGGTTGCCTGGGAGAAGAGCCCAACCCCCACCTGGCTCCAACCTCCCTTCAGGGAGTTGGAGAGAGCAAGAAGGTCTCCCCTGAGCCTCCTCTTCTCCAGGCTAAGCAACCCCAGCTCCCTCTCCTCACAGGGCTCCCTCCCCAGCTTTGTTGCCCTTCTCTGGACACCTTCCAGCATCTCAGCATCTTTCCTAAACTGAGAAGCCCTGAATTGGACACAGGACTCAAGGTGTGACCTAAGCAGTGCTGAGCACAGGGCAGAATGACTTCCCTGCTCCTGCTGGCCACACTGTTCCTGATGCAGGTCAGGATGCCATTGGCTTTCTTGGCCACCTGGGCACACTGCTGGCTCCTGTTCAGCCTACTCTCAACCAGTATCCCCAGGTACCTTTCTGCCTGGCTGCTCTCCAGCCGCTCTGTCCCCAGGCTGTAGCACCGCATCAGGCAGGGAAACACCAGATCAGGGCTCTCAGTCTCAATGCCTGCTATTTTTTGGCCTTTATTTGGGGAGCTCATTCCTGTGACATGGTTTATTTATTTTTTTTTTTATTCCCCCTTGTCAGCAGCCTTGCCTGTCATATTTTTTCAGGCAGTTAACTGATCTAAAGCAGAGGAGGAGAAGGGGCTGCAGCGGGAGCGTTGCTTCCCACGCTCGCTCTCCCCGGGCGGTAATGGGTAGTGTGCCACCAGCGTCCTGCGGCATCCAACAGTAATGGCCTCAATTGCTGCTGCTCACAATGGCAATATTGCTCTGCTCTGAGAGGCTGCAGAGCCTGAGTTTTATTGTATAATGAAAGACAGGGCTGGAGAGGGGGCTTGTGACTTGGGTTTTGAAGGCTGCTGCCTGCAGACCCGGGGCCGGTTAGCGTGGAGCTGCCGCGAGAAGGCTTGCTAGGTCATAGATCCATAGAATGGGTTGGGTTGGAAGGGACCTTGAAGATCATCCAGTTCCAACCCTCCTGCCATGGGCAGGGACACCTCCCACTAGCCCAGGTTGCTCAAGGCCTCATCCAACCTGCCTTTGTACACTTCCAGGGAGAGGGCATCCACAGTCTCTCTGGACAACCTGCTCCTGTGTCTCACCCTCCCTCACTGGAAAGATTTTCTTCCTCATCTTCAGTCTCAACCTGCTCCTGTGTCTCCCCTCCCTCACTGGAAAGAATTTCTTCCTCATCTCCAGTCTCAACCTGCTCCTGTGTCTCCCCACCCTCACTCTGAAGAATTTCTTCCTCATCTCCAGTCTCAGTCTCCCCTCTTTCAGCTCAAAGCCATTGCCTCCCATCCTGTCATTCCAAGCCCTTGTAAAAAGTCCCTCCTCAGCCTTCTCGTAGCTCCCTTCAGGCAGTGGAAGGTTCTTTTTCTTCCATGTGGGAAGCTGTGGGAAGGTCCCATCACTTCCCTCTGGGGATGGATGATGGGGCAGAGGGGGGGTGATGTGACTGCTGCTGTGCCCAGGCAGAGGAGTGATTTGGATGTGCCTGGCTGGGTGGCTTCTGGGAGAGCTTGCAGCCTCAGGCCATTAAATCTACCCTGCTGCTAATCCAGGGCTGCTCATCAGGGATGACAGCTGTTAAAAATAACTAATGGCAGGAAAAAGGGCCCTTGGACAATCCACCCCTCAGCCAGCCCCGTGCAAGGAGTCATCTTGTGCCTCCAAACCCTTTCCTCCACAGCAAACCTCTTCATCTGTACCAGGGCTGTACTCAGGAGGGAGGTTTCCCACCCACGGACGCAGCCCCTGGGCTCTGGGTCATTAGTGAGCTGGGCTGGCCCCCAGCCAGTGACCTAGTAGTGAAAGGCTCGATCCCATTACCCTCTCCCAGGCTGCTGGAGCCTTTGATTACATTTCCTAAGAGGTGGAGTCGAGTGGGGGTGGGGTAAAGCCTGCTCCATATGTGGTGCTTGGCAATCTGGGTTACGGTGCCACTGCCAGGGTGCACCGTTCTGGGCAGTGCTTTGGGGTTGTCCCTTTGGGCAGGGACAGAGCAGGGGTCCCACACTTGCTGGTTTTACCCCAAGGAAGGGGTGAGGAGGGCACTGCCACATCCTTCATCCCTTCCTGAATAGGGCCAAAGGGTTGAGGGAGGTTCTGCTCCCTCTCTGCTCTGGTGAGGCCACATCTGGAAAACCATGTCCAGTTCTGGGCTTCCCAGTTCAAGAGAGACAGGGAGCTACTGGAGAGAGTCCAGTGGAGGGCCACAGGGATGCTGAGGAGAGAGGATGAGAGATCTGGGGCTTTTTATCCTGGAAAAGAGCAGCCTGAGGCGGGGGGGGGTGGGCAGTGTTCTTCTCAAAGTTGATCAATAGCTGAAAGGTGGAGTTTGGGGCTGGACTACTCTCAGTGTTGAGCAGGGATAGGACAAGGGGAAATGGGCACAAACTAGAACCTAGGAGGTTTCACTTGAACTTAAGGAGAATCTTCTTTACTGTGAGGGTGCTGGAGCAGGTGAGTTAGCTGTGGTCTGGGGAAGAGTTGAACTTTTCTCACTACCACAAGCAGGCTGCTCAGAGAGGTTGTGGAGTCTCCTTCTCTGGAGATTCCAAACCTGTATTAGCGGGGGGAGGGGGCTGGACTGGATCTGTAGAGGTCCCTTCTAACTCCTACCATTCTGTGGTTCTCTTGTTTAGTATCATAGAATCAGTCAGGGTTGGAAGGGACCACAAGAATCAGCCAGTTCCAACCCCCTGCCATGGGCAGGGACACCCCACACTAGATCAGCCTGGCCACAGCCTCAGCCAGCTTGGGCTTAAACACCTCCAGGGACAGGGCCTCAACCACCTCCCTGGACAACCCATTCCAGGGCTTCACCACTCTCATGGGGAAGAACTTCCTCCTCCCCTCCAGCCTCAATCTCCCCACCTCCAGCTTCATTCCGTTCCCCCTAGTCCTATCACTCCCTGAGATCCTGAGCAGTCCCTCCCCAGCCTTCTTGGAGCCCCCTTCAGATCCTGGAAGGCCACAATGAGGTCACCTGGGAGCCTTCTCTTCTCCAGACTGAACAGCCCCAACTCACAGTATCACAGTATAACTAAGGTTGGAAGAGATCTCGAGGATCATCAAGTCCAACCTATCAACACAGCCCCCATGACTAGACCATGGCACCAAGTGCCACATCCAATCCCCTCTTGAACGCCTCCAGGGACAGTGACTCCACCACCTCCCTGGGCAGCACATCCCAATGATGAACGACTCGCTTGGTGAAGAACTTTCTCCTCACCTCGAGTCTAAACATCTCCTGGCACAGCTTGAGACTGAGTCCTCTTGTTCTGGTGCTGGTTGCCTGGGAGAAGAGACCAACCCCTTCCCGGCTACAGCCACCTTTCAGGTAGTTGTAGAGGGCAATGAGGTCTCCCCTGAACCTCCTCTTCTCTAGGCTATACACCCCCAGCTCCCTCAGCCTCTCCTCACAGGGCTGTGCTCAAGGCCTCTCCCCAGCCTTGTTGCCCTTCTCTGGACACTTTCAAGTGTTTCAATGTCCTTCTTAAACTGAGGGGCCCAGAACTGGACACAGTCCTTCAGTCTGTCCTCACAGCAGAGGTGCTCCAGCCCTCTGCTCATCCTCCTGGCCCTTCTCTGGACACCTTCCAGCACCTCCAGATCCCTCTTGTCCTAGGGGCTCCAGAACTGGACGCAGTACTCCAGGTTGGGGGAGTTCCTCTTAGATACCTTCTCTTCACCTCCAGCATTGCCTTCTTGCATCAGCAACACAGGGATGCTTCTCCCCACACCCCACTAACACTCCCTCATCCCTTCCAGCAGCGTAAGCTCCGTCAGGCTTTTCCCATAGCCTCATGCTGCCGGTGTCTAGACGAGGGCGTAGAAATACTCACTCTTCTTATTAAAAGTAACTTCTTTCCCCACCCCCCCCCCCTTTTTTTTTTTGGTTGTTTTTGGGCTTTTTTTTTTTTTACTGGAAAAGCTTCTTATTAAAGAAAGTCTAGGTTCTTCTTCTACCCACTCACACTTAATTAAAGAGCTCTTAGAAGCTCTGTTAATGACACATCCTAGACGGGAGGATCGCGAGACGCCTCGCTGCGTGGGTGGTGCAGCAGGGGAAAGGGGGTGTGTGTGTATGTGTGTGTGTGTGGAGGGGGGTTAGCTGTGGTATTTTAGGCATCTTGCATCCTGTTGGAAAGGCTGGAGGTGGCTGATGTGACCCAGCCCTGATGCTCGATGTGACCCAGCCCTTATGAGACACAAGCTGCGAGTACAAACAGACAGGAGGCAAAAGGCTGACGGCAGCCTGCCTGCGGATCCCTTCTCTCCCACCTTGGGTCGCTGCACTTGGTGTGTTTTAGGGCTCAGCTGTCATGGCTGGGGGGGGGCTTGTGGGGTGTGCACTGCCTCTTGCACGTCCCACAGGCTGAGTGTGGTGGAGCAGTTTGGGCTTTAAGTCAGTGTGGAGGGCAGGGGAAGGCGTTATTGGATGTTTCTTCTTCGGTACAACTTTCAATGAGCACCTTGGGCATGAGCAAAGCCTCCCAGCAATGCTGGGTATTACAGGGGATTTGTGTGGAGAGAACAGCCTGTGGGAGCTGAGGTGGTGCTTGGGCTTGGAATTTGTTATCCAAATGATGTAGGTCACAGAGTGACAGAACTGTTCCAGTTGGAAAAGACCTGAGAGGTCATCGAGGCCAAATGTCAGCCCCACACCACTGTGGTCACTAAACCATGTCCCAGAGTGCCATGGCCACAGGTTTCTGGAGCACCTCCAAGGATGGGGACTCCACCACCTCCCTGGACAGCCTGTTCCAATCCCTGACTGCTCTTGCAGCAAAGAGGTTGTTCCTCATATCCAATCTAAATCTTGAGGCCATTTCCACTCCTCCTATCACCTGATCCTAGGAAGAAGAGGCTGACCCCCACCTCACTGCAACCTCCTTTCAGGGAGCTGTAGAGAGCAATGAGGTCTCCCCTCAGCCTCCTCTTCTCCAGACTAAACACCCCCAGGTCTCTCAGCTGCTCTTTTCCAGACCCTTCCCCAGCTTAGTTGCCCTTCTCTGGAGCTGCCCCAGACTCTCAATGTCCTTCTTTTAGTGCAGGGCTCAAAACTGAACCCAGCACCTGAGGTGTGGGCTCCCCAGGGCTGAGTACAAGGGCACAATCAGTGCCCTGCTCCTGCTGGTCACTCTGTTCCTGATCCAGGCCAGGATGCTGATGGCTTTCTTGGCCACCTGGGCACACTGCTGGCTGGTGTTTGGAGAGCTGTCAGCCAGCATTCAGATCTTCTGAAGCCAGGTGTTGGGGGAGGGGTGGGCTCTTGGCCCGTGCTGACATGGTGCTGCTGGTCTCCCAGATCCTGCCCGGGTGGTGAACATGCCCCCAGTCATCTACATTCCCATCGGGATACACGGATACATCCGCTGCCCGGTGGAGGCGGAGCCCCCGGTCACGCTGGTCAAGTGGAACAAAGACGGCCGCCCCCTGCGCATCGAGAAGGTAAGGAAGCCCCTGGGGGCGTGGAGGGGTCCTCTGCAAGTGCCAGGGAGCATCACCTGCTCCCTGTGGCTCCAGCCTGCCCCACGGCTGGGCTGCTGCTGCTACTTTTCCTTAGCAGCTGCAGGCAGAGTTGAGTCCTTGTGTGGAGCCCACGGTGCCTGTGGATCATAGAATCATGGAGCTGTCAGGGTTGGAAGTGACCTCAAGGCTCAGCCAGTCCCAGCCCCCTGCCATGGGCAGGGACACCTCACACCACAGCAGGTTGCTCACAGCCACCTCCAGCCTGGCTGCAAACACCTCCAGGCAGGAGGCTTCCACCACCTCCCTGGGCAGCCTGTGCCAGGCTCTCACCACCCTCATGGGGAAGAACTTCTTCCTCACTTCCAATCTGAATCTCTCCACTTCTAGCTTTGTTCCATTCCCTCTGCATCTGTCTGCATCTCCCAGACCCGGTGCCAGCTTCCCTCTGAAGCCACCTCTTGAAGACCCTGGTGTTTTGTATTTTTCCAGTGGCAACTGGTGGTTGAAAGACTTTTTTAACAAGTCTGTCTCCCTCTAATCATGGTTTGAGACTCTGAGCAAGGGTTTTAGCCATTAAATATTTAAAGCCAAGGCTTCAGTGTTTTACATTTATTAACGATGCAGACTTTGAATTCCACCTGAACCTGTTGCTGCTGTGGGTTCCTGGATGTCCCTGGTGCCCTCAGCCTCTCAGGTTTGGTTGTCTCCTTGGATGAGTTTTACTTAGGGTGTGACAGACTCTGGTGTGAAGTTTTTTGGGCTACTTGAGGAAGCCTGGATGTGTGTAGAGAGGAGGGCAAGGGAAAGCTGCATGTTGTTAAGTGCATGCAGAGCAGGACAGCTCTGTTTGGAGGGGCTGCTCTTGCCCATGTTTGCTCTCTCTGCACTCAAGGAGATGACTTGGGTGCTGGGAATGGAACAGGGCATCTCCTGGGAATGTGAGAGCCACCTTGGGCATGGGTGGGGGAGCTTGGCTGAAGGAAAAATAACCGAGGTGTGGTTGGTGTAGGGTAAGTCAGAATGACAGAATGCATTGGGTTAGAAGGTATCCTGAAGGGCCATCTTGTCCAGCTCCTCTGCAGTGAGCAGGGACATCCCCAGCTAGGGCCTCACCAAGTTGCTCAGGGCCTCACCAAGTTTGACTTTGAATGTCTCCAACTCCACTCCTTTCTCTCTCCTTTGCCCCTCAGTTTAGGAAAGATGTTGAGATGCTGGAACATGGCCAGAGAAGGACAACAAACCAGGTTGGGGGGGGGGTGGTTTGGAGCACAGCCCTGTGAGGAGAGGCTGAGGGAGCTGGGATTGCTTAGCCTGGAGAAGAAGAGGCTCAGGGGAGACCTTCTTGCTCTCCCCAACTCCCTGAAGGGAGGTTGTAGCCAGGTGGGGGTTGGTCTCTTCTCCCAGGCAAGCAGCACCAGAATAAGAGGATAAGAGATAAGAGTCTCAAGCTGTGCCAGGGGAGGTTTAGACTGGATGTTAGGAAGAAGTTCTTCATAGAAAGAGAGATTGCCCATTGGAATGTGCTGCCCAGGAAGGTGATGGAGAGACTATCACTGGAGGTGTTTAGGAAGAGACTGGATGGGGTGCTTGGTGCCATGGTTTAGTTGATCAGATGGTGTTGGGTGAGAGGTTGGACTTGATCTCAAAGGTCTTTTCCAACCTGGTTTATTCTATCCTATCCCATCCTATCCCATCCTATTCTGTTCTCTGCTGCAGTATTCTGGCTGGAACCTGCTGGAGGACGGGTCGATCCGGATTGAGGAGGCCACCGAAGATGCTCTTGGCACTTACACCTGTGTGCCTTATAACGCCCTGGGTACGATGGGCCAGTCTCCCCCTGCCCGACTGGTACTGAAGGTAACCTGCCTGCTGAAATCCTTGCCAGCCACTCTGCTTGGGGGGGTGTCTCCTCTCATGCCAAGAAGGGCTCTGAAGGGCTTTGCAGGGTCTGGAGTCCCAGTTGCTCCTGGTGCTAGGTGGTTAATTGCTGCTGTTGGAGCAGGTCCAGAGGAGGCCACGAAGGTGGCTGGGGCACCTCTTCTGCGGGGACAGGCTGAGGGAGTTTGGGTTATTAAGCCTGGAGAAGAGAAGGCTCCAGGAAGACCTTAGAGCAGCCTTGCAATACCTGAAAGGTGCCTAAAAGAAAGCTGAGGAAGGACATTTTACAAAGGCTTGTAGTGCCAGGACAAGGAGCAATGGCTTTGAGCTGGGAGAGGGGAGATTGAGACTGGAGATGAGGAAGAAATTCTTTCCAGTGAGCGTGGGGAGACACTGGAACAGGTTGCCCAGGGATGTCGTGGATGCATTCTCCCTGGAAGTGTTGAAAGCCAGGTTGGATGAGGCCTTGAGCCACCTGGTTTAGTGGGAGGTGTCTCTGCCAGTGGCAGAGAACTGGATGATCTTTAAGGTTCCTTCCAACCCAAATCCTTCTGTGATTCCATGACGTGAGCACCAAGTCAAACCCTGAGTGCAGCCTGGAAATACCCCTCTGGAAGAGTAGCAGCACAGGCTGGGTCACAGTGCAGGGCTTTGATAGTGCTGGGCCAGGGTAGTCAGAGGAAACATGTCCCTGGGATGGCCTTTGTGCCAACACAAGACTTAGCCCTGCTGCCCTGGGCTTGAGTTCACAGAGGCCTTTAATGAAAGGATGATTTGAGCTCTGGGGATGCTCCATGTGCTCCTGCTGCGTGCGGAGCCCGAGGCGCCCTGGGCTCTCAGCGTAGCTCCTGATGCAGCTGGGGGGTGGGAGCTGCTTGCCTTTTCCTTCCCTGAACAAAAAGTCCTCTGCTGTGAGTAGTGGTGATTCATGGCAGCTCGCTGAGGTTCCCATGATAGGGCTTTGTGTGGCACAGATGCATCCGCTGAGGCGGCTGCCGAGTCAATGAAGTCAGGTTGGTGTCTGCTGTGATGTGGGTGGGTTTTGTTCCTTCTTGTTTCCTTACAACTTGAACAAGATGTCCTTGGTGGAGGAAACTTTTCCTGCAGGTGTGTAATTTGGTGTACCACAGAGCCTCCTTTGAGTGCATGCTCTCCGATGTGGTTTTCCTTGTGATGCCTCAAGCTTCTCCACGTTGATGATTCATTTGTTTTGGGAAAGGGCTGGTTTGGGTGGTGGGAAGCTGCTCGGTGTGTGGTGGGACATCGAGGTGCTGGAACATGCCCAAAGAAGAGTAAATAAGCTGGTGAAGGGCCCTGAGCACAAATAACAACTGAGGGAACTGTTTAGTCATAGAAGAGGAGGCTGAGGGGAGACCTCATTGCTCTCTACAGCTCCCTGAGAGGAGGCTGCTGCGAGGTGGGGGTTGGGCTCTTCTCACGTGCAACAAGTGACAGGACAAAAGGAAACAGCCTCAAGTTGTGCCAAGGGAGGTTCAGGTTGGAGATGAGGAAAAATATCTTCCCAGCAAGGGTTCTCAGGCACTGGAACAGGCTGCCCAGGGAGAGGTGGTGGAGCCCCCATCCCTGTGGGGGACTGTGGGTGTGGTGCTGAGGGATGTGGTTTAGTGGTGGGGTGGTGAGTGGTTGGATTTAATGACCTCAAATCTCTCTTCCAACACTGAGAGTTCTGTGGTTGCATGGATTTGGCACTGGCTGACCCTCCTTCCCTTTTCCCTTGGCTGCAGGACCCCCCCTATTTCACGGTGCTACCAGGCTGGGAGTACAGACAGGAGGCAGGGAGGGAGCTGTTGATTCCTTGCGCTGCTGCCGGAGATCCCTTTCCCATCATCGCCTGGAGAAAGGTACCCGGCCTGCCAGACAAGTCTGCAGTGCCTTTGGCTTTGGGTGAATATTGCAGACAGAGAAGCCACCCTCTGTCCTGGTAAGAGCAAACTGCAGGTGCAGCTGCTTCGCTTTGGGCTGAGCCACTGCCCTCCTGTCCCGCAGCTGGGTGGGGGAAGCCTGGCCTGAAGCCACCAACTACTTGAATCCCATGAAACTGCCACGGCAGCACCTGCAAAGCTGAGTGCTGCCCCTGCCCCAGCCACCCTCCTCTTCCTCACTGCCTCTGCCTGCAGGACATCCTCCTCCTTGCCTGCCTGCTGGGTGGTCTCCAGCAGGATGTGGCAGCCCCGGCGATGCCACTCTCATGGTGGGAGGGGGGGAGGTGCTACCAGAGTGTGCCCAGGGATCTCCTGACTGTTCTGGCAAGGGCCTGGAATGGTCAGCAGCTGCTCTGCTGCCCAGTGACTTTGAAAACCCTGGGAAGAAGCTGTTTTAGTGATGCTGGACTGGACATAATGAATGGAGAAGAGAAGGCTCTGAGGAGAGCTTAGAGCAGCCTTCCAGTACTTGAAGAGGGCTACAGGAGAGCTGGAAAGGGACTTTTGCCAAGGGCTGGGAGTGACAGGACAAGAGACAATGACTTTGAGCTGGAAGAGGGGAGATTGAGACTGGAGATTGGGAAGGAATTGTTTCCAGTGAGAGTGGTGAGATGCTGGAACAGGCTGCCCAGGGAGGCTGTGGATGTCCCCTCCCTGGAGGTGTTCAGGGCCAGGTTGGACAGGGCCTTGAGCAGCCTGGTCTGGAGAAAGGTGTCCCAGCCCATGGCAGGGGTTGGAACTGGAGGATCTTTATGGTCCCTTCCAGCCCAAGGCATTCTGTTTCTCCAATTTGGAGATGTCCCTTTCTGAAGAGAAGGACCTGAGGTGGTGGCCAGCCTGTGGCAATTAGAGCTTTCCAGTCCTCCAGCTTTAGCTTTAGCTTTAGCTTCCCACCTTCACTGCTCCATGGGAAAGCCACTGTGCAGGGGACCTCCTGGGCTCCCAGTCCCCCTGTCAGGATCTTCTCTGCAAGCCTCTTGTCTCTGCAAGTGCCCAGTGGGCACCATCCTAATCCCTTGTGGTGTGGAATGCTGGAGTTCCTTTTAATACCATGAGGACCACAGATTGCAAGTGACCTACCCAAAACGTGCTGGCCATGCAGTCCTTTTTTCCAACACATTTTTCTTCCTCCCCTCTCTTCACCACTCTTATTCAGGTTTCTTTTCAAACCCTCTTGTGCCTTCTGGCAGTCTTCATCTCATGACTGTCAACTTATCCCTCTGACTCCAGTCAGAGGTGGATTGGGCTGGGCTCAGTTTCCCAGTGACAGATGCAAGCTCCCTCACTCCTCATCAGCTCACCAGCACTGATCAGTCTCTTGAAGGACTCCTGAAGGCCACTTGCCCATCCTGCATGGCATTGAACTGTGGGTCTGGTGTCCATCAGCACAGACCCCTGCATGAAGAGGACACAGGTCAATGTGGGATTTGCAGTTTTCCTGGCTGATTGGTGTAGACACAAATTGTTCCAAGATCCTTCTTCTCACTCAACTTGACCTCTCCTGGGCACCTGTGTCCCCGTGGGGCCCCTGCTGCCTAAACCTCTAATGTGAAGGGTCCTGCCTGCTCTCTGCTGCTGGTTGAAGGCCAGTTTGGGCATCTGGAGCTGGTGGTGCCATCCCCATCCTGGAAGGGTGTTGCTCTGGAGGTGGCTGGTGCACCTTCCTCCAGAGCAGGTTCAGCTTTGGACGCCAGGTTGAGCCCTGGCAGGGGGCTCGCTGTCCGTGTGGGCGCTGTGGGGGCTTCCAGCGGTGCGTGAGCGCTGAGCATCAGCCTCCCTCACCCTGCCTCTCGCCTTGCCCCGCCAGGTCCTCTCCAAAACAGGGGAACCAGCTGCCCTGCCGCGACCGGACAGAGCAGATCCCTTGCTGGTGCCCGGCGGTGGCCCCTGGGCCGTGCAGGTAGCTTAGTGCCCCCCGCTGCCGCCTCGCCCTGCCCCAGCCACCCGCTTCTGAGTCGTGTTTCTGTTCTCTTTCTGCCCTTTTTTCCCCCCAACCCCTGCTCCTTGCCCAAGGTAGGGAAGCCCAGCAGGAGCAAGCACAACACGCTGCCCGGCGGCACCCTGCAGATCCGCTCCCTCGGCAAGGACGACCACGGCGAGTGGGAGTGCGTTGCCACCAACATCGTTGCAAGCATTACTGCCAGCACCCACCTTACTGTCGTAGGTATGGCCAGGAGGGCATGGGTCCTAGGGGACAGATCCCTGGGGGTGGCCAGTTAGTGGGTCCTGAGGAGAGTCCTTGACTCTGGAGCCATTGATTAGTAGAGTCATTGACTCAAATGGTGAGACACTGGCACAGGTTGCTCAGGGAGGCAGTGGATGCCCCCTCCCTGGAGGTGTTCAGGTTGGGTGAGGCTCTGGGGACAGGTCCCTGAGTAGAGTCCCCAGCCTGGGGCAATGAGGAAGAAATTCTTCCCCAAACAAGAGATAAGGTCCCACTGGGCCCCTCAGTTCAGGAAAGATGTTGAGATGCTGGAATGTGGCCAGAGAAAGGCAACAAAGCTGGGGAGGGGTCTGGAGCACAGCCCTGTGAGGAGAGGCTGAGGGAGCTGGGTGTGTTTAGCCTGCAGAAGAGGAGGCTCAGGGGAGACCTTCTTGCTCACTCCAACTCCCTGAAGGGAGGTTGTAGCCAGGTGGGGGTTGGTCTCTTCTCCCAGGCAAGCAGCACCAGAACAAGAGGACACAGTCTCATGCTGTGCCAGGGAAGGTTTAGGCTGGAGGTGAGGAAGAAGTTCTTCATAGAAAGAGAGATTGGCTATTGGAATGTGCTGCCCAGGGAGGTGGTAGAGTCACCATCCTGGAGGTGTTTAAGAAGAGCCTGGATGTGGCACTTGGTGCCATGGTTTAGTTGATCAGATGGTGTTGGGTGCCAGGTTGGACTCGGTGATCTCAAAGGTCTTTTCCAACCTGCTTGATTCTGTATTATCATTATTCTGTGTAATGTGTTGGCAGGGCAGGAGGTGTGGGGATGTGTGTTGGGTTGAAATTTCACTCCCCCCCCAACACTAACTTTGCCAGCCTGGCCCAGCTGGAAGCAATTGCAAGCTGTATTTAGAGGCAAAACTCCATTCTGCAATGGAATGCAATGAATATGTACAAAATATCCAGGATTTACAGGGATTTACAGTTAACAAACAGCACAGGAACCCCCTCTGGTCAAAGACCGTGGGAAGCTACTAGCTTCTCTCTTTCTGCTACTCCCTACCCCCCCTGCACAAAAGAAGGGAGAAAGGAGCAGAGAATTTAATACCAAACCAATGCAGCCAAGGTCAAGCAGAAGCAAGTTAGGATCTCTCCAGAGCAAAGAAGCGAGAAGAGAGAATTGTTTTGGTACAACCAATCTTATATCCAATCTCCATTGGGGCTGTTTAGATTTATCTCTGTGTTCCCTTTTTACACCCAGTAGTGATGTATTTGCATTTTGCTACTTTTCTGCTCGAGATCTGTGGAAAAAAAATTAAAGGCATAGCCTTTAAAACTGCCACACCGGTGACAGGTCCCTGAGTAGAGTCCCTGCCCCTGGGGCAATGCGCTGGCAAGGCAGGAGGTGTGGGGATGCTGCCACTGAAGAGCAAGGTCTGCTTTAAAGTGTGGTTGCTGGGGGAGCTGGGGGTGGCAGGGCACTGGAGCAGGCTGCACAGAGAGGCTGTGGAGTCTCCTTCTCTGGAGAGCTTCCAAACCCACCTGGCCATTGTGATCCTGGGCCAATCAGATCCTGGGCTGCAGCAGGAGAAGTGTGGCTAGCAGGTCGAGGGAGGTGATCCTCCCCCTCTACTCAGCCCTGGTGAGACCCCACCTGGAGTACTGTGTCCAGTTCTGGAGCCCCTATTACAAGAGGGATGTGGAGGTGCTGGAGCGTGTCCAGAGAAGGGCCACAAGGATGATCAGAGGGCTGGAGCCTATGAGGACAGACTGAAGGAGTTGGGGCTGTTCAGTGTGGAGAAGAGAAGGCTCCCAGGTGACCTCATTGTGGCCTTCCAGTATCTGAAGGGGGCTCCAGGAAGGCTGGGGAGGGACTTCTCGGGATCTCAGGAGTGATAGGACTAGGGGGAATGGAATGAAGCTGGAGTTGGGGAGATTCAGGCTGGAGGTGAGGAAGAGTTCTTCCCATGAGAGTGGTGAAACCCTGGAATGGGTTGTCCAGGGAGGTGGTGAGGCCCTGTCCCTGGGGGTGTTTAAGCCCAGGCTGGCTGAGGCTGTGGCCAGGCTGATCTAGTGTGGGGTGTCCCTGCCCATGGCAGGGGGGTTGGAACTAGCTGATCCTTGTGGTCCCTTCCAACCCTGAATGATACTATGATACTATGACCTTCTGTGTGTGACCCTGCCTTAAGTAGGGGGCTGGAGGAAGCAGCAGGCCTTGGGTGCACACCAGGGATGTCCCCAAGCCCCTCCACATGGCTAGAGCTAGCCCAGGGCAAGGGCTGGATTTAATACACAGAAGAAGTGCAGCTTGGACCTCCCCAGGTTAGTTTCTGAGGCAATTCCAGAGTCAGTTTCTCCAGCAGAACTCCAAGGCTCTCCCTGTCCCACCAGACAATCCCAAGTCCCCAAACAGAGCACAAAGAAAACCTTTCCCAGCAGCTAGCACCGAGGAGAGATCTGTAGCCCCCCAGGCATCCTGGGTTGGATGATCTTCAGAGGTCCCTTCCAACCCAATTCTGCCTTTTCCTGCTCTGCTGGTTTGGCCACTTGTGGACACAGCTGTCCTGCTGCTGTCTCTGGCAGAAATTCCAGGTGGCCTTTGTTTGGTGAAAATGCCATCCTTTGTGTCATGATCACCACTACTGCAGGCATCCACCTTACTGTCATAGGTATGGCCAGGAGGGCATGGGTCCTAGGGGACAGGTCCCTGGGGATGGCCAGTAGTGGGTCCTGAGGAGAGTCCTTGACTCTGGAGCCATTGATTAGTAGAGTCATTGACTCAAATGGTGAGACACTGGCACAGGTTGCTCAGGGAGGTTGTGGATGCCCCCTCCCTGGAGGTGTTCAGGTTGGGTGAGGCCTTGAGCGACTTGATTTAGTGGGAGACTTTCAAGACCCATCTGGAGGATGATTAGAGGGCTGGAGCAGCTCTCCTATGAGGACAGACTGAAGGAGTTAGGGCTGTTCAGTCTGGAGAAGAGAAGGCTCCCAGGAGACCTAATTGTGGACTTCCAGTATCTGAAGGGGACTACAAGAAAGCTGGAGAGGGACTTTTTAGGGTGTCAGGGAGGGATAGGACTGGGGAGAGGTGGAACAAAGCTAGAACTGGGTAGATTGAGATTGGATGTTAGGAAGAAGTTCTTCCCCATGAGGGTGGTGAGAGCCTGGCACAGGTTGCCTAGGGAGGTGGTAGAAGCCTCCTGCCTGGAGGTGTTTGCAACCAGGCTGGATGTGGCTACGAGCAACCTGCTGTAGTTTGAGGTGTCCCTGCCCATGGCAGGGAGTTGGAACTGGCTGAGCCTTGAGGTCCCTTCCAACCCTGACAGTTCTATGATTCTGTGTGTTCCTGTTCTTGTGCTGTATTCTGCTCTGGCAGGGGGGGTTGGACTCAATGATCTTCAGAGGTCCCTTCCAACCCCTAGCATCCTGTGAGCCTATGAGGTGTCCCTTCCCAGGGCAGGGGCTTGGAACTGGCTGAGCCTTGAGGTCCCTTCCAACCCTGACAATTCTATAATTCAGTCTGTTCCTGTTCTTGTGCTGTATTCTGCTCTGGGCAGGGGGGTTGGACTCAATGATCTCCAGAGGTCCCTTCCAACCCCTAGCATCCTGTGAGCCTGTGAGGTGTCCCTGGCCAGGGCAGGGAGTTGGAACTGGCTGAGCCTTGAGGTCCCTTCCAACCCTGACAGTTCTATGATTCTGTGTGTTCCTGTTCTTGTGCTGTATTCTGCTCTGGCAGGGGGGGTTGGACTCAATGATCTTCAGAGGTCCCTTCCAACCCCTAGCATCCTGTGAGCCTATGAGGTGTCCCTTCCCAGGGCAGGGGGCTTGGAACTGGCTGAGCCTTGAGGTCCCTTCCAACCCTGACAATTCTATAATTCAGTCTGTTCCTGTTCTTGTGCTGTATTCTGCTCTGGGCAGGGGGGTTGGACTCAATGATCTCCAGAGGTCCCTTCCAACCCCTAGCATCCTGTGAGCCTGTGAGGTGTCCCTGGCCAGGGCAGGGAGTTGGAACTGGCTGAGCCTTGAGGTCCCTTCCAACCCTGACAGTTCTATGATTCTGTGTGTTCCTGTTCTTGTGCTGTATTCTGCTCTGGCAGGGGGGGTTGGACTCAATGATCTTCAGAGGTCCCTTCCAACCCCTAGCATCCTGTGAGCCTATGAGGTGTCCCTTCCCAGGGCAGGGGGCTTGGAACTGGCTGAGCCTTGAGGTCCCTTCCAGCCCTGACAATTCAATGATTCTGTGTGACCTGTGCTGGATTCTGCTCTGGCAGGGGGGGTTGGACTCAATGATCTTCAGAGGTCCCTTCCAACCCTTAACATCCTGTGAGGTGTCCCTTCCCAGGGCAGGGGGCTTGGAACTGGCTGACCTTCACGATCCCTTCCAACCCTAAGCCATTCCATCAATCTATGAAAGGACTCTTTGGAGTGCTCCTGAACGACTGGCTGGGTGCAGCTGGCTTCCTCTGCTGCCCAGCACATGGTCTTGCTCCCCTTCTGAGCCGCCCCCCTCTCTCGGCAGGCACAAGCCCTCACGCCCCGACCAGCGTCCACGTGGTGGCCGCCATGACCTCAGCCAACGTCTCGTGGGAGCCCGGCTACGACGGTGGATACGAGCAGACTTTCTCAGTTTGGTACGGCCCTCTGTGAGTCATCCTGGCATGCTTTTGCTCTCTGCTTCTTTTCCTTCCTAGCTGACCTGAGCTTCCAGCAGCCGGGGTGGGAGGGAGGAAGGGGTGGTGGGGGAGGGTGGTGTGCGCAGCTCTGCCCCCCTGGGCATCGCAGGGCTGAGCCTGGCAGAGGTGGGGGGGGTGGGAATCAAGCAGTTCCTGTGTTACCTCTCCCTTCTGTGCTAGTTGGTGCCTCCTGCTGCCCCAGCAGGTTTTGTTCTGCTCCTGGTAGGAGGCAGACGCTTTGCATTTGGGAAACTTTGCCTCTGGCAATCGAATTTCAAGATAAACTGTTTGTGAAGCTTCACAGCCAGGGGGAGGGTGGAGGATGCAACCTTTCTAGAGTGTGTGTCCTGGAAGAGCTGTGACTAAGCAGAAATGATGTCTCCTTGCTCTCTGGCTCCCTGAAGGTGCTTAAATCTCAGCTGAGTTCACAACCAGGCACTGTGTTATGCCAGCTGTGCCTGAGCTTTGTGGGGCTTTGCTCCCATTGCTCCTGTACCAAGCCCTAAGACCCTAGGTCCCACCTTCCCACGTTGGAGCTCGGCTCAGCCCTGCTGGATTTCCTCTGGAGCAGGGGAGGGTGAAATGTAGCTGCAGTGAGGTCGGGGGGATGGGGGTGGGGTTATTTTTGGGTTCTGCACTTGCTCATCTTCCTCTTCTGTAGAGCTGTCCTTGTAAATGTGATGATGCTTTCCTTTCCCAGGCTTGGGCTGGCATTCTACAGCCTTCCTTCTCACCCCCTCTTTCCTCCCTCACCTTAATTTGCCCTGATGGAGACTGCTGATAGAGTGGAGATAGGATAGATGCTGCCTGTAATGATTCCTGCTCAGCTCCAGCCTGAGGCTGGACACTGGTGGGGTGGGGTTTGACTGTCAGGAGATGGAAATGAGGAGGAGTGGAGTGAGCAGAGGGGGAAAGCAGAGCAGACCTTGCTCTGATGAAAATGTCCTTGGGAAGCAGTGGTTAAACCTCTCTGCTCTGGGCATGTGGCTCAGCTTGGAGGAAGGCTGCTGCTGCTGCTGCTCTTGCTCTCAAACCTACTGCCAGGTTCATAAGGCTCTCCCAGACCCCACATCGGGGTTCAAGCCTGCCTCCAGGAGTTGCTAGCTGCTGAGGGAACCTGGAATGGGGAGGCAGAGACTAGTCTTGCCCTGACTGTAGGGTGTGAGCCCTAAGGGCTGGGCTGCTCCCTGGGCCCAAGGTCCTGTGGTGGTGTCTGTGGAGAGCTGGCCAGCCCTGTACCTCCCTCCTTGCCATGGCTACGGGATGCAGAATGTGGCTTTGCCTCCCATGGAGTTCCTGCCCTCTTTCTGCTTCTGTGCTTGTGGATGCTGGAAGTGCAAACCCCTCTCCCCAGGGATTTCCTGGGCCACCACAGCATCCTGCCTGCATACATGCTGTCCCTCAGGAAGGGCAGTCTCCTGTCCCAAGGAATAATCAGTGCTGCATTGACCCCTTGCTGTCCCCACCCTCAGCCCCTTGCCGGCCTGCCTGCAGCAGCTCCAGGGAGAAGGGATGTGAGGCTGGTGGAGTTAAATATGGCAGGGAAACCTGTGATAGGCTTTGCCTCTGCCCTCCATGCCTCTGCTGCAGTGGTGGGGGATGCTGGGAGCTGCAGTCCCAGCTGGAGCTGTGGTGAGGCTGTGGAGCTGTAGAGGCTTTCCTGCCCGCAGCTGCTCCCGCCTGGCTCACCACCAACTTGCTTGAATCCATGGCTTGCTGCTGCTTCTCCTGCCTCACCTTTTGCTCTTTACAGCAGCATTATTTTTCTGTGCTCCATCTTTTCCTTCCCACTCAGTGGATTTGCCTGGCTGTGTGCTGGTGGCTACAGCTGTAGCCCCTTCCCTCTGCAGAGCAGCCCATCTGCAATAATCCTTCCCAAATCCCTGTGGACACCCCTGAAACCCACAGCTGAGGGCTGGGACTCCCCAAAGCATCTCTCATCTTGCAGTATCATTGCAGCAAGGTGATGCTGCTTTGGAACATGGAGCTCTTCCACTGTGCTGCTTCCTGGCAGGATTTTGGCTCATGGAGGTGGCTGCACACTCATCTGTGCTGGGCTTGCACTGGGATGGCTCTGGGAGCTTTTTTTTTCTTACCATGGGTTTGTGGGTTAGGCCCCAGCAGAAAGGCTGTGTCCTGTGCTCCCTGCAAGTGGCTCTGCTACACTGCCAAGCCTGGGGTTATGCCCTGGGCATCACTTAGGCAAATGTGGCAAAAAAAAAAGGTGATTTAGTTTGATGCCTCTTGTGGGACTGCATGTACAGGGTGACAGCTGAGAGAAACCTGGCTCTGGCTTGGGAGCTGTGGAGGTATAAATGGGAATGGGGCCCATCTGCTCCAGTCATCCCCTTTGCAGCACTCTCTGGAGTTAAAATGCACCAGCTTCCACTGTATAGAGTCACAGAATTGTTTCAGTTGCAAAATACCCCCAAGGTCATCGAGTCCAACCTGCAATTTCAGACCCACATGACCATCAAACCATGTCCCAGAGTGCCAAGCCCACGTGTTTGTGGGGTCCGCTGGAGATAACCTCAGAGCAGGGCTCTTGGCCCTGCTTTTGTCCCTGACCCTGCTCAGGTGGTGCAGAGCAGAAGGGAGGACTGATGGCCATGTCCTTGTGAGCTGAGGGGTGCTGGCCTGGCACAGAGACAGTGCCCAGTGCCCAGCTGTCCACACGTGTGCCATTCCTAAGCCAGCCCTTGGGTGGTGGGTGGCTGCCCCACATCCATCCACATCGCTGCTGTCAAATCAAACCATTGCTCAAGGAAGCTCCATTTTTTCACTGGAGAAGTGACTGCTGCTTCTTTGTCCTCCCTGTCAAAGGCTCCTGCCCTGAGGATGCTCCCATTTTCTCTTGGCAGGATGAAGAGAGCCCAGTTTGGCCCCCATGACTGGCTGTCTCTCCCCGTGCCAGCTGGTTCCAGTTGGCTACTGGTGGATACCTTGGAACCAGAGACTGCTTACCAGTTCAGTGTCTTGGCTCAAAACAAGCTGGGTACCAGCTCCTTCAGTGAGGTGGTCACTGTGAACACTCTAGGTAGGTTCTCTGTGGGCATGAGGAGGGAGAAGGGATTCAGGAGAGCTGTGGGGAGATGCTGCCCTTTGCCTTGGTCTGTGTGCCTTACCTGCTGCTGCTGGAGATGGTGATCAGCAGCAGCGGTTTCCAGCCATGTAGAAGAGAGCTTGTGGAGGGTCCTGGATGAAGCTTGTAGGCTTTGCTGGAAGTGTGAGGCTCCTGAAGGCTTGTCCCAGGAGACAGTGTGGGAGAGCTGTGCTGCAACAATTGCCTTTCAGATCTTGCTGAAGTGCAGCTGGGGTCAGGAGGTGTTAATAGAGCACAAAATCACTTGCGTGCAGCTCCGAGAGGGAGCTACCACAAAGGGCCTTGTGCTGCTACCTGCCTTGGGGCTGTCTCAGGCGGAGGTGGGAGGAAGCAGGAGGTTTTCTAAGGCTGTGCCCCTTTTCTTTGAGTCAGCTGCACCATTAGTGCCCTGCTTTTTAGAAAGCCACTTTTCTGTCTCTGAGATAAGAGAGCATGTGCCCAAGAGGTGCCTGAAACTCCTGGGGGGTGGGACTGGTTAGGCCACACCTTGAGTCCTGTGTCCAGTTCTGGGCTTCTCAGGTTAGGAAAGATGTTGAGATGCTGGAAGGTGTCCAGAGAAGGGCAAGGAGGCTGGGGAGGGGTCTGGAGCACAGCCCTGTGAGGAGAGGCTGAGGGAGCTGGGGTTGCTTAGCCTGGAGAAGAGGAGGCTCAGGGGAGACCTTCTTGCTCTCTACAACTGCCTGAAGGGAGGTTGTAGCCAGGTGGGGGTTGGTCTCTTCTCCCAGGCAAGCAGCACCAGAACAAGAGGACACAGTCTCAAGCTGTGCCAGGGAAGGTTTAGGCTGGATGTTAGGAAGAAATTCTTCATAGAGAGAGAGATTGGCTATTGGAATGTGCTGCCCAGGGAGGTGGTGGAGTCACCATCACTGGAGGTGTTTAGGAGGAGACTTGATGGGGTGCTTGGTGCCATGGTTTAGTTGATTAGATGGTGTTGGATGATGGGTTGGATGTGATGATCTCGAAGGTCTCTTCCAAGCTGGTTTATTCTGTTCTACCTGCCCCTGCTGTGGGGGTCCATGTGGAGCCCTGCATCCCCCATAGGCTTCCCTTCCCCTCGCCCCATCTCAAAGGCATCCCTGTCCCATTTGCTCCATCTACAGCATTCCCTGTAACAACTCCAGAGCCTCTGGTGTTGGTTACCCCACCGAGGTGCCTAACAGCCAACCGGACACAGCAAGGCGTCCTCCTGTCGTGGCTCCCTCCTGCTAACCACAGCTTCCCCATCGACCGCTACATCATGGAGTTCCGCGTCGCCGAGAGGTGGGAGATCCTGGACGACGGCATCCCAGGCACCGAGGGCGAGTTTTTTGCCAAGGACTTGTCCCAGGTAAGCAGGGACTTGCCCACACCATGTCTCTGGTCTTGCACTACCTACTGCAGCTCTGGGGAAGCTTTTGGTGCGGCTCGATCCCCGCGCTGGGGTCTTCAAGGAGCTGGGTAGGAGGTGCTCTGCCCCCTCTGCTCTGCCCTGGTGAGGTCACATCTGCAATACTCTGTCCAGTTCAAGAAGGACAGGGACTTTCTGGAAGGGGGTACAGCAGAGGGCTGGAAAGATTTTGAGGGGACTGGAACATCTTTGTGATGAGGAAAGAGTGAGAGAATTGGGGCTTTTTAGTCTGGAGAAGGGCAGCCAGAGTGGGATCTCATCAATGCTGATCAATACTTCAAGGGTGGATGTCAGGAGGCTTTTCTCAGTGGTGCCCAGTGACAGGACAAGGGGTAACAGGCACAAGCTGGAACATACAAAGCTCTATCTAAAGATGAGGAGGAACTTCTTTAATTGAAGGGTGCCTGAGCCCTGGAACAGGCTTCCCAGAGAGGAGGAAGAGTCTCCATCTGTGGAGGCATTCCAAACCCACCTGGACATTTTCCAGTGTGACCTTTTTAGTTGAACCTGCCTTGGGACTGGATAATCTCCAGAGGTCCCATTCTGTAATTCTGGGTGATTCTGGGTGAGGCTGAGGGCTGCAGTGGGGGATCTGACAGATGGTTGGTGTTTCAGGACACCTGGTACGAGTTCCGGGTCCTGGCGGTCATGCAGGATCTCATCAGCGAACCCAGCAACGTTGCTGGCGTGTCCAGTACAGGTAAGGAGTGGCTCCTTCTGTCCCCAGCTGTGGGGAGCATCTCTGCTTCTGAACTAGCACTCAGATCAGCAAATGAACCAGTGAGCAAGGACAAACCATCCTTTTTAGTCCTTCCCATGAAGGACTCTGCTAGTGCAGAGTGGCAGCTCAGCTCTGCAGGGTGCCTGGAGAACAAAGCTGCCACCGGGCACTGCGCAGCCTGCAAGTGGGAGTGAAAGGTGCAGAGAGGGAAACGTGGCACTGCAGTGCAGAGTCCAGGGCGAGAGAAAAGCTTTGGAACAGGAGACTGCAGCATGCTGCAGCTCCTGCACCTACCCTGAGCCCTGCTCCAGTTTGGAGGATGCTCCTGTTCGAGCAAGGGACAGGTGAGAGGTGTGCAGTTGTGATGGGAGTGGTGAGGGCAGTAGGAGGAGATGGGGATGTGGTGAATCCTGCTTCCATGGAAGAGCTGAGGAGCCTCCCAGCTCTGCTCTGCGCAGGGCTGGATGCAGCGGTCTCTCTCTGCCCCCAAGTGGTACCAGCTCAATGCAGAGAGCTGCCTGCTGCAGCCTGCCTGCTTCACAGGATCACAGAATGCAATGGCTTGGAAGGGACCCTCCAAGGTTATCGTGTCCAACACCCCTGCAGTGAGCAGGGACATCTCCAATTAGAAGAGGTTGCTCAGAGCCCCATGGCAGGGGGGAGTTGAAACTAGATGCTCTTTAAGGCCTCTTCTAAGCCAAACCATTCAATGATTCTCTATAGAGCTGAAGCACGTTGTGCTGGTGCCCAAGGGAACATACCTTGTGCTGCCACAGCCTGAGACACAACTGCAGGACTGGTGCAGCTGTGCCTGCTCATACATAGTCTTCTCTGGAGACTGTGTAGCTCCATCTGGATGCACTCCTGTGCGACCTGTGCTAGATTCTGTGGTGCTGCCCTAGCAAGGGGTTGGACTAGATCTTCGGAGGTCCCTTCCAACCCCTAACATCCTGTGAGCCTGTGATCAGTGTGGATTTGGGCAACCTGGAGGCTTCTTCCTTGCTACATCCCTTGGCAGTGGCCTGCAGCAGCGCTGCTGGCTGTCCCTGGGGGCTGGGCTGGAAGCAGAGTCTTTACTTGGGGGTGATGGTTCCTGGGATCAGTGCCTTCGCGCTGTGCTAGGTCCCTGGGGAAGGCAGCAGGTGGAGCTGTGTGCGTGACACCTGACCACAGGGTTTTCCTCCAGACGTATTCCCTCAGCCTGACCTGACGGACGAGGGCCTGGCCCGCCCGGTGCTGGCTGGCATCGTTGCCACCATCTGCTTCCTGGCCGCTGCCATCCTCTTCAGCACACTCGCCGCCTGCTTCGTCAACAAGCAACGCAAACGCAAGCTCAAGCGCAAGAAAGGTGAGCTCGTCCCTGCCGTCTCTCCTCCCTCCCTCCCTCCCTCCTGTCTCCTCCTGGTGTCTCCTCCCTGTTTGTGTCGTGGTGGTAACCTTCTTCCCTGTCTGTCTCTTCTTCCGTCCGTGCGCGTCCCCAGGTGAAACCCTGACTGCATCCCTCGGCTGTGCCTGAAATCCTGCGGTCGGGAGCGGGAGAGGCAGGGTGGGTGAAGAGGCGACAGAGACACTAGCCTGGGATTGCCGAGGGAGCTCTCCCGCCTGGTGATAACTCCTAGAGCTGGGGGTCTAGGGCTGGGGTGTCCTCGGGGCCCCAGAGATGGGGGGCACCACTCACCTCATCGAGTTTCCCCCTCAAGCTGGGCTCTCCAGCTGCTTCCTGCCCAACCCAGAGTGGGCAGTGCCCGATGGCCATGCAAAGGAGCCCCTGCCACTCTGCTTCCCAAAAGCTGGGACTGCAGCTGCGGTGCAGGAGTGACCAGCAGGGAAGAGGGCAGCTGGGGAGCCGGAGAGGGCAGGGAATGAGCTCCTTCTCCTCTAGCCTGCGAGGCTGGGGCAGCAGGATGGGCAGGACCCTGTGTCGGGAGCTGTTTGTTGTCAGCAACCATTAAAGCTCTGGAGCAATGAAACCTTGGCCTCTTGTTGAGTGTCTTTTATTGCCTTGATGTTGAGCTTGTCCTTCTCTGTGCCATGTTGCGCCTCCTCAGCGGTCTCTCTTCTTTCCCCTTTTTATTCTCTTCCAGACCCTCCTCTCTCGATAACACACTGCAGGAAGAGTTTGGAGTCCCCGTAAGTATCTGTCTTAGATGTGGCACTGTGCTGTGGGTCTTCAAGGTGCCTCCTTCCCACAGTTGTTGCACGGCTCCAATGGAAACGTCTGACCTTGTTTGGTTGCTCCTGAGGAGCTATTTCATGTGCTCCCTGAGCTCGTGGGAACGCAGGAGGTGTCCACACGAGGTGAATGAACTTTGGAGCAGAAAGCAGCAGGGACAAATGCAGCAAACTAAGCTGAGCTGAGAGATGAACCCTTTGGATCTGTGGACATTGACCAAAGCTGGAGTTGGCTGGTGGAGCTCAACTCCATGCCCAGCTTGAAGGGGCTCCTCAGGAGAAGGGTAGCCTGCTGCATACGGGGTCCTTCATGCAGGCTTGGTGTAGTTTCTGAGTCATTCTCTCTTGGCTCTGCCTCACCTGTATCTTTTCTCTTCCCATGAAGAGTGTCCCACTGAAGCTTCTTTCTTGTGCCCAAAGGTGGTGGATCATGGTGCTGCAGTAGCCACAGCTCCTTGCAGAGTCCATCAAAAGCATTTTTAATGGGAATATGTTCCCAGTGTGAACAGGAGAGTCCAAGATGTGGACACCTTTATGCTTTGGCTCCTGGACCCTTGTAAAATGTTCTAGTGCTGGTGGATCTTAATCTTGCTTCGTTTTGGTTTGTCCACTGCACTGAGCCACTGTCTCTGTTGCTGCCTTCTGCCTTACAATCCTGCTTGAGGCTTTCCAGATAGAGATGAGTGAAGTCTTCTGATGCTCTCTGCCTTTTGAGGCTCTCAGCCTTAAGTTTGAGTGTTGAAAATGGGGGAAAATGTTGGTGTGAAATGATCCATCAGCCTCTCCAAGTGAGATGCTGAGTTCTGTGGGAGGGGATGTTTGCCTGCTGTCCCTCCTTCTGGGGAGTTCCCAGGGTGTGGATAACTCAGGTGAAAATTGGAAACCTTTGAAGGAGTTGGCAGGGAACTCTGGATCTGTCTTTTTTCTTGCTGGGGCTGTGAAGCTTGTTGCAAGGCACTGCTGTGAGCTGCCTGTCCAGAGGGGATGCCAAGTGTGCTGAGCTCTACTCCCAAGGAGCAGAGATGATGGACACTGATGCTGGTCCTCTGACCTATGCTGCAGCCAGGCAAGACACTGCCGTCCTGGTTAGCCCCAGCAAATTCCTCCTGGTGGTTCCTGTCTCGAGAGCTGGTAGCACTTTGTTTTCTGGATCTGTCTGCTGGCTCTTCAGGGTGAGCAGACCTCTTTTCTCCTCGGGGTGACTGTCCCCTCTTGCCTTTTTTCTCCCCTGCGGTCCAGGTTGTCTTCCGGCAAGGTGAGTCCTGAGAGCATCCGCACGCTCCGTCCCCCCTCGGAGTCCTCTGACGACCAAGGCCCGCAGGCCAAGCGGATGCTGAGCCCCACCAAGGAGAAGGAGCTCTCCCTCTACAAGAAGACCAAACGAGCCATCAGCAGCAAGAAGTACAGCGTCTCCAAGGCGGAGGCCGAAGCCGAGGCCACCACCCCCATCGAGCTCATCAGCCGCGGGCCGGACGGCCGCTTCGTCATGGACCCGGCGGAGATGGAGCCCTCCTTGAAGACGCGGCGCATCGAGGGCTTCCCCTTCGTGGAGGAGACGGACATGTACCCCGAGTTCCGGCAGTCGGACGAGGAGAACGACGACCCCGTCGTCCCCGCCTCCGTCACCGCCCTGAAATCCCAGCTCACCCCTCTGTCCTCCAGCCAGGAGTCCTACCTTCAGCCACCAGCATACAGCCCCCGGTTCCACCGGGCGCTGGAGGGTCCCGGCGCCCTGCAGGCCACCGGCCAGGCCCGCCCGCCGGCCCCCCGGGCTTTCCACCACCAGTTTTACGGTTACCTCAGCAGCAGCAGCCCCGGGGAGGTGGACCCGCCGCCCTTCTACATGCCAGAAGTCAGCCCGCTCAGCTCGGTCATGTCCTCCCCGCCGCTGCCCCCCGAGGGGCCCTTCGGACACCCCACCATCCCCGAGGAGAACGGGGAGAACGCCTCCAACAGCACGCTGCCCCTGGCCCAGACCCCCACGGGTGGCCGGTCCCCCGAGAACTGGGGCAGGGCCGAGTTCCCCTTCGGCGGCCTGGAGCCGGCCCCCGCGCCGTTCCCCCACCAGCTCCAGCCCTGCGAGGCGGCTGAGGGCACCCAGCCCACCGGCTGCCTTCCTCGGGGACCACCTCCCTCCTCCCTCCAGGTGGTCCCCGCATCCTACCCGGGCATCTTGCCCCTGGAGGCACCAAAGAGCTGGACCGGCAAGTCACCCGGCAGGGGCCAACCCTCTGTGCCCACCACCACCAAGTGGCAGGACAAACCTATGCAACCCATGGGATGTCAAGGGCAGCTAAGACATACCAGCCAAGGTATGGGCATACCCGTGTTGCCTTACCACGAACCGTCCGAGCCCGTCGGCCCCAGCGGCACAAGCACATTCAGCCTGGACACCAGGTGGTACGAGCCCCAACCCCGACCTCGGCCCAGCCCTCGGCAGGTCAGGAGGGCTGAGCCCAGTTTACATCAGGTGGTGCTACAACCTTCGAGGCTATCTCCTCTGACCCAAAGCCCCCTCAGCTCCCGTAACAGCTCCCCGGAGCTGACTGCCCGCGCCCGGCCCCGCCCGGGCCTCATCCAGCAAGCGGAGGTGTCGGAGATCACCCTGCAGCCCCCCGCGGCGGTCAGCTTCTCCCGCAAGTCCACGCCGTCCACGGGATCCCCCGCGCCCAGCAGCCGGGGAGGCAGCCCCAGCTTCCGACCTACCACCGCCTTCACCTCCCTGGCCACCGGCTACTCCAGCTCCCAGGGCTCCTCCCTGCCCGTGGACACCATGGATGTTTTCGGGGACATCCCTTCCCCGGGGAGGGACGGCGAGGAGATTCTCCAGCCGGAGCCGACATCCACCACGGTAGCTGCCACGGGGTAAGTGCGTGAGCCCCGTGGTGCCCCCCCCCCCTCCCCAGCCCTCTCCTGGCTTCCCCCCGCCCTGCCTCACCCGCTCCCTCTGACTCCCTCCCCACCATCGCCATCCCAACTTGTAGGGTCTCTCTGGGCGTGCTGCAGCATCCCTTTTGGAGACGGCGTCCTGCAGGCTTGGCTAGGCAGAGGCTGGTGCCGCGGGCGCGGGTTGCATGGCCGAGAGAGCTGGGATTTAGGTAGGAGACCTTCCCGGTGCCGGCGGCCTGCTCGCCTCCGTCCCGGCTGCTCCCGTGGGAAGCCGGGAGCGCCGTGGCTTGGGCTACGGGCCGTCTACCAGGCAAGCAATGACCTGGCTCCCGGCTCGCTTAGGTAAGTCCTGGTGTCACCGGCGGTTGTTTCCTCTTCTAGCTGCTGGCTCTTGGCTTTCTTCGAACGTTAGGGCCACCACCGCCGCCGCCGCGCCTCTGTCTTCCTCCTCTTCCTTCCCGCGGAGTCTAGAGAGCTTTAATGCATGACAGAAACAGCTATCACAGTCACCGCCCCACCTGCAAAAGGGATGCTGCAGCCCCAGGACGCGGGCAGGGAGAGAGCTCAAGGACTTAGCCACACCAGCAGCATGTCAGGAGTGGAGGAAAAATAAAACAAACCCCAAAAAACAAACAAACCATAAAGTAACCCCAGCGGAGATCGGGAGGCTGCCGGCACGCTCAGATCCTGCCCTAAAGAGGGATGTGGCTGCAGTAGAGAGTAGCGGCTGGTTTTCCAGGTACCAGGGTTGCTCCAGGCAGAGCGTCTCTCTCTCTTTCTCTCTCTCTCTCTGTATTTCTCCTCTTTCTCTCCGTCTTTCACAGCACCTCAGCCCCCGTAGCTGTGCTTCCGTCCCATCCTTTCGTCTCGCTTCATCTCGGCTTGTTGTCTGGCGGGGTTGAACTCCCCCTCTCCCCCCCACCTCCTCCAGCTCTGGCTTATGGCAGAGAGGAGTTGGGGTGGGGGGCCCGGGGCAGCCGGCGCCGCCGAGCCGGCGCCTTCGGAGGCGTGCGGAGAAGTGTTCTGGGGAGGGGGGGCGGCAGCGATTCACCTCCGCATTTCACTCCCGCCCTCTGGTACCTGGAAGCGTTACGGCCTTAGGAAGCCACCCTGCGCGGGGCGGGGAGGGAGGGGGAGGTGGGGGAAGGAAGGAAGGAAGGAAGGAGGGGGCTCCGGGGAGGCTGAACGAGCCTGCGAAAGGGACTTTTGGGTGCCCGCGGAAAGCACAGCTCCGGAGCGACGCTGGTTAAGCGCCTAGGCTTTAGGTCCACGTCTCCTAAGCAGGGCAGCCCCCCGAGGAGACCCAGCTGCAGGCCAGCTCCGTGTTAGCGCAGCGCTGTTGTCCGTTGCTTCTCCGCAGTGTATCCATTCGCTTCGTTTGGTTGTTGGTTTTGGTTTGTTTGGTTGGTTTGGTTTGGTTTGTTGGTTTTTTTTTTTTCCTTTCGTTTGTTTCTTTTTGGTTTTTTTTTTTTTGAATTGGTTTCCTTTTCTCTTCTGTTTTCTTTTCCCCCATTTCTTCTCCAGCCTCGTTTTTTTTCGTTCTTGTGTTCTCGGTTTAGGTTTCTTTTCCCCCCCACCTCCCCTCCCCCCCTCCGTATTTTCCTTTCTGGAGTTGTTGACGTGCTGATGTGTTGCGGAGCTCGGCTCCTTGCGGGTGTTGATAACTGCTTTGTTTTTGATTAATCTCAGCTATCTGGGCAGTGTTGTCGAGACAAGCTTCTCCTCAGCTCAATAGGTAAGGGTGATCCATGTCCGAAAGGATGGTGTGGGTGCTGTGGAGGGTGGCTGGGGAGCGGGGCATGAAGAGGGGACACGGAAGGGGCTTTTCCAATACCATCTCTTCCTTTAAAGGGGAATAAGGAATCAGAAAACACTAGGAAACACCTCTGGGTGCAAAGTCTCTGTGGCTTTTGGGTTTCCCCTCCCAGCAGCATGCCGCCGCTCCCCTGCCTTTGGGAGGCTGGAGAGTCTGGTGGCTTCCTGCTGGGGTTTGGGATGAGCCAAGCTGCCATCTCCCCCGTGGCTGCTCTTCTGTTCTTGGAGGATGGTGACAGGTGGCACCCTCATCCCTGGTGGGGCTTGTGTGGTGTGAGGGTTGTGTGGTGTCAAGCTGGGGTTGTCCTGGACAATCCAAACCAGGAGGGGCTGGTGGCCACCCCCTGGAGCCAGGTAAAACACCCATGTCTGGAGCAGCCAGCTGCAGACAGTCCTCTTGGAGTAGGGCTCCAAAAATTAGCCTCCAGTTGTAATCCAGGACATGAAGAATTTTGCTCCCATCAGTATCTGAGTACTGAGTACCATCAGTACCTGGCTCTGAGTCTCTTCAGTCATGGAAAAGGGGAGAAGTTTTCCTTTCAGGATGGGCTGTGTGGTTGGCAGCAGTGTAACTACAGTTCCAGCCTGCTGGTGAGGTGTTTTATGGTTCCCATCACAAGTGCAGTCCTCCTTCTCTGAAATGCTCCTTGGAGAAATCTTAAGGACTTCTTCTGACCCATTTGTAATTAAACAGCCCTAAGCAGATCTTGAAAGATTCTCCTAAGAATATATCTCTTGGGCTGCCTTCTTGGGGCTGGTTTCCTAAATGGCCATGGGCATCCCTGGAACTGGGATGGAGTAACCAGGAGATGGTTTTCAGACTTCAGAAGCAGGAACTGTTACTAGAATTGCTCAAGGCAGACAGGATCATAGTCATTCCTCATCCCAAGGCCTGGGAAGGCTGGCCCATTTGGCTGTCAGCCAAGCTGGTTATGAAAGGAGAGGTGGGATTGAGGATGGGACCTTTCCTGAGGCCTGGCCTTGCCCAAACTTCCTCACACAGGTGTTACAAACACTTAGCTTGGATGGGAAGAGTCAAGATCCTGGCTGGTGCTCTCCTAAGAGCTTGAGGAGCCTTTTTGGACTGGAAAAGAGCCTCAAGAGAGAAAGATAAGATGCCTAGAGAAATCTGGTAGATGTTCCCAGGAGAAGAGAATTCCTCCAGCTCATCTGGAGGCTTGTCCTGAGATGGGGAGAGCAGGAGCAGTGAGGAAGGATTGTTGGGTCACGGTGATGGGAGCAGGTACAGGATGTGTGCTCCATGGAGGAGCCATCCTCTTGGCATGGCAAAACCCCTCCAGTATGAGCCTTGCAAAGCCTCCAAAGCTCTGGAGCACTTGCCCACCTTCTGTTTTTCCCCCCTGCTAATCCCAGAGCAGGGTGTCCCATGAGGAGCAAAGCTAGCAGCAGGCCTGGGGCTGTGGTAGACTTGTGGAGAAATGGGGAGACCCCCAGGTGAGGATGTGGCTGTTTCATCTTTTTCTGTGGGGGGCACAGGAACCCAAGTGAACATGTCTTTAGAGTAGCAGAGGTGAGTCCAAGCTCATGTCTGGGATTGATGTGGCTCTTGCACAGATCCTGACTGGCTCCTGTCTCTGGTGCTGGGTTCCATGGGGTTTCAGGAGTCCCATTGCCCAGCAGGATGCTGAGGAGCAGCCATGCATTCTACCCTGGAGGCTGGAGTCGCAGGAGAGGCTCCAGAGTAATTCTCCCCAAAAAGGGGAAGCCAGGAAAATAAATCTCCCTTTAATAAGCCAGGAATCCTGTAAAGAGCCCAGCCAAGTAATTTCCTGATGATTTGGGATCATAAAATTGTCAGTGCATGTGGAGCCCAGGGATTTCCTGCCAGAGCAGCCAGCATTCTGCACTGCAGCAGTAAAGGCTGAGAGGAGGAGAGGGAGAGGCAGTGTCTGAGCTCGGTGGTGGCTGCAGCATGATGGCTTTTGCTGGGTGAAGGTTAGGAGGTTCTTACCCATGGGCACAAGCCATTTTCCCACCTTCCCCTGGGGTGCAGTGCTTGGTGATGCATCTCCCCACAGGGGAGAATCATAGATTCATCAAATGGTTTGAGTTGGAAGGGACTGTAAAGATTATCAAGTTCCAACCCCCCTGCCATGGGCAGGGACACCTCCACCAGCCCACCCAACCCGGCCTTGAACACCTCCAGGGAGGGGGCATCCACAACCTCTCTGAGCAGCCTGTTCCAGTGTCTCCCCACCCTCACTGTAAAGAATTTCTTCCTCATCTCCAGTCTGTCTCCCCTTGTCCAGCTCAAAGTCATTGCCTCTCATCCTGTCACTCCAAGCCCTTGTCAAAAGTCCCTCCCCAGCTCTTCAGGTACTGGAAGGCTGCTCTAAGGTCTCCCTGGAGCCTTCTCCAGGCTGAGAGGGCTGCCACCTCCCTGCAGAGGGAAACCCAAAAACCACAGACAAGGCACCAAGCTCCCATGGCCCTCGGCACCGCAGCCTGCCCTGGGTGGCCTGCCCTGGGCCCTTCCTTGCCGGGGCAGCGCTGCCGCCGCTGCTGGGAGCTGGGGGGCTTGGGCGCAGCATAGAGTTGAGTGACGAAGGGAGCCTGGTGTGTGGGAGGAGGAGCACCCCTCGCTCCCAGCTTGAAAGAAAAGAGGTTCCCCTTTAAAGACTGTCCATGTGCTGCTCCTCTGCATGTCTTTCATGCCTCCTCCCGCTTGGAGAAGTTGTGAGTCTGCTTGTCTGAGTGCGTTTCCCGCCCCCTTTTTCTTTCTGTATTATTATTATATTATTATTATTATTATTTTGTTATTTTCAGTCTCTTTAATTTACTTCTATAATTTCTCACTCCTGGTTTTCATTTATCTTCCTCTCTTGCCCTCCCTTCCCTGTGACACTGTCCCCCTTCTTCCTCTCCGGTCCAGCCCCTTTCTCCTCGCCCCTCTCTCCTCCCTGCTCCTCTCCCGTCAGCATGATGAAGTCTGTTGTGTAGGTGAGTTGTGGTGTCTGCAGACCTGGAGAAGGGACTTCCCCTCTCTGGTGTGCTCCCTGCTGTGGCCAGCCCTTTCCTCCTTCATCCCAGTGCCTTGGCAGCAGCTCTGGGGCTGTCACTGCTCTGTTTCTCGAGCATCTCTTGTGCTGAAGGATCTCAAGCACGCGATGGTTTCCGGGATGGAGGCAGCAGCCAGCTGCCTCTGAGCAGAGGGAGAATTCCATCTTGCAGGACATCTCATGGGATCACACAGGACTTGAGCTTGAGGTGGAACCTCCTGTAGGCAAATTGAGCTCTTCATCTGAGGAAGGTGAAGGGTTGAAGGATACAGTGGGCTGTGGTCCAAGTGGATGCTCTAACATGTCCAAACTATTCCTGTTGGATGGCAGTGCCTTGACTCAAGGGGAAGAGGAGACAGGGCACGTGTATTGAGACCTCCATGAGGTGAAATAGATGCATTGTGCCCTTGAATCTCCTGGACCCTCCCTGTATGTGGGTTCCCCCTTTTTGAGTGGAAGGAGGCTGGTGATGCTTCCATGTGGCATCTCCCTTAGACCTTTGCTTCTTATGTGGAGACACGTTTGAAGAAGAGCAGCTGAGATGTGTGCTTGGTTGGGTAGCTTTTCTCCCATAGCTACCTCCTCCTATCCTGGGGCCCTCTGAAGACCCTCAGTACCTTTGTGGCCTCTCTAGTACCTCTTCAGAAGGACTGTCCTTCAAAGACTTGAGGAGAACTGCTGCTCTGGATGTTTGTAGCGCCTCACAGAAGGGTCGTGTCAGGAATTCATGTGTGCTTCTGGAAGCTCCTTTGCTTGGCTCTACACTGAAGTCTCTAGAAGAAGTTTGCCTGCTTCTCTGAACCTCTCATCTGTTGGTGTTGAAGATCTCTCTCATGCACGGGCAGCTGCCCAAAATGCTAACTCTGGGGGCAGGAAGAGGCTTTTGGCTGAGCTTAAAATGAAAATGCATTGGAAGGAGTCGGAGTCCTTTGAAGAAATAAGGGGTGGGTAGAGCAGATAGAATTTGGCTGGTGAGCAGCTTCATTTTGTCCTCCTCTGGATTTCCTCCTTGCCAGAGGTCAGGCAGTATTTGTGGTGCCACGTGGGCTCTGTGTGTATAAACACAAGTCCAATTACTGGGAGCTGGTGGAAATGAGCCTCAGGCAATTTCCTCATAATCCCTTGTGTAAATCTAATTTTGTCAACGTGCCACAGTAAGATCTTCTTGGAAGGGAAAAACCAGAATGGAAAGAGCAGGAGCCCTGTTACAAGTTGAGCTTTAATAGTGTTAGCAGTGTTGGCTGGGTGGTGGGAACAGGCAGTGGCAGGCAGGTGCTGGTCGGGGGCAGGACCATTGAGCTCTCAAGCATGCAGGACTCGGCACACTGGAGCCAAGATGGAGTGGAGTTGGTCGAGGTCACCTTTAACCACAGAATGCATCAGATTGGAAAGAACCCTCAAAGGTCATCTTGTCCAACCCCTCTGCAGTCAGCAGGGACATGTCCAACTAGATCAGGTTGCTTAGGGCCCCATCAAGTCTGACCTTGCATGTCTCCATGGGGGCTCCACCACCTCTCTGGGCATGAAGATAGCAGGTGTGCAAATCACAGGACCATGGATTGAAGTGGGAGAAGCCTGCTATGGACCATTCAAGCAGGAATCACTGCAGGGAAGTCCATGCTGGTGGCCCTTTGGGTCACTGTGCTCTTGCTCCAGGCCAGCATGTGCCCAGGTTGTCAGCATTGGTGCAGCTCAGTGTGTAGAGCCCCAGCAGAGCTTGGAGCTGCTGCTCACAGCATCTCTCACTAGAGGCTGGGTTGCACTTGAGAAGAAGGCACCGAAGGCACCACAGCTGTACAGGCTGGTGAATGTCATCTTTCCTTGGATGCAGCCAGCAGGCCTGCCAGCTTGTCTAATGAGTTCCTTCATCTTCAGCTGATGTGCTGCTCTGCTGGGAGCTGGAACAGAGGCTCTCCAGGAGCATCCGCGCCTTGATGTCTCTGTTGTGATGGGAAATGATGAAAAAAGGGCTTTTCTCTACCCAAGTCTTTGGATTTCTCTTGCATCTGTTGTGTTCCAGCTGCTTCATCAATTCACATTGCACTTCTCTTGGTCCTCTCCAGCGCTGCTAGCAGAACTGAGAAGTTTTGCAGTCACACTCATCTTCAAAACCAGCCCTGTCTGCTCCCCCACGGGGGAAAAACATCCCTTGGGAGCCCTTTGCCTGTGCCACTCCAGCTGAAGTATCAGATGTATTGTGTTGCTTCACCCTGCTCTCCATGGTGATGCCAGGCGTGGGGACTCGCAGTGGAAAGCCTGAGGACTGTCTTGAGTGCTCCACCTAAAGCCCAAGGGAGGTGAGAAGCTCCAAACCCACCTCAGGTGGACATGTCCTTGTACCACAGCCCAGGTGCTTGCCTGGTCCCTGCTGCTCCCACCAGCACTCAGTGTTCTTGCAAGAGCAAATGGGCTGCACCTTACTGACAGACCAGGAATGAGGTGGATGAGTTCAGCCACAGCTTTTTGCTGACACAGCAGGAGTCTGAATGTATTGATGCTGCCTTCTTGCAGTCACTCAAGGTGACTCTTCTGCCTACCTGTCCTGCTGCTTTGAGAAGAGCCTGTGGCTCATGGGTTTGCTGATCCCTGTCCCAGTCATGGAGAGGTGAAGATGTAAGAGCTCTCATCAGTGCTGTCCTCTGCACAGCTGTTGTGAAAAGGTTTGGTCACTGGTCTCTAGTGACTGAGTTGAGGGTAGAAAAGGGTCCTGTCCTCCTTTGAACAGATAGGCTTGGTAGAGGCACACTGGTTTGAATCTTCAGGCTTTTCCCTCCAGAACCTGCCTTCCAGTATTGGCTTTCTTGCCAGGAAAGGTGCTGTGTGGATGCTTCTCCTGTCATCTCTGGGCACCGTGCTCTGTGGTGACTCTGGCTGATCCTAGGTGGCCATTCCCTTTGGCCTCTGCTGCCTTGACTCAGACATCTTCTGTGGCATTGGGTGTTGGTGCAATTGGAGGGATGTGGAAGTGGAGAGGGGGAAGGAAGTGGGAAAGCAGCAAGAGTGGGGGGATGCTGGGATGAGATAGATGGGAGCTGGACCAGCCACTCTCTTAAGGAGGTTTTCCTCTAGTGCCCTGCTCTCCACAGCAGTCACACTGCCTGATCCGTGGATGGAAACACCAGGTACAGTGAACAAAGTAGAGCAAAACCCAAACCTATCCAAGGGGAGACCACTTAACCTTGGGCTGCTTCCTGTAGAAGACTTACTCAGGGTCTAAGTCTGGAATACTTACCACTTATCACTGCTGCAGAAAACACCCCTTGGCAAATCCCCTCCTTGTCCCTCACAGTAAGACCTTGTCAGTGTTTCCATTTCGATGTCCTGTCCTGCAGGGCAAGAGCAGCCAGCTCCAGCCTCTCGGTGTCGAGGAGTTGTTGTGTTTCTGTTGTTGCTTGCAGCAGGGACTGGGCAGGAGGTGCAGCTCCTGGCCGTGTCGGCGTCTGCCTGTCCTGTCCCTGTCTGTCCTGTGGCCCTTGGTTGGGTTTTTTTTGGCTGTGGGAGCGTGGAGGATCCTGCCTCCCTGCTGTGTGTGCCGCCGGTGGTGTCCGCCCGGGGTGGCTCCTGCTGCCTGTCTCGACGCTGCCGTGCCGCTTCTGCCTGTCTCTTCCTCTCTCTCCATCCCAAGGGGGTTTCCCACCGCTTCCTAGAAAGACCTTATCGGACATAGGATCTGCCCCGTCCTTGTTTTGTTTAGCAGTGCTGGCATGGCAGGCAGGTGAGCCGGGCTGCCCACAGCTCTCCGGCGGGGCCGGCGTTGGACATTGCTCTTGGGCTTGGCCAGGAGGAGGCAGGGGGATGGCGTGGACCAAGTGGAGTGGCAGGCTTGGGCACCTGGCTTCCTTCCACCCCGCGCTCCAGCACGCCTGGCTGGCCCTGCTCCCTCGGCCACGGGCTTCTCACCTTTTCCTTTTCCATGGCAGAGCTGGCTGGGGTCGGCCCTTGTCCCACCGGGGACACCCGGAGGCCCGAGCGTGGCCCAGAGCCGCTGACGGTGCCTGTCTGCTTTTCCTTCCTAGAAAACGTCCATCTCCACCCGGGGACGCTGCTGCACCTGAGAGGCTCGAAGCTCTGAAATACCAGCGGATAAAGAAGCCCAAAAAGTCATCCAAGGGCTCCTCGAAATCCAGAAAACAAGCCAGTGAGTGTGAGGACCTCGCTGTCCTCAAGAGTATCTCCTCTGTCCCCTTGTGGGCAGAGCTTGGGCAGGTCCTTGCTGGCCCCAGCGCCATGGGGGTCTCCGAGCCCATGCCCTGGAAGGGATGGCTCCTCGGGCTGCTCACCCATGGGCTGTCTGTTCTCTGACCCTGTTGCACTTCCACACACCTCCCATCTTCTCTCCACTCACCTCCTATCTTCTCTCCACGCACCTTCTGTCTCTAGTGATTGGTTCTGTGTTTCATTTCTGAGTGCTGATGTTTCCCCCCCTGCCCAGCATGCTCCCTTCATGCTTAGCAGCCGGCTTTGGGGCCAGGCCTGCTGGAACCTCCCTTTTACGGCACACAAAGCTCTGCCTGCTGCCACCGGCTGCCAGCTCTGGTCCCATCTGGCTTCTCTCCCCTCCCCAGATGGCTCTGCCTCCCAGGTTCAGCAACTTCCCAGCTCTCAGGTACTGTGGCCTGACGAAGCTGTCTGCCTCCGCAAGAAGAAGAGACACCCTCGTCAGGACCCCTTCGCCCGGCTCTCGGCGCTGAAGGATGACCTCTGCCACCGGCAGCTCCCTGAAGACCAGACAGCCATTCTCAACAGTGTGGACCACGATGACACCAGTGGGCACGCCACCTTGCTTTAGCCCAGTGCTGGCCTGAGAAGGTTAAACAGGAGAGGGTGGAGGGAGCCAACACTGCGCCGGGGGATGGAGGTGATGGGAGAAGCTGCGGGGGGGACACACTCCTACACTGCCACATCTGCTGGGGGGTTTGGTGGCTCGTGGGTGGGGATGAGCTGGGGAGACCTTGGGGCAGGTTGGAGGGGACAGGGAGGATGCCTGGAGCGGGGCGCTCCTTGGATCCGCTTCTCCCCCCAACCAGATGGCTTCGGTAGGGTGGGAAGGGGGACGTTGCACCTGGGTTGTGGAGAAGATCTCCAGGTTTCAGAGGCCTAGGCAGAGCTTTTGACATCTGCTGCTGCTGTGCATGCGTGGGGAGGAAGGGTGGGGGAGAGCAGCTGGCCCTCAATCGCCGGAAGAAATCAAATGCCATAGGGTATAATTAATTGACAAGGAACTGACAACCCAGACAGGCACTGCTAATCCTATGAATCTGATGGTGATGATAAACCACCACCAAATAATCCCAGGAAAGCTGTAATTGTCAAAACCTCCCTGCCTCCCCCTTCCCAGCCTCCTTTTATGTCAAGATAACAGCCACCAACCCACCCCTGACTTCTTTCCTTACCTATATCTCTGAAAGGGAAAACCAGAAAAGACCTTTGCATGGGTCTGAGCTGGGAGAAATCAGTTTGTATGAGCAAAATGTTGTCAAGGCATAACCACCACTGTGTGAGCACGCAGGTGTGGGGCTGGTTTCATCCATGGGTGTGGAGTTTCCCTCCCTCTTCCCCCCTCCCCCAACAATATGCTGTGTGTCAGCTTTGATGAGGGTGGTTTCGGTGAATGGGTCCTGACGCTCTGTCGCTGGCTGGCAAATGTTTCTCCAGTGCTGTATGGTAATGTGGTTTCTGACTTGGGTAACGTTCTGTCATCTTTATTCGTAACTGCAAAGTGGGGAGATGCCGCCACAGGGCCTGCAAGTGAGGAGAAGGGTCCCAAATGTCTCAGTTGGTCCCAGAGAAAAACCCTCTGTCAGCACCGGCGAGAGCGGCTGGCAGGCCCCCAGCTCTGCAGATGGAGACGGATGGCTCCTCGCGGTGACCGCGCAAAGCTAAGCCCTGCGTTCCCTGTCAGCTTCCGATGCCTTGCTGCTGGTTTCACTGGTTTCACTGGTTTTCCCCTTCTTTCTCCTGCTCCAGCCTGGCCCTGCAAGGCTGTGCCACCCGCCCGGGGCCGTGTCCCTCCTTTTGCCCCGTCCGAGGAGCCCCCGCGGTTCTCCCCCTTGGTAATGCTGTTCTCGCTCTTCACCAGAATGTATTTCCTCTTCACAATACTTCAGGCAGGTTTGGTGGCCGGTGGTTTTCTGGATTGCATAGGCCTCTTTTGGGTTGGTTTTGTTGGTGTTTTTTTGGTTTTGTTGTTTGTCTGTTTGTTTATTTTTCTTCCTGAGCAGGAAAGGTGCAGCCCTGTCTGAGAACAGCTGGGCTCGCTCTCCTGCTCTGCCTCCCCACTCTCTGACTGCGTGGCCTTGGGCAAGTCACTCCGACCTCTCTGTGCCTCAGTTCTCCCATCTGTAAAATGGGGATAAAGTCATATCTGAGCACTTTGGACGAGCACTGGGCCGCCTCCAGACCGCGAGTGCTGCCTAGATGCCGAGTGCTACTACCAAGTGATCCCTCCCTTGAGAAGACTTAGAGAAGTTTGTTTGTTGTTTTTTTTTTCCTTGTTTTGTTTTTTTAATTTGAAGTGGTAAAATCCACCACTGCAGCCAGGTTTGCACACTTCTTCCTCTGTGGTAAAGTGCTAAACCCTCCAGCCTGCCTGGGAATAAAAACACCCGAGCGTTCCGTGGTGGATATTCTTGCTTTGAGTGGATTCAGGCGGCACAAGAAGAGTCAGGAGAATCCAAGAGCCTGGTAGGCATGGGTGTTTTTTTTTGCCCCAGGCTCTCTGTTTGCATAGGAAAGTTTTGTTTATTCCCAGGTAGAATTGCCAAGAGATTCTCTGCAATCTCGCCTTTAATTCTGCTTTGCCTTGGTTTATTGCTCTTGCTGCTGGTTGAACCTCCAAAGGGCTTTAGGTGTTTGGAGCCAGACGTGAGCTCTCGGCTGGGGCGGTCGGGCTGCAGCGCTCTGACCACGCCACGCTCCCCAGGAGCTTTTTGGTCAGAGCCTGTTTGTCACTTCTGCCTGGAAACATCTGGCTCTGGAGGTTGCGCTTCCTCTTCCAGCACGATGCTCGGAAGCCCTCACCCGCGGCAAGCAGAGCACCGGTGGCTTGTCCAATCTCAAAGCCTTCGCTTAGGTTTGAACCACTTGACGATGAATCCTCCAAATCGATCACGAGCTATTGGCCAGCTTTGACAGCTTTGTGTAGGTGGTCTTCAAACCATCAGCAGGTTTGACTTGGGGGGGAGGGAGGTCGGGGGGGGAGGGCCTGCTGGAAACGCCTCTCTCTTTCCAACCCGCACCAGGGCTCTTTATTGAGTCTGTAAGGAGCGACCTGCTGTAACCACCCTGCAGCTCTCAGAGCGAGGACTCCACCTTGCTGACGCTGTGACTGCAGATTTCTTTTATTTGGGTGTGTTTTAGGGACTTCCCCCCCTAGAACCTGCTCGGATCTGTGAATTGATTTAATGCCATTCGCCCGCCCGGCCAGCGGGCAAAAACTCTGCCTGGCTGAACTTCATCTCGCCGGTACCTCCAGCGGCGTGGTGAGCCACGGCTGTCCGGGCTGCTCCCGATGGACAGGTGACAACCCCGGGGGCTGGCCTGGCTGGGGGGGAGGCCTGCAGGCTTTGTGCTGACCCTGCCCCGCCTGACTCACTCTTCCTTTCGCTCGCATTGCCTCAGCCTCTCTGCGAGAAGCTTGCTTTTTCGTTTGAGCGCTATCCAAACTATTCCTGACGCCTGCTCGCCTGGGCAAGGCTCTGTCTTCAGGCTCTTGAGGTGGCTGCCTCGGGACCGTGCCCTCATTCCGCCTTCAGGAGCTCTGGAGGACTTTGGAGCGCAGGGAAGGTTGATGGAGCGTGCTGGCTCGCTGGGTCAGTCTTTTTGAGAGTTGTTTTCCTTTTGCAGGTGTTTTGAGCCGCCGGGCCCCCCCACTGCTTTTCATGGGCTTCGACCTTTAGAGGCTGGAGCTGCAGCCCTCTCTCTTTCAGCCGTGCACCTGCCACGCTGCTGGAGTGGGAAATCCTGCCCGGGCGCCTCCTGGAAGCAGCTCTTCCCTAAAACCACCCTTAACACCTTTCCCCGCTAGACCAAGTTACCTCCCGATAGACTCGGGCCACGCTTTGGCAGACCAGCTCGCCTCTCGCTTTGGCAGCCTCCTCGCTTCTCCCAGCCCTCTGGTTTCCCTGCCCTTCAGGGGGTGGCTTCCTCTCTCCTCCCATGGACCTGGGACATCGAAGCTGTGTCAGACGATGCCAAACGCTTCCCTCATTTCATCCCTGTTTGAACTCCGTTTCGCTTTGGTGGTTTGCAAACACAGCTGCTGCTGCTGCTGCTTTTTCCTTTCTTTTCCTTTCCTTTCCTTTTCTTTTGTTTTTCTGTTTCTTTTTTTTTCTTTCTTTCTTTCTTTCTTTTTTTTCTTTCATGCTGCAAAATATATCTTGATTTTTATCTTCCTGGGCCAAACTCTCTTCTTTTGTGAGCTTGTCTGAGGTAGATGGCTCTTGCTTTTCTCAGCGTGCAATTCCTCCTTGCCTTCCATTAGATCCCATGGAAAATCCTGGGCCATGGTGGCAAAATATTACCTCTGAACCACGAGAATCTTTGTCCCTGGGCTCTGGTGAGGCCTCAGTGCAAGTGGGCCAACCAGCCTGGCTTTGGGTAGTCCTGCTTGTGAGGTGGTCATGGCTTCAGCACTGCTGTGGGCTTGCAGGATTTGGAGCAAAGCTAGAAGTGGGGAGAATCAGAAGAGAGTCCTTGAGTCTGGAGCCATTGATTGGTAGAGTCATTGACTCAAATGGTGAGACACTGGCACAGGTTGCTCAGGGAGGTTGTGGATGTCCCCTCCCTGGAGGTGTTCAGGTTGGGTGAGGCCTTGAGTGACTTGGTTTAGTGGGAGACTTTAAGGACGATCAGAGGGCTGGAGCACCTCTCCTATGAAGACTGACTGAAGGAGTTAGGACTGTTCAGTCTGGAGAAGAGAAGCTTTCCAGAAGACCTAATTGTGGCCTTCCAGTATCTGAAAGCTGGGGAGGGACTTTTGAGGGTGTCAGGGAGTGATAGGACTGGGGGGAATGGAACAAAGCTAGAACTGGGTAGATTGAGATTGGATGTTAGGAAGAAGTTCTTCCCCATGAGGGTGGTGAGAGACTGGCCCAGGTTGCCTAGGGAGGTGGTGGAAGCCTCATGCCTGGAGGTTTTTAAGGCAAGTGTGATGTGTCCCTGGCCATGGCAGGGGGGTTGGAACTAGATGGTCCCTGAGGTCCTTTCCAACCCTGACAATGCTATGATTTAGCCACCCTGAGCTGGGGGAAGGTAATGTGGAGAAGTAGGTAGAGGGGTGTCCCTGAGGTCCTTTGGAAACAGGGACTGGTTGTGGAGTGTGATCCCTAGCACCCTCTCCATCAAAGCCATCCCTTGGCAGAGGTGGTGAGGCAGGGTGAATGCTTTGCCTGCTCTTCCAGCAGTCAGCAAGGTTTTAAGGTGACTTTGCCCTGCCGGTTTGGTTTTGCAACGTTGACATTAAGGCAGATGCAGGTTGGTGTGAGCATGGAGAGAAGGAGCATTGAGGGCTCTCCTGCAGGGGGCTGTGCCTGCTCTTAATTCCATCCATGGGCACTTGGAGTGGTGGGTTTGTAGGAGGCAGGGTGCTGCAGTGTCCTGGGGTTTCTTCCCAGCTCTGCCACAGATTTGGACGGGAGCCCGTGGTGGGATTCACCAGCATCCCTGACCCACTGGCATGGTTTGTGGTCTTGCTGAATGCCTGTGTAGGTGCTTCCTGAGCAGAGTGGTGCCTGTGAGCTCTCAGTATGGTGGTGGGAAGCGTCTGTGTGAGCAGACAGAGGTTCTCCCAAGGTAGGATGCTCACTGCTGCTGCCATGGGTCGGTCGCTCATGGTTTGGAGGCTGGTTTTGGTCCCTGGTGGGCTCCAGGCTCTTGAACTGTCTCCTTGTCAGCTGGTTCAGTGCCACCCACTTTGTGGGCAGGCTGGAGGTGGTGGTGCTTGGATATGGAAGTGTAAAGGGAACATAAATGGAATGAGTTTGCTGTTCCTACCTCCAGGGGTGGTGAGGGCTCAGGGTTTGTGCTTGGCAGCCCAAGCACAGTCCTGGCAGTGCTTAGTCATCTCTTGGGGCATCCAGGCACAGCACACATTGGAGACTTCTTGCTGCTCATATCTTGTAGTCTGTGTTAGGACAAAATCTGCCTGGCATTTTGGTTTCTCCTCCTGCTTCAGGCAGTGTCATAGATTTGGGCTTTATCTGAGTTCTGGGTTGGTTTCAGCTGTAGTTCTTGGCTGGGGGCGGTGTTTTCCGGCAAGGCTGGACCTGCTGTTGGCTGCCTTCAGGGATTTCCACACATCCCAGGCTGGCAGAGTCGATAATTTCTGTGGAAGGAAATCTTTTGGAGGAACCAGAGCAAACCACCATGTATATATCAGATATAAATACATAGAGAAGCGTAGGACAAAGCTAGATAGGTATGCAGAACTCCAGTAGATTTGCATGTTGGGGTATGTTTGTCTCTAGGGGAGGGCATTTAGAGCCATGGTGGAGGGAGGGAAATTGGGATAGGCAAAGCTGGGCAGGGGCTGGGAGCAGCTGGAGCCTGCTGGGGGAGGGGTTGGGAATGGACAGGCAGAGCTGCCCCATGGCCGGCGTGACCTGCACTGCATCCCTGCTGCACACAACCACGTCTCTCTTGACTTTATTATCCCTCCCTGCCATTGTTTTTGCTTTGATCATTGAGACGCACCCCTGGGCTGGGATATCAAGAGGCAGGAGCTGACAGGTCCTCTCCTCTGTGTGCCCACCACAGGGAGGGCACAGGATGGGGCAGAGCCTTCATCTTGCCTCATCGCTGGCACAATCCTCGAGAGAAAAAGCATCGCCGGGCAGGAAGCTTTCCCTAAAGTCCCTCTAGATGCTGCTCACCAGTCACTCATGTGAAAGCATCTTGCTTTGCATCTGTTCTTCCCAGCAAAGCATGAGTCAGAAGGGAGGAGAAGGATACAGCTAAATCTGTCCCTTGGGCTGAGGAACGCGGTGCCGGCTGTGCCAGCCGGTCCCAGCGGTGCCTCCTCGGCAGGACAAGATGTTCTTCACACTCTCTTGTCTCTTTTTTTTTCTCCCCCATTTACTTTTATTTTTATAAGCCTCATTAGAAGGGCTTCCAGGTCTTGAAGCATTTAGAAGGGATCTGTTCACCAATCATGCCAGAGCTGGTACAAAGCGTACTGGTGCCGGGCACGGGGGTGGCTGAGCGCTCGGTGCTCTCCAGGAGCCCATCCCTGTGCTGCCAGGGCACAGGATAACCCTTAAAGAAAACAGGATGTGTGCTCCCATTTCCCTCCTTCACTTTAGTTTTGGCCTTTTGGGTATCTTTTTTTACCTTTTGCTGAGTAGTTTTAATCCTCTCTGCCTGTGTTTGCCAGGCAGGAATCTCTGCATCCCAGCATGCTGAGGACCAGCGAGGAGCTGCTGGTCTCTGGGAAGGGGCTGGAGATGGGAACCTGTAGGCTAGATTTAGGCTGGGCATTAGGAGGAAGATCTTTGCAATGAGGGTGGTGAAACACTGGAACAGGTTGCCCAGAGAGGTGGTTGAGTCTCCATCCCTGGAGACATTGAGGGTCAAACTCACACACACACACAGAATCACCAAGGTTGGAAGAGACCTCAACTCAATGGGGTCCGCAGCAGCCTGCTCTAGTTGGAGAGGTCCCTGCTGACTGTAGGGGGGGTGGTGGACAAGATGCCCTCCAAGGGTCCCTTCCAACCCCATGCATTCTGTGGTTGTGTTCCCCTCCCCATGTTTCCCCATTTCCCCCATTTTCAGTGCTTTGGCCTGCAGGTTTGTGCCATCAGAGCTGTTGCCTGTCACTTGTGTGGCAGTGGGCACCTTGCCCAGTGCTGCTGGGTGACCTCAGGACGCCTGCCAATGAGCATCCCTGGTCCCCAAGGCTCTTGCTCTCTTTTGATAGGTGCATGGATGGGAGAAGGACCATTCCTGGGGAGGGGGTGGGGCTAGAGAAGCGGGGGGCAGAAGGGCTGGTCCAGGCTGAGGGGGGTTTGGATGTGGAAAGCATGTGCTGTAGTGATAGCTAAGGGGTTTTATACTGGGTGCAGCGGGGTCTGGAGGGGCTGCCAGAGTTTGCCCAGGGGGTTTTCTTTACCATCAAAACAGCACTTTCTCTCCCCAGGAGGTAGGGAGGGTTTTATTTGGTGTGTGGGGAGGGGGGCTTTTATTATGAGGTTGCCAAGTGGGGGGTGCCCATCTTCCCAGCACTCCCCTCTCTCTCTCTCTCTCTCTCAAGCACTTAACCTTAAAAAAAAAAGCACCCCACAAACAATAAAGCCTTGAGAAACGAGCCCCCAGCGTGGATCTCGGTGTATGGAGCCCACCTTGTACATAAAATTAAGCAAATATATATTTACTTTCTATTTTAGGAGGGGGGGGGAAGGGAGGGAGGGAGGGAGGGTGGGTAAGAAGAGCTATTTAAAATAATTCCTTAGTCATAGGTACCAGAAACTTCTGTGCAGCATGAAGGGAAGGCTGTCAGAGGTGGGGGAGAAGCCTTGAAGAGCGAATCTGGTTTTTTTACCTTCCGCTGCGCTTCGGCTTCGCCGCTTCTGCAGCCGCCTCTAAATAGACACAGGCACACAAAAAGAGGCTTATATATACAAATATATATATATATATATATAACAAAATAATAATGATGATAATTCTATATATCTAAGTCACATAGCTGTTTTATTTTTGTACCCATGCCTAGTGCTGTTTGAGCAATACGGTGGCGAGGAAGAGGAGGGTTGGGTGAGGCTTGGCGGGGAGGGCTGGGGCGGGAGGGGGTGGAGGGGTGGGGTCTGCTGGCTCTGGTTGCTGTCCTGCTGCCAGCTCAGCGTTGCTGCTGTTTGCTGTCACTTTGCTGTTTCAATAGCTGGGGGAGGAGGGAAATATATGGAGAAGGGGGGGGGGGGGGAACCACCAGGGAGGAGGGGAGAGCTCGGGCACCGCATTGGCTGCCAGCTCGCCCGGTGCTGTGGGGAGGTGGTGGTGGTTGTGGTGGTGTTGCTACCACCGAGGGCTCTGTCTTGCTTGGGGGGTTTGTTTTCCTGAGAAGTGAGAGGAAATGTCAGCTCCAAGGGTGCTATTTTCAGCAGGAAGGATGAGGCTGGTTGCGACCCAGGGAGGTGGCACAGGATAGTGGGGGGGGACACACACACGGTGGGGACAAGCTCCCCGCGCTGCTACCTCGCTGGGTGCTGTTGGCCACCCGTCCTCAGCAGCTTCACAGCTCTTGAGGGTTTCTGGGACCTTCGTGTGCTTCATGGAGCCCTGCAGCGTGGCCCTTGGTGGGGTTTGTGTCTCCCCAGGTGCCTGGAGCAGGGCACCTTCTCTGTAGGAGTGTCAATACCTCTATGACAGGCAAAAGATCTCCCACCATCAGGGTTTTCTGGTGCCAGGGTGGGGTGCAGGGCTCTCCCTGTCCCAGTGAGGCAAATGGCATCAGGCCTTGGCTCGGTGAAGGAAAGGTGCTGGGGACGCTTGGTGCTCTTCCTGCATATCCATACGGACCCGCCGTGCTTCCCTGGCCCCTTCCCCTGCGTGCATGGTGATAGGGACAAGAGGCAGTTTTGGGGCTGAGTAATGAGCCCCCCCTCTGCATTCCTCAGGCCAGGATTTGGGGATTGCCTTCAGGCAGCGGCACTGGGGACTTGGTCTCCCCACGGGTTGGCTCCCAGGGTCCTTGGCCCTGTAGGGGTCCCAGATGCTGGGTTTGGGGCTCCGACGTCCCCGCAGCAAGGCAGGGGCTGGCATACATATCCTCGGGACCCTCATCCCTGCCAGCTGGGCAGAGGTCCCTCACTGTTGCCATGCCCCATCCCCAGTGGGCTAGGGGGCATGGATGTGAAGCCCAGGAGCTGGCCCCCTCGCAGCGGCACTGTGTCCTCCTAGGTGTCACCTGTATTTTCCATGATATTTCTGTCTTTGTTGGGTGGGGGTGGGGAGTGGGTAGGTTTTAGGGGGGGTAGGGGTGGTGGTGGGTGGGTGGGATGTTTCTAATATCAAGCCAAGACTTGTTCAGCACCGATTCTTGCTCTTGAAGCAAAGCATGTTTGATGGGACTAACTTGCATTTATTAGCAGTAATTATGTGAGTATTTTATATGTTGAAAAGGGATGGGGGAAGAAACAAACAAACAAAACTCAAACAAACAAAACTCAAACAAACAAAAAGGATCTAAGGAGACAGAGAAGGGATGAGATTTTTTTCTTTCAACCCAATTGGTATTGGGAAGGGGGCTGCATTGGTTCTTCCCCCACCCCACCACCCCCTCTAAAAGGCGCTGGGGGTTATTGCTGGGGGTGGGCTTAGCAGGGTGGGCAGCTTTCTCCTTTCCCCATCTCCCCTAGGATCACTGACAGGAAAAAAAACACCAACTCATAAACAAACCACAACTGGAGATGTTTACAAAGCACACGTTCCACAGTACCTTCAGTTAACCCTCTGGGTGCCAAACAGACACATCAAGAGCTGCTCCTCCCTGCGTGCCGGGGGGCGGCAGCAGCATCCTGCTTCCCTTGGCTTCGTTTTCGTTTGGTGATTTTGGTCTACACGCAGCCCTGCTTCCTCCAGCTGCCTGCATCTGCTGGGAGCTTGCTACTGGGGGGGAGAGGGGGCAGGGGGTGTCGTTGTTTGCTTCCCACCCCATCCCCATGTTCTTCCAGCTTGGCCTGTGGGGAAGAGCTGCGTGGGAAGGCGCTGGTCTCTGCCCGGAGGGAGGTGCTGGTGCCCGCTCCCTGCCCTCCCACATGCACTTTAAGGCCAAAGTGCTCTCTTTTTTTATTCTCTGAGGCTGGCAGAGAGCAAGCAGGGGATGCTCCTGTGGCTCCAAAGGGATGCAGGACCTCTCCTGCGTAGCTGTGTGGCCTCTGGTCCCTCGGTGTTTCCCATATGGGAAAGCCCTGTGGAAATCCTTTTGGAAGCACCTCTGTAGCCCTAAGTTGCTTGAGCCATTGGAGATCACATCTGTGCGCCAGCTCCCACGGGAGCATCTCTTGGATTCCCTGGGGAGTATCCCTTGGATCCCCCAGTGAGGATCCCTAGGTTCCCTGGGGAGCATCTCCAGCTCTCCCTGGGGAACATCCCTGCATCCCCCAGGGTAGCACCTTCAGCTTAACCTGGGAGAGCATCCCTGTGTGCCCCCCAGAGAGCATCCCTGACTCTCTCTGGGCAGCATCCCTTGGATCCCCTGGGGAGCATCTCCAGCTCTCCCAGGAGGACCATCCCTGCATCCCCCCAGAGAGCACCTCCAGCTCTCCCAGGGGAGCATCCCTGGCTCTTTGGGGGAATCCCAGACTTTTTACCCCCTCCTCCTTGGATAGGTTTGTAGAGTCTCTGAACCCTCACAGACCCTCCATAGGTAGCTCTTGATTTAATCCCCTCCTGACTCCGTAGTGTTTTCCCTTTAAGGCAGGATTTTCTTCTGGACCCAAGAGGTCTCTGGTGGCGTGGGACAACTTTTCCCCCTTTTTTTTTTTGTCTTCCAGAAGAATTTCTTGCCAATTTAAAGACCACCCAACCTCCTTTCCATCTCTTGAATGTCGAGTATTCCAATGTATAACACATGTTAGGGTGCTCTTTGGTGCTGTTTCAACAGGAACCAGTGGAACTGACTCTTTCTTTTTTAATGATAGTCCTAATCATCATCATCACCATAACAATAAAGGAGAAATTTAAGGACCACTGGTTCCATAACACTTGTCATTGTGATTTTTTGTTGTTTTCTTCTCTTTTCTTTCTTCTCTTTTTTATTGTTTTCTTCTTTTTTATTCTATTCTTCTCCTTTTGGTTCTCATCCTTTCCCTCTCTCTCTCTCTTATCCTTTCCCTCTCTCTCTCTCTTATCCTTCCCCTCTCTCTCTCTCTTATCCTTCCCCTCTCTCTCTCTCTTATCCTTCCCTCTCTCTCTCTCTTATCCTTTCCCTCTCTCTCTCTCTTATCCTTTCCTTTCCCTCTCTCTCTCTTATCCTTTCCCTCTCTCTCTCTTATCCTTTCCCCCTCTCTCTCTTATCCTTTCCCCCTCTCTCTCTTATCCTTTCCCCTCTCTCTCTTATCCTTTCCCCCTCTCTCTCTTATCCTTTCCCCCTCTCTCTCTTATCCTTTCCCCCTCTCTCTCTTATCCTTTCCCCCTCTCTCTCTTATCCTTTCCCCTCTCTCTTATCCTTTCCCTCTCTCTCTCTCTTATCCTTTCCCTCTCTCTCTCTCTTATCCTTTCCCTCTCTCTCTCTTATCCTTTCCCTCTCTCTCTCTTATCCTTTCCCTCTCTCTCTCTTATCCTTTCCCTCTCTCTCTCTTATCCTTTCCCTCTCTCTCTCTATCCTTTCCCTCTCTCTCTCTCTATCCTTTCCCTCTCTCTCTCTCTATCCTTTCCCTCTCTCTCGCTCTTATCCTTTCCCTCTCTCTCGCTCTTATCCTTTCCCTCTCTCTCGCTCTTATCCTTTCCCTCCCTCTCGCTCTTATCCTTTCCCCCTCTCGCTCTTATCCTTTCCCCTCTCTCTCTTATCTTATCCTTTCCCCCTCTCTCTCTCTCTTATCCTTTCCCCCTCTCTCTCTCCTTTCCCCCTCTCTCTCTTATCCTTCCCCCTCTCTCTCTCTTATCCTTTCCCCTCTCTCTCTTATCCTTCCCCTCTCTCTCTCTTATCCTTCCCTCTCTCTCTCTTATCCTTCCCTCTCTCTCTCTTATCTTTCCTTTCCCCCTCTCTCTCTCTTATCCTTTCCCCCTCTCTCTCTCTTATCCTTTCCCCCCTCCTCTCTTATCCTCTCTCTCTCTTATCCTTTCTTTTCCTTCCCCCTCTCTCTCTCTTTTCCTTCCCCTCTCTCTCTCTCTTTTCCTTCCCTCTCTCTCTCTCTTTTCCTTTCCCTCTCTTTTCTCTCTCTCTTTTCCTTTCCCTCTCTCTTTTCCTTTCCCTCTCTCTTTTCCTTTCCCTCTCTCTTTTCCTTTCCCTCCCTCTCTCTTTTCCTTTCCCTCTCTCTCTCTTTTCCTTTCCCTCCCTCTCTCTTTTCCTTTCCCTCTCTCTCTCTTTTCCTTTCCCTCTCTCTCTCTTTTCCTTTCCCTCTCTCTTTTCCTTTCCCTCCCTCTCTCTTTTCCTTTCCCTCCCTCTCTCTTTTCCTTTCCCTCCCTCTCTCTTTTCCTTTCCCTCCCTCTCTCTTTTCCTTTCCCTCCCTCTCTCTTTTCCTTTCCCTCCCTCTCTCTTTTCCTTTCCCTCTCTCTCTCTTTTCCTTTCCCTCCCTCTCTCTTTTCCTTTCCCTCCCTCTCTCTTTTCCTTTCCCTCCCTCTCTCTTTTCCTTTCCCTCTCCTTTCTCTCTTAACCCTTTCCCCCCTTATCCTTTTCCCCCTTTTATCTTATCCTTAGCCCCCCCATCCTTCTCCCCCTTCTCTCTCTCATCCTTTGTCCTCTCTCTCTCTCTCTCTCTCTCTTGTCATTTCCCCCTCTCTTTCTGTTTTTTTTTCTTCTTTTCATTTCTTTTCTCTTTTACTTTTTCCACTGAGCAGTGAGTAGCTCTCAGCTGCCCAATCTCTGTGGCGTTGATTTGTTTCTTTCAGCTGACCTTGTGCCCTGCGAGCCAGGGGAGGGGCTGTGTGTGCTGGAGGTTTAGTTAGGGGGCACCCTTGGCTTCAAGGTGTTCAAACTTGGCACACAGCAGAAAAAAAGAGGAGAACATTGGATGGGAGCTAGAGGGTTGGTTTTTGAAACTTCAGGTATGTTCCTCAAAATGAAACAAAACAAAACAGAACAAATACTAAAAATCCATTAAAAACACTAAAAAAAAAGGAAACACTATTTTTGCAGTCAGTTTTTTTTCTTCCTTTTTCTTCTTCTTCCTTTTTCTTCTTCTTCCTTTTTTCTTCTTCCTTCCTTTTTTCTTCTTCCTTCCTTTTTTCTTCTTCCTTCCCTTTTTCTTCTTCCTTCCTTTTTCTTCTTCCTTCCTTTTTTCTTCTTCCTTCCTTTTTCTTCTTCCTTCCTTCTTTCTTCTTCCTTCCTTCTTTCTTCTTCCTTCCTTCTTTCTTCTTCCTTCCTTCTTTCTTCTTCCTTCCTTCTTTCTTCTTCCTTCCTTCTTTCTTCTTCCTTCCTTCTTTCTTCTTCCTTCCTTCTTTCTTCTTCCTTCCTTCTTTCTTCTATTGGTTCTGTAAAGGATTTACAAATAAACCTGACATGATGGTGCTGTACCAAAGCCTTATATGAAACTTATTCCATGCTCTATATAATCTCTCTGTATCTGTGTTGTTGCTCTTGGCCTGGGTGCTCTCCATGGCCAGCAAAATGCCAGCAGGAGGGACCGAGGGTGGCACACTCAGTGTTGGCATCCCCTTGACAAAGGCCAAGCTCCTGCCTGGGGCTGGGCCAGGACCCTGGGGAGAGGAAGCCAAATTTCAGCAGCGCTCCCCAAAGGGGCACAAATGGGGGTCCCTCACTCCTACATTTCACCATCACTCCCCAAGGGGCATAAATGAGGGTCCCTCACCCCTAAATTTCACCATCACTCCCCAAAGGGGCACAAATGAGGGTCCCTCACCCCTAAATCTCAGCATCACTCCCCAAGGGGCACAAATGAGGGTCCCTCACCCCTAAATCTCAGCATCACTCCCCAAAGGGGCACAAATGAGGGTCCCTCACCCCAAACTCTTTGACTGGGTGCTAGCCTGCCCTTGGCAGGTAACCGAGACCTCGCCAAGCACTGCCTGCTCCTCCCAGCTGCAGGCAGCGGCTGGGCAAACTCAGAGCTCATCTATAAGGGGGTAACACCCCGCTGAGCCCCCTCCTCAGCCCCCCCACCCTCAGCCTGGGAGTGGGACACTTTTACATCTTCCAGCTCAGCGCTTGGCCAAAGCAGACCTCAGCTGCCTCTCGCCCTGCCCTTCCCCATCCTCCCCAGGGGCGAGGGGGGAACGCCCAGCCGGGAGCTGGCTCTGCTTTGAGAGCTCTAAGCAATAATGCCAACCTGCCCAGACCGTTGGGTGTCCCTTTTGGCTCTTGGACTGTTGCCAGCGAACGAGTTAGATGCTAGCAAGCCAACCAAAACTGGGGGAAGGGGGAGAGTTGGAAGCCCTGCCTTACTGGGAGGAGTAGCTGCTCCCTCGGTCTCTTTGCCTGGTGGGATTTGAAGCCCTTCGCTGAGTGCTTAACAATCTTCTTGCTGGTAACATTGCATGGTCCTAGGTTTGGTTTCTGTTGTTGTTGTTGTTGGGTGGTGGGGGCTTGTTTCTCTTTTGGTTTTGGGTTGTTTTGGGGTTGTTTTTTTTAATTGTTGTTATTATTATTATCATCATTCTTTTTCCAACTCTAATGTACCCACTCTGAAGAAATTCTGGCAGTGTTGCAATGTTACATCCAAGTAGCCATGCTGGAGGAGGAGGAGGAGGAGGCTGAGGCTGATGGTGATGGGTTTTGGAATCGATTAACTTGCTCCTCATGTAACACCCTGCTTCAGAAATGTTTTGTATTTTGATATAAATAAACCATTTGCTACAAAACAAAGAGGACAAGAAGAATGGAAGGCTCTTCTTTCATGATTTTTTTTGGCTGGCCCCTGGTTTGGGTTGGAAGGGTTGGGGAAGAGGGAAGGGGACTGCCCCAAGGAGGTTGGCAGAGGGGATGCTTCTCTCTTGGGGTGTGGGAAGGTGCTGAGCGTCCCGTGGGGTGTAAAGGTTTAGGACAAAGGGCAATGGGTATAAAGTACAGCACAGAAAGTTCCACCTCAACGTGGGGCCACAACAACCCCAGGCAGTGCTACAGGCTGGGGGCAGAGTGGCTGGAGAGCTGCCAAACAGAACGGGGTAGTGGTTGACAGCTGGCTGAACATGAGCCTGCAGTGTGCCCAACTGGCCAAGAAGGCCAAGGGCATCCTGGCCTGCATCAGGAAGAGTGTAGCCAGCAGGAGCAGGGAAGTCCTTGTGCCCTGTGCTCTGCACTGCTGAGGCCACCCCTTGAGTCCTGTGTCCAGTTCTGGGCTCCTGAGGTCAAGAAGGAGATTGAGAGACTTGAAGGTGTCCAGAGAAGGGCAAGGAGGCTGGGGAGGGGTCTGGAGCACAGCCCTGTGAGGAGAGGCTGAGGGAGCTGGGGTTGCTTAGCCTGGAGAAGAGGAGGCTCAGGGGAGACCTTCTTGCTCTCTCCAACTCCTTGCAGGGAGGTTGTAGCCAGGTGGGGGTTGGTCTCTTCTCCCAGGCAAGCAGCACCAGAAGAAGAAGACACAGTCTCAAGCTGTGCCAGGGGAGGTTCAGGCTGGAGGTGAGGAGAAAGTTCTTCACAGAGAGAGCTATTGGCCATTGGAATGTGCTGCCCAGGGAGGTGGTGGAGTCCCCATCCCTGGAGATGTTCAAGAGGGGACTGGATGTGGCACTTGGAGCCATGGTTTAGTAGTCATGAGGTGTTGGGTGTCAGGTTGGACTTGATGATCTCTGAGGTCTTTTCCAACCTTGTGGATTCTATGATTCTTGACTGTAAGGGTCACAGAGTCCTGGAGCAGGCTGCCCAGAGAAGTTGTGGAGTCTCCTCTGGAGACTTTCAAGGCCTCTCTGGATGTGTTCCTGTGTGACCTGTGCCGGGTTGTGTGGTCCTGCTCTGGCAGGGGGGTTGGACTTGATGATCTCTGGAGGTCCCTTCCAACCCCTACCATCCTCTGATCCTGTGATCCTGTGTTTCCATGCCTTGGGGTGCCCCAGGGTGTGTCCTGCTGGGTCTCTGAGCTATGCAGGCACACAGGACTTGGGTGGTGTTTCCAGCCTTCAGCCACACTTCTTGCCCTTTGCTGTCCTCTTCAGCCACCTCCATCTCCCTTGGGATGTGGGAGGGTGTGTGGGGTGAAAAAGGGACCCTTCAATACTTCAGTGTGCCCCAGGGTATGTCCTTTTCAGTCTCTGAGCTACACAGCCACAAAGGGCTTCTGGGGGGGGGGGTGGTCTCCAGCCACACTTGCTCTTTGCTATCCTCTTCAGCCATGCTCACAGGATGGCTTATGAAAAACCCTCTGCCCCACAGCTGGGTGCCACAGTCTTGGCTCCCATGGGTGCCCTGAATTAGGTTTTGCTCCTTTGGGATTTGCCCTTCCATAGACTCACAGCATTATAGAATGGTTTGGGTTGGAGAAGACCTTAAAGGTCATCCTGTTCCAGTCCCCCTGCCGTGGACAGGGACACCTCCCACTAGCCCAGGCTGCTCCAGGCCTCTTCGCAGCCCTCCCTTGTCCCTGTTGCTATGGGAGCCCTGTGCTGGGACACGGGTGCCATGGTAGCAGTTCTGGCTCTGACTCAATAGTGTGCCAGGCCCAGGACGTTGGCAGTGGCACCACGGAGCAGCCAGGATGATCATCTCCACGTGGCTGGTGTACCTCCTCATACCGAAATTCATCATCGTGCTCTTCCCCTGTGTAAGTGCCTCAAGAAGCAGTGGGATGGGAAAAGGCCTTCACTGGGGGCTTGGCAGCAAGTTTCCTCTGCTACCAGGGGTGCTGGCCAGGATGGGGACTCACCAGCCACCTCCCTTCCAGGCTATTCCTGCAGTGGAGGTGGGGACAGCGCCACTGATGGAGCAGCAGCTGCGTGAGGTGCAGCTGAGGCGTGTGAATGCTCCCCTAGGGGAGCCTGGGATTGAAATCCAGGGAGGCTTTCCCAGGATTTCATGCCAAGGCAGGGTTGGGCTGGGATGGAATGGAAGGTCCTCCCAGTGGGGTGCCTGCAGCTGACAGTGGCTTTGCTGCCTTTGCAGATGAAGGAGGGGGGCTTCCGGGCTTTCCTCATCAGGAGAGTCCGGCGCAACGCAGTGGTCGATGCCCTTGGGGAGTCCTCCGGCAGCTCTGGCAGTGAGTGTGAGCCCACAGATTGGGATCCATCTTCTGAGGGTGGCTGTGCCCCAGAGCAGTGTCTGGGATCTTGGCAGATGCTGGGGATGGAGTCCTGGGTGATGGTCTGGCATTAGATACAGCCTTGGCTAAGAAACCATCCCATCTGCACCCTTGGAGGCAGCCAGCTTCTGCCACCCTGTCACCATGCCTTGCCCAGGGTGTCCCCATCCCATGGGTGCTCCTACCCTGAACACCTCACCCCCCTCTGCTATTGGCAGGACAATGTGACTCCCATTGCACACCCACTGTGATGGGCACTCAGCCACTCCTTCCTGGAGGGCAGGACCACACTCTGCCTCTTGAGGCTGAATTAAAGCCCCGTGGTGCCCACTGGGACTGGCTGGGAATGGGGCTGGAAGTGCCAGCTGCTGGGCTGGGGAGCTTGGTGGTGGCAGCTGCAACACCTGAGGGAACCAGCATGATCCTTGCAGCCACAGCTGGGACTGCTGCATGAAGAGAGACAAAGTGGTGCAGGAAGAGCTGCAGCAGATGGAAACCTCTGAGCATCCTCCACCACTTCGGTGGGGCTGCCTTGTCCCCCAGGGCTCCCCTCACCCAGACTCCCACTCACCCTGTTCCTGGGAGTGAAAGCCTGTGGGCTTCACACCCCATCCCCTGCAAGGAGAGAGGGTTGGTTGATCCTGGTGGGAAGCAGAGCACCTCCTAACCTTCCTGTGCACCCCCTAACCTTGGCTTGCTGCATCACCTCCCAGCAGGTTCACCAGGCCAGAATCAGATTTGCAGATGCTACTTTTGAGTGAGAACTAGGAGGTAAGAGAGCCCCAACCCTGTCTGATGAGGCAAGGCTGGACAAGGAGCCCTATCCTTCACTGTCTCCTTTGGGGCCACCTGCTGCTGCAGCTTCCCTTTCTCATCCTTTTTCATCCAGGTTGAGCTGCTCTCCATTCCTCTGTACCGGTGCCTTTGAAGTTTGGTGCTCGTTCATCTGGAAGCACCTCCTCTGCTAATAAAATCCGTGTTCAGCATCAGAGCTTGTGCCTTGCGCGGGACCCTGCGGTGCGCGGTGCTGCGGTGTCCCCAGCCTGGCTGGTGGCCGTGCCACGAGGTGGCGGTGCCGGCTTGGCAGCTCGCAGCACCGCCGGAGGTGAAGGAACAGCGAACCGGGGAGAAGAGGCCGCCCTGACCACCTCCAGCATCGCTCCCATCTGAGTATCCCCCTCTGGGGCTGGGATGGAGGGGCAGGATGTTTTCATGCATCTGCCTTTCCCTTGAACCATCCCTGCTGCCCCCACCCCCCTGCTGAGATCCCCTCGCTCGTACCACCCCCAAACCTCCCTGCCCCGGGTTTTGGGGCTGTGGGAAGGGACAGGTCATGAAAGTCTCCAGAGAAGGAGACTCCACAGCCTCTCTGGGCAGCCTGCTCCAGGGCTCCAGCACCCTCACGGCAAAGAAGTTTCTCCTCATGCTGAGGTGGAACCTCCTGGGTTCCTGTTTGTGTCCATTGCCCCACCACAGGACACCACTGACAAGAGCCTGGCCTCTTCTTGCCCCCCACCCTTCAGATATTTACAGACATTAACAAGCTCTCCTCTCAGGCTGCTCTTCTCCAGGCTAAACAGCCCCAGGTGAGGGCTGTGGAAATGACCTTCCTCTGCATCCCTGCCTGCTCAGGGGGCTTAACTGGGAAGCTCAGAGCTGGTACCCAGCAACGCTGCACCACCCTGAGCTGCATCCTCGACACCCCAAGGGTGCTGGGGAGCTGTGCTGCATTTGGGAGGGGGTGGCTCTATGCCAAGTCCCCAAGGCAGGCTCTAAGAGGTCCCAGTCCTGCTCCCCACCCTCAGCTTTCCTTGTCCTAGCTGACAAGGCAGCTGGGGCTTGGTGATCTTTATCAGGGGCCAGGGGTGTTCTCCAGTGCCTTGCACCTCCCCTCTGGGAAATGAGAATTGTGTGGTGCTCAGGACAGCATGGGGAAAAGCTGGGCAGGAGGTGAGGGAGGTCTCTTGCAGTGTGGAGAGCAGCTTTGTGCTAGCTGAGTTGTGCCTTCACTGCCAGCTCCCCAGCTCCAAAAGAGGTTGTCCAAAACCTCAGCTGGGATCTCCATCCTTGCTGCTAGAGCCACTGCCACTTTCCCTCCTTCATCTTGTTCTGGTTGCACCAGGATGAAGGAGCTAAGGGTGGGAGAAAACAAACCTTCATCAAGGTGACAGACTGCAGGCAGCTGGGGGAGGCACAGAGCTTGGGGAGGCGCAGGGCTGGGGGGGTGGAGAGTTGGGGAGGCACAGGGCTGGGGGAAGCAGGGCTGGGGAGGTGGAGAGTTGGGGAGGCACAGGGCTGGGGGAAGCAGGGCTGGGGAGGTGGAGAGTTGGGGAGGCGCAGAGCTGGGGAGGTGCAGGGCTGGGGAGGCGCAGGGCTGGGGAGGCGCAGGGCTGGGGATGCTGCCATCCCCTCCATGCTGCTCTCCTGACTTCTACCTTCAGCCCCAGCCCTGCATCCCTGCAGCTGATGGAGCAAGAGGTGAGCATCTTGGGTGCTGTGTGCCCCCACTTGCCCCCACTTTGCTCTCCCACACAGCCCCCGTCCATTGCTGTCCCTCCTCCCCATCCCCTGTGCACCCCCAGCTCCTAGCCCAGCATCTCCCAGACGCCGTGCCTTGGCAGCTCCTCTCTGCCATCACCTGGCTCTGGCGAGCGCAGGGCAGCCCTGGTGCTGCAAGTGTGGGGGCACGGCAGTGGTGTTAGCAGCCCCTCAGGCCAACATCCTCCCCGTGCCAAGCTGTGGAGCTGTTTGGGATGGCTGTGGTGCTGACCCCGGCAGGACAGCAGCCTGCTCTGGAGGAGGTCCCCGCTGGGTTTTTATCAGCATTAGCATCCAATATCCCCCAGCTGCTTCGTCTTTGCTTTGCATTTATCGATATTACCAGAGCTGATCCTCCAGTCCCCCCTCCCTGGGTTTATTAATATTGCCCTCTGATCTGCAGGAAGCAGCCATGCTTTATATTCCAGCCCCATCCCCAGCTTCTCCAAGCCCCTACGCCATGTTTAATTAGATTTTCTCCTTGGCTCAGGCAAACACAAATTGAGCTCCTGGTATCTTTCTCCTGGGCTGGAGCTGGTGCCTGGCTGAGGCACACAGCATCCTCCAGCCCATTAATATGCTGGTGCCACGCAGGGCTGGTGCACATCTGCAGGGGCTTGCCCGTGGGACATGATGATTTTAATCCCCCCCGCCTCCCCTTTCTCATGCTTTATATGGATGGCATTTAACCTGGCAGGGAGATAGGTTTGCCCACAGGCTTCAGGGTGGCTGGGTTGAGGGCTGCTGATTAGGAAGCGGCTCAGGGGCCTCAATCTGAGCTCAGGGGATGATGCTGCTGACCCTTCTCCCATCCTGTCACCCCCTGCTCCTGGGCTGCTGATGTCATCTCCCAAGGGGTCCTCCTGGCTGTTGGCTTTCTCCAGGCTGGCTGCGGGGCAGGACCCTGGGGAGGGGCTCTGGCCTCTCCCCGTTGCTCAGTGGCTGCCTTCCCAGATCAGAGGGAAGGGAAATTGTTTATGCAAAGTTTGTCAGTTCCTGCAGGCATGAAGGGAAGCGCTGATTGTTCTCCAGCTATCTCAAATCTTTTGCCAATTTCCAAGATTAAACATTTTCCCTGCCTCTTGCAGGGGTGGTTGGAGTTCACACTTTGATTTCCAGCCTGGCTGTCCAGCAGACACCTCAGTTCCATTGATCATTGGTTTGTTGTTGTTGTTAATTATTACTTCTTTATTTCCACCCCCCCCCACCCTAAATTTTTCCTCCTGCCATGGTCTCACCCTCTGTGTGTTTCTCCTGGGGAATACAGGAGGAGGATGCTCACATAGAGACCACCCTGGGGCTGGGTCAGGCCTTCTAGACCAACCTGTGATTCCACAGGGCAGGATCCTAGAATGGATTGGGTTGGAAGGACCTTAAGGATCATCCAGTTCCAACCCCCTGCCATGGGTTTGGTTGGAAGGGACTTTAAGGATCATCCAGTTCCAACCCCCTGCCATGAGTTTGGGTTGGAAGGGACCTTAAGGATCACCCAGTTCCAACCCCCTGCCATGGGTTTGGGATGGAAGGGACCTTAAGGATCACCCAGTTCCAACCCCTTGCCATGGGTTTGGGTTGGAAGGAACCTTAAAGATCATCCAGTTCCAGTTGCCAACCCCAGTTCCAACCCCCTGCCATGGGTTTGGGTTGGAAGGGACCTTAAGGATCATCCAGTTCCAACCCCCTGCCATGGGTTTGGGTTGGAAGGGACTCTAAGGATCATCCAGTTCCAACCCCCTGCCATGGGTTTGGGTTGGAAGGGACTCTAAGGATCATCCAGTTCCAACCCCCTGCCATGGGTTTGGGTTGGAAGGGACCTTAAGGATCATCCAGTTCCAACCCCCTGCCATGAGTTTGGGTTGGAAGGGACCTTAAGAATCACCCAGTTCCAACCCCCTGCCATGGGTTTGGGTTGGAAGGGACCTTAAGGATGATCCAGTTCCAACCCCCTGCCATGGGTTTGGTTTGGAAGGGACCTTAAGGATCATCCAGTTCCAACCCCTGCCATGGGTTTGGGTTGGAAGGACCTTAAAGATCATCCAGTTCCAACCCCCTGCCATGAGTTTGGGTTGGAAGGGACCTTAAGGATGATCCAGTTCCAACCTCCTGCCATGGGTTTGGGTTGAAAGGGACCTTAAGGATGATCCAGTTCCAACCCCCTGCCATGGGTTTGGGTTGGAAGGGACCTTAAGGATGATCCAGTTCCAGTCCCCTACCATGGGTTTGGTTTGGAAGGGACCTTAAGGATCACCCAGATCCAACCCCCTGCCATGGGTTTGGGTTGGAAGGACCTTAAAGATCATCCAGTTCCAACCCCTTGCCATGGACAGGGATGCCTCCCTCTAAACCAGGATGCTCAAGGCCATGTCCAGCCCCCAGTTCCCTCAGCCAATCCTCACAGGGCTTGTGCCTAGGACCCTTCACCACAGCTCCACAGCCCAGCACTGCACATGATGAATAGTGGTGCCACTCAGCACGTTGCTGAGGCCACCTTGGCTGCTGTCTGTGCCTGACATGGTGCCTGCTGGCAGGGGGGGAGCTGGGCCAGCCTGGGCCAGCCTGCTGGGAGCTGCCCCATTTGCATACCCTGGGTGAGCCTATGAATTATGCAGCCTCCACGGCGCGTCCGGAGGAACCGGCTGCAACCTGCAAGTGTTGGAAAGCAAATTTATCTTCATGTCTTATTGATTTATTTGCCTTTCCTCTTTCTTTCAAGCTTGGGCAGCTGCAGCAAGGAAGGGAAACCAGCCTGGGCGGTTCAGTCGGACAATGTTTCCCCCAGCCGTAGCCAAGAGGTCCCTTTGGGCTTCTCCGCTTGCAGGATGGAATCACAAAGCTGAGAGCTGCTGAAGAGAGACCAAGCTCTGCTGAGAGTGCTTCTGGGGGGGCAGGAGCCTGGGAATGGTTCAGAGAGGGGGTAACTGTGGCTGGTCAGTCTGGAGAAGAGAAGGCTCCCAGGTGACCTCATTGTGGCCTTCCAGGATCTGAAGGGGGCTCCAAGAAGGCTGGGGAGGGACTGCTCAGGATCTCAGGAGTGATAGGACTAGGGGGATGGAATGAAGCTGGAAGTGGGGAGATTGAGGCTGGAGGTGAGGAGGAAGTTCTTCCCCAGGAGAGTGGTGAAGGCCTGGAATGGGTTGTGCAGGGAGGTGGTTGAGGCCCCAGCCCTGGAGGTGTTTAAGCCCAGGCTGGCTGAGGCTCTGACCAGGCTGATCTAGTGTGGGGTGTCCCTGCCCATGGCAGGGAGGTTGGAACTAGCTGATCCTTGTGGTCCCTTCCAACCCTGACTGATACTATGATACTATGAACTGGGTTTGGTGACATCAAGGATGCTCATAGATGAAGTCTTGGAGCATGGATGCTCAGGAAAGGTGTCTTGGGCCATGGAGAGGTGAGCAGGGGGGTGGCTGCAGGCTGCTAGGCATGCATGTGAGAGCACACAGCCCCAGGATGTCATCTGCAGCCAAGCTGTGGATCTGGGTCTGCCCTGGTTTGGCAGCCTCAGGCAGGCACATCACTGTGTTGGGAGCAAATCACAGAATCATGGAATCAATCAGGCTGAAAAAGACCTCAGAGATCATCAAGTGCAACCTATTACCTAACACCTAATGCCTCCTGACAACTAAACCATGGCTCCAGGTGCCACATCCAAGCCCCTCTTGAACACCTCCAGGGATGGGGACTCCACCACCTCCCTGGGCAGCACATTCCAATGGCCAATTCTTCTTGCTGGGAAGACCTTTCTCCTCACCTCCAGCCTAAACCTCCCCTGGCACAGCTTGAGACTGTGTCCTCTTGTTCTGGTGCTGATTGCCTGAGAGAAGAGCCTAACCCCCACCTGGCTCCAACCTCCCTTCAGGCAGTTGGAGAGAGCAAGAAGGTCTCCCCTGAGCCTCCTCTTCTCCAGGCTAAGCAACCCCAGCTCCCTCAGCCTCTCCTCACAGGGCTGTGCTCCAGACCCCTCCCCAGCTTTGTTGCCCTTCTTTGGGCACATTCAAGTGTCTCAGTGTCCTTCTTAAACTGAGGTAGGTGCTGGCCATGGCTGTGCTGCAGCAGAGGAGCCAGAGCTCTTTTCTGCTCAGCTGGTGGAGGTCCTGCTCCCAGCTTTCTGGTAACCTGCTGTGAGAGTTGGTCCTCCACAGGCAGTACCACCAGCTCCTAACCAGCAGCCAGGCTGTGAGGACACATCAGCAGGTTTGTCCTCAGCAGGGCAGAAGTGCACCTATCCATTATCACACTTTCTCCATTGTCTCCTTGTCCATCCATCTATCCTTTCCACTCATTAACTCCACCATCTGCTTCTTCATTTATCTCCTCTCCCCACCAGTAAATCATTCCCACCACCCCTCCCTGCACACATGGGAGAACTACCTCTGGGTCCCCTCCTCATCTGGGCCCCCTCCTCATCCTGGGCCCCCTCCTCATCCTGGATCCCTAGAGCCATGATTTTGTTTTCATCTTGATATTCAGAGCTCTATCCAGGAGGAAAGCTCCCAAGTCCATGATGCTGTTCAGAGGGCTGGAACACCTCTCCTATGAGGACAGACTGAAGGAGTTGGGGCTGTTTAGTGTGGAGAACAGAAGGCTCCCAGGTGACCTCATTGTGGCCTTCCAGGATCTGAAGGGGGCTCCAAGAAGGCTGGGGAGGGACTGCTCCGGATCTCAGGGAGTGATAGGACTAGGAGGAATGAAATGAAGCTGGAGGTGGGGAGATTGAGGCTGGAGGGGAGGAGGAAGTTCTTCCCCATGAGAGTGGTGAAGCCCTGGAATGGGTTGTGCAGGGAGGTGGTTGAGGCCCCAGCCCTGGAGGTGTTTAAGGCCAGGCTGGCTGAGGCTGTGGCCAGGCTGATGTAGTGTGGGGTGTCCCTGCCCATGGCAGGGGGGTTGGAGCTAGCTGATCCTTGTGGTCCCTTCCAACCCTGACTGATTCTATGATACTATGATCCTATGAAGACCTTTGGGGCTTTCTTCTATCTTTTATGAGAGGTTCTAAAAGCTCAGGGGGGTTTAATTTACCCCTTTTGATGGCTCCAAAATGCTCAGGAACATGGGAAGGGAATAGGACCTGATGAAAATTGGGATACCATCCATGAGGAAAACTCTCAAGTCCTTTGGGGCTTTATTGTAGCTTTTATGACAGTTTCTAACAGCTCAGGGGCTTGGATTTATCTGTTGTGATACGTCCAAAATCACAGAATCACAGAATCAATAAGGTTGGAAAAGACCTCAAGGATCATCAACTCCAACCTGTCACCCAACACCTCCTGCCTACTAAACCATGGCTTCAAGTGCCACATCCAATCCCCTCTTGAACACCTCCAGGGATGGGGACTCCACCACCTCCCCAGGCAGCACATTCCAATGGCTAACAACTCTCTCAGTGAAGAACTTTCTCCTCACCTCCAGCCTAAACCTCCCCTGGCACAACTTGAGACTGTGTCCTCTTGTTCTGGTGCTGCTTGCCTGGGAGAAGAGACCAGGATGCAGGCCAGGATGCCCTTGGCCTTCTTGCCCCCCCACCCCACCCCGGACACACTGCAGGCTCATGTTCAGCTGCTGTCCACCAGCACCCCCAGGTCCCTCTCTCCCTGGCTGCTCTCAGCCACTCTGACCCCAGCCTGTAGCTCTGCCTGGGGTGCTGTGGCCAAAGTGCAGCCCCTGGCACTTGGATGTGTTCAATGCCATCCTGTTGGACTCTGCCCATCTGTCCAGCCTGGCAAGGTCCCTCTGCAGAGCCCTTCTGTCCTCTAACAGCTCAACTCCTGCCCCCAGCTTGGTGTCATCTGCAAATTTACTGCTGATGGACTCAATGCCCTCATCCAGGTCATCAATAAAGATATTGAACAGGATGGGGCCCAGCACTGCTCCCTGGGGCACACCACTGGTGCCTGGCTGCCAGCTGGCTGTGGCACCATTCACCACCACTCTCTGGGCACAGCCTCCAGCCAGTTCCTAACCCAGCTCAGAGTGCTGCTGCCCAAGCCAGGGGCTGGCAGCTTGGCCAGGAGTTTGCTGTGGGGCATGGAGTCAATGTCCAGGCAGACTACATCCACAGCCTGCCCCACAGCTACCAGGCAGTCACCTGGGCATGCTCAGGAACCTGGGAAGGGAATGGGACCTGGGGTCCATTCAAGAGAAAAGCTCCCAGGTCCCTTGGGGGCTTTATATACCTTTTGTGGTGAGTTCTCAAAGATGTTGTGATGAGTCCAAAATGCTCAGGAAGCAGGAGAGGGAATGGAACTTGCTGAAATTCAGGGCTCCATTCAAGAGGAAAGCTCCCAGCTCCCTTGGGGGCTTTATTCTACCTTTTATGCTGGGTACTCAAAGTTGAGATGAATCCACCAAGCTCAGGAAGCAGGGGAGGGAATGGAACCTGCTGAAATTCAGGGCTCCATTCAAGAGGAAAGCTCCCAAGTCCCTTGGGGCTTTATTCTCCCTTTTATGCTGGGTTCTCAAAGTTGTGATGAATCCACCAAGCTCAGGAAGAAGGGAAGGGAATGGAACCTGCTCTGTTCCTGAGTGATAGGCTGTGGGTACCACTCACATCCACACTCCACCTGCCTTCTCCAGCATCCCTAGAACCACCCTCAGCTCCCACCCCTCCCAGCCCTGCCCCTTCTTCCCTCCTCCCCCCAGCAGCAAAGGTTAGCTGGGATCAGCCAGCCAGCCGGCTGCCCAGATTCCTGCTCCCTGGGGCTAATTACGGAACAACATTAGATAAAAGTCAACATATGTTGTAAGAGGCACCATGTATCACCGCCTGACAGCTCCTAACAATGTGCTCATGTAACAGCTGTCAGGCTGCCCGGCTCCGAAGTGAGGAGCGTGTTGATTTATGGAGATCAGCTCTGCCCCGGCGCCCCGGCCCGGCGCGGCAGCGCCCCTTCCGCACGGCTCTGTCCCCAGACAGCCTCGGCCGGGATCCTCCCTGCTGCCCCCAGCCCTGCTGCGCTTCCAGATGTGCCTGCGGCTGCCAGGCTGAGCTCCTGCTGCTCCCTCTGCGTGGTGCTGCCAGCCACAGGAGGTTCTACGCGTTGGGCGCAGCAACCCCAGGCAGTGCTACAGGCTGGGGGCAGAGTGCTGAGAGCAGCCAGGCAGAGAGGGACCTGGGGGTGCTGGTTGACAGCAGCTGAACATGAGCCTGCAGTGTGCCCAGGAGGCCAAGAAGGGCAATGGCATCCTGGCCTGTATCAGGCAGAGTGTGGCCAGCAGGAGCAGGGAAGTCATTCTGCCCTGTGCTCTGCACTGCTTAGGCCACCCCTTGAGTCCTGTGTCCAGTTCTGGGCTCCTCAGTTTAGGAAGGAGGTTGAGTTGCTGGAAGGTGTCCAGAGAAGGGCAAGGAGGCTGGGGAGGGGTCTGGAGCACAGCCCTGTGAGGAGAGGCTGAGGGAGCTGGGGTTGCTTAGCCTGGAGAAGAGGAGGCTCAGGGGAGACCTTCTTGCTCTCTGCAACTCCCTGAAGGGAGGTTGTAGCCACGTGGGGGTTGGTCTCTTCTCTCAGGCAAGCAGCACCAGAACAAGAGGACACAGTCTCAAGCTGTGCCAGGGGAGGTTTAGGCTGGAGGTGAGGAGAAAGTTCTTCACAGGAAGAATTGGCCCTTGGGATGTGCTGCCTGGGGAGGTGGTGGAGTCACCATCCCTGGAGGTGTTCAACTCCCATGGGGGGGAGTTGGACTGAATGATCTCCAGTGGTTCTTTCCAACCCCTGCCATTCTGTTCTCCCCATGCTGGGCAGACCTGGGCTCAGGTGGGGGCTGGTGGGGAGGCAGGAGAGCTGTTGCGCGTCCTGCGCTGGAAGCAGCTCCTCTGCTGCTGGCTCCTGCTCAGCATGCTAAAGCAGCCCCCAGCCTCATGTAATTTAAAACACATGCAAGTGTTCAGGCTTGTGCTGGAGACATTTCTTCTTGGGAATGGGGTAGGATGAGGTGGTTTAGGTGAAAGCTGAGTTTTGCTCTGCTGGGTCGGGGCGGCCCCAGGGGTGCAGCGGGTCAGGGATGCAGCAGGACTCAGGGGGATGGGAAGGAAGGCAGCAGATCCAGAATGAATTTGAGGTGGGGAAGTGTTTTCAGCTCTTATTGTCAAGAGATCTCTCTCTTTCTTTCTTTCTTTACCCTCCCCTCCTCCTTCCCCCTTTCCTTTTCCAAATGGTGTTTTCTAAGCTGGATTTGCATCCCTTGAATTTGTTCCCCCCACACACACAAGTTTTCTTCTGTGTGTCTGCTGGGTCTGCAACCTTTTCATGTGGCTGTTTTCATGTTTGGTTTGGGGTGGGGATTTTTGTGATGAATAGGAATAAAAGCATCTCTCCTATGAGGACAGACTGAGAGAGTTGGGGCTGTTCAGTCTGGAGAAGAGAAGGCTCTGAGGAGATCTTCTTGTGGCCTTTCAGTGTCGGAAGGGGGCTCCAAGAAAGCTGGGGAGGGACTTCTGAGGGTGTCAGGGAGTGATAGGAGTGGGGGAATGGAACAAAACTAACCATTCCATGAATCCCTGGGGCAGGAGGGGATTTTAACTTCTCTCTCCCTGGTGTCAGCACTCTCTGTGCTTCCCCTGCTGGGACACAGCCACAGCCCTCAGCTTCACCCAGAGGCATTTAGCTTCTGAGCTTCACCTAGCTCCTGAGCCTTCACCATCCCATTTCCAGCCTGTCCACCAAGCTCAAGAGAGGCAGCCTCAGCTGGTTGTGGATACTCCTGCTTACTGCAGAGGGAGTTGGACAGACTGAGAGAGTTGGTGTTGTTCAGTCTGGAGAGGAGAAGGCTCTGAGAAGACCTCATTGTGGCCTTTCAGTGACTGAAAGGGGCTGCAAGAAAGCTGGGGAGGGACTTTTGAGGGTGTCAAGTAGTGATAGGACTGGGTGGGATGGAACAAAACTAGAAGTGGGGAGATTGAGATTGGATGTTAGGAAGAAGTCATTCCCCATGAGGGTGGTGAGAGCCTGGCACAGGTTGCCCAGGGAGGTGGTGGAAGCCTCCTGCCTGGAGGTGTTTGCAGCCAGGCTGGAGGTGGCTGTGAGCAACCTGCTGTGGTGTGAGGTGTCCCTGCCCATGGCAGGGGGGTTGGAACTGGCTGATCCTTGAGGTCCCTTCCAAGCCTAACAATTATATGATTCTAAAAATATGAGCCATGCTTGCTTGGACTCTGTGGTGTTGTTTGGGTTTGTTTTCATAGAATCAATAAGGCTGGAAAAGACCTCAGAGATCATCAAGTCCAACCTGTCACCCAACACCATCTGATCAACTAAGCCATGGCACCAAGTGCCTCATCCAGGCTCTTCCTAAACACCTCCAGGGATGGGGACTCCACCACCTCCCTGGGCTGCACATCCCAATGGCCAATTCCTCTTTCTAAAAGAGAACTCTTCCTAACATTCAGCCTAAACCTCCCCTGGCACAGCTTGAGGCTGTGTCCTCTTGTTCTGGTGCTGGGTGCCTGGCAGAAGAGCCCACCCCCCACCTGGCTCCAACCTCCCTTCAGGGAGTTGCAGAGAGCAAGAAGGTCTCCCCTGAGCCTCCTCTTCTCCAGGCTAAGCAACCCCAGCTCCCTCAGCCTCTCCTCCCAGGGCTGTGCTCCAGACCCCTCCCCAGCTTCGTTGCCCTTCTCTGGCCACCTTCCAGCAAGCCAACATCTTTCCTAACCTGAGGGGCCCAGAACTGCCCTTCCTCAACTAGCAGCCTGTGTGTTTTGCTCTGCATCTGCAAAACAACGATGGAAAAACTCAATTTATGGAGCTGCTGAGTGGGTTGGACTCAGCCTGCACACACACACACACACTCACACACACACAAAACCCCTCACATAAGCCTAAATAAACTCAGGCTCCACTGCAATTTGCTCTTTATAGGCTGATATTTACCAGCCTAGCAACTACTCTACTTTCTAAGTGAATATATTTAATTTATATATGTATTTCCCTCCCCCCCCCACCCCCCTCCCATACATATTCATTATTTACCAACTTGGTTCCACTCTCAGATGAATTTTTTTCCCCCTTTCTGCTTTGTGAGAGATTTTTCATATCATTATTATTATTATTTTTGGAGGGGTTTCCACCCCCCACCCCCTCCCCCCATGGGAATTCTTTTACTATGCAGATTTCCTATCAAATGCTTTCTATCTATAGGTATTCGGCCATGCAATTAGCAAGTTCTCTTGTGCTGAATTCCAGATATGACTTTCTCAGTTTTCCCCCAAAGGAGGAGTTTGGTTGGAGGTTTTTCTCCCACCCTCCCCACCTTCCCTCCCCCTCCCTTCCCTCCCTTCCCTTCCCTTCCCTTCCCTTCCCTTCCCTTCCCTTCCCTTCCCTTCCCTTCCCTTCCCTTCCCTTCCTTCCCTTCCTTCCCTTCCTTCCCTTCCCTTCCCTTCCCTTCCCTTCCCTTCCCTTCCCTTCCCTTCCCTTCCCTTCCCTTCCCTTCCCTTCCTTCCCTTCCCTTCCCTTCCCTTCCCTTCCTCTCCCCTCCCCTCCTCTCCTAGGGAGGTTCTACTAATCACAGCTGGGTGGATGTGGGTTGAGACCTGCTTCCAGCCCCTGGGACATTGCAGCTTAGATCTGATGTCCTCCAGCAACAAATGGTTGTAGGGAAGGTGAGGATGAGGCTGCTGAGATCTGCTTGTCAAAGCCACCTCACTGCAGCTCCCCACCAGCGCCACCCAGCACCGCTTTTGCCTCGGCTTCAGCCCTGGGGAGGAGTGTGAGGGAGCAGGGATGGGGAGCTGGAGGATGCTGGGGGGCAATGTGCTCAGCATCCTCCCTCAAAACCTCCAAACGCTGCTCTGCCTCGCTCCAGGCTCACTCTGGGTACAGGACAGCTTGAGACAGGAGCCACAGGGGCTCCAAACTGACTCAAAGCACCTGGACAAGGGGTGAGTGGGATGAATCATAAGATGGTCTGGGGTGGAAGAGACCTTAAAGGTCATCATGGAAGGGACACCTCCCACCAACCCAGGATGCTCAAGGCCTCATCCAACTACCTGAAGGGGAGTTGTAAACAGGCAGAGGTTGGTCTCTTCTCCCAGGCAGCCAGCACCAGAACAAGAGGACACAGTCTCAGGCTGCGCCAGGGGAAGTTCAGGCTGGAGGTCAGGAGGAAGTTTTACACGGAGAGAGTGATTGCCCATTGGAATGGGCTGCCTGGGGAGGTGGTGGAGTCACTGTCACTGGAGGTGTTCAGGAGGAGACTTGACAGGGTGCTTGGTTACATGGGTTAGTTGATTGGGTGGTGTTGGGTGATAGGTTGGACGTGATGATCTTGAAGGTCTCTTCCAACCTGGTCTATTCTATTCTATTCTATTCTATTCTATTCTATTCTATTCTATTCTATTCTATTCTATTCTATTCTATTCTATTCTATTCTATTCTACCTGGCCTTGAACACCTCCAGGGAGGGGACATCCCCAACCTCCCTGGACAACCTGTTCCAGTGTCTTCCCACCCTCACTCTAAAGAATCTCTTCCTCATCTCCAGTCTCAATCTCCTCTTCCAGCTTACAGTCATTGTCCCTCACCCTATCACTCCCAGCCCTTGCCAAAAGTCCCTCCCCAGCTCTCCTGTAACCCCCTTGAGGTACTGGAAGGCTTCTCTAAGGTCTTCCTGGAGACCAGGCTGAATAGCCCTACCTGTCCACTGTCCTCATAGGGGAGGTTCTGCAGCCCTCTGCTCACCTTCATGGCCTCCTCTGGACCCACTCCAGCAGTTTGATGTCCTCTTGGGATGAACAGTTTGGGGGACCAGGGAGAGAGGCAATGAGGAAAGCACCCCCTAAGCTCAACACACAGGGCCACCAAAGCCAGCCCTGTGCCTGCAGTGTCCCATTTCAGTGGGAGGCTGAGCAATCATTGCTCAAGGCTGAGCAATCATTGCTCAAGGCTGGTGCAGACCCCCACCCTTCTGCTCAATCTAGAGCTGCTGGGCAGATTTCCCCAGCAGAAGCCACTCTTAATGTGTTGGGAGAGGTTGCCTTAAACCTCTGGGGCTGTTGCCTGCACAGATCTGCTTTGTCCCCTCATGTGCAGCTAGCAGAGGGATGCTGGGCTGTGCTAAACCCATGGCAAAGTGACATGCAGGGAAGTGTCAGGGGAAGGGAATGTGTAGGACAGGCAGGGCTCAGCCTGTGCAGAGCTCTGGCAGAGCATCCCCTTGGATGTCTGAGGGATGTCTCAGAGGGATGACTTAAAAACACATCACCTCACCCTGGGTTAGCTGCTTGTTCCCTGAGCTCAGATTAAGCTCCTGGAGTGCTACAGCTAATTCCAACCTCTGGCACTGGAGCATCTCTGTGAGGTGGAGAGGCTGAGAGCCCTGGGGCTGTTTAGCCTGGAGAAGAGCAGCCTGAATCACAGAGTCATAGAGTCAATAAGGTTGGAAAAGACCTCAGAGATCTTCAAGTCCAACCTGTCACCCAAGACCTCAGGACTACTAAATCAAGTAGTCTAGACTACTTGACTACTAAAGACTACTAAACCAAGTGCCACGTCCAATCCCCTCTTGAACACCTCCAGGGATGATGACTCCACCACCTCCCTGGGCAGCACATTCCTGAGAGGGGATCTGATCAATGCTGATCAATAGCTAAAGGGTGGAGGTCACAAGGATGGGGCTGGGCTTCTCTCAGTTATGACCAGGGAGAGGCCAAGGGGCAGGGGTACAAATGGGAACCCAGGAGGTTTCACTTGAACTGGAGGAGAAACTTCCTTTCAGTGAGGGTGCTGGAGCCCCGGAGCAGGCTGCCCAGAGAGGTGGTGGAGCCCCCATCCCTGGAGCCATCCCAAACCCACCTGGATGTGTTCCTGTGTGACCTTCTCTAGGTGACCCTGCCTTGGCATGAGGGCTTGGATTTGATGATCTGCAGAGGCCCCATCCAACCCCAACCATTCTGTGGTTCTCTTTGCTGCTGCTCTGATGGGGAACATGGTGAGAGTGGTGGTGAATGGTGCCACAGCCAGCTGGCAGCCAGGCACCAGTGGTGTGCCCCAGGGAGCAGTGCTGGGCCCTGTGCTCTTTAACATCTTCATTGATGATCTGGATGAGGGCATTGAGTCCATAAGCAGTGAATTTGCTGACAACACCAAGCTGGGGGCAGGAGTTGATCTGCTGGAGGGTAGAGAGGCTCTGCAGAGGGACTTAGACGGGCTGGACAAATGGGCAGAGGCCAAGGGCAGGAGATTGAACACATCCAAGTGCTGGGTTCTGCACATTGGCCACAACAACCCCATGCAGAGCTACAGGCTGGGGTCAGAGTGGCTGAGAGCAGCCAGGCAGAGAGGGACCTGGGGGTAGTGGTCGATGGTAGGCTGAACATGAGCCTGCAGTGTGCCCAGGCAGCCAAGAGGGCCAATGGCATCCTGGCCTGCATCAGGAGCAGTGTGGCCAGCAGGAAGCAGGGAGGTCATTCTGCCCCTGCACACTGCACTGGTTAGGCCACCCCTTGAGTCCTGTGTCCAGTTCTGGGCCCCTCAGTTTAGGAAGGAGGTTGAGTTGCTGGAAGGTGTCCAGAGAAGAGCAACAAAGTTGGTGAGGGGTTTGGAACACAGCCCTGTGAGGAGAGGCTGAGGGAGCTGGGGTTGCTCAGCCTGGAGAAGAGGAGGCTCAGGGGAGACCTTCTTGCTCTCACAGCTACCTGAAGGGAGGTTGTAGACAGGTGGATGTTGGTCTCTTCTCCCAGGCAAGCAGCACCAGCACAAGAGGACACAGTCTCAAGCTGTGCCAGGGGAGGTTCAGGTTGGATATTAGGAAGAAGTTCTTCCCAGAGAGAGAGATTGCCCATTGGGATGTGCTGCCTGGGGAGGTGGTGGAGTCCCCATCACTGGAGGTGTTCAAGAGGAGACTTGCTGGGGTGCTTGGTGCCATGGGTTAGCTGTTTGGGTGGGTTGGATTGGTTGATGGGCTGGACACCATGATCTTGAAGGTCTCTTCCAACCTGGTTTGGTTTATTCTAAATACTAAACGATGTCCAGCATGTCACCTAGCAGAATGTTGTAATGAAACTGGTGAGATGAAATGTTAAACGTGACCTGGTGACCACCGGAGGAGCGAGAGGCTTTCTTCTGCAGCAGGTTATTCATCAACCACAGCACAAACAAGCCCATGTTAATGGGCTTTGGACCTGGGGCCTGAGATTCATCAAGGCTGGACCAAAGCCTCTGTGGCATTTGTAATGCAAACGACCCAGCCATGCCTTAATCATTACCACGGGGAGACAATTAGGGTTAAAATATAGATTTTATGCACAACAAGAGCAAACAATGGATGAAGAAAGGCTTGCTGTGGTTCATTTCTATCAGCCTGTTGCTCTGAGGATGGTTGTTAGGGGCTTCTGCTGGGAAAACAGCCTCAAACCAGCAGTTCTGCCCCAAAACAGGGGGTTGTGGAGGAGAAAAACGGGATTTAGAATAGGATAAACCAGGTTGGAAGAGACCTTCAAGATCATCAAGTCCAACCTATCATCCAACACCACCTAAACAACTAACCCATGGCACCAAGCACCCCAGCAAGTCTCCTCCTGAGCACCTCCAGTGATGGGGACTCCACCACCTCCCTGGGCATCACATTCCAAGGGACAATCACTCTCTCTGTGTAGAACTTCTTCCTAACCTCCAACCTGAACCTCCCCTGGCGCAGCCTGAGACACTGTCCTCTTGTTCTGGTGCTGGCTGCCTGGGAGAAGAGACCAACATCTGCCTGTCTACAACCTCCCTTCAGGTAGTTGTAGAGAGCAAGAAGGTCTCCCCTGAGCCTCCTCTTCTCCAGGCTAAACAGCCCCAGCTCCCTCAGCCTCTCCTCACAGGGCTGTGTTCCAAGCCCCTCACCAACTTCATTGCCCTTCTCTGGACACCTTCCAGCAAGTCAACCTCCTTCCTAAACTGAGGGGCCCAGAACTGGACACAGGACTCGAGGTGTGGCCTAAGCAGTGCAGTGTATAGGGGCAGAATGACCTCCCTGCTCCTGCTGGCCACACTCTGCCTGATGCAGGCCAGGATGCCATTGGCCATCTTGGCTGCCTGGGCACACTGCAGGCTCATGTTCAGCCTACCATCGACCAGCACCCCCAGGTCTCTCTCTGCCTGGCTGCTCTCAGCCACTCTGACCCCAGCCTGTAGCACTGCCTGGGGTTGCTGTGGCCAATGTGCAGCCCCTGGCACTTGGATATGTTCAATCTCCTGCCCTTGGCCTCTGCCCATCTGCCCAGCCTGTCCAGGTCCCTCTGCAGAGCCTCTCTGCCCTCCAGCAGATCAACTCCTTCCCCCTGCTTGGTGTTGTCAGTAAATTTACTGCTGATGGACTCAATGCCCTCATCCAGATCATCAATGAAGATGTTAAAGAGCACAGGGCCCAGCACTGCTCCCTGGGGCACACCACTGGTGCCTGGCTGCCAGCTGGCTGTGGCACCATTCACCACCACTCTCTGGGCTCAGCCTCCAGCCAGTTCCTAATCCAGTGCGGTAACTTGGGTGGGCTCCCCCACCCTGGGGTGCTGTTCCTGCAGAGACACTCCCAGAGGAGTCCCTCTGCAATGAGAGGTTGGAAGCAAAATGGGTTAGACAGAGGGAAAGGAAGCAGCTGGCCTGGAATCTGGGGGGAAAGGCAACGTGAGGGATGGAGGTGAGGAGCAAATGGTCTTTTTCATTTCGCATTTTAAGGACCTCTTGGAGTTTATGGTCAAGGTAAACTTCATAAGGCAGGACAGGAGCCTTGCTCAGCACTGCCCTGAGGTGGTCTGTGGAGTCAGAGCAAGGAGAAAGGGCTGGGGAGGACACAGGGGGGTGCTGCTGGGACCCTCCAGGTGCTGGGATGAGTGTCTGCAACTAGGGTGTGCCTCTCCTTTTGCCCCCTTTGCTCTCCTGCAAGGGTTTGATCCACACTGGTTCCCTGAACTGTCTGAAGCCTGGGAAGATGCTGTTTATTTTTCCCACATTATCCTGGTCTGGAAGAGAGGAGAAGGAGGAAAACAAAGACAAACCCAGAGATGATTTCCCATGTTACTGTGAACCACATTCCCCCTGTGACCTGCCTCTCCTCCTGAGTCCTGCCTCCCCACCAGCACTCAGAGCTGGAGGGTGGGAATGATGCAGCCAGGATGCATCCCCAACTATTTCCCCCCTCCTTTTTGCCTTCTTTTTGCTCTCTGCTCTCCCCAACTAAAGCAGAAGCAGCTTGCCCTGCCCAGCTCTGCCCATCCCCTGCCCTTCCCAAGCTCAGACCCACCAGCCAGAGCCACCACTCTATGACTTTGTACAATTACTTAGCAGGATTGCATTGAAGCCTGGCCCCCGTGGGGAAACAACAACAACAGTGCTCTGATCTTTAATTAGAGAGTTAATTAGCCTCAGTGGCTGTGTAATGCATTGTGAGGGGGTGGTTGGACATGGGATGAAGCTGCTTTGGGAGTGTAATAAAGGACAAAGGCCTTTTTTTTCCCCCCTTTTGGCTGATCCTGGTGTTTATCATTTGTGTTTTCCCCCTTCTTGCTGAGCACCAGACACCAGAACCTTGCAGAACAATGGCTTTATTTACACAGGTGGTGCTGGTGAGGGGCTGTGAGTACCCAGCTGGGGATCCCCCCAGGTGCTGGGTGGGGAAGAGAGGTGAGCAGGGCGGGTCTGGATTATTGGTGAGTGGTTCCACCTGGGTCAGGAGGTGCAGGGGAGCTCCCTGCAAGAGAAAGGAAAACACAGGGGCAATTGCAGTAATTTAAGGAGGTTTGGGCTCTGCAGCAAGCCCTGAGTGAGAAAAGCAGCACTGCCCCACGCTGAGCCCCCACAGGGCATCCAGAATCACACAGAATTATTTGGGTTAGAAAAGACCTTTGAGATCTGAGACTCACAGAATGGTTTGGGTTGGAAGGGACCTTAGAGATCACCCAGTTCCAACCCCCCTGCCATGGGCAGGGACACCTCCCACCAGCACAGCTTGCTCAAGGCTTCATCCAACCTGGCATTGAACACCTCCAGGCAGGAGGCAGCCACAGCCTCCCTGGGCAGCCTGTGCCAGCATCTCCCACCCTCACTCCAAAGAATTTCTCCTTACTCTCCAGTCTCAGTCTCTCCTCTTCCAGTTTAAAGTCACTGTCCCTCGTCCTGTCACTCCCAGCCCTCGTAAGTCAGTCAGCACAGGGAACTCACACTGTGCACACTCACAGTGTGCCCTGCACCGGGGGTTCGCTCCCGCCTGGCCGCGGGATGCTGCGCTGCGGGAAGGGGACCGGAGGGAGCATCCTGAGGCCAGGACCCCTCCATCCACATCCTCACTCCCCAGGGCAGCAGGGCCGAGGTTTGGCCACAGGAGGGGGCTCTTGGACCGCAATTACCCCACGCGACCCCTTAACGACCTACACCTGTACCGCGCCCCCCGCCCATTGCCCACACCCGGGTCAGGGCAGTTCCTGCCGCCCAGCGCCCACTCCTCCTCGCCCCCCTCTCGGTGGGGTCCTGCTTTCTCTCCGTGTGTTTTGGGTAAGGGGCGGGGGTCGAGTTCTTTCTCTAGGTGTGTTCCCCAAGGTTTATTCCCCTAGGAGGGGATTAGCCTTGCAGTTCGGGCACTGAGGACCCTCCCGGGAACCCTCCCAGGAGCTCTGCCGTGACCCTTCCAGGAACTCTCCCGGACCTCTCACGGGATCCCTCCAGGATCCTTCCAGGACGTCTCAGGGGATCCCTCCCGGACCCCTCCAAGATCCCTCTCAGGAGCACTCCCAGGACCCCTCACGGGATTCCTCCAGGACCCCTCACGGGATTCCTCCAGGATCCTTCCAGGACTTCTTAGGGGATCCCTCCCGGACCCCTCCAGGATCCCTCTCAGGAGCCCTCCCAGGACCTCTCACAGGACCCCTCATAGGATTCCTCCAGGACCCCTCACGGGATCCCTCCCGGGACCCTCCCAGGACCCCTCCAGGACCCTCTCAGGAGCACCCCCAGGACCCCTCACGGGATTCCTCCAGGATCCTTCCAGGACTTCTTAGGGGATCCCTCCCAGGACCTTTCCCAGGACCCCTCACGGGATCCCTCCCAGGACCCTTCCCAGGATCCCTCCAGGATCCCTCCCGGGACCCCTTCCAGGACCCCTCCCAGGACCCAGGCAGGAGCTCTCCCGGACCCCTCCAGGACGCCTCCCGGGAGCCCTGCCGGGACCCCCACTCTCCGGCACTAGGAGGAGATGCAGCGATGGGAGAGACCTCGGCTGGCGAGGGAGGAACGTGAGTACCTTCACGGCCAAAGTGGATTTTACAAAAGAGAGGAAAATTGAGGGGAAAGTAGAAAATCAACACAACAAAGTTGACTAAAGCAAATATTTCCATCCCTGTAGGAGGGAGTCAGGCTGACTGGAATGCTAAAATCACCTCTTTTGCATCTCTTTCTTTTAGCTTTTGTGGGTTTTTTTTCCCCCCCTTCCTTTTCTAAATAGGATAAAAGCAAATATTCCACCCCCCCCTAATTATAATATTTTAATTATGTTTCTTCAGGGCTTTTGTTTTTCACACAGGCACACAGGAAAAAAAAAAAAAAAAAAGGTTGTGCTGCAAATTGGGAAGGAAATAGACCAAAGGCAGTCTGCTTTGGGATGAGCAGAGGGGGGCACAGGATTGCAGGGGTGCTGCCTGTGCTCCCCTGCAGCATCTCTTGGGGCTGGATTTGACCCAAGTGGGGTGCAGGAGGGATGGGGGCAGGGAGGCAGCTTTGCTCCCTAGCCTCCTTCTTTCCCAAAGGAGTTTCTGTTGCAGGAGGCCCTGCAAAAGGGAAGATTCAGCTCCCTCGTTTCATAGAGTCATAGAATCAATAAGGTTGGGAAAGACCTCAGAGATCATCAAGTCCAACCTGGCACCCAGCACCTCCTGATGACTAAACCATGGTTCCAAGTGCCACATCCAATCCCCTCTTGAGCTTCTTCAGGGATGGGAACTCCACCACCTCCCTGGGTAGCACATTCCAATGGCCAATTCCTCTTGCTGGGAAGAATTTCTTCCTAACATCCAACCTGAATCTCCCCTGGCACAGCTTGAGACTGTGTCCTCTTCTTCTGGTGCTGGGTGCCTGGGAGAAGAAACTAACCCCCTCCTGGCTCCAACCTCCCTTCAGGGAGTTGGAGAGAGAGCAAGAAGGTCTCCCCTGAGCCTCCTCTTCTCCAGGCTAAGCAACCCCAGCTCCCTCAGCCTCTCCTCACAGGGCTGTGCTCCAGACCATGAGGGTGGTGAGAGCCTGGCACAGGTTGCCCTGGGGGGTGGTGGAAGCCTCCTGCCTGGAGGTGTTTGCAGCCAGGCTGGATGTGGCTGTGAGCAACCTGCTGTGGTGTGAGGTGTCCCTGCCCGTGGCAGGGGGTGGTTGGGACTGGCTGAGCCTTGAGGATCCAACCTCTGCCAACTCTGTGATTCCCCGAACGGAGCCGCTCGCAGCAGGCAGCAAAGTGTTGCTAATCTTATGCACATACCGAATGGGAGCAGCAGCTCCTGGTGGGATTGCTGCTCTTCTGTTTTCCTAACAATTTTAATCTCTGTATCCTTCCTGCTACTGTTTGTAATACTCTGGTTTTTGGTGGTTGGGGGATGTGTGTGTGTGTGTCTGTTTGGAAAGCAAACACTCTCTCCTGCTCCCGCGGCACGCTCGGGCTTTGGGTTTTGCCTTACGCTTATTTGTTTTGCTCAGCAGTTTAAATGATTAGTCCCTGACCCTGCAAATATCTTCCTGCAACCTGGCTCTTCCAGCCCTCGAGTAAGATGTGCCAGGGGTTTGTTTGCAGGTGCCAGCACAGCCAGCCCTCAACCTCCATGTAGTTACACTCCTCCTGACCCCCCCCTCCCTCCGCCCCCAGAAGGGATCCTGCTGATACCCTGGCAGCACAACCACTAAATGCAGCTTTATTTGCTGCCTCTCTGTTGCCACATTCATTTTAATCCCCCTCCCTGCCACCCACCCCCCAAATTTGGACCCTGCTGATCCCCTCCCAGCACAAACAGCAGTTTCAGCTTTATTTGCCCCAGCCCTGAAGGTGTCGTAGAACCACAGGAGGTCCCTTCCAACCCAGACTGTTCTGAGGTCACCTAGCCACAGAATGCCGCAGTTGTCAGGGTTGGAAGGGAAGGTTGCTCACAGCCACATCCAGCCTGGCCTTCAAAACCTCCAGGGATGAGGCTTCTACAACCTTCCTGGGCAACCTGTGCCAGTTTCTCACCACCTTCATGGGGAAGAATTTCATAGAAACATCACAGTATCACCAAGGTTGGAAGAGGCCTCAAAGATCATTGAGTCCAAGCTGTCATAGAATCAGTAAGGCTGGAAAAGACCTCATCAAGTCCAACCTGTCACCCAGCACCTCCTGACTACTAAACCATGGCTCCAAGTGCCACATCCAATCCCATCTTGAACACCTCCAGGGATGGGGACTCCAGCACCTTCCTGGGCAGCACATTCCAATGGCCAACAACACTTTCTGTGAAAGAGAACATCCAGTTGAATCTCCCCACTTCTACTTTTGTTCCATTCCCCCCAGTCCTTTCACCACTGGATACCCTAAAAAGTCCCTCCCCAGCTTTCTTGCAGCCCCCTTCAAATCTTGGAAGGCCATAATTAGGTCGTCTCAGAGCCTTCTCCTTTCCAGACTGAACAACCTCAGCTCTCTCAGTCTGTCCAACTCCCTCTGCAGTAAGCCAGCAGTGTGCCCAGGTGGCCAAGAAGGCCAATGGGATCCAGCAGATCCAGAGAGGTTCTCCACCCCCTCTACTCTGCCCCTGGTGAGACCTCATCATGAGTCCTGTGTTCAGTTCTGGACTCCCCAGTTCAAGAAGGATAGGGATCTACTGGAGAGGGTCCTGTAACAAGAACAGTGTGGCCAGCAGGGGCAGGGAAGTCCTTCTGCCCTGTGCTGAGGCCACACCTTGAGTCCTGTGTCCAGTTCTGGGCTCCTCAGCTCAAAAAGGACATTGAGAGACTTGAAGGTGTGCAGAGAAGGGCAAGGAGGCTGGGGAGAGGTCTGGAGCACAGCCCTGTGAGGAGAGGCTGAGGGAGCTGGGGTTGCTTAGCCTGGAGAAGAGAAGGCTCAGGGGAGACCTTCTTGCTCTCTCCAACTCCCTGAAGGGGGGTTATAGCCAGGTGGGGGTTGGTCTCTTCTCCCAGGCACCCAGCACCAGAACAAGAGGACACAGTCTCAAGCTGTGCCAGGAGAAATTTGGGCTGGAGGTGAGGAGAAAGTTCTTCCCAGAAATAGGAATTTGCTATTGGAATGTGCTGCCTGGGGAGGTGGTGGAAGCCTCCTGCCTGGAGGTGTTTGCAGCCAGGCTGGAGGTGGCTGTGAGCAGCCTGCTGTGGTGTGAGGTGTCCCTGCCCATGGCAGGGGGGTTGGCACTGGCTGAGCCTTGAGGTCCCTTCCAACCCTGACAATTCTGTGATTCTATCACAGTACATTTGCGGTTGGAAGGGACCTCAAGAGATCATCCAGTCCAACCCCATGGCCAGAGCAGGATCACTGAGTGTAGTCTGCAGAGGAATGCATCCAGGTGGGTTTTGAAAGGCTCCAGAGAAGGAGATTCCACAATGTGTTAAAAGTTCTGCCCAGCAAGAGGAATTGGCCATTGGGATGTGCTGCCCAGGGAGGAGGTGGAGTCCCCATCCCTGGAGGTGTTCAAGAGGGGCTTGGACGTGGCACTTGGAGCCATGGTTGAGTTGTCAGGAGGGGTTGGGTGGTAGGTTGGACATGATGATCTCTGAGGTCTCTTCCAACCTTGTTGATTCTATGATTCTAAGCAGGGACATCCAGCTCAGGCTGCCTCCCTCATTCCCCTGCCTAGTCCTATTCCCTCCTCTCCTCCTGGAAAACTTTGACCAAAAATAAAAGAAGAGGTCATTTTCTTTGAAAGCAAACCCCAAATCCAAGCAAAAACCCCTGAGCACCCCAACCCCACAGTCTCAGAAATGATTGACATTTCCTGCAGAAAATATTGACTTTTTAAATTAGAAACTGCCTCTGCTCTGGCCTGGAAAGCAGCCAGGATGCAGCCCCAGTTTTTGTTGTGCCCACACAAGAAAGGGAGTGTTTGAGGGGGAATGAGCTGCTTCTCCCCCACAGCTTTGGTGCTGTCACAAGCCTGATATCTATGTGGAGCTGGGAGTGCTGGTGGGTAACAAGCTCTCCGTGGGACAGCAGTGTGCCCTGGTGGCCAAAGAGGCCAATGGGATCCTGGGGTGTATTAAGAGTCCAGCAGATCCAGGAGGTTCTCCTCCCCCTCTACTCTGCCCCTGCTGAGACCTCATCTTGAGTACTGTGTTCAGTTCTGGGCTCCCCAGGTCAGAAGGCACAGGGATCTGCTGGGGAGAGTCCAAGGGAGGGCTACAAGGATGTTGAAGGGACTGCAGCACTGCCTGGGGAGGAGAGGCTGAGGGACCTGGGGCTGTTCAGTCTGGAGAAGAGAAGACTTAGAATGGATTTCTTAGAATAAACTTAGAATAAACCAAACCAGGTTGGAAGAGACCTTCAGGATCATCGTGTCCAACCCATCAACCAATCCAACCCACCCAAACAACTAACCCATGGCACCAAGCACCCCAGCAAGTCTCCTCCTGAACACCTCCAATGACGGGGACTCCACCACCTCCCTGGGCAGCACATTCCAATGGGCAATCACTCTCTCTGTATAGAACTTCTTCCTAACATCCAGCCTAAGCCTCCCCTGGCGCAACCTGAGGCTGTGTCCTCTTGTTCTGGTGCTGGCTGCCTGGGAGAAGAGACCAACCTCACCTGTCTACAACCTCCCTTCAGGTAGTTGTAGAGAGCAATAAGGTCACCCCTGAGTCTCCTCTTTTCCCGGCTGAGCAACCCCAGCTCCCTCAGTCTTTCCTCATAGGGCTTTCCTCATAGGGCATTTCATAAATGTCTATCAATATCTGAGGGCTGGGGGTCAGGAGGCAGGGACAGGGACAGGCTCTGCTCAGCTGCACCCTGGGATATGCCAAGGAGCAATGGATGTAAGCTGCAGCACAGGAGGTTACACCTCAACACAGGGAGGAACTTCTGCACTGTAAAGGTCCCAGAGCCCTGCAGCAGGCTGCCCAGAGAGGTTGTGGAGTCTCCTTCTCTGGAGACTTTCAAGGCCTTCTTGAATGCATTCCTCTGTGACCTGAGTTAGATTGTATGGTCCTGCACTGGCAGAGGGGTTGGACTCAATGATCTCCAGAGGTCCCTTCCTTTCTGTGGCATATGACTCAATGTCCTTCTTAAATTGAGGAGCCCAGAATGGGACACAGGACTCAAGGTGTGGCCTAAGCAGTGCTGAGCACAGGGCACAAGGACTTCCCTGCTCCTGCTGGCCACACTCTTCCTCATCCAGGCCTTCTTGGCCACCTCAGCACACAGCTGGCTCATGTTCAGCTGCTGTCAACCAGCACCCCCAGGTCCCTCTCTGCCTGGCTGCTCTCAGCCACTCTGTCCCCAACCTGTAGCACTGCCTGGGGTTGTTGTGGCCAAAGTGAAGCAACTGGCACTTGGGCTTGTTGAATGCCATCCTGTTGCACTCTGCCCATCTGTCCAGGTCCTGTCAAGATCCTCCTGCAGAGCTGTCCTAGCCTCTTACAAGCTTGAGGTGAGGAGAAAGTTCTTCCCAGAAAGATTAATTGGCCATTGGAATGTGCTGTCCAGGGAGGTGGTGCAATCCCCATCCCTGGAGGTGTTCAAAAGGGGATTGGATCTGGCACTTGATGCCATGGTTTAGTTGTCAGAAGGTGTTGGGTATTAGGTGCTAGGTTGGACTTGATGATCTCTCAGGTCTTTTCCAACCTGGTTGATTCTGTGATTAATGTAGAGTCAAACAATTCAGTGCATGTGGTGGCCTCAGTCAGCACTCTGGAAATGATGCTCCTGGGCATTGCTCCTTTGGCTCCCAGTGATGCATCCCTCGAGTGCTCAGCATCAGGAGGACCCCAGTTCCCACAGGGATGATCTGTGTGCTCTGCTGAAATTGGGCCAAGGACTTCTGTAAGTTGGGATTCCTGGAGTGTCACCATGGGAGTTTTCAGTGTCAGGTCCCCAGGGAGCTCCCTGCAGCTGGGAGCTGTGTCCTTAGCCTGCCCTGAGCCCACCACAAGTGCTTCCCCTTGGTAGGGGAATGTTTTCTGCCTGGTGTATTTGAAGCTTGACTTAAACTTCAGTTCCAGAGGTCTTTGGTTGCATGTTCAAATAAGACATGGTACCAGCTCTCCAAGCAGAAGGTCCTTGCACAGTAAGCAAACCTGGGATGCCTCCTTCCTTTTTTTCCTGGGACATGCTGCTGGAGTGGTTGGTTTGCCTGTGAAAAAGCTCAGGCTCATTCACTATTCAATTCCCCTTTTGCCACCCCAAGGTGGAGAGAGACTTTTGACAAGGGCTGGGAGTGACAGGAGGGGGGGACAATGGCTTTGAGCTGGAATGGAATAGAATAGACCAGACCAGGTTGGAAAGAGACCTTCAAGACCATCATGTCCAACCCATCAACCAATTCAACCCCACCTAAACAACTAAACCATGGCGCCAAGCACCCCATCAAGTCTCCAAAGACTCCAAAGAGGGGAGATTGAGACTGGAGATGAGGAAGAGATTCTTTAGAGTGAGGGTGGGGAGACTCTGGCACAGGTTGCCCAGGGAAGCTGGGGATGTGCCCTCCCTGGAGGTGTTCAAGGCCAGGTTACATGAGGCCTTGAGCATCCTGGGCTGGTGGGAGGTGTCCCTTCCATGATGACCTTTAAGGTGTCTTCCACCCCAGACCATCTTATGATTCATCCCACTCACCCCTTGTCCAGGTGCTTTGAGTCAGTTCGGAGCCCCTGTGGCTCCTGTCTCAAGCTGTCCTGTACCCAGAGTGAGCCTGGAGAGAGGCAGAGCAGCGTTTGGAGGTTTTGAGGGAGGATGCTGAGCACATTGCCCCCCAGCATCCTCCAGCTCCCCATCCCTGCTCCCTCACACTCCTCCCCAGGGCTGAAGCCGAGGCAAAAGCGGTGCTGGGTGGCGCTGGTGGGGAGCTGCAGGGAGGTGGCTTTGACAAGCAGATCTCAGCAGCCTCATCCTCACCTTCCCCACAACCATTTGTTGCTGGTGGCGGCTGCGGGGGGCCGGCAGCGCTTCATGCCCAGCCCACTGCAGAAGGCTGGAGCTGGCATTTGAATAATGAATTCTGTTTAAGACTGAAAGCTCTCTGAGATCCATCTGTAACAAGACTCGAAATAATTACAGCTGATGATTGCCTGGTACCTCAGCCAGAAAAAACAGAACAGATTTTGGCCGCCAGCAATTACAAGCAGCAGAGCGCAGGGAGAACTTTCCGAGCGAATCCATGAATACATTTGGGTGCCTTGGGAGGGATGGGGACAATGGCTGTGGGGTGCAGGACCGTGGGCAATGGCTGTCTGTGTTCATGTGGCTCCAGCACCTCTTTCTCTGGATGGAGGGGCCGGGGGGAGGGGTTGGTGCCAGCCTCTGCTCATCTGGGAGAGGAGCTGAGCATCCGTACCCGGAGCAGTGCTTGATGTTAGAGCTTGCTGGGGTGGGGGTTGGTGGTGAGCAGGGGAGAGAGGGGGAAGGGGCCAAGGGAGGAGAGAGAGAGGGGGAAGGGGCCAAGGGGGGAGAGAGAGAGAGGGCCAAGGGGGTGAGAGAGAGAGGGGCAAGGGGCCAAAGGGGGCGAGAGAGAGAGAGAGGGGCAAGGGGCCAAAGGGGCGAGAGAGAGAGAGAGGGGCAAGGGGCCAAAGGGGTGAGAGAGAGAGAGAGGGGCAAGGGGCCAAGGGGGAGAGAGATAGGGGGGGGAAGGGGCCAAGGGAGGGAGAGAGATAGGGAGGGGGAAGGGGCCAGGGGGAGGAGAGAGAGGGGGGAAGGGGCCAAGGGAGGAGAGAGAGAGAGGGGGAAGGGGCCAAGGGAGGAGAGAGAGAGAGAGAGGGGGAAGGGGCCAAGGGAGGAGAGAGAGAGGGGGGAAGGGGCCAAGGGGGAGAGAGAGGGGGGAAGGGGCCAAGGGAGGAGAGAGAGAGAGAGAGAGGGGAAGGGGCCAAGGGAGGAGAGAGAGGGAGGGGGAAGAGGCCAAGGGGGTGAGAGAGAGAGAGGGGCAAGGGGCCAAGGGGGTGAGAGAGAGAGGGGCAAGGGGCCAAGGGAGGAGAGAGAGAGAGAGAGGGGGAAGGGGCCAAAGGGGGTGGGTGAGAGAGAGAGGGGGAAGGGGCCAAAAGTGTGGTCAAGATGAGACCCTTCCCAGGAGGAGGGAGAGAGGTAGAGGTGGTAGGTGGTGTGACAAACTTTGGACACGACTCTGCCAACTGATTGCCCTGTACCTTTGGTTCTGTCTTATTCATAGACTCCTAGATTCATAGAAGAGACCTTAAAGATCATCCAGTTCCAACCCCCCTGCCATGGGCAGGGACACCTCCCACCAGCCAAGGCTGCTCAAGGCCTCATCCAACCTGGCCTTGAACAGCTCCTGGCAGGAGGCATCCACAGCCTCCCTGGGCAACCTGCTCCGGCGTCTCCCCACCCTCACTGGAAAGAATTTCTCTCTAATCTCCCTCCTAAATCCACCCTGGATCTGAATCTTTGGGCTTTGTGGGCAAAAGCTGAGAGGAGCAGGAGGGCTCCTCCAGCCAGCAGGGCAGTGCTGCTGCAAGCACACGTGCTGTCCCCAGCCGCCCTGCACCTCTCCTGGGCTGCGACTCGCCTGCCGTCTAATGGAGCTAATTTATCAAATAGTGCCTAATATGCTTTCCTTCTTCCGTGTCTCTTGCACCTATCATTTCAACCCACTGAAAATTGTCAAATTAGACTATTTTCCTTGACTGTTCCATTCAGGAGCAGGGGGAGCTGAAGGCTTTGATCGTTTCGCTGTGCGCTCCGCTGGTCTCTCGCGAAGTGAGCGGCGAGGGCAGGAAGCGTTCCTTGCCTGATCTCTGAGGAATGCCCTGCTTGCTAAGGGCTTGGCTGCCTCTCCCAGGGTTAGATGCTGATGGCTTTGTGAAGTCTGTTTTCTTTGCCCCTTGGAGCCTGGCTGAGGCTGGCAGGGGGGGCAAAGCTTGGCTGCCGGCTTGGTGAGGTGCTCGGGGACTGCCGGCGCTATCGCCGCTTCCCTTCCACCCCGGTTGTGTCTGCTCTGAATTGTCCCAACCTGACTGCCTCTATATTCATCATTGCTCCCTTATCGTGTTCTGCTCCAATCTACAAGCATCTGCTTGGTTCTCCCCTGCACACAGTGGCTGGCACACAGTGGGTGCAGGCTGGGTGCCTCTTGTGCAGGTGAAGTTAAGCAGCCCTAAGGAAAAGGGTTTGGGGGTGCTGGTGGATGAGAAGTGGGACAGGAGCAGGCAGTGTGAGCTTGCAGCCCAGAAGGCCGGTGGCAGCCTGGGCTGCATTCAAAGTAGCGTTGCCAGCAGAGCCAGAGAGGTCATTCTGCCACTTTGCTTTGCTCTGGGGAGACCTCACCTGGAGTACTGTGTGCAGGTCTGGAGCCCTCAGTACAGGAAGGACACAGACCTGATGGAGAGGGTCCAGAGGAGGGCCACAAGAATGTTGAAGGGGTTGGGGCACCTCTGCTCCAAGGACAGGCTGAGGGAGCTGGAGGTGTTCAGCTTGGAGAAGAGGAGCTCCTGGTGCCATGGTCTAGTCATGAGGTCTGTGTTGATAAGTTGGACTCGATGATCCTCGAGGTCTCTTCCAACTTTAGTGATACTGTGGAAGACCTAATAACAACCTTCCAGTACCTGAAGCGAGCGGCGAGGGCAGGAAGCATTCCTTGCCTGATCTCTGAGGAATGCCCTGCTTGCTAAGGGCTTGGCTGCCTCTCCCAGGGTTAGATGCTGATGGCTTTGTGAAGTCTGTTTTCTTTGCCCCTTGGAGCCTGGCTGAGGCTGGCAGGGGGGGCAAAGCTTGGCTGCTGGCTTGGCGAGGCGCTGAGGGACTGCCGGCGCTATCGCCGCTTCTCTTCCGCCCTGGTTGTGTCTGCTCTGAATTGTCCCAACCTCATTGCCTCTATATTCATCATTGCTCCCTTATCTTGTTCTGCTCCAATCTACAAGCATCTGCTTGGTTCTCCTCTGCACCTTAAATTCTCTTTTATCTCAAGTGGTGTCAGCACCAAGCCTGCAGACAGCTGGAGCTGCTCTCCTCCTGCAGCTGGAAAAGGCCCCCGGGGGTTCTCTGCTCCATCCCCATTTTGCGCTGGGTGCTGCACTTGGGTCACAACAGCCCCAGGAAGGCTCCAGGCTCAGGGGAGAGGGCCTAGCAGAGAAGCCTTCTGGTTGACAGCCAGGTGAGTGTGAGCAACCAGTGTGCTCAGGTGGCCAAGAAGGTCACCAGCATCCTGGCCAGGACTGGGAAGTCACCCAGCAGGAGCAGGGAAGCTCTGGTCCCAGCCTAATGCCTCTATATTCATCATTGCTCCCTTATCTTGTTCTGCTCCAATCTACAAGGACCTACTTGTTTTTCCCCTGCACCTTGAATTCTCTTTTATCTCAAGTGGTGTCAGCACCAAGCCTGCAGACAGCTGGAGCTGCTCTCCTCCTGCAGCTGGAATAGGCCTCCAGGGGTTCCCTGCTCTCTCCCTATTTTCTGCTGGGTGCTGCACTTGGGTCACAACAGCCTCAGGAAGGCTCCAGGCTTGGGGGAGAGGGGATGGAAAGTGGTCTAGCAGAGAAGGACCCAAGGCTGCTGGTTGACAGCCAGATGAATGTGAGCAACCAGTGTGCTCAGGTGGCCAAGAAGGCCACCAGCATCCTGGCCAGGACTGGGAAGTTATCCAGCAGGAGCAGGGAAGTGCTGGTGCCCCTGAACTCAGCACTGATGAGGCTACACCTCAAAAGCTGGGCTCAGTTTTGGGCTCCCTGCTCCAAGAAGGACCTTGAGGGGTTGGAGAGTGTCCAGAGAAGGGCAACAAAGGTGAAGGGCCTGGAGAACAGAGCTGGTGAGCAGCAGCTGTGGGAATTGGGGTTGTTCAGTCTGGAGGAGGCAGAGGGGAGACCTCATTGCTCTCTACAGCTCCTGAGAGGAGGCTGCAGTGAGGTGGGGTTGGTTTCTTCTCCCTTGTATCAGGTGGTAGGAGAGGAAATGGCCTGAAATTGTGCCAGGTTGGAGATTAGGAACAATTTCTCTGCTGCAGGAGTGGTCAGGGATTGGAACAGGCTGTCCAGGGAGGTGGTGGAGTCCCTGGAGGTGTTCAAGAAATGTTTGGCAATGGCGCTGTGGGACATGATTTACTGGCCATGGTGGTGTTGGGTTGATGGTTTGATTGGATGATCTCAGAGGCCTTTTCCAACCCAAACAATTCCATGGTTCTATAAGAGGCAGGATGTGGGAAGTTGATCACCTGTGAATCATACCTAAAACCACCTGATTCTGTCTCTGTGCACCATCCTGCACTGGGACAAAAGGCAGGGAGCTGAGTCTGCCACCCTGAACCAAAGTGTTTCCTTCAGCCTCTCCTAGGAATGTTCATCTAAATCCCACTCCTTGCCAGAAGGAAGGCAACAGAGACTGTGCAGCATCACTTTAAGAGGGACCCAACTAAAGGGAACAGCTGCTGAATCAGTTCAAGTGGCTGGGAACCAGTTTACCGTGTACTGAGCATTCTTTGATACTGGTTAATTGGGGCATTGCAGGGACCCTGATGTCCAGCAATAAGGACAGTGGGAAGTTGTTCAGACAGCTCATTAGCACCCCATTAATGTCACTCTGTGCAGCACAGCAGTAACTTTTCAAAGCTGGGATGCCCACAGCCGTGGAATGAGGACATGAAGGGCATCTCCCGAGGGCACACCTGGAGGCTGGCACACAGTGGGTGCAGGCTGGGTGCCTCTTGTGCAGGTGAAGTTAAGCAGCCCTGAGGAAAAGGGTTTGGGGGTGCTGGTGGATGAGAAGTGGGACAGGAGCAGGCAGTGTGAGCTTGCAGCCCAGAAGGCCGGTGGCAGCCTGGGCTTCATTCAAAGCAGCGTTGCCTGCAGAGCCAGAGAGGTCATTCTGCCACTTTGCTTTGCTCTGGGGAGACCTCACCTGGAGTACTGTGTGCAGGTCTGGAGCCCTCAGTACAGGAAGGACACAGACCTGATGGAGAGGGTCCAGAGGAGGGCCACAAGAATGTTGAAGGGGTTGGGGCACCTCTGCTCCAAGGACAGGCTGAGGGAGCTGGAGGTGTTCAGCGTGGAGAAGAGGAGGCTCCTGAAAGACCTAGCAGCAACATTCCAGTACCTGAAGGGGCTACAAGGATGGGGAGAGCCTGTTTGCAAAGGCCTGCAGGGACAGGACAAGGGATAATGGCTTTAAGCTGGGGAAGAGCAGATTTAGACTGCATGTTAGGAACCAGTTCTGCCCCATGAGAGTGGTGGAACACTGGAACAGGTTGCTTAGGGAGGTGGTTGTGGACCCATCCCTGAGGACATTCATTGCAAGCCTCAAGAAGGCCCTGGGCAACTTGATGTATAGGATTATAGAATCAGTAAGGTTTGAAAAGACCTCAGAGATCATCAAGTCCAACCTATCACCTAATACCTCATGGCTAACTAAACCATGGCACCAAGCACCACATCCAATCCCCTCTTGAACACCTCCAGGGATGAGGACTCCACCACCTCCATGGGCAGCACATTCCAATGGCCAATTCCTCTTGTTGGGAAGAGACTTCTTCTCACCTCCATCCTAAACCTCCCCTGGCACAGCTTGAGACTGTGTCCTCTTGTTCTGGTGCTGTGTGCCTGGGAGAAGAGACCAACCCCCACCTGGCTACAACCTCCCTGCAGGCAGTTGGAGAGGGCAAGGTCTCCCCTGAGCCTCCTCTTGTCTCCCTGCTGACTACAGGGAGTTCAGACTGGATGACCTTTGGAGGTCCCTTCCAGCCCAGGCCATTCTATGATTCTAAGTGAAATTCAAAGTTGAATTCTGATCTTTTTGTTCATTATATTAATACTGTATTTTGGGGTATTGCTGAGGTTTGTGCAGTCACTTTGCACAGCACAGAAGCAGCTCATTTGTAATGTACAGGAGCAATTACAGTGCACTAAGAGTAAAAGCCATAAATCTTTGGCTAAGTGAGCGGTGATGCCTTGGAAAACTCTTTCTTTGTGGCTCCTGATGTGGGCACCTGCTGTGCCTGGAATGACAATTAACTGGAAGGGACCTCCAGAGATCACCCAGTCCAACCCCCCTGCCAAAGCAGGGTCACCCAGGGTAGATCCCACAGGAGCACATCCAGATGGGGCTTGAAAGACTCCAGAGAAAGAGACTCCACAACCTCTGTGTGAGCGAGTCCAGAGAAGGGCAATGAAGTTGGTGAGGGGTTTGGAACACAGCCCTATGAGGAGAGGCTGAGGGAGCTGGGGTTGCTTAGCCTGGAGAAGAGGAGGCTCAGGGGAGACCTTCTTGCTCTCTACAACTACCTGAAGGGAGGCTGTAGACAGGTGGGGGTTGGTCTCTTCTCCCAGGCAGCCAGTACCAGATCAAGAGGACACAGTCTCAAGCTGTGCCAGGGGAGGTTTAGGCTGGATGTAGGAAGAAGTTCTACACAGAGAGAGTGATTGCCCATTGGAATGGGCTGCCCAGGGAGGTGCTGGAGTCACCATCACTGGAGGTGTTCAGGAGGAGGTTTGATGGGGTGCTTGGTGCCATAGGTTAGTTGTTTAGGTGGTGTTGGATTGGTTGATGGGTTGGACACGATGATCCTGAAGGCCTCTTCTCTTCCTCTTCTCTTTCTCTTCTCTTTCTCTTCTCTTCCTCTTCTCTTCCTCTTCTCTTCCTCTTCTCTTCCTCTTCTCTTCCTCTTCTCTTCCTCTTCTCTTCCTCTTCTCTTCCTCTTCTCTTCCTCTTCTCTTCCTCTTCTCTTCCGGCAGCCTGCTCCAGGGCTCCAGCACCCTCACAGCAAAAGAAGTTTCTCCTCATGCTGAGGTGGAACCTCCTGGGTTCCAGTTTGTATCAGTTGCCTCTCATCCAGTCACAGGACACCACTGACAAGAGCCTGGCCCCTTCTTCTTGACCCCCCACCCTTCAGATGTTTACAAACATCAGTAAGATTCCCTTTCAGCCTTCTCCTCTCCAGACTAGACAGCCCCAGGTCTCCCAGCCTCTCACACACACAGAATTACCAAGGCTGGAAGAGACCTCAAAGATCACCAAGTCCAACCTGTCACCACGGACCTCATGACCAAGTGCCACATCCAATACCCCACCCCCAGTGATGGGGACTCCATCACCTCCCTGGGCAGCACATTCCAATGTCTAACAACTCTCTCAAGTCTGTGCTGACTTCATTTACATCATCATAGAACAGTTTGGGTAGGAAGAAACCTTAAGGATCATTTAGTTCCAACCAGGACACCTCCTGCTAGGCTAGTGCCCTTCTGATGCCTGTGTGCTTGCTTTGCACCCCCAGCCAGCTCAGGCCTCTCAGAAGGTTTTGGTGTTGGGTTCTGGCTTGGTGACCTGAGCCACTGAGGTGGATTTCTGCCTGTATTGTTTGCACAGATGCAGAAACAGAGCGGGAGCATCCAGAAGCCATCCTTCCCCCAGCTCTGTCAGCTTCACTTTGCCTGTGCAGCACCTGAGATGCAGAGGGGTAAAGGGATGTGCCCCAAGCATCTTGGGGCTGGGAGTGGTGGCCAAAGCTGTACCAGGAGGCATGGGAGGGTGTTGCATGAAGAAGTGAGGGAGCAAGGCTCTGAGTGTGTGCTCCTCCTGCTCTCAGGACTTTGGCCTGTAATTGCTGTGGGTCTGCAAACTGCACAGGCTGTTTCCTGTGGCATGGGTGGAGGAAGATCTCAACTAACCAAGTTCTGCTTTTTTTCTCTCCCAGTCACTTTCCCATCATTTTCTCCCTGGTCAGACCCTGCCCACGCTTGGCATAGCATGGCTGGAGGAGTAATTACCATCTCTGCATTCCCCTAATGAGCTCTGGGCCTGCTAATGAGCCTATTGCTCCTTGGCAAAGCAGGTCCACCAGAAAATCTCTGCTCTGAGGGGGTCACAGCTACAAAGATGCTGAGGGGAGTGGAGCATCTCTTCCTCCTCTTCTCTTCCTCCTCTTCTCTTCCTCCTCTTCTCTTCCTCCTCTTCTCTTCCTCCTCTTCTCTTCCTCCTCTTCTCTTCCTCCTCTTCTCTTCCTCCTCTTCTCTTCCTCCTCTTCTCTTCCTCCTCTTCTCTTCCTCCTCTTCTCTTCCTCCTCTTCTCTTCCTCCTCTTCTCTTCCTCCTCTTCTCTTCCTCCTCTTCTCTTCCTCCTCTTCTCTTCCTCCTTCTCTTCCTCCTCTTCTCTTCCTCCTCTTTCTCTTCCTCCTCCTCTTTCTCTTCCTCCTCTTCTCTTCCTCTTCTCTTCCTCTTCCTCCTCTTCTCTTCTTCCTCTTCTCTTCCTTCCTCCTCTTCTCTTCCTCCTCTTCTCTTCCTTCCCTCTTCTCTTCTTCCCTCTTCCTCTTCTCTTCCTCCTCTTCTCTTCTCCTCTTCCTCTCCTCTTCTCTTCCTCCTCTTCTCTTCCTCCTCTTCTCTTCCTCCTCTTCTCTTCCTCCTCTTCTCTTCCTCCTCTTCTCTTCCTCCTCTGTGCTGAGGAAAGGCTGAGAGAGTTGGGGCTGTTTAGTCTGGAGAAGAACAGCCTGAGGGGGATCTGATCAATGCTGATCAAGGGTGGGAGTCAGGAGGGTGGGACCAGGCTTTATTCAGTGGTGACAGGAAAAGGGGCAATGGACACAAACCTAAGCATCTAAAGATGAAGAGGAACTTCTTTAACTGAAGGGTGGCAGAGCCCTGGAGCAGGCTGCCCAGAGAGGTGGTGGAGTCTCCATCTCTGGAGTCATTCTAAACCTGCCTGTCTGTGTTCCTGTGTGACCTTCTCTAGGTGACCCTGCCTTGTCAGGGGGGTTGGACTCAATGATCTCCAGAGGTCCCTTTCAACCCCTCCCCCTCTGTGGTTCTGTGACTGGAGCACACTGCACGCTCAGAGGTGAATCATTCCTTGCCAACCCTCTTTGTAACTCAGCTCCCTCTGAGCATTCATTGCTGTCAGCTGTGGATTTGCTTACAGACCTGATGATTCTTCCTCCTTTCCCCTCCCCCCCCCCCTTTTTCTTCCTTTTATTTTGTTTAATTTATTACATCTATGCACTCAGTCATGCAAAAAATCTACATGATTTCAAGAGCTTCAGCTGACTCCAGTCTGGGATCACGAGGGCTGCTTAGTGCTGCCATCACCATTCAATTAGCCCCAGTGCACAAAGGAGATGTGCTGGAATAATCCAGGCTTTAGCTGGAAAGCCTCTGGCCTGCTCCCTGGGGAGCACTGCTGCTCTGCCAGCTGCTGGCACACACTGCTGCTCCATGCTCATCCTCTGCCTGCATCCTCATTCTGCCCTGTGCTCAGCACTGCTTAGGCCACTCCTTGAGTCCTCTGCCCAGTGCTGGGCCCCTCAGTTTAGGAAAGATGTTAAGATGCTGGAAGGTGTCCAGAGAAGGGCAATGAGGCTGGGGAGGGGTCTGGAGCACAGCCCTGTGAGGAGAGGCTGAGGGAGCTGGGGTTGCTTAGCCTGGAGAAGAGGAGGCTCAGGGGAGACCACCTTCTGCTGACTTCCCTGCTCCTGCTGGCCACACTATTGCTGATGCAGGCCAGGATGCCATTGGCCTCCTTGGCCACCTGGGCACACTGCTGGCTCATGTTCATCCTGCTATCAACCACTCCCCCCAGGTCCCTCTCTGCCTGGCTGCTCTCAGCCACTCTGTCCCCAGCCTGTAGCACTGCCTGGGGTTGTTGTGACCAAAGTGCAGCCCCTGGCACTTGGACTTGTTGAATGCCATCCTGTTGGACTCTGTCCATCTATCCAGCCTGTCAAGGTGCCTCTGCAGAGCTCTCCTACCCTCTAACAAATCAGCTCCTGCCCCAGTTTGGTGTCATCTGCAAATTTACTGATGATGGACTCAGTACCCTGCTCCAGATCATCAATGAAGATATTGAACAGTCCCTTCATTGGACAGTTTTAAGACTCAGCTTGCCAGGGTGCTGGGCCAGCTCATTTCAACTCTGCTGTTACCTAGGAAGGTTGGACCAGGTGATTTTTAGGGTCCCTCCCAACCTGGCATGCTGGGATTCTTCATCCTCTCAGGGGACAGTGGCAATGGTGGGGCTGGAGAAACCCAGGCTTTGACTGTTGCCTCCTCAGCTCTTGAGACCATAGTATCATAGTATCATTCAGGGTTGGAAGGGACCACAAGGATCATCTAGTTCCAACCCCCCTGCCATGGGCAGGGACACCCCACACTACATCAGCCTGGCCACAGCCTCAGCCAGCCTGGCTGCAAACACCTCCAGGGCTGGGGCCCCAACCACCTCCCTGCACAACCCAGTCCAGGGCTTCACCACTCTCGTGGGGAAGAACTTCCTCCTCCCCTCCAGCCTCAATCTCCCCACCTCCAGCTTCATTCCATTCCCCCTAGTCCTAGCACTGCCTGAGATCCTGAGCAGTCCCTCCCCAGCCTTCCTGGAGCCCTCTTCAGATCCTGGAAGGCCACAATGAGGTCACCTCAGAGCCTTCTTTTCTCCAGACTGAACAGCCCCAACTCCTTCAGTCTGTCCTCACAGGAGAGGTGCTCCAGCCCTCTGCTCATCCTTGTGGCCCTTCTTTGGACACCTTCCAGCCCCTCCAGATCCCTCTTGCCATAGGGGCTCCAGAACTGGACACAGTACTCTAGGTGGGGTCTCCCCAGGGCTGAGCAGAGGGGGAGAATCACCTCCCTTGCCCTGCTGGCCACACTTCTCCTGATGCAGCCCAGGATCTGATTGGCTTTGCAGGCTGCAAGTGCACACTGAGAGCTCCTGGTGAGCTTCTTGTCCACCAGCACCCCCAAGTCTCTCTCCTCGGGGCTGCTTTCCAGCCTGTCCCTGCCCAGCCTAGATTTGTGCCTGGGATTGCCTGCACCCAGCTGCAGGACCCTGCCCTTGGTCTTGTTGACCCTCCTGAGGTTGGCTTGTGCCCAGCTCTCCAGCCTGTCCAGCTCCCTCTGGATGGATCCCTTCCCTCCAGCATGTCTGCTGCACCACACAGCTTGGTGTCATCAGCAAACTTGCTCTGGAGCAAATGTGCTCTGGAGGATGCTTGGGAGGTACCAGAGCCCTGTCACAGCCCGGTAGCTGCATGATGATGATGATGATGATGCTCGTGCTGCCTGTGCAGGGTTTGCAGGCGGGCTGCTGGGGATGGGGGTGAGATGCAAACACATGGCTGGAGCCAGCTTGGGGAGGTGGAGTGAGATTTTCCTTGCAGTTTATAGACTCCTAGACCCTGCCTTGCCAACACCTTCCCTCCTCCTTCCCCAAAAGCCTCACTCCTGCTGTTAAAAACGTGGTCTGCAGGCGAGGCAGGTGCCCAGTGTCAAGCACATGTGCTGCTCCTGGGACTGGAGGCCTCTCTCAGCTGTCCCTGGCACCGTGGCAGCTTTGCCCTTCCCGAGCATAACGCTCTGCCTCTTCAGGGTGGCAGGGGCTGGAAGGAGACCTGTTGCTTTGAAAGGAGAGGAAGAGAGCAAAATGAAAGTAGTTCTTCCTTTCTTTCCACCTCTGCCTTTGGGGGAAGCTGATGAAAAGCCAGAGGAAGGTCTCTGCTCTGCCAGGAGATCAGACTCCACTCCGGCTTTGCCCAGGAGCCCTGCGGATGAAATATTAAGGAGGGGAGCTGGAGCAGCGTGGCTGCAGCAGGCATAATCAGATGAGCAGTTAAAGGTCTGGAATCCTTTGGGGACACATGTGATTGATCAGCCCTTGCACAAATAAATAACTCAGTCCTTTAGATCTGTGGAGCAAGTTTAAATTTTTAATAGGCCTGGATGTATGGGGAAGGAGAAGTCGTCACCCTGCACTCCCTGCCTCTGATTCTCTGGGTGGATTTATCAGGCTCTGCTTGGGGGTGTGGTTGAGGTTTTTTGGAGGCCTTCAGATCCTCACTGAGGGCTTAAAAATTCCCAGCCTGTCAGGCTTGGCTGATGCAGCTGAAGGCTCTGTGGCCATCCAAGGAGTCTTGGACAGACTGAGAGCCAGGCAGAGAGGAACCAAGTGAGGTTCAACAAGGGAGACTTGGACAGACTGAGAGTGAGGCAGAGAGGAACCAAGTGAGGTTCAACAAGGGAGACTTGGACAGACTGAGAGCCAGGCAGAGAGGAACCAAGTGAGGTTCAACAAGGGAGACTTGGACAGACTGAGAGTGAGGCAGAGAGGAACCAAGTGAGGTTCAACAAGGGAGACTTGGACAGACTGAGAGCCAGGCAGAGAGGAACCAAGTGAGGTTCAACAAGGGAGACTTGGACAGACTGAGAGTGAGGCAGAGAGGAACCAAGTGAGGTTCAACAAGGGAGACTTGGACAGACTGAGAGCCAGGCAGAGAGGAACCAAGTGAGGTTCAACAAGGGAGACTTGGACAGACTGAGAGCCAGGCAGAGAGGAACCAAGTGAGGTTCAACAAGGGAGACTTGGACAGGCAGAGAGGAACCAAGAGAGGTTCAACAAAGGAGACTTGGACAGACTGAGAGCCAGGCAGAGAGGAACCAAGCGAGGTTCAACAAGGGAGACTTGGACAGACTGAGAGGAACCCAGAGAGGTTCAACAAGGGAGGCTTGGACACATTGAGAGATGGACAGAGAGGAACCAAGTGAGGTTCAACAAGGGGGACTTGGACAGACTGAGAGCCAGGCAGAGAGGAACCAAGTGAGGTTCAAGAAGGGAGACTTGGACAGACTGAAGCCAGGCAGAGAGGAACCAAGTGAGGTTCAACAAGGGAGACTTGGACAGGCAGAGAAGAACCAAGAGAGGTTCAACAAGGGAGACTTGGACACATTGAGAGATGGACAGAGAGGAACCAAGTGAGGTTCAACAAGGGAGACTTGGACAGACTGAGAGCCAGGCAGAGAGGAACCAAGTGAGGTTCAAGAAGGGAGACTTGGACAGACTGAGAGCTGGGCAGAGAGGAACCAAGTGAGGTTCAACAAGGCAGACTTGGACAGACTGAGAGCTGGGCAGAGAGGAACCAAGTGAGGTTCAACAAGGGAGACTTGGACAGACTGAGAGCTGGGCAGAGAGGAACCAAGTGAGGTTCAACAAGGGAGACTTGGACAGACTGAGAGCCAGGCAGAGAGGAACCAAGTGAGGTTCAACAAGGGAGACTTGGACAGACTGAGAGCCAGGCAGAGAGGAACCAAGTGAGGTTCAACAAGGGAGACTTGGACAGACTGAGAGCCAGGCAGAGAGGAACCAAGTGAGGTTCAACAAGGGAGACTTGGACAGACTGAGAGCTGGGCAGAGAGGAACCAAGTGTTCAACAAGGGAGACTTGGACAGACTCAGTGAGGTTCAAGAAGGAGACTTGGACAGACTGAGACTGGGCAGAGAGGAACCAAGTGAGGCAAGGAGACTTGGACAGACTGAACCAAGTGAGGTTCAACAAGGGAGACTTGGACAGGCAGAGAGAACCAAGAGAGGTTCAACAAAGGAGACTTGGACAGACTGAGAGCCAGGCAGAGAGGAACCAAGTGACAAGGGAGACTTGGACAGACTGAGAGCCAGGCAGAGAGGAACCAAGTGAGGTTCAACAAGGGAGACTTGGACAGACTGAGAGCTGGGCAGAGAGGAACCAAGTGAGGTTCAACAAGGGAGACTTGGACAGACTGAGAGCCAGGCAGAGAGGAACCAAGTGAGGTTCAACAAGGGAGACTTGGACAGGCAGAGAGGAACCAAGAGAGGTTCAACAAAGGAGACTTGGACAGACTGAGAGCCAGGCAGAGAGGAACCAAGTGAGGTTCAACAAGGGAGACTTGGACAGGCAGAGAAGAACCAAGAGAGGTTCAACAAGGGAGACTTGGACACATTGAGAGATGGACAGAGAGGAACCAAGTGAGGTTCAACAAGGGAGACTTGGACAGACTGAGAGCCAGGCAGAGAGGAACCAAGTGAGGTTCAAGAAGGGAGACTTGGACAGACTGAAGCCAGGCAGAGAGGAACCAAGTGAGGTTCAAGAAGGGAGACTTGGACAGACTGAAGCCAGGCAGAGAGGAACCAAGTGAGGTTCAACAAGGGAGACTTGGACAGACTGAGAGCTGGGCAGAGAGGAACCAAGTGAGGTTCAACAAGGGAGACTTGGACAGACTGAAGCCAGGCAGAGAGGAACCAAGAGAGGTTCAACAAGGAGACTTGGACAGACTGAAGCTGGGCAGAGAGGAACCAGAGAGGTTCAACAAGGGAGACTTGGACAGACTGAGAGCTGGGCAGAGAGGAACCAAGTGAGGTTCAACAAGGGAGACTTGGACAGACTGAGAGCCAGGCAGAGAGGAACCAAGTGAGGTTCAACAAGGGAGACTTGGACAGACTGAGAGCTGGGCAGAGAGGAACCAAGTGAGGTTCAACAAGGGAGACTTGGACAGACTGAGAGCTGGGCAGAGAGGAACCAAGTGAGGTTCAAGAAGGGAGACTTGGACAGACTGAAGCCAGGCAGAGAGGAACCAAGTGAGGTTCAAGAAGGGAGACTTGGACAGACTGAAGCCAGGCAGAGAGGAACCAAGTGAGGTTCAACAAGGGAGACTTGGACAGACTGAAGCCAGGCAGAGAGGAACCAAGAGAGGTTCAACAAGGCAGACTTGGACAGACTGAGAGCTGGGCAGAGAGGAACCAAGTGAGGTTCAACAAGGCAGACTTGGACAGACTGAGAGCTGGGCAGAGAGGAACCAAGTGAGGTTCAACAAGGGAGACTTGGACAGACTGAGAGCCAGGCAGAGAGGAACCAAGTGAGGTTCAACAAGGCAGACTTGGACAGACTGAGAGCTGGGCAGAGAGGAACCAAGTGAGGTTCAAGAAGGGAGACTTGGACAGACTGAAGCCAGGCAGAGAGGAACCAAGTGAGGTTCAAGAAGGGAGACTTGGACAGACTGAAGCCAGGCAGAGAGGAACCAAGTGAGGTTCAACAAGGGAGACTTGGACAGACTGAGAGCTGGGCAGAGAGGAACCAAGAGAGGTTCAACAAGGGAGACTTGGACAGACTGAGAGCTGGGCAGAGAGGAACCAAGTGAGGTTCAAGAAGGGAGACTTGGACAGACTGAGAGCTGGGCAGAGAGGAACCAAGTGAGGTTCAAGAAGGGAGACTTGGACAGACTGAAGCCAGGCAGAGAGGAACCAAGTGAGGCTCAACAAGGGAGACTTAGCCAGACAGAGAGGAACCAAGAGAGGTTCAACAAGGGAGACTTGGACAGACTGAGAGCCAGGCAGAGAGGAACCAAGTGAGGTTCAACAAGGGAGACTTGGACAGGCAGAGAAGAACCAAGAGAGGTTCAACAAGGGAGACTTGGACACATTGAGAGATGGACAGAGAGGAACCAAGTGAGGTTCAACAAGGGAGACTTGGACAGACTGAGAGCCAGGCAGAGAGGAACCAAGTGAGGTTCAAGAAGGGAGACTTGGACAGACTGAAGCCAGGCAGAGAGGAACCAAGTGAGGTTCAACAAGGCAGACTTGGACAGACTGAGAGCTGGGCAGAGAGGAACCAAGTGAGGTTCAACAAGGGAGACTTGGACAGACTGAGAGCCAGGCAGAGAGGAACCAAGTGAGGTTCAACAAGGCAGACTTGGACAGACTGAGAGCTGGGCAGAGAGGAACCAAGTGAGGTTCAAGAAGGGAGACTTGGACAGACTGAAGCCAGGCAGAGAGGAACCAAGTGAGGTTCAAGAAGGGAGACTTGGACAGACTGAGAGCTGGGCAGAGAGGAACCAAGTGAGGTTCAACAAGGGAGACTTGGACAGACTGAGAGCTGGGCAGAGAGGAACCAAGAGAGGTTCAACAAGGGAGACTTGGACAGACTGAGAGCTGGGCAGAGAGGAACCAAGTGAGGTTCAAGAAGGGAGACTTGGACAGACTGAGAGCTGGGCAGAGAGGAACCAAGTGAGGTTCAAGAAGGGAGACTTGGACAGACTGAAGCCAGGCAGAGAGGAACCAAGTGAGGCTCAACAAGGGAGACTTAGCCAGACAGAGAGGAACCAAGAGAGGTTCAACAAGGGAGACTTGGACAGACTGAGAGCCAGGCAGAGAGGAACCAAGTGAGGCTCAACAAGGGAGACTTAGCCAGACAGAGAGGAACCAAGTGAGGCTCAACATGGGAGGCTTGGGCAGGCAGAGAGGAACCAAGAGAGGTTCAACAAGGGGGACTTGGACACACTGAGAGATAGACAGAGAGGAACCAAGTGAGGTTCAACAAGGGAGACTTGGACAGACTGAGAGTGAGGCAGAGAGGAACCAAGTGAGGTTCAACAAGGGAGACTTGGACAGACTGAGAGTGAGGCAGAGAGGAACCAAGTGAGGCTCAACAAGGCAGACTTGGACAGACTGAGAGCTGGGCAGTGAGGAACCAAGTGAGATTCAACAGGGACAAATGCAGAGTCCTGCATCTGGGGAAGAAGAATAAACTGAAGCAGTTTATTCCCAGCAGGCTGGGAGGTGATCTGCTGGAGAGCAGCCCTCTGGAGATGGAGCTGGGAGCGCTGGTGGACAACAAGTTCTCCATGGGACAGCAGTGTGCCCTCGTGGCCAAGAAGGCCAATGGGGTCCTGGGGTGCATTCAGAGGAGTGTGGCCAGCAGATGCAGGGAGGTTCTCCTCCCCCTCTACTCTACCCCTGGTGAGACCTCATCTTGAGTGCTGTGTTCAGTTCTGGGCTCCCCAATTCAGGAGGGACAGGGATCTGCTGGGGAGAGTCCAAGGGAGGGCTACAAGGATGTTGAAGGGACTGCAGCACTGCCTGGGGAGGAGAGGCTGAGGGACCTGGGGCCGTTCAGTCTGGAGAAGAGAAGACTTAGAATGGATTTCATAAATGTCTATCAATATCTGAGGGCTGGGAGTCAGGAAGGAGGGGACAGGGACAGGCTCTGCTCACTTGCTCCCTGGGATAGGCCAAGGAGCAATGGATGTAAGCTGCAGCACAGGAGGTTCCACCTCAACACAAGGAAGAGCTTCTTTACTGTAAAGGTCCCAGAGCCCTGCAGCAGGCTGCCCAGAGAGGTTGTGGAGTCTCCTCTGGAGATTTTCAAGGCCCATCTGGATGCATTTCTGTGTGACCTGAACTAGATTGTGTGGTCCTGCTCTGGCAGAGGGGTTGGACTCAATGATCTGCTTGGGTCCCTTCCAACCCCTGGCCTCCTGTGATCTGGCTGAGGTGTGACAGGGAGCTGGGTGCTGGTCTCACTGGGGATGCTCTGACTCTGAATGGGGAGAGGAGTGAGCTTGAAATGTGGTGCTTCTGGGTTTCCCAGCCTGTGGTGGCTCCAGGTTTGCAGAGGAAGGAGGGAGAAGACCTGGAATGTGGTGGAGAGTATGAAATCCTCCTAACCAACTCCTCCAGAGAAGGGCAACAAAGCTGGTGAAGGGCCTGGAGAAAAGGTTTTGTGAGGAGCAGCTGAGGGAACTGGGGAGGGGTTTAGTCTGGAGAAGAGGAGGCTGAGGGCAGACCTCACTGGATGGAGGAGGTTGGAGTGAGGTGAGGGGTTGGACTCTTTTCCTTAATATCAGAACAAGAGGAAATGGCATCAAGTTGTGCCAGAGAAAGTTTAGATTGGACATGAGGAACCAGTTCTTTACTTTTCAGACACTGGAACAAGCTCCCCAGGTGGTAGAGTCCTCATCCCTGGAGGTGTTAATAAGGTCCCCACTGTGCCTCCTCCTCTCCAGGCTCTCCTCTTCTCCCAGGCAACCTGTGACAGAACAAGGGGACAGCCTCAAACTGTGCCAGGGGAGGTTCAGGCTGGATGTCAGGAAGAAATTCTTCCCAGAAAGAGAGATTGGCCATTGGAATGTGCTGCCCAGGGAGGTGGTGGAGTCACCATCACTGGAGGTGTTTAGGAAGAGCCTGGATGAGGCACTTGGTGCCATGGTTTAGTTGCTCAGATGGTGTTGGGTGATAGGTTGGACTCAATGAGCTCTGGGGTCTTTTCCAACCTGGTTAATTCTGTGTTCTGTAAAAGCCCCATGGGTCTGTCCTAACAGCACTTGGAGCTTCAGGCAAGCAGGTGGATTTGCTAATCCCAAAGGTCTCTTCCAACCTCAGCAGCTCTGTGCTAGTTCTGTGATGCTCTGCCCCACATGGTCACAACTCTGGAGTCAAAGCCCCTCAGCAATGACATTGCCATCCCATCCCTACACACACACAGGGTCTGTCCCACAGCCTGGGCTTTCCTAGCCAAGGTTCCAGCAGCCCTTCCAGGGGTGGTGGAAGAGGTTTGCCAGGTCTGTTTCCACGGGGCCATGAGCACTGCCCTGCCAGGGCTCTCCTCTCTGCAGCTCAAAGCCCGGCTGGCCTCTCTCACTGGGAGCTGTGTGGTCACCCATGGAAGAGCTGCTGGTGAAGAGCATCTCCTGGCTTGGTGACACAAACTCTGTGCCTCTTGGGAAGGCAAATCTGAGCTGAGGTTTTGGGGGTTTATTTTTGCCATGGCTGTGGGAGAGGCTGCAAGATCTCCAGAGCCATGGCAACGTGGATGCTGGCATTTCCTCACACCCGTCTGCATGTGTCCTCTGCACAGCACCCATGCTCCTGGGAGCTGCCAGCTCCTGGTGGCTGCAATTAGCTTGTGCTTAAGCCCTGAGAGCTCATCCTGATTTCTTTCTCTGCATGTGGGGTGTGTACAGCAGCCATCAATGCTCTTAAAACTTGAGCTGGCAACCAGGTCCCGTGACGGTGGCAGCCCCTGGAGCAGGAGATCATAGAATCAGTAAGGTTGGAAAAGGCCTCAAAGAATACATAGAATAAACCAGGTTGGAAGAGACCTTCAAGATCATTGTGTCCAACCCATCAACCAATCCAACACCACCTAAACAACTAACCCATGGCACCAAGCACCCCAGCAAGTCCCCTCCTGAACACCTCCAATGATGGCAACTCCACCACCTCCCCAGGCAGCCCATTCCAATCATCAAGTCCAACCTGTCACCCAAGACTACTAAACCATGGCTCCAAGTGCCACATCCAGTCACCTCCAGGGATGGGGACTCCACCACCTCCCTGGGCAACCTGTGCCTGGTGTCTTGCTGATGCTCTTAGCTGGCTGAGGTTTGCAGGAGAGGCTCACAGGGGCTGCAGGAGCTCAGTGCAGGTGAGGATAAGGCAGGAAGAAGTGAGACCCCAGGCTGGCTGAAGCTGAGGCTAGGAGGATGCACCTTGCTGGGCTCATTGTTCATGGCAGTAATTTGGTCTCCTCTTCCCACTCCTGCCACCAGTGACACATTTCCAGGAGGAAACCATTGGGGTTTTATTCCACCATAGGAAGGAGCCTGATAGATCTAGGAGGAGGTACTGGCAGCCCTCTGAAGTATAGTTTGGCCACCACTTAGCCCTGATTGACCAGCAGCCCTGATTTCCTCCCCTGCATGAGAGCTCACTTTGTCCTGCTGCCCTCTCATAGTACAGTATCATAGTATCATAGAATCAGTCAGGGTTGGAAGGGACCACAAGGATCAGCCAGTTCCAACCCCTCTGCCATGGGCAGGGACACCCCACACTAGATCAGCCTGGCCACAGCCTCAGCCAGCCTGGGCTTAAACACCTCCAGGGACGGAGCCCCAGCCACCTCCCTGCACAACCCAGTCCAGGGCTTCACCACTCTCATGGGGAAGAACTTCCTCCTCCCCTCCAGCCTCAATCTCCCCACCTCCAGCTTCATTCCATTCCCCCTAGTCCTAGCACTGCCTGAGATCCTGAGCAGTCCCTCCCCAGCCTTCCTGGAGCCCTCTTCAGATCCTGGAAGGCCACAATGAGGTCACCTGGGAGCCTTCTCTTCTCCAGACTGAACAGCCCCAACTCCTTCAGTCTGTCCTCATAGGAGAGGTGCTCCAGCCCTCTGATCATCCTCTGATCATCGATGTGCAGAGGGGGGGAGAGCTCACCTTATCAGAAGGTCCATCCTGCTACCAGGGCATGAGTGCTGTGGGGCTGAAATGTGGCTCTCAGCGACAGCAAACAGAGCTCAGCGTTGTTTGCAGCGGCCCTGGGAGCAGGGGATGGCACACACAGGGTGGTGACAAGCAGAGGGAGCCCCAGGCTAGAAAGCAAAGGGAGTGAGCATCCAGATGTGCAGGAGCAGAGGGGCTGTGCATGGGGCTGGGGGAGCTGAAGCTGCCGTGTCTGGGTGGTTCCACGCCTGCAGAGTGCAATCTTCCTCTCTCTTTAAACACTGCTGCTTGGCTTTTGAGGAAAACTGATGAAAAGCAAACATCTCCTGGCCCTGCAGTAATTGAGAGCTGTCACTGGAGCTGCAGGATGCTCTTCATAGCCAGGAGAGTGAGTGAAAAAGCACAGGGATGAGGGTCAACCAGCAAGGATAAATTCAGCAGCAGGCAGGTTTGCTTTGGGCATCCTGGCAGGCACTCAGCCTTTGGTGCTCTGAGGTGGGAGGATGCTGACACCCACTTCTCATCTACTTTTTTTGGCTCCTGATGGCACCTTCCTCTTATCATTTGGCAGCCCTGCCAGCAGTGCTGGTGAGGATGGCTGTGTGTGCTTTGGGTGTGCTAGGTCATGGAGTCATGGAATGGTTTGGGATGGAAAGGACCTCAAAGATCATTCAGTTCCAACCCTCCTTCCATGGGCAGGGACACCTCCCACCAGCCCAGGGTACTCAAGGCCTCATCCAGCCTGGTCTTGAGCACCTCCAGGGAGGGAACATCCACAGCCTCCCTGGGCAGCCTGTGCCAGAATCTCCCCACCCTCACTGGAAAGAATTTCTTCCTCATCTCCACTCTCAATCTCCTCTCTCCCAGCTCAAAGCCATTGTTCCTCATCCTGGCACTCCCAGCCCGTGTCAAAAGTCCCTCCTCAGCTCTCCTGTAGCTCCTTCAGGTACTGAAAGGTTGATTTAAGTTCTCCCTGGAGCTTTCTTTTGTCCAGCCCCAGCTCTCTCAGCCTGTCCTCACAGGGGAGGTTCTCCAACCCTCTCATCATCTTTGTGGGCTCCTCTGGACCCACTCCAGCAGTCCCATGTCCTTCTGTTGGGGCCCCCTGAGCTGGATGCTGTGCTCCAGGTGGGGTTGATGTTACTTATTTATTTTGATTACCATTTTCTTTTCCTCCCCCTTCCTCTTGTGAACCCCTGGTCCTGCTCTCTGTGCCAAACAAGCTGTGAGCTCTCCCTCCCCTCTACCCCATCAGGAGCCAGGCAGCCAGCCCTGGGGTGAGCTTGGTCCTGTGTGTGCCTTGCAAATCTTCCCACTGGGTTTTAAGCACTCTCCTCAGCAGAGCCCAGATCCAGCAGCCAGATTCCTTGCTCAGGTTGAAATGAGGGTTTGCATCCCTCCTGTGCTCTGTTTGTTGTCTCAGTTTCTCTGATGGCCAGCAAAGATGACTTTTTTTTTATCCCAGGCATCCTGTTTCTGGCAGATAATATTCCTCCCTCAGCAGCCCTGCTTGGGCTCACAGAGGCGAGGTGATGAGGAGGGGGTGGAGGAGGGGGTGAGAGATTGCTGAGCTGCTGTGTAGTGAAGGTGTGGGGGCCCCAAAATGCTCTTCCTAAGAGCAAAAGGAGCTTCACAGGGATAGAATCATAGAATCAAGAAGGCTGGAAAAGACCTCAGAGATCATCAGATCCACCCTGTCACCCAACACCTCCTGACAACTGAACCACGGCCTCAAGTGCCACATCCAAGCCCCTCTTGAACTCCTCCAGGGACAGGGATTCCACCACCTCCCTGGGCAGCACATTCCAATGGCCAACAACTCTCTCTGGGAATAACTTTCTCCTCACCTCCAGCCTAAACCTCCCCTGGCACAGCTTGAGACTGTGTCCTCTTCTTCTGGTGCTGCTTACCTGGGAGAAGAGACCAACCCCCACCTGGCTACAACCTCCCTGCAAGGAGTTGGAGAGAGCAAGAAGGTCTCCCCTGAGCCTCCTCTTCTCCAGGCTAAGCAACCCCAGCTCCTTCAGCCTCTCCTCACAGGGCTGTGCTCCAGACCCCTCCCCAGCCTCCTTGCCCTTCTCTGGACACCTTCCAGCATCTCAACATCTTTCCTAAACTGAGGAGCCCAGAACTGGACACAGGACTCAAGGTGTGGCCTCAGCAGTGCTGAGCACAGGGCACAAGGACTTCCCTGCTCCTGCTGGCCACACATTTCCTAATGCAGGCCAGGATGCCCTTGGCCTTCTTGGCCCCCTGGGCACACTGCAGGCTCATGTTCAGCTGCTATCCACCACTCCCCCCAGGTTGCCTTCTGCCTGGCTGCTCTCAGCCACTCTGCCCCCAGCCTGTAGCTCTGCCTGGGGTTGTTGTGGCCAAAGTGCAGCCCCTGGCACTTGGACTTGTTCAATGCCATCCTGTTGGCCTCTGTCCATCTCTCCAGCCTGGCAAGGTCCCTCTGGAGAGCCATTCTACCTTCTAACAGATTAACTCCTGCCCCTAGCTTGGGGTGTGGAGGTGAGGAGGTGGAGCAGAGATCTTGTAGATGATGCTGGGGAAGCACTGTGGGGAGGAAGGCTACATGCAGTAGGCTGAGGTGCTAACAGCAGCCCAGCCCCATGCAGGAGGTGAGTGGTGCCCAAGCATCCGTGCAGTTTTTAGTCTGGAGAAGGGAAGACTGAGAGGGCAGCTAATAATTGTTTATGAATAGCTGAGAGCTGGGGGTTGAGAGGGAGGGGACAAGGACAGGCTCTGCTCAGCTGCACCCTGCCACAGGACAAGGAGAAAGGGATGGAAACCACAGTACAGGAGGTTCCACCTCAACATGAGGAGAAACTTCTTCACTGAGAGGGTCACAGTGCATCCTGTCCTGCAGGTCCTGGAGCATCTCTGTGAGGAGGAAAGGCTGAGAGCCCTGGGGCTGTTGAGCCTGGGGAAGAGCAGCCCCAGAGGGGATCTGAGCAATGCTCAGCAAGAGCTGAAGGTCATGAGGATAGAACTGGGCTCTTCTCAGTGGTGTTCAGTGCTAGGATGAGAGGCAATGGGGGCAAAGCATAACCTAGGAGGCGTCACTTGAACTTAGGGAGAAACTTGTTTGGTGTGAGGCTGCTGGAGCCCTGGAGCAGGCTGCCCAGAGGGGTTGTGGTGTCTCCTTCTCTGGAGCCTTTCCAGCCCCATCTGGATGTGTTCCTGTGTGACCTGTGCTGGATTCTGTTGTCTTGGACTGGATGATCTCTGGAGGTCCCTTCCAACCCCTCACATCCTGTGCTCCCCAGCATGCTCCTCTCCAAGCTATTCTGGGTGGCACTGTGCTTTGGGGCAAGGTTCTGTTCTGCTGCAGTCCCTGGAAGCTGCTACCCAGCTCATCTCACTCCTGTATGACCAAAATCACGATGCAAGAGGCATCTGATGCTCTCTCCATTCCTTTTTCAATCCTTCCTCTTGTGACTGGATATGAAAGCCTCTTTCATCTCCTGGCTCCTTTTGCATCCTCCCTCCCATTCTCTTTCTTTTATTCCCCCCTTTTCTTCCTTTCCCCCCCTTTTTGTTTCCATGAAAAGCATAATTTGGGGAAATGAAGTGAAAGGAAGGGGGAGAGAGAAAAAAAAGAAAGCCCAGATGCAAGTTCCTTGCTCATGAAAAGGGAAACCCTGGAATACACCAAATTAAACAACCACCCAGCGTGAGGGGGAGGGAAAAAAAGGGATTGGAGTGGGGGGAAAAAAGGGGGAGGGGGGTAGGTGTGTGTGGATAAAAAACCCCAGATGAAATACAAAGCACTGCTTGCTGCTGGGAGGTGCCCAACAGCTTTGGGAATGGAGGCATAGCGTGGTGGTAAAATAATTGTGCCCCCCCAGCTGAAGCCCACCCCTCGCTTTCTGCCTCGCTAACCCAAGCCTGCCATCCTCTGTTAGCTCCTGCAATATTTTCCCTGCCAGCCTGGGCTCTGTTGCACTGCTGATGGGGAGGACTAGATTAATTAGGAGAGCTCTCTCTCTCTCTTACCCAGGCAGCCCTGCTCGGCAGGGGGAAGGCTGGGAACTATTTAAAGGGATGAAGATGTAGTGCAGCAGCTGCCATCTCGCTGGCTGCTAATGTGCTCACTCACCTAGCTGCAAATCCATCTCCTTTTGCCCTCTGCCAGTAATTCCCAGCAAATAAAAACAAAGTGAGCTCCAAGGCCGGGGCAGGGCCTGCAGGATGTTGGCTGAGAGCAGATGAGGGAGTGGGAGTGAGATTGGGGATTGGAGATGGAAGAGGGGAGGCCGAGACTGGAGATAGGGAGAAATGCTTTAGGGGGGGAGAGGGGAGACACTGGAAGAGGTCGCCCAGGGGGGTTGTGGATGTCCCCTCCCTGGAGGCGTTCAAGGCTAGGTTGGAGGAGATCTTGAGCACTCTGAGCTGGTGGGAGGTGTCCCTGCCCATGGCAGGGGGGGTTTGGAACTGGATGGGCTTTAAGGTCCCTTCCAACCCCCAAAATTCCAGGGTCCTGTGATTCAGGGGGGAAGGCAGGAACGTCGCTCCCTTGTTTCTCGGCTCATTAAGGCCCAGCCTTGCCTTCAAGTGACACAGGTAATGAATCCTCTGTAGGGTGCCTGCTGGCTTTAATAAGCTGGAATGAACTGAGGAAGAGAATTAACCTGGCAGGATTAGCTCGCTCTGCAGCGGGATGCTGGGGATGGCTCCTCTCGGGCCGTGCTGGGAATCTTAACACCTCTTGGTGTTAACATCTGCTGGCGTGGCTGCTCTGCACAAAGCCCCCAGCAGCTCAGAAGCAGCCTCCTGAGGCAGGGGAGAGAGCAGGCAGTGGGGCAGCCCCCTTTGCTTGCACACTATGGGATTCACCCCCTGCCTGTTTTGCCCTGGAGTATAGGGAGAGGAGCGATGCCAGCGAGCTGGGTTTAGCAGTCACCACATGTGCAGCATCCATGAGGGTGGTGAGAGCTTGGCACAGGTTGCTCAGGGAGGTGGTGGAAGCCTCATGCATGGAGGTTTTGAAGGCCAGGCTGGATGTGGCTGTGAGCAACCTGCTGTAGTGTGAGGTGTCCCTGCCCATGGCAGGGGGCTTGGAACTGGCTGAGCCTTGAGGTCCCTTCCAATCCTAACAATTCTATGATCCCAGCTGTGCTGGCTGCCTGATGCCTCCAGCATCCCTCCCCAAGTGAGGGCAAGGGGCAGGGAGGGTTGAAGAAGGTGTGTGTGTGTGTGTGGATTTGGGAGGCAGTTGAGGGCTGGTTTTGGTCAGGGCTCCTTGAAGCTTAATTTATCCCAGCGCTCTGGTGTGCAGCGTGAGAGAGCCTCACGCCTGGGAACCCTGCAATTAGGGTGCATTTGGTTGGGTCTTTTAGCTTTTTCATTTGCAGGAAATGGCTTTGTAATGCAGCCCCCCTGCAGGGCACGCTCCGTGGGGCAGGGAACGTGCTTCACCTCCTTAAAAGCTTGGTTGGATGCTCTGCTGCCGAGGGGGAGGCGGTTCGGGGGGGCTGCGGCAGCACCACAGCTCCCAGCACCACATCAGTATCACAGTATCACAGTCTCACAGTATAACTTAGGTTGGAAAGGACCTCGAGGATCATTGAGTCCAACCTATCAACACAGACCCCATGGCTAGACCATGGCACCAAGTGCCACGTCCAATCTCCTCTTGAACACCTCCAGGGACGGTGACTCCACCACCTCCCTGGGCAGCACATTCCGATGATGAACGACTCGCTCAGTGAAGAACTTCCTCCTCACCTCAAGTCTAAACCTCCCCTGGCACAGCTTGAGACTGTGTCCTCTTGTTCTGGTGCTGGTTGCCTGGGAGAAGAGACCAACCCCTTCCCGGCTACAACCACCTTTCAGGTAGCTGTAGAGGGCAATGAGGTCTCCCCTGAGCCTCCTCTTCTCCAGGCTAAACAACCCCAGCTCCCTCAGCCTCTCCTCACAGGGCTGTGCTCAAGGCCTCTCCCCAGCCTTGTTGCCCTTCTCTGCACACCTTCAAGTGTTTCGATGTCCTTCTTAAACTGAGAGGCCCAGAGCTGGACACAGGACTCAAGGTGTGGCCTAACCAAAGCAGAGTACAGGGGCAGAATGACTTCCCTGCTCCTGCTGGCCACACTGTTCCTAATGCAGGCCAGGATGCCCTTGGCCCTCTTGGCCACCTGGGCACACTGCTGGCTCATATTCAGATGACTGTCGATCAGCACCCTCAGGTCCCTCTCTGGGAGCTCTCAGCCACTCTGACCCCAGCCTGTAGCTCTGCATGGGATTGCCATAGCCAAAGTGCAGCCCCTGGCACTTGGACTTGTTCAATGCCATCCTGTTGGACTCTGCCCATCTGTCCAGTCGGTCGAGGTCCCTCTGCAGAGCCCTTCTGCCCTCTAACTGACCAACATCTGCTCCTAACTTTGTGTCATCTGCAAACTTGCTGATGACTGACTCGACCCCCTCATCCAGATCATCCATGAAGATGTTGAGGAGCACAGGGCCCAGCACTGATCCCTGGGGGACGCCACTGGTGACTGGCCGCCAGCTGGATATGGCAGCCTGGGCTGCTGGGGGGCTGGGAAAGGGGGGATCCTGTTCTCCCTTCGAGTAACACAGACTGCACAATGCTTTGGGGCAGACAAAGCATTGTCTGCCCCAAATTTTGAGGCTGCTGGAGCCCTGGAGCAGGCTGCCCAGAGGGGTTGTGGTGTCTCCTTCTCTGGAGCCTTTTGAAACCCACCTGGTTCCTGTGCGACCTGCCCTAGGTGACCCTGCTTTGGCAGGGGGCTTGGACTGATGATCTCTGGAGGTCCCTTCCAATCTTTACCATTCTGTGACTCCAGGATTGGAGCCCAACTGATAACAACCCACCCACCCAGGCCCCCTGGCTGACTAAATTGCATGGGAAGGGTGGGGAGGGGTGGCACAGCTGCCTGCCAGTCCCATCACTGGAGCACTGGGGAGCCCTCCTTTGTGCCAGGCTGCTGCCCAGCCCTCTCCCTGCGCTGGGAGCCTGTGCATGGTGCATGCATACTAATGCACTCCTCCTGCCTGCAGGAGCCTGCCACAGAATCCCATCGTGGTGGGGGTTGGAAGGGACCTCTGGAGATCGTTGAGTCCAACCCCCAATGCCAAAGCAGGGTCACCCAGGGCAGGTCACCCAGGATCACATCCAGATGGGCTTTGAAAGCCTCTAGAGAAGGAGACTCCACAACCTCTGCTCCTTTCCCCAACAGAGCCTTGAAGGGCAGATGTGGGTGTTTAGAAACCCTTGATGGCACTGAGTCTGCAGGAGAGTTGGACAAGATGACTTTGAGGGTCCCTTCCCACCCCGGGGGGCAGGGCATTTTCCTGTGGTATCTTGAGGGGCTGTACCCTGCCTCCCCCTGCCTGTATCTGTGGGAGTTCAGTGAGGCTGCTGCTTGCTTGGGTTGGGTGCTTCCTCCTGCCCATCAATGGGGAGAAGGAGGAGATGAAGTGGTGTGCCCCAGGGATCAGTGCTGGGCCCTGTGCTCTTTAACATCTTTATTTGTGATCTGGATGAGGGCATTGAGTCCATCAGCAGTAAATTTGCTGACGACACCAAGCTGGGGGCAGGAGTTGATCTGCTGGAGGGTAGAGAGGCTCTGCAGAGGGACCTGGACAGGCTGGGCAGATGGGCAGAGGCCAAGGGCAGGAGATTGAACACATCCAAGTGCCAGATTCTGACATTGGCCACAACAACCCCAGGCAGTGCTACAGGCTGGGGGCAGAGTGGCTGAGAGCAGCCAGGCAGAGAGGGACCTGGGGGTGCTGGTCGATGGTAGGCTGAACATGAGCCTGCAGTGTGCCCAGGCAGCCAAGATGGCCAATGGCATCCTGGCCTGCATCAGGCAGAGTGTGGCCAGCAGGAGCAGGGAGGTCATTCTGCCCCTGTACACTGCACTGGTTAGGCCACCCCTTGAGTCCTGTGTCCAGTTCTGGGCTCCCCAGGTTAGGAAGGAGGTTGAGTTGCTGAAGCGAGTCCAGAAAAGAGCAAGAGGGTTGGGGAGGGGTCTGGAGCACAGCCCTGGGAGGAGAGGCTGAGGGAGCTGAGGTTGCTCAGCCTGAAGAAGAAGAGACTCAGGGGTGACCTTATCACTCTCTACAACTACCTGAAGGGAGGTTGTAGCCAGGTGGGGGTTGGTCTCTTCTCCCAGGCACCCAGCATCAGAACAAGAGGACACAGTCTCAAGCTGCACCAGAGGAGGTTTAGGTTGGATGTTAGGAGGAAGTTCTACACAGAGAGAGTGATTGTCCCTTGGAATGTGCTGCCCAGGGAGGTGGTGGAGTCCCCATCCCTGGAGGTGGTCAGGAGGAGACTTGCTGGGGTGCTTGGTGCCATGGGTTAGTTGTTTAGGTGGTGTTGGATTGGTTGATGGGTTGGACATGATGATCTTGAAGGTCTCTTCCAACCTGGTTTGGTTTATTCTAAATGAGAGGGATGAGGTTTGCAGGTTCCTTGTGGCACCACCACAGCCTGAGTTTGAGGGCCACCAGAGCCATCCATAATAGATAACACCCAGGCTGTAATGAGCTCCCAATCCAGGCTAGGAAATCATTTGCAAGCTGCTCTGGATTTCCATGGAACAGCCTTGGTCTCTGAAGGGTTTGCAGGCTTCCAGCTAACTCAAAGCATGAGGGGGTGAGGCAGGCAATGATGTTGGTACCTCTGGGTGGATGATGGGGTCTTTAGCAAGTGGAGTGTGGGCACCACGTGCTAGTGTGCCTCAGCCCCAGGAAGGCAAGATTGGCTGTGAGGAAGAAGTTCTTCCCCAGGAGGGTGGTGAGAGCCTGGCACAGGTTGCCTAGGGAGGTGGTAGAAGCCTCCTGCCTGGAGGTGTTTGCAGCCAGGCTGGATGTGGCTGTGAGCAACCTGCTGTGGTGTGAGGTGTCCCTGGCCATGGCAGGGGGTTGCAGCTGGCTGAGCCTTGAGGTCCCTTCCAACCCTGACTATTCTATGACTCTATGGGCAAGGGCACAGGGCTGGGGATGCTGGTGGCTTGCAGAAGCAAAGCTCAGGTGTGCAGCTGGAAGTGGAGAAAGGGTTTTTTGAAAGGATTAGGCTGTGCCTGGTCCCCTTTTAGCCTTAACACATGATGGGTGCCCAGGGGCATGTGGTCTGTGATAAGGAAGCAGCCAGGGAGAACTTTGTTTCAATGCAGTATTTCATGGAATGGTTGAAGTTGGGAGGGACCTTAGAGATCATCTTGTTCCAACCCCCTTGCCATGGGCAGGGACACTTTCCACTTGCTGAAGGCCTTGGCCAGCCTGGCCTTGAATACCTCCAGGGAGGGGGGACCCACAGCCTCCCAGGGCAACCTGTGCCTGTGTCTCCCCAGCCTCACTGGAAAGAATTCCTTCCTCATCTGTAGTCTCAATCTCCCCTCTCCCAGCTCAAAGCCATTGTTCCTCATCCTGGCACTCCCAGCCCTTATAAGAAGTCCCTCCCCAGCTCTCCTGGAGCCCTTGAGGTACTGGAAGGCTGCTCTGAGGTCTTTCTGGAAAATTCTTTTCTTTGGGCTGCACAGCCCCAACTCTCTCAGCCTGTCCCCACAGGGGAGGTTCTCAACCCTCTGACCACCTTCATGCCCTCCTCTGAACCCTCTCCTACAGTTCCATATCCTCCTTGTTCTGGGGGCCCTAGAACTGGATGCAGTACTGCAGGTGGGGTCCCATGAGAGCAGAGGGGCAGAATCCCATCACAGAATCAACCAGGCTGGAAAAGACCTCAGAGATCATCAAGTGCAACCTAGTACCTAATACTTAACACCTCCTGACAACTAAACCATGGCTCCAAGTGCCACATCCAATCCCCTCTTCAAGACCTCCAGGGATGGGGACTCCACCACCTCCCTGGGCAGCACATCCCAATGGCCAATCACTCTTTCTATGAAGAACTTCTTCCTAACATCCAGCCTCAACTTCCCCTGGCACAGCTTGAGACTATGTCCTCTTGTTCTGTTGGTGGTTGCCTGGGAGGAGAGCCCAACCCCCACCTGGCTCCAACCTCCCTTCAGGCAGTTGCAGAGAGCAAGAAGGTCTCCCCTGAGCCTCCTCTTCTCCAGGCTAAGCAACCCCAGCTCCCTCAGCCTCTCCTCACAGGGCTGTGCTCCAGACCCCTCCCCAGGCCTCCTTGCCCTTCTCTGGACACCTTCAAGTCTCTCAATGCCCTTCTTGACCTGAGGAGCCCACAACTGGACACATCTCTTGCTGGGGAGCCACAGGGAGGATCCTGCTTTGCTCTCCCAGCCTGCTTTGTGGCAGACGAGGGGGAAAAAAAACCAATCAAAGAGAACTTGGGAGGGTGATGCTGTTAAATGCACTGGGGCTTGGAGGGAGGATATTGTTTGTGCCTCTTGAATAATGGCTTTTGATCTGGAATAATATATTTTGCAGGTTTGGATAGCCAATATTACATTTGCTTTAAATGATATAATCAGCCCTCAGCGCCTCAGTTGATTTGGTCAATTAAGTTTTTAACCTCATGCCTTCAATCTCATCTGTGAGCAATTTAAATGTGGTGCTTTTTAATGAAACTACAGCTACCTGTTCATTTCTCCAGGCATGCCATTGCCCTCTGGATCTCTGGGGCTAAAAGGGCTGGATCTGGTTGCCTTTCCCCCTTCCTCTGCAGGGAGACACCAAGTTGCTTGGCAGCAGGGAGCTGCTGGGGGTGCTTTGGTTTGGGGGTTGGGGTTGGGGTTTGTTGTTTTCAAGAGCAACCCAAATATATCAGCCACAGAGATTTCCAAAGCCAGGGGGCTTTCAGCAGGGACAAGGGGCTTGCTGCTAATGTTGGGGTTGGATCAACCCAAGAGGATCACAGGATGTCGGGGGTTGGAAGGGACCCAAGGAGATCACTGAGTCCAACCCCCCTGCCAGAGCAGGACCATGCAATCTAGCTCAGGCCACAGAGGAACACATTCAGATGGGCTTTGAAAGTCTCCAGAGTCCTCCCCACCCCTCTCCCAGTACCCTCTCAGGGCTATCCCTTCGTTCCCAGTCCCCCTTCCCTTCATTCCTAGTCCCCCCTTCCCCCTTGTTCCCAGTCCCCTTTCCCTTCATTCCCCATCCACCTTCCCTTCCCTTCATTCCCCATCCCCCTTCCCTTCCCTTCATTCCCCATCCCCCTTCCCCTTCCTTCCCAGTCCCCTTTCCTTTCATTCCCAATCTCCCTTCCCCTTCATTCCCAGTCCCCCCTTCCCCTTCATTCCCAGTCCCCCCTTCCCCTTTGTTCCCAGTCCCCTTTCCTTTCATTCCCAGTCCCCCCTTCCCCTTTCCTTTCATTCCCAGTCCCCCCTTCCCCTTTGTTCCCAGTCCCCCCTTCCCCTTCATTCCCAGTCCCCTTCCCCTTCATTCCCAGTCCCCCTTCCCTTCATTCCCAGTCCCCTTCCCCTTCGTTCCCAGTCCCCCCTTCCCCTTTGTTCCCAGTCCCCTTCATTCCCAGTCCCCTTCCCCTTTGTTCCCAGTCCCCTTCCCCTTCGTTCCCAGTCCCCCCTTCCCCTTTGTTCCCAGTCCCCTTCATTCCCAGTCCCCATCCCCTTCATTCCCAGTCACCTTGCTGTCCCGCACCACATCCTGGTCTCCAAACTGGTGACACATGGGTTTGATGGGTGGACCACTAGATGGATAAGGAACTGGCTTGATGGCCGCACCCAAAGAGTGGCTGTCAATGGGTCCATGTCCCAGTGGAGGCCAGTGACAAGCGGAGTCCCTCAGGGATCAGTCCTGGGACCTGTCTTGTTCAACATCTTTGTGGGTGACATGGACAGTGGCATTGAGTGCACCCTCAGCAAGTTTGCTGATGACACCAAGCTGTGTGGTGCAGCAGACACACTGGAGGGAAGGAGGCCATCCAGAGGGACCTTGACAGGCTGGAGAGGTGGGCACAAGCCAACCTCAGGAGGGTCAACAAGACCAAGGGCAGGGTCCTGCAGCTGGGTCGAGGCAATCCCAGGCACAAATACAGGCTGGGCAGTGACTAGCTGGAAAGTAGCCCTGAGGAGAGAGACTTGGGGGTGCTGGTGGACAAAAAAGCTCAACATGAGCTCCCAATGTGCACTTGCAGCCCGCAAGGCCAATCAGATCCTGGGCTGCATCAGGAGAAGTGTGGCTAGCAGGTCGAGGGAGGTGATCCTCCCCCTCTACTCAGCCCTGGTGAGACCCCACCTGGAGTACTGTGTCCAGTTCTGGAGCCCCTATTACAAGAGGGATGTGGAGGTGCTGGAGCGTGTCCAGAGAAGGGCCACAAGGATGATCAGAGGGCTGGAGCACCTCTCCTATGAGAGCAGACTGAAGGAGTTGGGGCTGTTCAGTCTGGAGAAGAGAAGGCTCCCAGGTGACCTAATTGTGGCCTTCCAGTATCTGAAGGGGGCCTACAGGAAGGCTGGGGAGGGACTTCTCAGGATGTCAGGTAGTGATAGGACTAGGGGGAATGGAATGAAGCTGGAGGTGGGGAGATTCAGGCTGGATGTGAGGAGGAGGTTCTTCACCATGAGAGTGGTGAGACCCTGGAATGGGCTGTCCAGGGAGGTGGTCGAGGCCCCGTCCCTGGGGGTGTTTAAGAGCAAGCTGGATGAGGCTCTGTCCAGCCTGATCTAGTGTGGGGTTTCCCTGCCCATGGCAGGGGTTGGAACTAGCTGATCCTTGTGGTCCCTTCCAACCCTGAATGAAACTATGAAACTATGAAACCTTCCCCTTCATTCCCAGTCCCCTTCCCTCTTTCTTTCCAGAACGTTTCCAGATGTGATCCAGGAGATCACATCAAGCTGGAAGGGAGCCTCAAAAGTCAGCTTGTCCACCCCACCCCCCCCCCGCCCCGCAGTCAGCAGGGACATCTCTAGCTAGGGCAGGTTGCGCAGGGCCACAGCAAGTTTGACTTTGATTCCCTTCAGGGACGGAGCCTGCACCACCTCTCTGGGCAGCCTCTTCCCTGATTTCACCTCCTTCCTTGTACAGAACTTTCTCCTAATGCCCAACCTAAATCTCCCCTGCTCCAGTTCCAATCCATTGTCCTTGTCACAAGTCCCTCCCCAGATCTCCTGGAGCTCCCTCCGGGTACTGGAAGGCTGCTCTAAGGTCTCCCTGGAGCTTTCTCTTCTCCAGGCTTCAACAGCCCCAGCTTGCCCAGCCTGTCCCCACAGGAGAGGTTCTCCAGCCCCTGACCATCTTGGTGGCTTTCTGTGTACCAGCTCCAGCAGGTCACACTGCAGAAATTAAGCACCCAGCAGCCCTTAAGTGGTCTAAATGGCACTGTTTGCCCTGGGAATTCTGGCAGTGGGCACTGCCTGGCTTCACAAACTGCCTGGTTCTAAGAGAAATCAAGATAAATGACTTGGGGCTCCTCAGAGGATAGCTTTGCATGCTCCTGGGCACACTCACTCCTCCTGTCCTATTTAAGGACTTCACTGCTCCCCAGCACAGGATGGATTGTGGGGTCCCACTGTGGGCACACGCCTGATCCCCTGGGAGGAGGATGTCCATGGCAAAACTCTTTGAATCTAAGCCTGGAAATGGTGGTGTTGGCTTTTTGCCCAGTTCTGGGCCCCTCAGTTGAAGAAGGACATTGAGAGACTTGAAGGTGCCCAGAGAAGGACAAGGAGGCTGGGGAGGGGTTTGGAGCACAGCCCTGTGAGGAGAGGCTGAGGGAGCTGGGGTTGCTTAGCGTGGAGAAGAGGAGGCTCAGGGGAGACCTTCTTGCTCTCTGCAACTCCCTGAAGGGAGGTTGTAGCCAGGTGGGGGTTGGTCTCTTCTCCCAGACAAGCAGCACCAGAACAAGAGGACACAGTCTCAAGCTGTGCCAGGGAATTTAGGCTGGAGGTGAGGAGAAAGTTCTTCCCAGGAAGAGGAATTGCCCATTGGGATGTGCTGCCCAGGGAGGCATTGAGCCTCATCCCTGGAGGTTTTGAAGGCTAGGGTGGATGTGGCTGTGAGCAACCTGCTGTAGTGTGAGGTGTCCCTGCCCATGGCAGGGGGGTTGGAGCTGGCTGAGCCTTGAGGTCCCTTCCAACCCTGACAATTCTAATTCTATGATTCTACCACAGTACATTTGAGGTTGGAAGGGACCTCAAGAGATCATCCAGTCCAACCCCATGGCCAGGGCAGGATCACTGAGTGTAGTCTGCAGAGGAATGCATCCAGGTGGGTTTTGAAAGGCTCCAGAGAAGGAGATTCCACAATGTGTTAAAAGTTCTGCCCAGCAAGAGGAATTGGCCATTGGGATGTGCTGCCCAGGGAGGAGGTGGAGTCCCCATCCCTGGAGGTGTTCAAGAGGGGCTTGGATGTGGCACTTGGAGCCATGGTTTAGTTAGCCATGAGGTATTGGGTGACAGGTTGGACTTGACGATCTCTGAGGTCTTTTCCAACATGGTTGATTCTATGATTCTGTGCTAAAGCAAGCTTGGAAACATCACCCTGGGCTTTTTGTTCCTGTCTCAGAGGCTGACATTCCTAAAATAGAGTTTTCTTTGGGCTTTGGAAGCAAAAATACTCCGAAGGGGCATTACATGTGTGGTGGGATGGGGTTTTTTTTTTGTGTGCTCTCACAGAAGGCAACCTGCCTCCCCCTGAAAATAGTTGTCTTAAAATTTTCAGTGGCAAAGGCTCCTGGTTGCTGATAAAAGCATTTCTATTCATGAGCAGCAGCTCAGAGAGATTTGCAAGAAATAAATAGGTTTTGGCAGCAGCAGAGTCTCTGTCGAGCGAGGGGATGGGGAAGGTTTGCAGCTCGATTTGGGAGCGGTTTGCCTGGGGAATTTCAGCTCCATTCCCCCCTCCCCGAGTGGCAGGGGATGTTTTCCCCTCAGTCCCAGTCCCACAGCTCCTGAGGCTGGGGAGCTGCAGTGTCTGAGGTGCTGCTGGTGCTGGGAGCTGTGACACTCGGGTGGCAGTGAGCTTCCTCTTGGCTGGTTCAATCATGGAATGGTCCAGCGTGGAAGGGACCTCCAAAGGCCATCCAGGCTGACCTCCCTGCAGTCAGCAGGGACATCCCCAACTAGATCAGGCTGCCCAGGGCCTTGTCAAGCCTTACCTTGAATATCTCCAGGGCAGGGATCTCAACTACCTCCCTGAGCAACCTGTTCAAGTGTTCCACCACCCTCATAGTGAAGAGCTTGCTCCTAACATCCAAGTCTGCTCTTCTCCACCTTAAAGCCATTGCTCCTTGTCCTCTTCCTGCAGGCCCTTGCAAAAAGACTCTTCCCATCCTTCCTGTAGCCCCCTTCAGGCACTGGAAGGCTGCTATTAGGTCTCCCTGGACCCTTCTCTTCTCCAGGCTGAGCACCCCCAGCTCCCTCAGCCACGGATGGGGCCACAACCACCTCCCTGGGCAGCCTGTTGCAGTGTTCCACCTCCCTCATGGTGAAGAGCTTGTTCCTGGTATCCAATCTCAGTCTGCTCTGCTCTACTATCCTGGCGGCAATAACTGCACACCTGAAGGATGGCCAAGGGCTCAGGTCCAGCCAACATGGATTCAGGAAGGGCAGATCCTGCGTCTCCAACCTGATCTCTTTCTATGATCAGGTGACCCGTCTGGTGGACATGGGGAGGCCTGTGGATGTGGTCTACCTAGACTTCAGCAAGGCCTTTGACACCGTCCCCCACAGCAAACTGCTGACTAAGCTGTCAGCCCGTGGATTGGACCATTACACTCTGTGCTGGGTTAGGAACTGGCTGGAGGGCCCAGAGAGTGGTAGTGAACGGTGCCACATCCAGCTGGTGGCCAGTCACCAGTGGTGTCCCCCAGGGATCAGTGATGGGCCCTGTCCTCTTCAACATATTCATTGATGATCTGGATGAAGGGGTAGAGTCAGTCATCAGCAAGTTTGCAGATGACACAAAGTTAGGGGCAGATGTTAGTCAGTTAGAGGGTAGAAAGGCTCTGCAGAGGGACCTCGACCGACTGGACAGATGGGCAGAGTCCAATGGGATGGCATTGAACAAGTCCAAGTGCCAGGGGCTGCACTTTGGCTACGGCAATCCCATGCAGAGCTACAGGCTGGGGTCGGAGTGGCTGGAGAGCTCCCAAACAGAGAGGGACCTGGGTGTGCTGATTGACAGCCACCTGAATATGAGCCAGCAGTGTGCCCAGGTGGCCAGGAGGGCCAATGGCATCCTGGCCTGCATTAGGAATAGTGTGGCCAGCAGGAGCAGGGAGGTCATAGTGCCCCTGTACTCTGCTTTGGTTAGGCCACACCTCGAGTCCTGTGCCCAGTTCTGGGCTCCTCAGCTTAAGAAGGACATCGAAATACTTGAATGTGTCCAGAGAAGGGCAACAAGGCTGGGGAGAGGCCTTGAACACAAGCCCTGGGAGGAGAGGCTGAGGGAGCTGGGATTGTTTAGCCTGGAGAAGAGGAGGCTCAGGGGTGACCTCATTGCCCTCTACAACTACCTGAAGGGTGGTTGTAGCCAAGAGGGGGTTGGCCTCTTCTCCCAGGCAACCAGCACCAGAACGAGGGGACACAGTCTCAAGCTGCGCCAGGGGAGGTTCAGACTCAAGGTGAGGAGGAAGTTCTTCACCGAGCGAGTCATTCGGCATTGGAGCAGGCTGCCCAGGGAGGTGGTTGAGTCATCGACCCTGGAGGCGTTCAAGGGGAGATTGGACGTGGCACTTGGTGCCATGGTCTAGGCATGGGATCTGTGTTGATAGGTTGGACTCGATGATCCCCGAGGTCCTTTCCAACCTAAGTGATACTGTGATACTGTGGTACTTTGAAGCCATTGGCCCTCACCCTGTCCCTGCAGGCCTTTGCAGACAGACTCCCTCCATCCTTCTTGTAGTCCCTTCAGGCACTGGCAGGCGGCTGCTAGGTCTCCCTGGAGCCCTCTCTTCTCCATGCTGAACACCCCCAGCTCCCTCAGCCTGTCCTGTAGCAGAGCTGCTCCCACCCCCTGATCGTTTTTGTGGCCCTTCTCTGGACCCTCTCCATCAAGTCCATGTCCTTCCTACATTGAGGGCTCCATCACCTCTCTGGATCTGCTGGCAAGGCTACTTTGGATGCAGCCCAGGATGTGATTTGCCTTCTGTGCTGCAAGCTCACACTGCCTGCTCCTGGCCAGCTTCTCCACCACCAGCACTGAGTCCTTTTCCTCAGGGCTGCTTTCCAACCCCACCTCCCCCAGTCTGTATTGATAGTGAGGATTGTTGCAGCCCAGGTGCAGCACCCTGCACTTGCTGTTATTGAACCTCATGAGGTTCACCTGGACACCACCTCTCCAGCTTGTTCAGTGACTTGCTCCTTGGAGATTCATTCCCATCTCACCCTGGGACCTGCTTGCCACTCACTGGGTGTGTTTGGTGAGCTGGCCTTGAGCAGCCTCCACATTGCTGCAGGTTGGGGGCTGCTGTTCTGAGTCTGGTTGGAAGGTTGAATCCCCCCCAGATTTCCAATAAATGAATCACCTTATTGCTGCAGCTTCTTAATGAACTCTGTGCATATCATAAGCCACAGGAACAGAGGTTTGGCTGAGGGCAGTTTTGTTTGCAGTGCTGAGGTATTTATATTGCAGCCCCATCCAGGCTGGAAAAGACCTCTGAGATCACCAAGCCCAACCATCACATTATCACCACTGTAATCATTAAACCAAGTCCCAGAGTGCCATGGCCACATCTTTCTTGAGCAGCTCCAGGGACAGGGACTCCACCACCTCCCTGGGCAGCCTGTTCCAATCCCTGACAACTCTTGCAGCGAAGAAATTGTTCCTAATCTCCAACCTAAACTTTCCCTGGTGCAGCTTGAGGTTGTGCTTCATCTCTTCTTGATCTGGGATGCAAGTGCTGGCTCTGGCTAGCTCTGTCTCCCCCAGATGAAGCTTTGGGTTTCGTTTCCTTGGTGGTTTGAGGCTCGCTCTCTGTTTTCCTGCACACCAGCAGTGTACCCAGGTGGCCAAGAAGGCCAATGGCATCCTGGCCTGCATCAGGAAGAGTGTGGCCAGCAGGAGCAGGGAGGTCCTTGTGCCCTGTGCTCAGCACTGGTTAGGACATCCCTTGAGTCCTGTGTCCAGTTCTGGGCCCCTCAGTTTAAGAAAGATGTTGAGATGCTGGAAGGTGTCCAGAGAAGGGCAAGGAGGCTGGGGAGGGGTCTGGAGCACAGCCCTGTGAGGAGAGGCTGGGGGAGCTGGGGTTGCTTAGCCTGGAGAAGAGGAGGCTCAGGGGAGACCTTCTTGCTGTCTATAGCTGCCTGAAGGGAGGTTGTAGCCAGGTGGGAGCTGGTCTCTTCTCCCAGGCAAGCAGCACCAGAACAAGAGGACAGCCTCAAGCTGTGCCAGGGGAGGTTCAGGCTGGAGGTGAGGAAGAACTTCTTCCCAGCAAGAGAGATTGGCCATTGGAATGTGCTGCCCAGGGAGGTGGTGGAGTCCCCATGGCTGGAGGTGTTCAAGATGGGATTGGATGTGGCACTTGGAGCCATGGTTTAGTAGTCATGACAGGTGACAGGTTGGACTTGCTGACCTCTGAGGTCTTTTCCATCCTTATTGATTCTATGATTCTATGAATGTGACAGAGCCTGTGAGATTTGGGAGTGTGACCTCCTGAGCTGGCAAGCTGATCCAGAAGACACATTTGTGTGCCCACAGTATCTCCCCTCTTCACTCCTTCAGCTCTCCTCACAGCCTGCTTAAGAGCTCCATTCAGAGGAGCGTTTCCAGCTCAGGGATGGAAGCACTGGCAGCCAGGGATATGCCTGGAGCTGCCTTGCAACCTCCAGCTCTTCCCCCACATCCTTGTGGAGGCAGCTCCACTCCCTGCACGTAAGGAAGACTCTCTTTAAGCAGGAGGCTCAGCTGTGGCTCTGCAAGCAGGATGAGAGGTAGAGTTTAATCATACAAGCTCTGGAAATATGGGAGATTAAATCTTTTTAAGGAGGGCAGCTAAGCATTTTATTTGCTGAGCAGGAATCTTCAGGGGGTCAGAGACCATGGAACTGGATTTAAAGCTTTTAAGTTTCCTTCTTGATTCCCCACCCCCCCTTTTTTTTTTACCAGATTCTTTCACTAGGCATGGTTGGACAGGGAAGACTTTAAAGTGAGGGTTAAAATAGGGGAGTGGATGGATGGAATGGAGACATTAACAGACATTAGCAATGTTGTGTTGAGGGTTTTTTGGGGCACATTTAATCCTTAAAGCACAGAGATTTCTTTGGTGGCTGAAGGAGACCTTTCAAGTGTTCTCTGGTTGCTTCTCATCACCTTGGAGGACAAACTTGCCCTGTGTAGCCCCATCCCACCTTCAGCATGGCAGCTGGAGGTAGTCATGGATGGCTGGGGCAATCCTCAGTCCCAATCTGTGCCTGGGGGGGGAGTAAGCAGCCCTGCAGAGGAGGACTTGGGGGTGCTGGTGGATGAGAAGCTGCACAGCAGCTAGCAATGGGCACTGGCAGGCCAGAAGGCAAATGGCAGCATGGGCTGCATTCAAAGCAGCGTGGCCAGAGATGGAGAGAGGGAATCCTGCCTCCCTGCTCTGCTCTGCTCTGGGGAGACCCCACCTGCAGTGCTGGATCCAGCTGTGGAGTCCTCAACACAAGAGAGACAGGGGCCTATTGGAGTGGCTCCTGTGGAAGACCACTAACATGATCAGAGGGGTGCAAAACCTCCCCTGTGGGGACAGGCTGAGAGCCTGGGGCTGCTCAGCCTGCAGAAGAGAAGGTCCAAGTACAAGCTCTGATGATAGCTGCATTTCAATACCTGAAGGGGACCTACAGGAAGCCTGGGGAGGGACTGTTTCCAAGGGCTTGCAGTGATGGGACAAGGGGCAATGGTTTGAAACTTGAGCAGGGAGATTTAGGTTGGACATCAGGAGGAAGTCTTTTTGTTGGACACAACGATCTTGAAGGTCTCTTCCAACCTGTTTTGTGCTATTCTATTCTATTCTATTCTATTCTATTCTATTCTATTCTATTCTATTCTATTGTATTCTATCCTATCCTATCCTATCCTATCCTATCCTATCCTATCCTATCCCATCCCATCCCATCCTATCCTGCACAACGAGGGTGGTGAAACACTGGAACAGATTGCCCAGGGATGTGCTTGGGGTCCCACCCCTGAAGACATTCAAGATCAGACTTGATGAGGCCCTGAGCAACCTGATCTAGTTGGAGATGTCCCTGCTGACTGCAGGGGCGGTTGAACAAGGTCACCTTTGAGGCTCCCTTCCAAGCTGATGCCATCTGTGAATGCGTGGGTGTTGGTGATGCTGTGTGCTGTGGCTGCCTCTGAGCTGGGGCTCCACATTTCACCTGAGGTTGATGTTCTGTCTGTCCAGCAGGTGGGCATTCAACAAGTCCAAGTGCCAGGGGCTGCACTTTGGTCACAACAACCCCAGGCAGTGCTACAGGCTGGGGTCAGAGTGGCTGAGAGCTGCCAAACAGAGAGGGACCTGGGGGTGCTGATTGACAGCTGCCTGAATATGAGCCAGCAGTGTGCCCAGGGGGCCAAGAGGGCCAATGGCATCCTGGCCTGCATCAGGAAGAGTGTGGCCAGCAGGAGCAGGGAAGTCCTTGTGCCCCTGTACTCTGCATTGGTTAGGCTGCACATTGAGTCCTGTGTCCAGTTCTGGGCCCCTCAGTTTAAGAAGGACATTGAGAGACTTGAAGGTATCCAGAGAAGGGCAACAAGGCTGGGGAGAGGCCTTGGGCACAGCCCTGTGAGGAGAGGCTGAGGGAGCTGGGGTTGCTTAGCCTGCGGAAGAGGAGGCTCAGGGGAGACCTCATTGCCTCTACAACTCCCTGAAGGGAGGTTGGAGCCAGGTGGGGGTTGGGCTCTTCTGCCAGACAAGCAGCACCAGAACAAGAGGACTCAGTCTCAAGCTGTGCCAGGGGAGGTTCAGGCTGGAGGTGAGGAGAAAGTTCTTCACTGAGAGTTGTTGCCCATTGGAATGTGCTGCCCAGGGAGGTGGTGGAGTCCCCATCCCTAGAGGTGTTCAAGAGGGGATTGGATGTGGCACTTGGTGCCATGGTTTAGTCATGAGGTCTGTGGTGACAGCTTGGACTCCGTGATCTTTGAGGTCTCTTCCAACCTTGGTGACACTGTGACACTGTGATACTGTAACTGGCTTTGGTTTGGGGTATTTTACAGCTGTGGGCTGGCTGGCTGCCCCTCAGCCTTGCTCAGGGGAATTGCTCCTGTTGGGTTGCCCCCTGGCCCCCTGATCTGGGATGTTCACTTCTGTTTGTCTTGCGTTTTTCTTAATTTCACAAAGCCAGGGAGATCGATGGGAAGGCAGGGCTGGGAGTTAAGGCTGCCTATAGCCCAGCTCCATGACTGATGACCCTGGCTCTGCTGCTGCTGCTGCTGCTGCTCTCAGGGGTGGGAGCTGGCAGGACTGTCAGTGCTGGGGCCGTCTGCGAGCCAGGGGCTTGCTGCTGCAGGATGAGTGACCTCTCTGGGAGGGATGCTGTGTCCTTCCTCTGTGTCTTCTTGTCTGGAGACCAAGAGATGCTCATGTGGGGTGTGATGCTGTGAGCACCCCAGGGGAGGAGATGTAAGGGTAGACTGAGACTGGAGATTAGGGAGAAATTCTTTCCAGTGAGGGTGGGGAGACACTGGAACAGGTTGCCCAGGGGGGTTGTAGATATCCCCTCCCTGGAGCTCTTCAAAGCCAGGTTGGGTGAAGCCTTGAGCAACCTGGGCTGGTGGGAGGTGTCCCTGCCCATGGCAGAGGGACTGGAACTGGATGATCTTTAGGTTAGGCCACACCTTGAGTCCTGTGTCCAGTTCTGGGCTCCTCAGTTTAGGAAAGATGTTGAGATGCTGGAAGGTGTCCAGAGAAGGGCAAGGAGGCTGGGGAGGGGTCTGGAGCACAGCCCTGTGAGGAGAGGCTGAGGGAGCTGGGGTTGCTTAACCTGCAGAAGAGGAAGCTCAGGGGAGACCTCCTTGCTCTCTCCAACTGCCTGAAGGGAGGTTGTAGCCAGGTGGGGGTTGGCCTCTTCTCCCAGGCAATCAGCACTATAACAAGAGGACACAGCCTCAAGCTGTGCCAGGGGAAGTTGAGGCTGGATGTTAGGAAGAAATTCTTCCCAGACAGGGAGATTGCCCATTGGGATGTGCTGCCCAGGGAGGTGGTGGAGTCCCCATCCCTGGAGGTGTTTAGGAAGAGCCTGGATGAGGCACTTGGTGCCATGGTTTTGTTGATCAGATGGTGTTGGGTGATCTCAAAGGTCTTTTCCAACCTGGCTAATTCTATTCCCTCTCCTCTCCTCTCCTCTCCTCTCCTCTCCTCTCCTCTCCTCTCCCCTCTCTCCCTCTCTCCTCTCCTCTCCTCTCCCTCTCCTCTCCTCTCTCCTCTCTCTCCTCTCCTCTCCTCTCCTCTCCTCTCCTCTCCCATCCTATTCTGTTCTCTGCTGCAGTATTCTGGCTGGAACCTGCTGGAGGACGGGTCGATCCGGATCGAGGAGGCCACCGAAGATGCTCTTGGCACTTACACCTGTGTGCCTTATAACGCCCTGGGTACGATGGGCCAGTCTCCCCCTGCCCGACTGGTACTGAAGGTAACCTGCCTGCTGAAATCCTTGCCAGCCACTCTGCATGGGGATGTGCCTCCTCTCATGCCAAGAGGTGCTCTGAAGGGCTTTGCAGGATCTCGGTGACATGGTTTAGTTGATCAGATGGTGCTGGGTGATAGGTTGAACTTGATGATCTCAAAGGACTTTTAAAGGTCTTTTCCAAACTGGTTAATTCTATTCTTTCTATTCTATTCTATTCTATTCTATCCTATCCTATCCTATCCTATCCTATCCTATCCTATCCTATCCTATCCTATCCTATCCTATCCTATCCTATCCTATCCTATTTAAGGCTACTCCCAACCCAAACCCATTCCAGGATTCTGTAAATCATGTTGGCTTCTGAGCCTTTCAGTGGTTAACCTTGGCCCTGGGAGCCCTGCCTGCAGCTGGAGAGCCAGGGGAGCTGGTGGGACCATGGGCTTGCATGTCAGCAGAGCGGGGCTGGAGTCTCTGTCTCAGAGCTGCTCGTTGCCATAGAAACAGCCTGTGGCAATGTGCTCATTCTGGGGAGGGTGGCATTTGTATGTTGGCAGGAGCCTGGTGAGGACACACTGGTAGTGCTGCATGCACCTTTCCAACCTGGTGCAAGTGCTTTTGGTCACTGAGCATTGTGTTGGGGGAAGACTTGGCTTGGGTGACCCTACTGGTGGGCCTGCAACAGCTGGATGGTGAAGGCAATGGGGAGGAGGTGGCTTTGGTGGTGCTCTGTTGTCCTCCTCAGTGCAGGCAGCAAGGAGGCAGTTGGTTCCAACGATGGAGTTTGTCCTAGCAATGAGATTTGTTCCTGTTCTGTCTTCTCTACAGGCTGCTTCAGGCAGCTGAAAGAGTTAGCAGAGCCCCAGCTGTCCCTGGGGAGAGCCATCTCCATCCCTCAACAGCATGGCAACCCTCACTGCCCACCCCATCCCAGACCCTGGCCTTTCCTTTTAATGGCTCACTTCCATGGAACAAATGAGGCAGCACCTCGGTCCCTCCCCTCGGTCTGCCAGCAAATTAGCACTTCATTAACTTAACGAGGGCTCTCCCTGCTGCCCTGGACACGGACACAGCGCTCAGTGCTGCCAGCCAGGCTTGGCTGGACCCGGGGGCTGCGGCAGAATCCCTGCAGCTGGGCAGGGAAGGCCTCTCACAGAATCATAGCACTGTTTCAGCAGGAAAAGCCCTCAGAGATCATCCAGTCCAACCACCAGCCCAACACCACCATAGCCTTTAAAGCATGTACCAAAGGGCCAGGATCAAAAGTTTCTTGAACACCTCCAGGGATGGGGACTCTACCACCTCCCTGGGCAGCCTCTCCCAATGCCTGACCACTCTTGCAGCAAAAAAAATGTTCCTAATCTCCAACCTAACCCTCCCCTGGCACAATTTCAGGCCTATCACCTAGTAACTGGCAGAAGAGACCAACCCCCACCCACTGCAGCCTCCTTTCAGGGAGCTGTAGAGAGCAATGAGGTCTCCTCTCAGCTTGGTCTTCTCCAGACTAGACACCCCCAGCTCCCTCAGCTGCTCCTTCCCAGCCTTGTTCTCCAGATCCTTCCCCAGTTTTGTTGCCCTCCTCTGGTCCTGCTCCAGCCCCTCAATGTCATTGGAGTGAGGGACCCAAACCTGAACTCTGGATTTGAGGTTTTGCCTCACCAGTGCTGAGTCCAGGGGCACCATCACTTGCCTGGTACTGCTGGCTGATCCAGGCCAGGATGCTGCTGCATGTTCAGCTGCTGCAAACCAGCACCTTCAGGTCCTACTCTGCTAAGCCTCTTTCCATCCACTCTGCTCCAAACCTGGAGCATTTGTTGGGTAGTTGTGACTACCCAAGTGCAGGACCCAGCACTTGGCCTTGTTAAACCTCATACAGCTGACCTTGGCCAGATTCCATTGCAGAGCCTTCCTGCCCTCCAGCAGATCAAAGCTTCTACCCACTGAGTGTCACTGCAAGCTTACTGAGGGTGCACTCAATTCCCTTGTCCAGATCATTGATAAAGCTGTTAAAGAGAATTTGCTCTTGAACCATGGGGCTCTTGGAGCTGCTGAGCCTCTCAAGTCTGTGATGGGAATGCCAAGGAAGGGGAAGGATGTTAGGAACAAGCAGTGCTACTCAGTATGTGCTTGCAGCCCAGAGAGCCAAGCAGAGCCTGGGCTGCAGCAAGAGAAGTGTGGCCAGCAGGGCCAGGGAGGGGATTCTGCCCCTCTGCTCCACTCTGCTGAGACCACAGCTGGAGCTCTGGAGCCAGTTCTGGAGCCTCTGTGCCAGGAAGGATCTGGAGGTGCTGGAAGGTGTCCAGAGAAGGGCCATGAGGATGAGCAGAGGGCTGGAGTTGCTCTACTATAAGGACAGACTGAGGGAGTTGAGGCTATTCAGTTTGGAGAGGAGAAGGCTCCCAGGACACCTTCTTGTGGCCTTCCAGGATCTGAAGGGGGCTCCAAGAAAGCTGGGGAGGGACTTTTGAGGGTGTCAGGGAGTGACAGGACTGGGGGGGATGGAGCAAAACTAGAAATGGGTGGATTCAGATTGGCTGTGAGGAAGTTCTTCCCCAGGAGGGTGGTGAGAGCCTGGCACAGGTTGCCCAGGGAGGTGGTGGAAGCCTCCTGCCTGGAGGTGTTTGCAGCCAGGCTGGAGGTGGCTGTGAGCAACCTGCTGTGGTGTGAGGTGTCCCTGCCCATGGCAGGGGGGTTGGCAGCTGGCTGAGCCTTGAGGTCCCTTCCAACCCTGACAATTCTATGACTCTATGGGCAAGGGCACAGGGCTGGGGATGCTGGTGGCTTGCAGAAGCAAAGCTCAGGTGTGAAGCTGGAAGTGGAGAAAGGGGTTTTTGAAAGGATTAGGCTGTGCCTGGTCCCCTTTTAGCCTTAACACATGATGAGTGCAGCCAGGCTGGATGTGGCTGTGAGCAACCTGCTGTGGTGTGAGGTGTCCCTGCCCATGGCAGGGGGGTTGGCACTGGCTGAACCTTGAGGTCCCTTCCAACCCTGACAACTCTGTGATTCTATCACAGTACATTTGAGGTTGGAATGCTCCTCAAGAGATCATCCAGTCCAACCCCATTGCCAGAGCAGGATCACTGAGTGTAGTCTGCAGAGGAATGCTGTGATTCCACACCCAAAGCACTGGGTGTAGGTTGTGATGTTGCATAACCTGCAGTGCTGTGTGGGCTGTGGCTGTGGAGGATGCTGGAGCACCCAGCCTGGGTCACTACCCCATGTCCAAGGGGGTCCAGGCAGGACACAGTGTCCTTTTGGAGGAGGTACCCACATCTCTGGCTGGGCAGGCAGCTTGGAAACCCTGCCTCAGGCAGTACCAGCTCCCTGCCAGGGCTTTGTTTGTTGACAGAGTTAAATTTGCAATTTCATGGTTTGGTTACAATGAGTTGAGTTTATAAAATTCATGAGCTGTTAGGAGGTGTTGGAAGGAGGGGGGGAGGATGAGGAGTGAGAAAAACACTCCTGTGAGGCAGCAGGCTGCAGGGAGCTGGCTGCCAGCACTGCCTGACGTGGGTCCTGGTTTGGGGACACTGTGGGGCTCAGAGATGGGCTGAGCACCGTGAGAGCTCTGTGTAGGGGGTCAGAGAGTCCCCACTGAAGGGGAGATGCCCACTTCCCCTGCTGACACCAGCTGGCTCTTGGCCTTCTTATTGGGCTGGAAGGTCTGCAGAGCTTTGTGCTCTTCTCAGGTGGTCTTCAAAGAGTCATCAGCTCCACAGAAAGCCTTTTGGGGATAGAGTCCAGCTGCTGTGGATCTTGGGGACAGGAGGGCTCAGCCCACTGGGAGGGCCTGGTGCTGGCTCAGAATATGATTTTGGGGTTCTCTGGGGCTTTGGCTGGCAATCCACAAAATGAGCTCTGCTAGCTGGAGCTCAGGAGGGCTGGGAGAGGAAGAACACAACTCCCCTGGGCAGTCACCACATGGGCTTGAGCCTTGGCAAATGAGCTGTTTCATCCCCTTGAATTTGCCTTTCCCAAGGGATTGCTTTGCAGCCTCTCCTGTGGGTTGGGATCTGACCAGACCCCCAGGTCCACCCTCTTCCCTAGCTGGCCACTGTCCTCAGTCCCCCCAGTAAAGGTGATGCTCCTCCTGCAGCTTGTGCTGGGGCTGCTGGGCTGCTGGTGCACTGCAGTGGGGATGGAAAGACAAAGAGGCAGGAGTGATCTAAACAAATATTAGCCAATTAATATTGCATGCTGAGGAGGGAGGGGAGGGCTCACCAGAGGCTACAAAGCCAGGTGGTACCTGTCCTGCATGGCAATGGCCATGTGGCACAGGTGGGTGTGAGTGTGTGCACTGTGCATGGCTGGGGCTGATGTTCCTGCAGTGTCACAGAATCACAGAGGTGTGGATCTCCTCAGGCAGGACCTCATCACAGAATCATGGCAATGGTTTGGGTTGGAAGGGACCTCAAAGCTCAGCCAGTTCCACCCCCCTGCCATGGGCAGGGACACCTCCCACCAGCCCAGGTTGCTCAAGGCCTTATTCAACCTGGCCTTGAACACCTCCAGAGAGGGAGCATCCACAACCCCCCAGAGCAACCTGTGCCAGTGTCTCAACATCCTCACTCTCAAGAATTTCTTCCTCATCTCCAGTTTCAATCTCCCCTCATCCTGTCACTCCCAGCCCTCGTCAAAAGTCCTTCCCCAGCTCTCCTGTAGCCCCCTGCAAGTATGGGAAAGCTTCTCTAAGGTCTCCCTGAAGCCTTCTCTTCTCCAGGCTGAACAGCCCCAGCTCTCCCAGTCTGTCCCCACAGGGGGAGGTTCTTCAGCCCTCTGATCATCTTTGTGGCCTCCTCTGGACCCACTCCAACACTTCCATGTCCTTCTTGTGCTGGGGGCACCAGAACTGGATGCAGCGCTCCAGGCGAGAACTCACCAGAACAGAGCAGAGAGGGGAAAATCGCCTCCCTGTCCTGCTGCTTTTGGTGCAGCCCAGGACACTGCTGGCTTCCTGGGTTGCAAGTGCACCTATGCAGGTCCAGAAGGCAGTGGGGTGTTTTCAGGTTCCTTACCAGTCAGAAAACACCACTGGACTCCCCTGGAAATGCTGAGCTGTTGCTTTTTGGTGTTCCTCGAGAGAGCCTGGCTGTTAGTCACTGCCTGGTGTGTCATTCTCTGTGGTTGTTCATAGATGCAGGCCATAAATAGACTTAAAACTACACTTTTCCTCCAGTGTTTGTAGGGTTGTGGACTCCCTGTGGTTTGTGATCTGAAAGGCTTGGCAGCAGCTCTGCCTCTTTTTGTTATGGATGTGGCCAATGGAGACCAGGATTTGTTGGTGGCAATGGAACTGCAGAGCAAGGCAGGCAGCCAGGTCTCATCAGCATCTCTGAGATATCCACAACCTGTGAGGGCAGGGGGGTGGGGGGAGATAATCCAGACAGACATCCAGGGCAGTTGTCTCCTTCTGGTGTCCTCTCCAGCAAAACTTTCCTTGAAATCCTGCAGTTGCTCTGTTTGTCCATTTAGAATCATAGAATCAACCAGGTTGGAAGAGACCTCAGAGATCACCGAGGCCAACCTATTACCTAATACCTAGCACCTCCAGACAGCTAAACCATGGCTCCAAGTGCCACATCCAAGCCTTTCTTGAACACCTCCAGGGATGGGGACTCCACCACCTCCCTGGACAGCACATTCCAATGGCTAACAACTCTCTCAGGGAAGAACTTTCTCCTCACCTCCAGCCTAAACTTCCCCTGGCACAGCTTGAGACTGCTGGCTCCAACCTCCCTTCAGGGAGTTGCAGAGAGCAAGAAGGTCTCCCCTGAGCCTCCTCTTCTCCAGGCTAAGCAACCCCAGCTCCCTCAGCCTCTCCTCACAGGGCTGTGCTCCAGACCCCTCCCCAGCCTCCTTTGCCCTTCTCTGGACACCTCCAAGTCTCTCAATGTCCTTCTTAAACTGAGGACCCCAGAACTGGACACAGGACTCAAGGTGTGGCCTAAGCAGTGCTGAGCACAGGGCACAATGACTTCCCTGCTCCTTCTGCCCACACTATTTCTGATGCAGGCCAGGATGCCATTGGCCTTCTTGGCCACCTGGGCACACTGCTGGCTCCTGTTCAGCTGCTGTCAATCAGCACCCCCAGGTCCCTTTCTGCCTGGCTGCTCTCAGCCACTCTGCCCCCAGCCTGTAGCTCTGCCTGGGGTTGTTGTGGCCAAAGTGTTTCACCTGGCACTTGGACTTGTAGGATGTCATCCTGTTGGCCTCTGTCATCTGTCCAGCCTGGCAATTGTTATGGTTGGAAGGGACCTCAAGGCTCAGCCAGCTCCAACCCCCCTGCCATGGGCAGGGACACCTCACACCACAGCAGGTTGCTCACAGCCACCTCCAGCCTGGCTGCAAACACCTCCAGGCAGGAGGCTTCCACCACCTCCCTGGGCAACCTGTGCCAGTCTCTCACCACCCTCCTGGGGAAGAACTTCTCCCTAACATCCAATCTGAATTTCCCCATTTCTTGTTGGGTGTGCTGACATAGGAGACACACAACCAAGTGGGCTTCATGGTCCTACAACTTGTGGAAAGGGGTCAGGAGGGCTGGAGCCTGTCTGGAAGGAGATCTCACTCTGGCACCGTGCTCTCAAGGCACACATTTCCCATGCAAAGTGTTTAATCACCCAATTTGTGCTAAGGAGCCTCAGATTCTGCTTTCCAGCCGTGCCGACACAGAAGATGCTACCTTGTTAATGAATCCCAGACTCGAAACGTCCTCCTGTGCGCGCAGGGGGGACATGAAAGCTCAGGGAGGGGAGAAGACTTGAAGGCACCCGAGGCAACTGGGGGAGGGGAAAGGGCAAGCCCCAGCAAAGCGCTGAGCCCACCCGCAGCTCGGGCTGCATTGTGCTGGAGCCGGTATCCAAATTTCAGCCTTTTTAAGAGGATTATCAGGTGTCTGTTTGAATTACCCTGACACGAACAGTCAGTCAGGAGAGTGTGGTGGTGGGGAGGGAAATGTACATTTCATCGGAAAGGTCAAGTACGTCTGATTTGTGCATTTGGTATGCCGGGGCTGATCCTTTTCAACTCTCCTCTCCTTAATGAGATTCTTGTTTCAAAGTGTCGCGCTGGGCGCTCAGGGTTTGAACGAGTCAAGCGCGCTGGGGATGGTTTCTTTTCCTCCTTCCTTTTGTTGTTTTTTTGTGAGGGTTGTGGGTTTGGTGGTGGTTTTTTTTTTTTCTCCTGTTGTTAACATGTTTACCCTTTCATCTGCCTGGCTTTTGAAAGCTCCGTGCCAGACAACAAGGACACAGCGGGACGGCCAGCCGGGGCGTGTTTGCCAGCGAAATGAGCCTCTTCTCTCTCTCTCTCTCTCTCTCTCTCTGTTTTTGCGGGGAGGGGAGAGGAGGAGAGATGGAGATGTGCTGGCGGGGTTCTGCCTCGCCAGGAATTTTGATTGGGGCATGGCAAGGCATGGAAATAGCAGCCGGGGCTTGAAGGACTTGGAGGAGCACCCTCCCGGTCACCACGGGCGGCTGAGGCAGGCGGAGGGGTTGTATCATAGTATCATAGTATCATAGCATCATAGTATCATAGTATCATAGTATCATTCAGGGTTGGAAGGGACCACAAGGATCAGCTAGTTCCAACCCCCCTGCCATGGGCCGGGACACCCCACACTACATCAGCCTGGCCACAGCCTCAGCCAGCCTGGCCTTAAACACCTCCAGGGACAGGGCCCCAACCACCTCCCTGCACAACCCATTCCAGGGCTTCACCACTCTCCTGGGGAAGAACTTCCTCCTCCCCTCCAGCCTGAATCTCCCCACCTCCAGCTTCATTCCATTCCCCCTAGTCCTATCACTCCCTGAGATCCTGAGCAGTCCCTCCCCAGCCTTCTTGGAGCCCCCTTCAGATCCTGGAAGGCCACAATGAGGTCACCTGGGAGCCTTCTCTTCTCCAGACTGAACAGCCCCAACTCCTTCAGTCTGCAGGGAGGAGGTCAAGCCGAGCCGGGCTCCGGCGTGGCCAGAAGAGAGTTTCTTGATTAAATGAATGTGTATCGATGTTTCTCCTCGTGTTTTGACTTGGCAGGCTGTTTGAATCCAGGCTTGTCACAACAAAAATGCAAAGGAGGTCGCTCAGGGATTGATTTTGTTATTTCTTTTTCTCTCCCCCCCGCCCCGTCCCTTAAATTCCTGGCTCTGAAGGAAAGCACTTGAGAATTCTTATTGTATTTGAGCATCGCCAGCAGGGCCAGGGAGGGGATTCTGCCCCTCTGCCCTGCTCTGCTGAGACCACAGCTGCAGCTCTGTGTCCAGTTCTGGAGCCTCTATCACAGGAAGGATCTGGAGGTACTGGAAGGTGTCCAGAGAAAGGCCACAAGGAGGAGAAGAGGGCTGAAGCTGCTCTGCTATGAGGATAGACTGAGAGAGTTGGGGTTGTTCAGTCTGGAGAAGAGAAGGCTCCCAGGAGACCTAATTGTGCCCTTCCAGGATCTTCAGGGGGCTGCAAGAAAGCTGGGAGGGACTTTTGAGGGTGTCAGGGAGGGATAGGACTGGGGGTGTGTGTGTGTGTGTGTGGAGCAAAACTAGAAGTGGGGAGACTGAGATTGGATGTTAGGATGTTAGGAAGAAGTTGTTCCCCATGAGGGTGGTGAGAGCCTGGCACAGGTTGCCCAGGGAGGAGGGGGAAGCCTCCTGCCTGGAGGTGTTTGCAGCCAGGCTGGATGTGGCTGTGAGCAACCTGCTGTAGTGTGAGGTGTCCCTGCCCATGGCAGGGGGGTTGGGACTGGCTGATCCTTGAGGTCCCTTCCAGCCTTTCCTTTCCTTTCCTTTCCTTTCCTTTCCTTTCCTTTCCTTTCCTTTCCTTTCCTTTCCTTTCCTTTCCTTTCCTTTCCTTTCCTTTCCTTTCCTTTCCTTTCCTTTCCTTGCCTTTCCTTTCCTTTCCTTTCCTTGCCTTGCCTTGCCTTGCCTTGCCTTGCCTTGCCTTGCCTTGCCTTGCCTTGCCTTGCCTTGCCTTGCCTTGCCTTGCCTTGCCTCGCCTGCCTCGCCTCGCCTCGCCTCGCCTCGCCTCGCCTCGCCTCGCCTCGCCTCGCCTCGCCTCTTCTCCCTTCCCTTCCCTTCCTTCCCTTCCTTCCTTCCTTCCCTTCCCTTCCTTCCTTCCTTCCCTTTCCTTCCCTTCCTTCCTTCCTTCCCTTCCTTCCTTCCCTTCCCCTTCCCTTCCCTTCCCTTCCCTTCCCTTCCCTTCCTTCCCTTCCCTTCCCTTCTTTTCCTTTCCTTTCTTTTCTTTTCCTTTCTTACTTTATTGTATTTTATTTATGTTTATTTTTATTTTATTTAATTTTACTTTTTAATATTAGTAATAATCTCATATTTTAGTTTGTTATTGATTTTATTTTACATTCATTTTGCACATTTTTGCTATTTATTTTGTTTGCTATTTATTTTTTCTTTTCTTTTTCTATTATTTTCTTTTATTTCTTTTATTATTTTTTTCTTTCCGTTGTATTTCTTTTTATTTGATTTTCCTTCTTCAGTTTTTCTTGGGTTTGTTGCCCCCACCCCCTCCAGGTTGCCAGCCAGGGGGAAGGCTGCAAATATTAACACAGTTGGGCAAACAACTCTGTGTTTCGAATGCATTCAAACACGTCCTGGAGGGAGGAAGGAAGGAAGGAAGCCTCCTTGATCGTTCAGTTTCTCTGCGTCACCAAATTACCAACATCAGAGTTTGCTTTGTTGAGTTATTCCCTTGAATGCTGAGCTGATGACTGCCAACCTCTCTTCTTCCCTGGAGAGCTTTGGGGTTTTGTTGTTTCTTGATGGGTGAAGCTTTTTGGTCTCCTCTTTGTTGTCAGTGTTGTCTCCTCCCAGCACTCAACCACCGTCCCCCCTCCGACTCTATTTTTAAGAGCTTTTTTAATGCAAGCTGCGTCCCCAAACGCTCAGCCAAGTTAAATAATGTAGTCACAAACCCAAATATTGAATCACGACTGAGGGAAGGATTAAGGGAGGCTGTCAAGGAACAAAAGAGAGATTCTCGAGTGTTTTGAACACACAATTGAGAAGACAGAGATGCTCAGGAAGTTTTTTCTCTGGGCAGCCAGAGAGGTTCGAGGGGTCCTCCCCATCAGCCAGTGAAACATCTGCTTGAATCTGAACTTTTTCAGCAAGCCTGGTCTGAGGCATTGCAGTGGGAAAGGGAAATAATAGGGTAGGATAGGACAGGACAGGACAGGACAGGACAGGACAGGATAGGATAGGATAGGATAGGATAGGATAGGATAGGACAGGATAGGGGATAGGACAGGATAGGATAGGATAGGATAGGATAGGATAGGATAGGATAGGATAGGGTAGGGTAGGGTAGGATAGGGTAGGACAGGATAGGATAGGATAGGATAGGATAGGATAGGATAGACTAGACTAGACTAGACTAGACTAGACTAGACTAGACTAGACTAGACTAGAATAGAATAGAAAGATAGAATAGGAGAAAGAGAGGGAGGAGAGGAGAAAGGAGAGGGAGAGGAGAGGAGGAGAGGAGAGGAGAGAGGGAGGAGGGAGGAGAGGGAGGAGAGGAGAGGAGAGGAGAGGGAGAGGGAGGAGGAGAGGAGAGGAGAGGAGAGAGAGGAGAGAGAGGAGAGGAGAGGAGAGGAGAGGAGAGGAGAGGAGAGGAGAGGAGAGGAGAGGAGAGGGTAAGATAGAATAGAATAGAATAGAATAGAATAGAATAGAATAGAAGAATAGAATAGAATAAACCAGGTTGGAAGAGACCTCAGAGATCATCCAGTCCAACCTATCACCCAACACCATCTAATCAACTAAACCATGGCACCAAGTGCCTCATCCAGGCTCTACCTAAACACCTCCAGGGATGGGGACTCCACCACCTCCCTGGGCAGCACATCCCAATGGTCAATCTCTCTCTCTGGGAAGAATTTCTTCCTAACATCCAGCCTAAACTTCCCCTGGTGCAGCTTGAGACTGTGTCCTCTTGTTCTGGTGCTGGGTGCCTGGGAGAAGAGACCAACCTCTGCCTGTCTACACCACCACTTCAGGTAGTTGGAGAGAGCAAGAAGGTCTCCCCTGAGCCTTCTCTTCTGCAGGCTAAGCAACCCCAGCTCCCTCAGCCTCTCCTCACAGGGCTGTGTTCCAAGCCCCTCATCAACTTTGTTGCTCTTCTCTGGACACCTTCCAGCAAGTCAACCTCCTTCCTAAACTGAGGGGCCCAGAACTGGACACAGGACTCAAGGGGTGGCCTAACCAGTGCAGTGTCCAGGGGCAGAATGACCTCCCTGTTCCTGCTGGCCACACTCTTCCTGATGCAGGCCAGGATGCCATTGGTCCTCCTGGCTGCCTGAGCACACTGCAGGCTCATGTTCAGCCTACCATTGACCACTACCCCCAGGTCCCTCTCTGCCTGGCTGCTCTCCAGCCACTCTGACCCCAGGTAGTCTTATGCTGAGAGCTGAGCTGCTGACCTTAGAGGTCTTTTCCAATCAAAACAATTCTATGATTCTATTCTAGGATTCTATGAAGGTTTCCATCAACCCCAAAGAGACACTAGAACAGATTGCCCTGGGAGGTCATGGATGTCACCTCCCTGGAGGTGCTCAAGGCCAGGTTGGATGAGGTCTTGAGCAACCTGGGCTGGTGAAAGTTGTTCCTTGCCATGGCAGTGGGGTTGGAGCTGGGTGATCTTTAAGACCCCTTCCAATCCAAAGCATTCTATGAATCTCTGAGAACCTTTACTTTGGTCTTGTGGGAAGATTGAAACAGAAAGTGCCAGATACAAACCCTCAGGCATGTAAATTCTCATGGGATTTGTGGTTTTCCTCGTGCACCTCCAAGCTGCTGAGATGCAGTAACCAAGGGGTGGGAAGTTGTTGGATACTGAAATGGTGAGAGGAAAAGGAACTGAAGGAGTGAGCTTCTGATGGTGCACAAAAACTCAAATGAATGTCTCTTGTATAACTTGAAGGAACTCTAAGACTCCTCTGAGAGTTGGAATTTCACTTGGGAAGGCATGGATCCTGCAGATGTCATTTCTGCAGTGAATTCAAAGCACTGGGACAGGGAGGAAGCGCTGAAGAAGCATCTGTGTGGCTCAGGAGGCCACTGAACCTTCTGCTGGCTTCTCTTTCTTTCCCCTGATCATTCAGAACATGTTGAAAGGTAGCTTAGGATAAATTGCTAGGTGATGATTTACATGGCAGGTGACACTGGCAAGCACATTATTCTAGGAGCAAGCATGAGGTGGGATGTATTTACTGCCTGCCTGGACAAATTAACTACTCCTGGATGTCTGGCATGTGCTTGTCTAGGAAATGCATGTGTCCAAAATAGCTGGGAAAGTGGATGCAGAAAATATCACTTAATAAATGCAAACCCCCCATGGCTACTGCTGCATCCCTTGTGCTGAACTCTCTCTAACTCCCTGTTTGGAGAAACTGATGCTGGAGGTGATGTGAAGTGGAGAGGCTGGTTCTGAGTGAGCAAGCACACAGCTGAACTCCATAGCTGTGGTAGAGAGGAGATGAGCATGGCTGGTGCTGGGAAAATCATAGAACAATAGAATGGCTTGGGTTGGAAGGGACCTTCAAGATCATCCACTTCCAAACTCCTTGCCATGGACATCTCCCACCAGCACAGGCTGCTCAAGGCCTCATCCAGCCTGGCCTTGAACACCTCCAGGGAGGAGACATCCACAACCTCCCTGAGCAACCTGTGCCAGTGTCTCCCCACCCTCATTGGAAAGAATTTCTTCCTCATCTCCGGTCTCAATCTCCTCTCTCCCAGCTCAAAGCCATTGCCCCTCATCCTGTCACTCCAAACCCTTGTCACAAGTCCTCCCCAGCTCTCCTGGAGCCCCTTCAGGTACTGGAAGGCTGCTCTAAGGTCTCCCTAGAGCCTTCTCTTCTCCAGGCTGAACAGCTCCAACTCCACAGCCTGTGCCTATAGGTAAGTTGCTCCAGCCCCCTGATTATCTCCCCAGCCTCCTCTGGACCCCTTCCAACAGTTCTGCATCCTCCAGGAGAAGGATCTGTATTTTTTGGGACAGCAGTGCTCTTAACCCTATGCTTAGCAATGTTGGCTCTGCAGAGGCTAACTCCTCCTCTCACCTCACTTGCTTAGAAAGGTTATAATGTCCCAGCCTGCTGGGAAACTTCTCATTTGAGTTCAAGCACATTATGGAATGGAATGGAATGGAATGGAATGGAATGGAATGGAATGGAATGGAATGAATAGAGTGGAATGGAATGGAATGGAATGGAATGGAATGGAATGGAATGGAATGGAATGGAATGGAATGGACTAGTATAGAGTAGAAGAGAATGGAATGGAATGGAATGGAATGGAATGGAATGGAATGGAATGGAATGGAATGGAATGGAATGGAATGGAATGGAAATATAGAAGAGAATGGAATGGAATGGAATGGAATGGAATGGAATGGAATGGAATGGAATGGAATGGAATTAACCTGGTTGGAAGAGACTTTTGAGATAAACGAGTCCAACCTATCACCCAACACCATCTGGTCAACTAAACCATGGCACCAAGTGCCTCATCTAGTCTCTTGCTAAACACCTCCAGTGATAGTGACTCCACCACCTCCCTGGGCAGCACATCCCAATGGCCAATCTCTCTTGCTGGGAAGAACTCCCTCCTAACATCCAGCCTGAACCTCCCCTGGCACAACTTGAGACTGTCCTGTGCTGGCTGCTGCCATCTCTCAGTCTTGCCAGGCTGGCTGTGATTTACTCTTCATATTTATCCCTTTTTACCTTGCATTTCTTAACTGATGAGGCAGAAATGCCTGCAACACATTGAAGTGGAGGTGGCAAACTCTTCAGTTCGTGCCATGCACGAGGGGACTGCAGCTCCCAGGCTGCAGTGGTTTGGGAATTGAAACGGAGGTGTTCAAGGCTTGACCTCCCCCACGTTGGGTGTTCATGACCCTTCACGTAGGCACTGCTCGAGGCCACATCTATTATGGATGGAGTGCTTGTGTTTCCAGAAGGCTTTATTTCTTTCCTTCCTCCTTTTCTTTTTGCTTTCCCCCCCAGGGCAGGTTGCAGGATGATTGCTTTTTATTTGTGTGTGTGCCCGTGCCCACAGAGAGCTCAGGATCTCATCTGGCTTTTAAAGTGTATGCTTCTGTTATCTAGCAGGTATTGTAGGTGGATGTGTAAATTAGTGTACTTCTGTTTACCCAGAAATGAATCCATAGTATAAAAACAATTTGCTGGGAAAAGACTCATCCTGCCTCCAGAATATGTTTGAATCTTAACACAAGGCAAAGTAATTGAAACCTCCAGAAGCCCATACGTTGTTTGCATCTCATTTTGCCTGGGTTGGGCTCTGGCTCGGTGGTTGTTGGGGCTTTTTTTTTTTCCCCCTTTTCTTTCCTTTTACCTTCATCAAAAAGATAAATCAATTTGTAGCAGCTATTGGCAGCTATTTGAGCTGGTGAATTGAACAGCTTAATTAGGGGAGATGTATTAAAGGATCCGAGGGATGCTAAAGCGTTCGGGGCCTCCTCCTGGGGCTGTGCCTGCATGGTCCTCCGTGGTCTTTTTCAGCTGAAAGAGTTCTGTGAGCCCATGAAGGCCAGCAGTGCCTGGGGCTCTGCAAATCACCTCCAATTTCCTCCTGTTTGTTGCTGCTTTTATGGAATCATTAAGGTTGGAAAAGGCTCTTAAGATGATCAAACCCAACCATCAGCCCAGCACTGAATCATGTCCCAAAGGGCCATGGTCACACATCTAGGGATGGTGACTCCACCACATCCCTGGCTGGAATACTAAGAACAACTTCTTTGCTCATAGGAGTGGTCAGGCAGCCCAGGGAGGTGGTGGTGTCCCCATCCCTGGAGGTGTTCAAGAAACCTGTGGCCCGTGGCCGATGGCCCTTTGGGACATGGGTTAGTGGCCATGGTGGTCTCAGGTCAGTGGTTGGACTTGATGATTTTAGAGGTCTTTTCCCACCAAAATAATTCTGTGATTCTAACCATTCCCTGGTGCAGCCTGAGACCATTTCCTCTCACCCTATTGGAAGTTCCTTGGAAGAAGAGACCAACCTCTGCCTTACTGCAACCTCCTTTCAGGCAGCTGTAGAGAGCAATGAGGTCTCCCCTCAGTCTCCTCCAGGCTGAACAGCCTCAGGTCCTTCAGCTACTCCACACCAGCCCTGTTCTCCAGACCCTTCATCAACTTCATTGCCCTTCTCTGGACATGCTCCAGCACCCGATGCTGCCCAGGGAAGCTGGCTGTGGTGATGGCAGGAGTGATCTGCTCTGGACAACCTGGCAGTGACTTTCCTGACTTGGCCAGTTTGGGGACATGAAACTTTATTCTCTTTCAAATCATTGTTGTTTAAATCACAGCAACAGTAAAATGTTTATCACTGGGAGGCTCTTCCTAAAGCACCTGGCTGCTGCCCAGCATCTGTGAGCATCCCAACCCACTGGCAGCCACTGCCTGCAGCATGTGGCACAGGCACAGCCTTAATGTTTGCACCATCCCCAAACAAAATGAGCAGAACTGGTGGGGAGCAGAGTTTCCAGAGCCCTCTTTCTCATTCACCTCTCTTCATGTGGGCTGAACTAGAGAGGAGGGGTAAAAAAAGGCTCTCCATAAAAGTGCAAACATCATGAGTCAGGCTGAATCTGCTGTTGTGCTTCGTTCTTCCCCATCAACAAATACCACAGGCAAGCATGTGGGGAGGTGGGCATCCCCTCCTTCCTCAAGACAGCTTCTTCAGTGCTCAGTTCATTAGCAGCACTGCTCTAATCAACACTCCCAGCCTTCCAGTCTTGCTCAGCCTATGCTGAGAGCTCCTGCCTGGCATCCTCCTCTCTCTTGGACACCCCAGGAATCAGTGCTTGGCCCCATTCAGTTCAATATCTTCATTGATGATCTGGAGGAGGGGATTAAGTCAGTCTTCAGTAAATTTGCAGATGACACCAAGCTGGGGGCAGGAGTTGAGCTGTTAGAGGGTTGGAGAGCTCTGACAGGACCTGGACAGATGGGCAGATTCCAACAGGATGGCATTCAACAAGTCCAGTGCCCAGGGGCTGCACTTAGGCCACAACAACCCCAGGCAGTGCTACAGGCTGGGGGCAGAGTGGCTGAGAGCAGCCAGGCAGAGAGGGACCTGGGGGTACTGGTTGACAGCAGCTGAACAGGAGCCAGCATTGTGCCCAGGTGGCCAAGAGGGCCAAGGGCATCCTGGCCTGCATCAGGAAGAGTGTGGCCAGCAGGAGCAGGGAAGTCCTTGTGTCCTGTGCTCAGCACTGGTTAGGCCACCCCTTGAGTCCTGTGTCCAGTTCTGGGCTCCTCAGTTTAAGAAGGACATTGAGAGACTTGGAGGTGTCCAGAGAAGGGCAAGGAGGCTCAGTGGAGCGGTCTGGAGCACAAGTCCTGTGAGAAGATTGCAGCCAGGTGGGGGTTGGTCTCTTCTCCCAGGCTGGTTACCTAAGAGAAGAGACCAACTCCCTCCTGGCTACAACCACCCTTCAGGTAGTTGTAGAGAGCAATAAGGTCTCCCCTGAGCCTCCTCTAGATCAGTTGTGGTTGGAAGAGACCTTTGAGACCATCAAGTCCAACCCCTCACCCCAGAGCTCACAACCCCACCTCTGCTTCTAAGCCACTGCCACAGAACCACTTCCCTCAGCACCACATCCAGAGTGCTTTTAAGCACCTCCAGGGATGGTGACTCCACCACCTCCCTGGGCAGCCTGTTCCAGTGCCTGAGAGCCCTTTATTGTGGAGTTCTGATAGCCAACCCAGACCTCCCTTGACACAGTGATCTTTATCATCTTTTCCAACCTGAATGATTCTATGATTCTCTGCCTCGTTGCTGGATCTGTGTGGTGGGAGAAAGCTTCTGGGGGTCAGTCCCAGGCTGTGAAAACCTGCTTGAAAGTGGATTTTTAGGGGTGAACATCCTGGGTGTAAGCTGTGGTCTTCTCAAGGCTGAGCTTTGCAGCAGGGCTTGCCAAACCTGACCCCCCTCTGGGGCTCTTCCCTTGGCTGGCTGGATGCAGGGTAGAGATGAGCAGGCTGCAGGCTGGCCCCAGCAAGTAAGTTCTTCTTGCAAAGGCTGAGACTTCACAGAACTGAACTCCCCAAAGCTTTTGGTGTGTGAGACAGTGATGGCTTATAACAAACCCCTCAATATTTGGTTAATTTAAGCTGCAAGTTGAGGTGCTCAGATAAAATAGAGTTGATATCAGGATACTCTTGCTGAAAGAGTATTGTCAGTGCAGATCAAAGCGTTCTCCATCTGTTCCTGTAGCTGTTAAGAGCCAATATTAGATACCTCCACTGCAGTCTGGGAATCCTTAAGTGAGTGCTCATGGCACGAGCTTCATGTGGGAAGTTTTGCCTTGCTGGAGGTTAATTCACACCCAACCCAGCCAGGCTTAACAAAACTAAGTGTTCCTGGTGATGCCTAGAACTCATTTAACACACCTGAAAGGCCAGGTGAAAGGTGAAGGAGCAATCTGCTTCTCAACACCTTGAAAACCTCCTACTGGCCCAAGAGTGATCTCCTTGCTCTTGGTGCTTGTAACAAATGGCACACTCATAGATTGATAGAATGGGTTGGGTTGGAAGGGACCTTCAAGATCATCTAGTTCCAAGCCCCATTCCATGGGCAGGGGCACTTCCCACTAGCCCAGGTTTCTCAAGGCCTCATCCAACCTGGCCTTGAGCACCTCCAGGGAGGGAACATCCCCAATCTCCCAGGGCAACCTGTTCCAGTCTCTCCCCACCCTCACAGTAAAGAATTTCTTTCTACTGTCTAGTCTAAATCTCCCCTCTTCAAGACCTTGAGGTGGTGGTTCATCCCACTTGGAGTTTTGGGGTTGATTTTTCGTTGGTCCCCACAACAGAGAAGCTAAAGCAAGACCTTGAGGTTCTTCTTCTCCCCCTTGGAATTCTGGGTTTGTTTTTCTTTGCTCCCCACAAGAGAGATGTTAAACAAGACC